>CM050676.1:4170050-4770050 GCA_027574665.1 Rhynochetos jubatus
TATCCTGGGAAACCTGCTCTCCCGTTTCCTTGCGCAGAGGGCCCACATTTTCCTCTGTGGGGCCTGTGAGCACTTGAGGTGACCATGCAGCCCCAGGGCCTGTCTCGACGCTGGGCAGGACTGTGGCCCCCTGCCCTCCCAGTGTCTCTGGCAGGCGGGAGCAGCAGAGAGCAGGGAGACGTTTTGGGGCAAAGCCCGGCATTTTGCACTGGCAGGTGGTTTCCAAATCCCGCCTGGCGCTGCTGCTGCTGGACACAGGCACAGCCCCTTGGGTTGGGAAGTGGGGCTGGCCCAGCAGGTCCGGAACGGTGAGTCCCACTGCCAGACAAAGAAGTGCCTTGCGGTTGTATCGGGGGCATCCGCAGGGTGTTTGCCGATCCCCTGGCTCGGCTGCGAAAACACCGCCGCAGGCACCGAGATGCCCAAGGGCTGAGGGGGCTGGGGAGGGGCTGGGCACTGGCGCTCAGGGGGTCTGCGTGGGGTGGGCAGTCTTTGCCTTCGGGCTCTCCGGGGCTATTTGAGTTTGGCTCTGTGAGCTGGGGCATTTGGGGACATGGCAGGGAGGCCCTGGGGTCTGTCCTTCCCGCTGCATGGCTGCCCAGTAACCTGCTCCCCTTTGCCTCCTCTTCCCAGGAGGACGGTGGGGGCTCGGCAGGGCCCATCAGATGTGGACACCCAAGGTGGGAGCAGTTCTGCACCAGGGCTGACGGAACCAGGGACACGGCCTGTGCCCAAGGGGTCCCCTGGCACCCAGGCCGTCACGCCAGCAACCCAGCCAGGGTCCGTCAGGCTCACGACCACCACCCCGGGGATGAAACTGGGGTCCCCTGGCACCCAGAGCACCATCCCGGGGTGCAGCCAGGGATGCCCAGCCTCAAGACAAACGTCTTGGGGGTGCAGCCAGGGACACAAGGAGCAGGAGCAGGGGCTCAGCCAAGTCCCTGCCGCATGGACTGCAGCCTTCCTGGTGCTGGGAAGGTCCCTGCTGAAGGTACCCCCGTGCTGTGGGGACACCGATGGACGCCAGCGCTTACGGCTATGGAGAGATGGTGGAGGCCCTGCCAGGTCGGGCAGCTCGGCTGGCTCTAGAGCACCCTGAAAGAGCAGGTGGCCCAGCTGGCAGCCACCAAGTCCAACCAGGCTGAAGTCGAGAAGGTGCGCCTGCTCTTCCCAGATGGAGGTGAGAGCCCTGGAGGGGCTGGGGGGGGGGGGGGGGGCGGGGTTAGTGTAGGACACCCTGGGTGCTGGTCTTGTTGCGGCTCATTCCCGCTGGGCAAAACTGACACCTTCGGGGCTGGGCAGCCAAGGCAGCATCCCTCTGAGGGTCCCCCCTGCTGGCTTTTCCCCAGGGCCGCCATGTCCCATCCTGGGACAGCTGGCTGAGGGGGTGTGCCCCTCCACAGCTGGACCGCCTGGAGCTGGGGCCTTTCCTGCAGCAGCTGGAGCACTGCTGGAGCATCATGGAGCAGCTCCAGAAGGCAGCGCAGGCGGAGGGGAATGATGCAGCCGGCATTAAGAAGTGAGTGCGATGGGGGCGACAATGGCTTCAGGGACAGCGCTCGCCCCGTTCCCTCCGGCTGTCCTGCCTCGTGCCTGCCTGGTACCCTGGCACAGGAGCAGTTCCCACAGGGGTGGTGGGTTTGGGGCACTCGCTTCTGTGGATTCTCCAGTGCCTAATCCAAGGTGGAGCTTTTTCCCAGGTGGGACCCCACGGACCCCCTTTATTTCATACCCAGCCAACAGGTCAGGACCTTGTGGTGGTGGGGGGGGAATAAACCAGCCTCAACCCTCCCGCTTCCCCCGGCAAACACTGTAACTGGCTGCAGCAAAGTGCTCAGCACGGCGCTCAGCACCTTTTGGGTGCAGGATGGCTGTGCCCCGGCCCCAGCGCGTGAGAGCCCTTCTCCAGGCAGGGGTGGAGGGGGCCGGGGCGGCCTGGGCAGGGCAGGGGAGCAGAGATGTGCTGCGGAGAGCCAGCACACCCTCACCTCCCCGCTGCAGCGCTGCCCGCGCCTCCAGCCCCTCCCGCCTGGTGCCCCGCGGCCAAGCCAGCCCACGCTCCTGCTCCCCAGCAAGGTCGGGATGGGGAAGGCAGGGATACGGTGGGGGCAACTGAGGCTGGGAGGGTGATGCTGAGCACCCAGGGTGTCTGTGCCTCAGTTTCCCCGGGGAGAGCTGGGTGTGGCAGGGTTGCCTGGGGATGCTGGGTTTGGCCCTGTGTTTCAGCCAGCCCGCTCTTTCCTTCCCAGCTCGACCAGGCGGAGCTCTTGGGCCAGGAGAGCCGCGTCTACGGGGGCCGGCAGGACAGGCAGCTGTCTGTGCTCGTGGGAACAGGGGGTATGGCCGGGCAGGCTTGGGCTGACCCCACGGGTGTGAAGGGGACAGCAGGCTGGGCAGGACACCTGCGGGGTGGCAGGTTTTCCCCTACCCACGTCCCTGACTCTGGTTCCCTCCTGTCTCTCCCACCACACTTCCCAGGGGATGAGCCCAAGCTGTCCCCAAGGCAGTGGGACACCTGGGGCACCGGCCGCCTGCTGTCACGGCCCCAGACCGCTGGACCCTTGCTCAGCCAAGCGGGTATGGCCCTGCCGGGGCTCCAGGGGGTCAGGGGGCCAGAAGGCAACCTGTGGTCCCGCGCTGGGTGGGGGCGAGTTGGGGATCTGTGCCTGGTGCCGAGTGGGGCGGGACGGGGTCTGGGTCAGGATGGGGAGGGGTGAAGCAGGCTGGAGTGGGGAGGGCTATTGGATGAGGACCCCCGTCCCTGTGTTGGAGCCGCAACAAGACGGGAGGTCCTGAGCAGTGTGGACAAGAGCATGTCCACTTCATGTGTCCTTGCTGCCTCCTCCATGCCAGGCTGGCAGAGCTGCCTGGTGCATTGGGGGGGGCTTAGGCCTTGCCCTTTGCCCCCACACACTGCCGCCTCGCTGGAGCACAGGCCCGGCGCATGCGACGGCCACCACGTCTCCCGGGCACCGGGGCTCCTCCCGTCCATCCAGACATCAGGGCACAGATCCAGTGCCCCCGCAGCCAGGCAGGGCTGGGGGTCCCCGGCCGAACCCCCAGCACCCCAGCCATCGAGTAGGCGAATGAGGGGCAGCAGCCGGCAGCAATAAAGGGTGTTGAGCAGCCAAGTGCCTGGGGGGGGGGGCCCTGGGTCAGGGGCATGGGAAGCCACCAACAGGATGGTGTTGTCATAGACTGAGAGGGTCCTTTTCTCTTGTTTCTTCTAGTAAAAGATTTCCTCCAGAACATCTCCGTGTCTCTGTGGGAGCTGAAGACAAGGACAGAGCCTGGGGACCTGGGGGAGCTGGACACACACGACAAGGGCTGCCAGGACTTTGTCTCCAACACGACCAGCGTCCCCTCCAGCGGGACAGGACTCGCTGCAAAGCCCTTCACAGCCTCCGGACCATCCGGCCCTTCCTCAGGCCCCACGGCGCTCAGCCCCGGGGCCCAGCTTTGCCTCGCTGCCGCAGCAAAACACCCCCAAAGCACCCCAAGCGTGGCGAGGGAGGGGGCTACATGCCAGGCTGGGACAGTCCTCCCCGTGCCGGGCTGTGCCTTGGGCAGCCGCAAGGCCGGGAAGGGGACAGGAAAAGAATTCCAAACAAATCCCTGCACCTGCTAAAAGTGCCTGGAAAGTTCATCTCTCCCTCTTGCCCCTTTCCCACGCAGAGCTCCACAACCTGGGGCCAACGCAGCCGGAGGCTGTCTTTCCTGGCGGGCTCCCGCAGTGCTGGAGACAAGAAGTTCTCTGCCACAAACGTCAGGAATGGCCCAGCCCTGCTCCTCACGGCACTGCGGTATTCCCAGCTGGTGCCTGGGAAGGTGAAGCCTCCCACAGGGACCAGGGCTACTGCCCCAAAGCTTTCTCTGACTTGCCTAGGGAAGAAGCCCTCAGGGCTGGCATCCCGGCTGGGCGATGGGTGCAGACACCCTCCACACCTGCTTTGTTTCTGCCCCCCAGCCTCACCCAGGGGCTCTCAACTGGTGCCCGACTGGCAGGGCTGGAGCGTCAAACCTCCCCCTGACATCCCGTGCCACACCTCCCCCTCGCCTGCCCTGTGCCCCGACCCTGAACAGCCCCTGCCCTCCATGCCAGCACTGCAGGCCCGGGACTCGTGCCACCAAGGCCCACCAATGCCAAGCTTATCCCAGCGCCGGGAAAAGACCAAGGCTTGCCCCCACGGCCCTGAGAGCCGCCTGGAGGGGCCGGGGGCACCCCAGTGCCCCTTAACCCTTTCCCTGCCCGGAGGGGCGGGGCAGGTTCCTGGGGCGGGGCGGAACACAGGGAGCCCCCGCATTGTGACCTGGGACACCCCAGAGACTCCTTAGCAACCGCCAGCCACACAGCCAGAAGGCACCATGGCGTGGCCACCGCGGCAGCTCCCACCCTGCCGCTCCCGCGCACCCCCTGCGCCCCAGCTCCAGCCCACTTTTCTGCTCCCGGACACCTTCTACCCCCCAGGTAGGCACCGACGCCGACCCCTGCAGCCCGGGGATGCTCTCAGGGGCCAGAGCAGAGCTGAGCCCTGGCCGTCACTCCTGTCTCTCTTCCAGGCTCAGCCAACCTGTGCCCAGTGCCCAGGCAGTGGCAGCCCTTCCCCGCAGCCTGGGCACCCGCGGCGGGGGTGGCACCCCAGGTCCCCCGGGCATCACCAGCAGGTATGGCAGCCCTGTCCGCTCTGGCACCCGGACCCCCGCACACACTGAGCATCCCACACCCCCGGGAACCCCAGCATCCCCTGCACCCCCGGCCCCTGGCACATATGGCACTGGGGTGCAGCAAGCCCAGGCAAGTGTCCATGCCCTCACCGGGGTGATGTCTGCCCACTACATCCAATTCCCAGGGGATTTCCCAAACACTTGGGGCCACATCTCCCGTTCCACCTCAGGGAAGCCAGCCCCCTCCCCAGTTAACAACCCCGGCCCACCCCGCGGGGAGCGCCCCGGCCACCATCTGCCCACGTGCCAGGCGCAGAGCTGTTTGGCGTCGGCCACCGGGGCCGGCTCAGCGGGTGCACCTGGAGGTTGCCCCTGGCCCAGCACGGCTCCCTCTCACCCTCCCAGGTCTGCAGAGGGCTCCATGCAGCTGCCTCTTCGACCCCCACCTCCTCCACGTGCCAGGGACGGGCACCGTCCACCTGCCATCGGCCTCCGCCACGCTGGGCCACGCTCCCGCTCCTCTGCCGGCTGCTGCCCTGTGGGTCCCTGGGGGCTACGAGACACCCCTGGCCTGGGCAGTCCCGGTGACCCCCCACGGCCAACCGCAACCCCTGGCCCCCACAAACCATCAGGCCAGAGCGGTGGCCCCGACTCTGCTGCGGCCAAAGTCCAGCCCCGGCTCCCAGCACATCAAGGGGCCGGCGGCACAAGTCAACATCTCCGGCCGGGCCACCGCCACAGGGGCAGCCCCGGGCAGCACCATCCGCCCGGGCAGAGACATCCCCCCCAGCCCCGTTGCTGCCCGGGACAACCACGGCCTTGGGGACCTCGAAGTCACCGAAGAGCAGCTCCTCGAAGAGGCCCTAAGGCTCTTTGGTTGCTCCCGGGATGTGCTGGGGGTCAGCGAGGGGGGGCCCAGCAGTGTCCCTGTGGCCGGGGACACTGGGGACAGCGGCAGAGGTGGGACAGCGGTGACAACAGCGCCCCCGGTGTTGCTGTCATCAAGCCACGGCTCCCAGCACACGGAGGGGCAGTTGAACATCGCCAGCGTGGCCACCGCTGTGGGGGCACCCCCAGGCAGCACCATCCCCCCGGAGAGAGACACCCCCTCCAGCACCATCGCTGCCCGGGACAACCAAGGCCTTGGGGACCTTGATGTCACCAACGAGGAGCTCCTCGAAGAGGCCCTAAGGCTCTTTGGTTGCTCCCGGGATGTGCTGGGAGCCAGCCGGGATGGTCCTGGCCCTGTTCCTACGGCTGGGGACACTGGGGACAGCTCCAGAGAGGGGAAAGCGGTGGCCCCAGGCCCCCAGGAGTTGCCATCTTCCAGCCATGGCTCCCAGATCATCGAGGGACAGTGCAACGTCTCTGGCACGGCCACTGCCATAGGGGCACCCCAGCGGAGCAACACCCCCCTGAGCAGAGACATCTCCCCCAGCCCCATCGCTGCCCGGGACAACCAAGGCCTTTGGGACCTCAGTGTGGCCGACGAGGAGCTCCTCGAAGAGGCCCTAAGGCTGACGGGTTGCTCCCGGGATGTGCTGGGGGTCAGGGAGGGGGGTCCCAGGAGTGTCCCTGTGCCTGGGCACCCTGCTGACACTGGCGGGGAGGGGAGAGTGGTGACCCCAGCGCCCCCGATGTTGCCCTCCTCCACCCACGGCTCCCAGCACATCGAGGGGCAGTTGAACATCGCTGGCACGGCCACCACCACGGGAGCACCCCTGGGCAGCAACATCCCCCCGGGCAGCAACATCTCCTGCAGCCCCTGTGCTACCCCGGAAAACCTGGGACTGTGGGACCTGGCAGATGACCTGGAAGTTTCCAGGGAGGAGCTGCATGAGGACACCCTAAAGCTCATCGCTTCCGCCCTGGAAATCGAGGGGGTCAGCCAGGATGGAGCCAGCAACATCGCCCCGGGCCATGGCATCCCCTCCCATTCCGCTGATGCCCCCCACAGCCAAGAGCCTTGTGACCCGGCCGGAAACCTCGACCTGCCCGGGGAGGTGCCTCTGGAAGAGGCACTAAGGCTCTTTGGCTGCTCCCTGGACACCGTGGGGGGCAGCCAGGACGGTCCCGGCAGCGACCCCATCTCTGGGGATCCGGGTGACACCGGCACAGGGGTCCCCGACAGCGACTTCGACTCGCTCTCGCTGACGGATGAGCTGCTCACCCTCGCCGCCCGCGTCCTCGAGACCCCCGACGCCATCCTCAGCAACGAGGAATCCATCTTCTCCATGGAGCTGCTGGAGCCGTGGGAAGATGAGGCGATGGACCCGGCACCGTCCCCTCTGGCCGTGGCAGAGGAGCGGGGGAAGAAGCGGGGGCAGGAGCCGCGGGGGAGCACCTTGGAGGAGCCCCCCAGCAAGCGCAGGGCTCTGGCCGGCAGCACGGGGCTGGCAGGGGGGCAGTAGGCCCACGGCGGGGCTGGGATGGACCTGGGGGCAGCGGGGGTGGGGAGGAGGGGGGTGTTAGTGTGCAGTTAAAGAGTCTCTTTCCTTCCTTGTTTCCCATTAAAAGACTTTCCTCCAGAACCTCTCCGTGCCTCTGGGGTGTGGGGGGAGGGGGCACCGGGAAACGGCACCCAAGAGCTGCCAAAGCCCCGCTGAGCCCCAGGTCGAGCCGGGGAGCCCCGAAGGGCACCGAGCCGTCCCCGGGGACGAGTCACCGCCAGCAGGGTGGGAATGGCGGGGATCGGGGGGATTCCCCTGTCCCTTCCCCATGGGAGCAGCCCTTTGGCGGGGAGCCAGCACAGGGGGGTCCCTGCAGGACTCACGGACACGGCCCCACGCTGAAAGAAAGGTCTCTGGTGCCTCAAGAGTCAGAGACTCAGAGAGTTTTTGGCTGCAGAGGTTCTGCTACAAGATTCTTGCTTGCGGCCCACGCACCCCAGGCGCAGACTCCGAGGATCACCCACGAGGCGCCCGCTGTCCCCGTCATGCAGGGACTAGGGCCCAGGGAAGAGGCGGGAAGGAGTGTCCCACGTGCGTGGGGAGGACACGGCAAGTAGAGTGCAGGGAGCAGGGCTCAGGGTGTGCCGTCTCACACCAGACATCCAACCTTCGACACCTCAGCTTGGTTTGGAGTCTGAACTTGGACTCCCAGAGCCAAGGCAAGGACAGACTTTGTACTCCAGCCACTTGCACGAGCACCAGCCCTCGCTCGCTGCGGTAGCAGGACAGCCTCGGTACTGCAACCGTCGGCAACGTGTGGCAGCACCTCACATCTGGAGGTAGTTTGGGGTCGGCCACAGGCCATGCCAGAGGACAACCCCCGTCCCCAGAGACCAGGTGGCCTTGTCTCACGGCTCCTCCATCCACCCTTTCTCTGCAAAAAACCCACCCCCGGGGCCCTGCATCCCTGCACAAAGCTCCATCCCCTCCAGCTGCCAGCTGCCGAGAGGCAGAAGAGCCACCCACCCTCCCCAGGCTCAGGGAACCCCTCCCACGTCAGCAGACAAAGACCCCCAGGTGGTTTGTCCCGCTCCCTCCAGCCAGGCCCAGCCCTGCTCCAGCCAGAGCCCGGCGGGGACAGCAGCTGGGGTTACTCCCTCTTCACCCCGGCTCCCTCCCAGGACGTCAGCCGGGAGGTGCCCCAAAACACAGAGGCCCTCCAGAGCCACAGCAAGGGATGTCGCCTCTCCCGGCTGCCAGGACCGCACACCAGCCGCCTCTCCCCGCTCGGGGAGCCCCAACACGGGGGCAGCCCCCACCCTGCCCCGCGCTCGGCCGCTGCCCGGGGCCTCGGGCCACCCCAGCCAGCGCCAAGGGCTCAGGGCCTCCCTCTGTGCTGAGGACACGGACACGGACACGGACACGGACACGGACACGGACACGGAGCAGCGGCCGGCCCCCGGCTGCGGCCCGCAGAGCGGAAGCTGACGCCGTCCAGCCTCGCTCCCCCGTCCCGTGGTGCCGGGCCGCCGGTGCGTCATCAGCGCGCGCGGCAGCATGGCGGCAGCGGCTGTGGCGGCGGGGGTGGCGCCGGTCCGCGCGCGGTGAGTGCGGCCCCAGGGCTGCTCCGCTCCCGGCCCTGCCGCTCCGTAGCCCCCGGTACGTGCCCGGCCCCGCCAGAGCCCCACCGGTCCGCGCCTGGCGCCTCTATCCCCTCCGCACGTGCCTGGCCCCGCCCCGCCCCCCCCTCCCCGCAGCAGACCCCTCTCCCCCATCCCCCCGGGAACCCCGCTCCCCGCCGGGTGCGGGCGGCACACGGGCTCTCTGGCTCCGCAGGTTCCTCGCCTCCAAGGAGCAGTTCCATGCCTCCCTGCGGGCCAGGGCCGAGCCCGGTGGCCAGGCGGGTGGCGAGGAGGAGGAGGAGGAGGAGGAGGAGGAGGAGGAGGAGGAGGAGGTGGGCAGCTGCCCGAGCGAGCCCCCCGCCAAACGGGTGAGGTCGGAGGAGTCTGGTCAGGCTGGGGAAAGCCAAGAGGATGCTGGAGCGGAGAAGCTGGAGAAGGAGCTGGAGAAGGAGCCGTGGGAGCGCAAGCGGGCCCGGGGGCAGAACAAGAGGCGGCCATGCATGAAACCTGGCCCCTATGAGCAGCGCAGGCTGTGCCCGTGGGTAACGCAGGTAGGGTGTAGGGCCCCTGCTCCGCGCTGGGGCGGGGAGTTTGGGACCCTGGTGGGCTCTTCCTGCTCAAGGGCTGCCTTCAGTGCCGGGCAGGCAGGCGGAGGGCAGAGGTTTTAACCTCCTCTTTATTGTTTACAGGGACGTGCAGAAATGTGCTCCTTTGGCCCACGGTGCCGCTTCCTTCATGACGTCGCCGAGTACATGGCTGCGAAGCCGGCGGACCTGGGGCGTAGCTGCGTGCTCTTGGAAACCTTTGGCAAGTGCATTTACGGCGTCACCTGCCGCTTTGGCCAGGCTCACCTCGGGGCTGGCCACCAGAACCTCGTCAACATGGCCTTGGCCAGGCAGTGGGAGGGGAAGGAGGTGGTGAGGAACAGTCTCTCCAAGGACCTCCAGCACCAGCTGCGCAAGAGGAAGTTCAGCTTCAGGAAGGCTGACGAGTACCTCCGTGGTCTGGCCAAGGCCCACGGTCATGGTGGGAAGGGAGGCCAAGCCACAGGGTGCCCTAGAGGGGAGCAAGAGGTGTCCAACTGCGCCACACGCCGGGAGGGCCTGGGAGACGGCCCCGAATGTCCTGTGCTAGCGGGGCAGGGAGAAGATCCCAGAGCAGGTGCCTTGCAGAGTCCCGGCCCCACGGGTGGCGAGGAGGCTCCCTCCCTCCCAACAGTGGGCCCGGTGACAGATGAAGATACTGTGAAGCTGCGGTGGTGTGAGAAGAAGAAGGTGAGCAGTGAGGGTTTGGCCGAGGGCTGCCGTCTGTCGTGAGCTTGTCAAGTGGGTGAGATTGTGCTTGGGGAGAGGGAAGAGACCCCCGCGGGGCGAGAGGCAGGCAGGGGACAGAGCGGCCTGGGGACGCACGTGTTACTGTCAGGAGGGGAAGGGTGCAGGGAGGTGAGCTCTTGAGGCCATGGTGTTGTCCTTGAGGGGGTGAGAGCCAAGAGAAGCTGCAGCCCCTTGCTCGGGAAGGAGGGTGGGAGCTGAGCTGTCAGTGAGGGGGCAGATGATCTGCAAGGAGAGGCGAGGCTGGGGCTGGTGGTTTGTATGTACTGCACGGTGCTCTCCTTCCTCGCCTCCTCATCCCCTCCATCCTGGCATCCGTTAGCCAGGCTGGGCTCCCTCTCCATCTGTAACTGCTTGAGTTTTCTCCACGCTGAGCAGTGAAAACAAATCGAGCAGTTCAAGGTTCCGGTTCCTGTATCCAAACGATACATTCTCAGGGAATGGTTGAGGTTCTTGAAGTAAACTAGTGATTTCCTGGGTTTCCCACTGAGTTTGACCCAAGGCAGGTGATGAAATTGCTAACTGAAACATCTTCCAGTTTAACCCCTGCTGGTTCAGCTCTGCTAACATGCTTCTCCACCCCTGTTTTCCAGCTGGAGATCCAAGGCAAGCTCTACTTGGCTCCACTGACTACGGTAGTTGGATAATTCTTTCCTTTTGTCAAAATTCGCTGTTGCTGCATTTGGAACAGGGCAAATCTCCTGGCAAACCATCACTCTGCTGTCTCTTTCAGTGTGGTAACCTCCCTTTCCGAAGGATATGCAAGCGCTTCGGGGCAGATGTCACCTGTGGAGAGATGGCTGTGTGCACAAACCTGCTTCAGGGCCAGTCCTCCGAGTGGGCTCTCCTCAAACGGCATCACACCGAAGATATTTTCGGGGTGCAGGTGAGTGCTGTCATCTTGATAACCGAATGATAACCCTCTTCTGAGGAGAAAAGCTGCTGCTTGGACTCATGCCAACTGTCCCCCTTGGGTAGCTGGAGGGAGCGTTTCCAGACACGATGACCAAATGTGCAGAGCTCCTGAACCAGGCGATTGAAGTGGACTTTGTAGACATCAATGTCGGGTGTCCGATTGACCTGGTCTACAAGAAGGTAAGAAGACGTTCTGCAGTGCGTTTTGCTCCCTTCAACAGATGTTTGTCTTTTGCCTCAGCTCCTGTTGCCTGGTCTGCTCCTGCCAGACTGATCCAGAGCTCCCACTTTTTACGGGCGCTAGACTTCAGCGGGAAGGCTGTTCAGGGAGCAGGGAATGGTTGGCTGTCTCTGCCTGGCAGCAGGCAGAAGTTGGGAGGGAAGAGGGCTGTGGCGTTTTTGTTGAAGAGTCCCCTTTCTCCGAGTCCTGAGATGCTCCAAGCCTTACCTGCGTCCCCTGCGCAGAGGGCTGCTGTTGAGCAGCTCCAAGGAGGCAGAAAGGCTTGCCCATGTCGTTTTGTTGTCCCTCAGGGAGGAGGCTGTGCTCTGATGACTCGGCCCAACAAGTTTGAGCAGATCGTCCGAGGGATGAACTCGGTGAGTCAGAGCATCTGCCAGCAGCGGGCGATGGGCTGATGGAGCTGACTCCTGCCTCAGCCTGGCCTCCCTCTCCCACTTGTGCAGGTGCTGGACGTCCCGCTGACTGTGAAGATACGGACGGGGGTGCAAGAAAAGATGAACGTGGCTCATAAAATAATCCCCAGGCTGCGGGAGTGGGGAGCATCCATGGTCACGGTACAGGGGCGCTTGCTGTGGCGTGAGATTGTTGGCTGGTGCGTGGGGAGCTCTGCTTGCATGTCAGCCTAGAGCACAGTGTGGGGGTGACCTCGCCCCTCCCCACAGCTGAGTAGCTCTTTCAAATGCCTTTGGCCAGCTGCATACTACCTTTTAGTGTTTGCTGCTGACAGCAGAGAAAAATGCAGGTGCAGAGAGCATTTTCCCAGGTGCTGCTGAGCCTTGTATCCATGGTGAAGGGAGATGGCTCCTGCAGTGCTCTGGAACAGAGGTTTTGGCCAAACAAGCCTCGTTATGGCAGGGCTGGGGAAGCGATGGGACCACCTCATTGTCTTGAGGATGAGTAGTTCCTGCCCACAGGGAATGTTCCCTTTGCCCGTGAACAGTCACTTAGCCAAAACATCACTCGGAAAGCATCAGCCCTTTTGCAGCTCGGCTGACCGCTTCCGCAGGCTGGTCTGTTACCAACCGCCTGGACTGTAGGTCCAGAGGGATCCTTCACCCCAGCCTGGTGTCATTGTCTTTGCTGAATCACCTTCCCCCAGTGCTCCCGTTCTGCCCGGCCCCCTCCGGGGCATTTGGGGAGGTCTCACCGTGACTTTCTTCCCCAGCTTCACGGCCGATCCAGGGAGCAGCGGTACACGAGGGGTGCTGACTGGGCCTACATAGCAGAGTGTGCTAAAATAGCGAGCCCCATGCCTCTTTTTGGTAGGTGTTTCTCTTGTTCTGCCATGTGGGCTGAAAGTGCCGCGTGTTTGATTTGAAATACCTTTGAAAAGGAAAAAGCAGGCTCCCAAGGACATTCAGCCTGGGGGAAAGGTTGGGATATCCCTGCTGCTGAGGTGATGGAGTGAGTTGCCAGCGGCTCTTGTGTAGCCCAGAGCTGCCCATATGCTTGGGGCCAGGCGTGACGAGCACTGAGCAGAGTGGGAGGGCAGAGGGCAGGCAGGACACAAACCGTGTCGGTTTGAGCAGGTGCCGTCTCCCTTGGGCACTGTGGCACAGGCAGTGCCAGCTGAAGCTTCAGGGTCGGAGCCAGGAGCGGAGAAGAAGGGAGGAGAAGACTCTCCTGTTCCTCGGAAGGGGAACGTGAATCAGAACCATCCCTGGGAGTCTCTGAGCACGAGCTCCAGAGCCCCTGTGCACAATGTGGCTCTTGGGCCCTGTGTCCATTCTGAATTTGATCCCAGGCCTGGATTAGCTCACTTTGACCTGCCCTTGTGTATCGCTGTGACCTCTGGCTTCTCCCTTCCTTCTGGACAGGAAACGGAGATATTTTGTCTTACGAAGATGCGAATCGAGCCACGCAGATGGGCGTTTCAGGAGTTATGATTGCAAGGCAAGTGCCTGTGCTTCCCCTTTGCTTCTGAGCTCTGTCAGTGCAAGAGTGAAAAAGGAATTAATGAAAACCCTGAACAAACCCAAAGCGTGAGAAGTTTCCTCTTGGTGAAAGTGCTCTCTGAAACTTGGTAAAATCGGTTGGTGTCTGTGAGAACCACCAGCAGCTTCCTGTTGACGTTGAGGGAAACATTAAAGCAGCGTTGGCTGGCAGATGAGTGCTGGAGCGTCTCTGCAGTCAGTTGGTGTCTTGAGAAGCATCAGCCGTGGGAATAACAATGCACTTTTCTTCTTTGGCTGCAGAGGGGCGCTCATCAAGCCGTGGCTCTTCACTGAGATTAAGGAACAGAGACACTGGGATATCTCCTCCGGCGAGAGACTTGAGATCCTCAGGGACTTCACCAACTACGGCCTTGAGCACTGGGGGTCAGATACGCAGGGAGTGGAGAAGACCAGGAAGTTCCTGCTGGAATGGCTCTCGTTCCTGTGCAGGTAATTCTCGCCAGCTGCAGGGATCTGTAACGCAGCCAGCCCGTGCCGTTTGAACAACAGCACACGCTGCCGTGACGTTTCCTTGCAGGTACATTCCAGTTGGCTTATTGGAACGCCTGCCTCAGCAAATTAACCAACGGCCGCCTTACTACATTGGGAGAGACTATCTGGAGACGCTGATGGCAAGCCAGAACGTGGCCGATTGGATTAAAATAAGGTACTAAAGCAGTGAATTTCGTTTCAGTTGCGCGAAGGGACACGGCAGAGCCCCACGGAGTCACCGTGCCTGCAGGCGTCCTCCGAAGAGGGGTGCTGGCTCTCTGCCATCAGTTTCAGAGGTTGTAAGGAAGCAGCACGGGTCAACCAGGGCTTTTCTTTGAGGTTTTACCTGAGCTTGGAGTTGCCGTAGGAGCGCTCTCGATCCCTGCATCTGCTTCAGCAGGTCAGCCAGGGCTCACTGCAAGGCTGGAATAGCTGAGCCCTCTCGTGACACGCTGCTCAGCCCAGCACAGCTGTAGGAACCGAGAGAGGAGAGCACAGTGACGGGACATCCCAGGCTTTCAGCATCAGACCCCTCCGTGCTCTGCCCGGACAGTCCCACCCTGCCAGGCCCATACAGACGCCAAGCAGGAAGGAAGCCCCATCCCCCAACTAGGAGAGCGGAGCATTGTCCCCATTTTTCAGGATCTGATTTCCGAGTTCACGCGACAGAGCGCAGGAAACTGTTGCTCCCCACATCTGCGCGTCCTCAGGCCCTGGCTCGAAACGACTTTGGGAGCTCAAAGCCAGCTAAAATGAGAGCTGGAGCAGCCAGCTGCGCTTTCCCATCTCATGGAAATGGGTTAGGAAAACCGAGCGTGGCTACAGCCTTCTCTGGCTTCGCTAATCCTCACCCACTTTGTTAGGACTGGGAACAGCTGCCTAAAGCCATGTCACAAGCCCATCGAGCGCTGATGGCAGTTTTTAAATGCCATTTTTCAAGCGGAACCTGCCTGCCCGAGGCGGCACAAAGCTTTGTCGCCTGTGGTCTTCGCGGTGCCAGGAAGTGGACATCGACAGCCGTAACAGCTCAAAACTCTGAAGCAGTTAATGTTTATTTCTTAGAGTTCATTTTAAGGAGGCGCTGGCCAGAAGCAGGGTTCTCTGAGCACGCGCTTCCTGCTTCTGGGCTGTAGGTTCGGGCTCGTGCTCTGCAATTCTGTGCCCTGCTGGGATACTCTCTGGGACATGTCTTATGGGCAGTTGGAGTGATGCTGTACTGAACCAGCATCCAGGAATTAAGTTAAGCCTCTTGGACTCTAAACAAAATTCTCTGCACTGAAAATCCCGTGTGTGTTCCAGAGGGTGAAATGGTCCTGAGCTGGGAAAAATCTGAGCCCAGTAGAACTGGCTGACATCATCTTGGAGTCTGACCTGAAAGCTTTCTGGCACTGAGTGGCTTTGGCTCTGCACAAGCACAGAGAGGTGGGGAGGAGCTTTTCCGAGGGCCGCGTTGATTCTCAGCACGTCGCTGCCAGCGGTGAGGCTGGGATTCAGGTCACCAGGCTTAGGAACCCGGTTTGGCATCGACTCCGGTGACTCCCCAGCAAGAAGGGCGTTGCCCTTATCTGGGGGCTGCGTCCCTCCAGTGCTGTGGGTCGGGGTTAAAGCTCAGCGCCAGAGCTGCTGTTGTGCAGCAGCCCTACGTTTTCGGGAGGGTAATGGCTTGGTTTGACGCGTGGCACTGCAGTCAGCAGTTTTGTTCTTTCTTCCAGTGAGATGCTTCTGGGACCCGTCCCTCCCAGCTTCACCTTCCTGCCTAAGCACAAGGCAAACTCCTACAGATAGGGCTGATGAGGCCCTTTCCCATGGCATCGAGGCAAGAGGAGGCGTTCGGACGGTGCGTGTGGGCAGGCGGGTTGCTCTGACATGAAATAAAGTTGTATGTTTTAGAAGCGCAGGTGCCTTTGTGCCCCAGCATCGGTCCCTGCCACGAGTTACTCAGCAGAGGGCTTTGCACAGCCTTGCAGCCAGAGGTGCCTCGCTGACAGAGCAAGCTGTTTAATGAGGAGCTGAGGGCCCACAGCAGGGAGGAGATAGGAGAGGGGTGGGGACTGCAGTGTGGGCAGCCACAAGGCAGGGAGGGGACAGGAAAAGAATTGAAAAAGAAAAGTAAAGAAAAGATATCACTGCACCAGCCAGAAAGTGCCAGGCAACCATCTCTTTTTATTGCCCATTTCCCAGCACAGCTCCACAACCTGGGGCCAACGCAGCCACCGGTGCCTTGTGGAATGGTCCTCACCTTCCCGGCTCTGGCTTGCCGAAGGTGCAGGGTGAGGTCCCCGTCGGGGCAGTCCCCCAGTGCCGGGCATCGGTGGGGATAAGCCCTTTTCTTATGCCACTCCCAGTGACACCGCTGGGGTGGTGGGAGCCGCTCTGGACCCTGGGCAGGTGCAGCCCCGTCGGTGTCAGCACGGCACGGAGCAGCTCCCGCTGCTGCTCAGCCTCTCGCTTGCACGCTGACCCGCCCCGAGCACTGTCCTTGCCCCAAAACTCCCGTCCCCTGGAGCAGCTGCACCATCAGTACCCACAGCCCTCGGGCCACAGAGAGAGATTCTACTGCTGCAGAGGAGGAGGAGACGAGAAGGAAGGAAAAGCCCAAAGTTCCAGCATGTTCTTAAGGGGGTTGCCCAAACTGACTCCTCTTCAGCCTGCAGCCACCCAGCACCCCCAGATCCCTTTCTGCAGGGCTGCTCTCCAGCCCCTCCTCCATCAGTTTAGACATCACTTTGTGCCCGGCCTTACTCTCTCCCGGCTGCAGGAGCAGCACTGGGACCAGTTCCATTGCCTGCCATTGGTCCTTGCCCAATCCTCTGCCGAGCTGCACAGACAAGCTCCATGGCTCTGCAAGGCCTCTTGTCCCTCAAGAGAGTCAACAGCACCTCCGCCCCTTTGCTGTCCTCGGCAACCTTGCCCATGGGGCATCAACTACTGCATCTGGACCATAGAACAAACACGGAGCAGCACTGAGCCTAGGACTGAACCCTGAGGAACACCGCTGCTGAACAGTTGCCAGTCAGATGGAGCCACTGTTGGTACAACATTTTGTGATGTAGTGAACCTCTCCCTGCATCTCCTGTGACCCTCCATGCCAGCACTGCAGGCCCGGGACTCGTTCCACCAAGGCCCACCAATGCCAAGCTTATCCCAGCGCCGGGAAAAGACCAAGGCTTGCCCCCACGGCCCTGAGAGCCGCCTGGAGGGGCCGGGGGCACCCCAGTGCCCCTTAACCCTTTCCCTGCCCGGAGGGGCGGGGCAGGTTCCTGGGGCGGGGCGGAACACGGGGAGCCCCCGCATTGTGACCTGGGACACCCCAGAGACTCCTTAGCAACCGCCAGCCACACAGCCAGAAGGCACCATGGCGTGGCCACCGCGGCAGCTCCCACCCCGCCGCTCCCGCGCACCTCCTGCGCCCCAACTCCAGCCCACTTTTCTGCTCCCGGACACCTTCTACCCCCCAGGTAGGCACCGACGCCGACCCCTGCAGCCCGGGGATGCTCTCAGGGGCCAGAGCAGAGCTGAGCCCTGGCCGTCACTCCTGTCTCTCTTCCAGGCTCAGCCAACCTGTGCCCAGTGCCCGGGCAGTGGCAGCCCTTCCCCACAGCCTGGGCACCCGCGGCGCGGAGGGCACCCGCGGCGCGGATGGCACCCCAAGTCCCCCGGGCATCACCAGCAGGTATGGCAGCCCTGTCCGCTCTGGCACCCGGACCCCTGCACACACTGAGCATCCCACACCCCCGGGAACCCCAGCATCCCCTGCACCCCCGGCCCCTGGCACATATGGCACTGGGGTGCAGCAAGCCCGGGCGAGTGTCCGTGCCCTCGCCGGGGTGATGCCTGCCCACTACATCCAATTCCCAGGGGATTTCCCAAACACTTGGGGCCACATCTCCCGTTCCACCTCAGGGAAGCCAGCCCCCTCCCCAGTTAACAACCCCGGCCCACCCCGCGGGGAGCGCCCCGGCCACCATCTGCCCACGTGCCAGGCGCAGAGCTGTTTGGCGTCAGCCACCGGGGCCGGCTCAGCGGGTGCACCTGGAGGTTGCCCCCGGCCCAGCACGGCTCCCTCTCACCCTCCCAGGTCTGCAGAGGGCTCCATGCGGCTGCCTCTTCGACCCCCACCTCCTCCATGTGCCAGGGACGGGCACCGTCCACCTGCCATCGGCCTCCGCCACGCTGGGCCACGCTCCCGCTCCTCTGCCGTCTGCTGCCCTGTGGGTCCCTGGGGGCTACGAGACACCCCTGGCCTGGGCAGTCCCGGTGACCCCCCACGGCCAACCGCAACCCCTGGCCCCCCCAAACCATCAGGCCAGAGCGGTGGCCCCGACTCTGCTGCGGCCAACGTCCAGCCCCGGCTCCCAGCACATCAAGGGGCCGGCGGCACAAGTCAATATCTCCGGCCGGGCCACCGCCACAGGGGCAGCCCCGGGCAGCACCATCTGCCCGGGCAGAGACATCCCCCCCAGCCCCGTTGCTGCCCGGGACAACCACGGCCTTGGGGACCTCGAAGTCACCGAAGAGCAGCTCCTCGAAGAGGCCCTAAGGCTCTTTGGTTGCTCCCGGGATGTGCTGGGGGTCAGCGAGGGGGGGCCCAGCAGTGTCCCTGTGGCCGGGGACACTGGGGACAGCGGCAGAGGTGGGACAGCGGTGACAACAGCGCCCCCGGTGTTGCTGTCATCAAGCCACGGCTCCCAGCACACGGAGGGGCAGTTGAACATCGCCAGCGTGGCCACCGCTGTGGGGGCACCCCCAGGCAGCACCATCCCCCCGGAGAGAGACACCCCCTCCAGCCCCATCGCTGCCCGGGACAACCAAGGCCTTGGGGACCTTGATGTCACCAACGAGGAGCTCCTCGAAGAGGCCCTAAGGCTCTTTGGTTGCTCCCGGGATGTGCTGGGAGCCAGCCGGGATGGTCCTGGCCCTGTTCCTACGGCTGGGGACACTGGGGACAGCTCCAGAGAGGGGAAAGCGGTGGCCCCAGGCCCCCAGGAGTTGCCATCTTCCAGCCATGGCTCCCAGATCATCGAGGGACAGTGCAACGTCTCTGGCACGGCCACTGCCATAGGGGCACCCCAGCGGAGCAACACCCCCCTGAGCAGAGACATCTCCCCCAGCCCCATCGCTGCCCGGGACAACCAAGGCCTTGGGGACCTCAGTGTGGCCGACGAGGAGCTCCTCAAAGAGGCCCTAAGGCTGACGGGTTGCTCCCGGGATGTGCTGGGGGTCAGGGAGGGGGGTCCCAGGAGTGTCCCTGTGCCTGGGCACCCTGCTGACACTGGCGGGGAGGGGAGAGTGGTGACCCCAGCGCCCCCGATGTTGCCCTCCTCCACCCACGGCTCCCAGCACATCGAGGGGCAGTTGAACATCGCTGGCACGGCCACCACCACAGGAGCACCCCTGGGCAGCAACATCCCCCCGGGCAGCAACATCTCCTGCAGCCCCTGTGCTACCCCGGAAAACCTGGGACTGTGGGACCTGGCAGATGACCTGGAAGTTTCCAGGGAGGAGCTGCATGAGGACACCCTAAAGCTCATCGCTTCCGCCCTGGAAATCGAGGGGGTCAGCCAGGATGGAGCCAGCAACATCGCCCCGGGCCATGGCATCCCCTCCCATTCCGCTGATGCCCCCCACAGCCAAGAGCCTTGTGACCCGGCCGGAAACCTCGACCTGCCCGGGGAGGTGCCTCTGGAAGAGGCACTAAGGCTCTTTGGCTGCTCCCTGGACACCGTGGGTCCCGGCAGCCAGGACGGTCCCGGCAGCGACCCCATCTCTGGGGATCCGGGTGACACCGGCACAGGGGTCCCCGACAGCGACTTCGACTCGCTCTCGCTGACGGATGAGCTGCTCACCCTCGCCGCCCGCGTCCTCGAGACCCCCGACGCCATCCTCAGCAACGAGGAATCCATCTTCTCCATGGAGCTGCTGGAGCCGTGGGAAGATGAGGCGATGGACCCGGCACCGTCCCCTCTGGCCGTGGCAGAGGAGCGGGGGAAGAAGCGGGGGCAGGAGCCGCGGGGGAGCACCTTGGACGAGCCCCCCAGCAAGCGCAGGGCTCTGGCCGGCAGCACGGGGCTGGCAGGGGGGCAGTAGGCCCACGGCGGGGCTGGGATGGACCTGGGGGCAGCGGGGGTGGGGAGGAGGGGGGTGTTAGTGTGCAGTTAAAGAGTCTCTTTCCTTCCTTGTTTCCCATTAAAAGACTTTCCTCCAGAACCTCTCCGTGCCTCTGGGGTGTGGGGGGAGGGGGCACCGGGAAACGGCACCCAAGAGCTGCCAAAGCCCCGCTGAGCCCCAGGTCGAGCCGGGGAGCCCCGAAGGGCACCGAGCCGTCCCCGGGGACGAGTCACCGCCAGCAGGGTGGGAATGGCGGGGATCGGGGGGATTCCCCTGTCCCTTCCCCATGGGAGTAGCCCTTTGGCAGGGAGCCAGCACAGGGGGGTCCCTGCAGGACTCACGGACACGGCCCCACGCTGAAAGAAAGGTCTCTGGTGCCTCAAGAGTCAGAGACTCAGAGAGTTTTTGGCTGCAGAGGTTCTGCTACAAGATTCTTGCTTGCGGCCCACGCACCCCAGGCGCAGACTCCGAGGATCACCCACGAGGCGCCCGCTGTCCCCGTCACGCAGGGACTAGGGCCCAGGGAAGAGGCGGGAAGGAGTGTCCCACGTGCGTGGGGAGGACACGGCAAGTAGAGTGCAGGGAGCAGGGCTCAGGGTGTGCCGTCTCACACCAGACATCCAACCTTCGACACCTCAGCTTGGTTTGGAGTCTGAACTTGGACTCCCAGAGCCAAGGCAAGGACAGACTTTGTACTCCAGCCACTTGCACGAGCACCAGCCCTCGCTCGCTGCGGTAGCAGGACAGCCTCGGTACTGCAACCGTCGGCAACGTGTGGCAGCACCTCACATCTGGAGGTAGTTTGGGGTCGGCCACAGGCCATGCCAGAGGACAACCCCCGTCCCCAGAGACCAGGTGGCCTTGTCTCACGGCTCCTCCATCCACCCTTTCTCTGCAAAAAACCCACCCCCGGGGCCCTGCATCCCTGCACAAAGCTCCATCCCCTCCAGCTGCCAGCTGCCGAGAGGCAGAAGAGCCACCCACCCTCCCCAGGCTCAGGGAACCCCTCCCACGTCAGCAGACAAAGACCCCCAGGTGGTTTGTCCCGCTCCCTCCAGCCAGGCCCAGCCCTGCTCCAGCCAGAGCCCGGCGGGGACAGCAGCTGGGGTTACCCCCTCTTCACCCCGGCTCCCTCCCAGGACGTCAGCCGGGAGGTGCCCCAAAACACAGAGGCCCTCCAGAGCCACAGCAAGGGATGTCGCCTCTCCCGGCTGCCAGGACCGCACACCAGCCGCCTCTCCCCGCTCGGGGAGCCCCAACACGGGGGCAGCCCCCACCCTGCCCCGCGCTCGGCCGCTGCCCGGGGCCTCGGGCCACCCCAGCCAGCGCCAAGGGCTCAGGGCCTCCCTCTGTGCTGAGGACACGGACACGGACACGGACACGGACACGGACACGGACACGGACACGGACACGGACACGGACACGGACACGGCGCAGCGGCCGGCCCCCGGCTCCGGCCCGCAGAGCGGAAGCTGACGCCGTCCAGCCTCGCTCCCCCGTCCCGTGGTGCCGGGCCGCCGGTGCGTCATCAGCGCGCGCGGCAGCATGGCGGCAGCGGCCGTGGCGGCGGGGGTGGCGCCGGTCCGCGCGCGGTGAGTGCGGCCCCAGGGCTGCTCCGCTCCCGGCCCTGCCCCTCCGTAGCCCCCGGCCCTGCCCCTCCGTAGTCCCCGGTACGTGCCCGGCCCCGCCAGAGCCCCACCGGTCCGCGCCTGGCGCCTCTATCCCCTCCGCACGTGCCCGGCCTCCGCCCCCCCCCCCCCCTCCCCGCAGCAGACCCCTCTCCCCCATCCCCCCGGGAACCCCGCTCCCCGCCGGGTGCGGGCGGCACACGGGCTCTCTGGCTCCGCAGGTTCCTCGCCTCCAAGGAGCAGTTCCATGCCTCCCTGCGGGCCAGGGCCGAGCCCGGTGGCCAGGCGGGTGGCGAGGAGGAGGAGGAGGAGGAGGTGGGCAGCTGCCCGAGCGAGCCCCCCGCCAAACGGGTGAGGTCGGAGGAGTCTGGTCAGGCTGGGGAAAGCCAAGAGGATGCTGGAGCGGAGAAGCTGGAGAAGGAGCTGGAGAAGGAGCCGTGGGAGCGCAAGCGGGCCCGGGGGCAGAACAAGAGGCGGCCATGCATGAAACCTGGCCCCTATGAGCAGCGCAGGCTGTGCCCGTGGGTAACGCAGGTAGGGTGTAGGGCCCCTGCTCCGCGCTGGGGCGGGGAGTTTGGGACCCTGGTGGGCTCTTCCTGCTCAAGGGCTGCCTTCAGTGCTGGGCAGGCAGGCGGAGGGCAGAGGTTTTAACCTCCTCTTTATTGTTTACAGGGACGTGCAGAAATGTGCTCCTTTGGCCCACGGTGCCGCTTCCTTCATGACGTCGCCGAGTACATGGCTGCGAAGCCGGCAGACCTGGGGCGTAGCTGCGTGCTCTTCGAAACCTTTGGCAAGTGCATTTACGGCGTCACCTGCCGCTTTGGCCAGGCTCACCTCGGGGCTGGCCACCAGAACCTCGTCAACATGGCCTTGGCCAGGCAGTGGGAGGGGAAGGAGGTGGTGAGGAACAGTCTCTCCAAGGACCTCCAGCACCAGCTGCGCAAGAGGAAGTTCAGCTTCAGGAAGGCTGACGAGTACCTCCGTGATCTGGCCAAGGCCCACGGTCGTGGTGGGAAGGGAGGCCAAGCCACAGGGTGCCCTAGAGGGGAGCAAGAGGTGTCCAACTGCGCCACACGCCGGGAGGGCCTGGGAGACGGCCCCGAATGTCCTGTGCTAGCGGGGCAGGGAGAAGATCCCAGAGCAGGTGCCTTGCAGAGTCCCGGCCCCACGGGTGGCGAGGAGGCTCCCTCCCTCCCAACAGTGGGCCCGGTGACAGATGAAGATACTGTGAAGCTGCGGTGGTGTGAGAAGAAGAAGGTGAGCAGTGAGGGTTTGGCCGAGGGCTGCTGTCTGTCGTGAGCTTGTCAAGTGGGTGAGATTGTGCTTGGGGAGAGGGAAGAGACCCCCGCGGGGCGAGAGGCAGGCAGGGGACAGAGCGGCCTGGGGACGCACGTGTTACTGTCAGGAGGGGAAGGGTGCAGGGAGGTGAGCTCTTGAGGCCATGGTGTTGTCCTTGGGGGGGTGAGAGCCAAGAGAAGCTGCAGCCCCTTGCTCGGGAAGGAGGGTGGGAGCTGAGCTGTCAGTGAGGGGGCAGATGATCTGCAAGGAGAGGCGAGGCTGGGGCTGGTGGTTTGTATGTACTGCACGGTGCTCTCCTTCCTCGCCTCCTCATCCCCTCCATCCTGGCATCCGTTAGCCAGGCTGGGCTCCCTCTCCATCTGTAACTGCTTGAGTTTTCTCCACGCTGAGCAGTGAAAACAAATCGAGCAGTTCAAGGTTCCGGTTCCTGTATCCAAACGATACATTCTCAGGGAATGGTTGAGGTTCTTGAAGTAAACTAGTGATTTCCTGGGTTTCCCACTGAGTTTGACCCAAGGCAGGTGATGAAATTGCTAACTGAAACATCTTCCAGTTTAACCCCTGCTGGTTCAGCTCTGCTAACATGCTTCTCCACCCCTGTTTTCCAGCTGGAGATCCAAGGCAAGCTCTACTTGGCTCCACTGACTACGGTAGTTGGATAATTCTTTCCTTTTGTCAAAATTCGCTGTTGCTGCATTTGGAACAGGGCAAATCTCCTGGCAAACCATCACTCTGCTGTCTCTTTCAGTGCGGTAACCTCCCTTTCCGAAGGATATGCAAGCGCTTCGGGGCAGATGTCACCTGTGGAGAGATGGCTGTGTGCACAAACCTGCTTCAGGGCCAGTCCTCTGAGTGGGCTCTCCTCAAACGGCATCACACCGAAGATATTTTCGGGGTGCAGGTGAGTGCTGTCATCTTGATAACCGAATGATAACCCTCTTCTGAGGAGAAAAGCTGCTGCTTGGACTCGTGCCAACTGTCCCCCTTGGGTAGCTGGAGGGAGCGTTTCCAGACACGATGACCAAATGTGCAGAGCTCCTGAACCAGGCGATTGAAGTGGACTTTGTAGACATCAATGTCGGGTGTCCGATTGACCTGGTCTACAAGAAGGTAAGAAGACGTTCTGCAGTGCGTTTTGCTCCCTTCAACAGATGTTTGTCTTTTGCCTCAGCTCCTGTTGCCTGGTCTGCTCCTGCCAGACTGATCCAGAGCTCCCACTTTTTACGGGCGCTAGACTTCAGCGGGAAGGCTGTTCAGGGAGCAGGGAATGGTTGGCTGTCTCTGCCTGGCAGCAGGCAGAAGTTGGGAGGGAAGAGGGCTGTGGCGTTTTGGTTGAAGAGTCCCCTTTCTCCGAGTCCTGAGATGCTCCAAGCCTTACCTGCGTCCCCTGCGCAGAGGGCTGCTGTTGAGCAGCTCCAAGGAGGCAGAAAGTCTTGCCCATGTCGTTTTGTTGTCCCTCAGGGAGGAGGCTGTGCTCTGATGACTCGGCCCAACAAGTTTGAGCAGATCGTCCGAGGGATGAACTCGGTGAGTCAGAGCATCTGCCAGCAGCGGGCGATGGGCTGATGGAGCTGACTCCTGCCTCAGCCTGGCCTCCCTCTCCCACTTGTGCAGGTGCTGGACGTCCCGCTGACTGTGAAGATACGGACGGGGGTGCAAGAAAAGATGAACGTGGCTCATAAAATAATCCCCAGGCTGCGGGAGTGGGGAGCATCCATGGTCACGGTACAGGGGCGCTTGCTGTGGCGTGAGATTGTTGGCTGGTGCGTGGGGAGCTCTGCTTGCATGTCAGCCTAGAGCACAGTGTGGGGGTGACCTCGCCCCTCCCCACAGCTGAGTAGCTCTTTCAAATGCCTTTGGCCAGCTGCATACTACCTTTTAGTGTTTGCTGCTGACAGCAGAGAAAAATGCAGGTGCAGAGAGCATTTTCCCAGGTGCTGCTGAGCCTTGTATCCATGGTGAAGGGAGATGGCTCCTGCAGTGCTCTGGAACAGAGGTTTTGGCCAAACAAGCCTCGTTATGGCAGGGCTGGGGAAGCGATGGGACCACCTCATTGTCTTGAGGATGAGTAGTTCCTGCCCACAGGGAATGTTCCCTTTGCCCGTGAACAGTCACTTAGCCAAAACATCACTCGGAAAGCATCAGCCCTTTTGCAGCTCGGCTGACCGCTTCCGCAGGCTGGTCTGTTACCAACCGGCTGGACTGTAGGTCCAGAGGGATCCTTCACCCCAGCCTGGTGTCATTGTCTTTGCTGAATCACCTTCCCCCAGTGCTCCCATTCTGCCCGGCCCCCTCCGGGGCATTTGGGGAGGTCTCACTGTGACTTTCTTCCCCAGCTTCACGGCCGATCCAGGGAGCAGCGGTACACGAGGGGTGCTGACTGGGCCTACATAGCAGAGTGTGCTAAAATAGCGAGCCCCATGCCTCTTTTTGGTAGGTGTTTCTCTTGTTCTGCCACGTGGGCTGAAAGTGCCGCGTGTTTGATTTGAAATACCTTTGAAAAGGAAAAAGCAGGCTCCCAAGGACATTCAGCCTGGGGGAAAGGTTGGGATATCCCTGCTGCTGAGGTGATGGAGTGAGTTGCCAGCGGCTCTTGTGTAGCCCAGAGCTGCCCATATGCTTGGGGCCAGGCGTGACGAGCACTGAGCAGAGTGGGAGGGCAGGGGGCAGGCAGGACACAAACCGTGTCGGTTTGAGCAGGTGCCGTCTCCCTTGGGCACTGTGGCACAGGCAGTGCCAGCTGAAGCTTCAGGGTCGGAGCCAGGAGCGGAGAAGAAGGGAGGAGAAGACTCTCCTGTTCCTCGGAAGGGGAACATGAATCAGAACCATCCCTGGGAGTCTCTGAGCACGAGCTCCAGAGCCCCTGTGCACAATGTGGCTCTTGGGCCCTGTGTCCATTCTGAATTTGATCCCAGGCCTGGATTAGCTCACTTTGACCTGCCCTTGTGTATCGCTGTGACCTCTGGCTTCTCCCTTCCTTCTGGACAGGAAACGGAGATATTTTGTCTTACGAAGATGCGAATCGAGCCACGCAGATGGGCGTTTCAGGAGTTATGATTGCAAGGCAAGTGCCTGTGCTTCCCCTTTGCTTCTGAGCTCTGTCAGTGCAAGAGTGAAAAAGGAATTAATGAAAACCCTGAACAAACCCAAAGCGTGAGAAGTTTCCTCTTGGTGAAAGTGCTCTCTGAAACTTGGTAAAATCGGTTGGTGTCTGTGAGAACCAACAGCAGCTTCCTGTTGACGTTGAGGGAAACATTAAAGCAGCGTTGGCTGGCAGATGAGTGCTGGAGCGTCTCTGCAGTCAGTTGGTGTCTTGAGAAGCATCAGCCGTGGGAATAACAATGCACTTTTCTTCTTTGGCTGCAGAGGGGCGCTCATCAAGCCGTGGCTCTTCACTGAGATTAAGGAACAGAGACACTGGGATATCTCCTCCGGCAAGAGACTTGAGATCCTCAGGGACTTCACCAACTACGGCCTTGAGCACTGGGGGTCAGATACGCAGGGAGTGGAGAAGACCAGGAAGTTCCTGCTGGAATGGCTCTCGTTCCTGTGCAGGTAATTCTCGCCAGCTGCAGGGATCTGTAACGCAGCCAGCCCGTGCCGTTTGAACAACAGCACACGCTGCCGTGACGTTTCCTTGCAGGTACATTCCAGTTGGCTGATTGGAACGCCTGCCTCAGCAAATTAACCAACGGCCGCCTTACTACATTGGGAGAGACTATCTGGAGACGCTGATGGCAAGCCAGAACGTGGCCGATTGGATTAAAATAAGGTACTAAAGCAGTGAATTTCGTTTCAGTTGCGCGGAAGGGACACGGCAGAGCCCCACGGAGTCACCGTGCCTGCAGGCGTCCTCCGAAGAGGGGTGCTGGCTCTCTGCCATCAGTTCCAGAGGTTGTAAGGAAGCAGCACGGGTCAACCAGGGCTTTTCTTTGAGGTTTTACCTGAGCTTGGAGTTGCCGTAGGAGCGCTCTCGATCCCTGCATCTGCTTCAGCAGGTCAGCCAGGGCTCACTGCAAGGCTGGAATAGCTGAGCCCTCTCGTGACACGCTGCTCAGCCCAGCACAGCTGTAGGAACCGAGAGAGGAGAGCACAGTGACGGGACATCCCAGGCTTTCAGCATCAGACCCCTCCGTGCTCTGCCCGGACAGTCCCACCCTGCCAGGCCCATACAGACGCCAAGCAGGAAGGAAGCCCCATCCCCCAACTAGGAGAGCGGAGCATTGTCCCCATTTTTCAGGATCTGATTTCCGAGTTCACGCGACAGAGCGCAGGAAACTGTTGCTCCCCACATCTGCGCGTCCTCAGGCCCTGGCTCGAAACGACTTTGGGAGCTCAAAGCCAGCTAAAATGAGAGCTGGAGCAGCCAGCTGCGCTTTCCCATCTCATGGAAATGGGTTAGGAAAACCGAGCGTGGCTACAGCCTTCTCTGGCTTCGCTAATCCTCACCCACTTTGTTAGGACTGGGAACAGCTGCCTAAAGCCATGTCACAAGCCCATCGAGCGCTGATGGCAGTTTTTAAATGCCATTTTTCAAGCGGAACCTGCCTGCCCGAGGCGGCACAAAGCTTTGTCGCCTGTGGTCTTCGCGGTGCCAGGAAGTGGACATCGACAGCCGTAACAGCTCAAAACTCTGAAGCAGTTAATGTTTATTTCTTAGAGTTCATTTTAAGGAGGCGCTGGCCAGAAGCAGGCTTCTCTGAGCACGCGCTTCCTGCTTCTGGGCTGTAGGTTCGGGCTCGTGCTCTGCAATTCTGTGCCCTGCTGGGATACTCTCTGGGACATGTCTTATGGGCAGTTGGAGTGATGCTGTACTGAACCAGCATCCAGGAATTAAGTTAAGCCTCTTGGACTCTAAACAAAATTCTCTGCACTGAAAATCCCGTGTGTGTTCCAGAGGGTGAAATGGTCCTGAGCTGGGAAAAATCTGAGCCCAGTAGAACTGGCTGACATCATCTTGGAGTCTGACCTGAAAGCTTTCTGGCACTGAGTGGCTTTGGCTCTGCACAAGCACAGAGAGGTGGGGAGGAGCTTTTCCGAGGGCCGCGTTGATTCTCAGCACGTCGCTGCCAGCGGTGAGGCTGGGATTCAGGTCACCAGGCTTAGGAACCCGGTTTGGCATCGACTCCGGTGACTCCCCAGCAAGAAGGGCGTTGCCCTTATCTGGGGGCTGCGTCCCTCCAGTGCTGTGGGTCGGGGTTAAAGCTCAGCGCCAGAGCTGCTGTTGTGCAGCAGCCCTACGTTTTCGGGAGGGTAATGGCTTGGTTTGACGCGTGGCACTGCAGTCAGCAGTTTTGTTCTTTCTTCCAGTGAGATGCTTCTGGGACCCGTCCCTCCCAGCTTCACCTTCCTGCCTAAGCACAAGGCAAACTCCTACAGATAGGGCTGATGAGGCCCTTTCCCATGGCATCGAGGCAAGAGGAGGCGTTCGGACGGTGCGTGTGGGCAGGCGGGTTGCTCTGACATGAAATAAAGTTGTATGTTTTAGAAGCGCAGGTGCCTTTGTGCCCCAGCATCGGTCCCTGCCACGAGTTACTCAGCAGAGGGCTTTGCACAGCCTTGCAGCCAGAGGTGCCTCGCTGACAGAGCAAGCTGTTTAATGAGGAGCTGAGGGCCCACAGCAGGGAGGAGATAGGAGAGGGGTGGGGACTGCAGTGTGGGCAGCCACAAGGCAGGGAGGGGACAGGAAAAGAATTGAAAAAGAAAAGTAAAGAAAAGATATCACTGCACGAGCCAGAAAGTGCCAGGCAACCATCTCTTTTTATTGCCCATTTCCCAGCACAGCTCCACAACCTGGGGCCAACGCAGCCACCGGTGCCTTGTGGAATGGTCCTCACCTTCCCGGCTCTGGCTTGCCGAAGGTGCAGGGTGAGGTCCCCGTCGGGGCAGTCCCCCAGTGCCGGGCATCGGTGGGGATAAGCCCTTTTCTTATGCCACTCCCAGTGACACCGCTGGGGTGGTGGGAGCCGCTCTGGACCCTGGGCAGGTGCAGCCCCGTCGGTGTCAGCACGGCACGGAGCAGCTCCCGCTGCTGCTCAGCCTCTCGCTTGCACGCTGACCCGCCCCGAGCACTGTCCTTGCCCCAAAACTCCCGTCCCCTGGAGCAGCTGCACCATCAGTACCCACAGCCCTCGGGCCACAGAGAGAGATTCTACTGCTGCAGAGGAGGAGGAGACGAGAAGGAAGGAAAAGCCCAAAGTTCCAGCATGTTCTTAAGGGGGTTGCCCAAACTGACTCCTCTTCAGCCTGCAGCCACCCAGCACCCCCAGATCCCTTTCTGCAGGGCTGCTCTCCAGCCCCTCCTCCATCAGTTTAGACATCACTTTGTGCCCGGCCTTACTCTCTCCCGGCTGCAGGAGCAGCACTGGGACCAGTTCCATTGCCTGCCATTGGTCCTTGCCCAATCCTCTGCCGAGCTGCACAGACAAGCTCCATGGCTCTGCAAGGCCTCTTGTCCCTCAAGAGAGTCAACAGCACCTCCGCCCCTTTGCTGTCCTCGGCAACCTTGCCCATGGGGCATCAACTACTGCATCTGGACCATAGAACAAACACGGAGCAGCACTGAGCCTAGGACTGAACCCTGAGGAACACCGCTGCTGAACAGTTGCCAGTCAGATGGAGCCACTGTTGGTACAACACTTTGTGATGTAGTGAACCTCTCCCTGCATCTCCTGTGACCCTCCATGCCAGCACTGCAGGCCCGGGACTCGTTCCACCAAGGCCCACCAATGCCAAGCTTATCCCAGCGCCGGGAAAAGACCAAGGCTTGCCCCCACGGCCCTGAGAGCCGCCTGGAGGGGCCGGGGGCACCCCAGTGCCCCTTAACCCTTTCCCTGCCCGGAGGGGCGGGGCAGGTTCCTGGGGCGGGGCGGAACACGGGGAGCCCCCGCATTGTGACCTGGGACACCCCAGAGACTCCTTAGCAACCGCCAGCCACACAGCCAGAAGGCACCATGGCGTGGCCACCGCGGCAGCTCCCACCCCGCCGCTCCCGCGCACCTCCTGCGCCCCAACTCCAGCCCACTTTTCTGCTCCCGGACACCTTCTACCCCCCAGGTAGGCACCGACGCCGACCCCTGCAGCCCGGGGATGCTCTCAGGGGCCAGAGCAGAGCTGAGCCCTGGCCGTCACTCCTGTCTCTCTTCCAGGCTCAGCCAACCTGTGCCCAGTGCCCGGGCAGTGGCAGCCCTTCCCCACAGCCTGGGCACCCGCGGCGCGGAGGGCACCCGCGGCGCGGATGGCACCCCAAGTCCCCCGGGCATCACCAGCAGGTATGGCAGCCCTGTCCGCTCTGGCACCCGGACCCCTGCACACACTGAGCATCCCACACCCCCGGGAACCCCAGCATCCCCTGCACCCCCGGCCCCTGGCACATATGGCACTGGGGTGCAGCAAGCCCGGGCGAGTGTCCGTGCCCTCGCCGGGGTGATGCCTGCCCACTACATCCAATTCCCAGGGGATTTCCCAAACACTTGGGGCCACATCTCCCGTTCCACCTCAGGGAAGCCAGCCCCCTCCCCAGTTAACAACCCCGGCCCACCCCGCGGGGAGCGCCCCGGCCACCATCTGCCCACGTGCCAGGCGCAGAGCTGTTTGGCGTCAGCCACCGGGGCCGGCTCAGCGGGTGCACCTGGAGGTTGCCCCCGGCCCAGCACGGCTCCCTCTCACCCTCCCAGGTCTGCAGAGGGCTCCATGCGGCTGCCTCTTCGACCCCCACCTCCTCCATGTGCCAGGGACGGGCATCGTCCACCTGCCATCGGCCTCCGCCACGCTGGGCCACGCTCCCGCTCCTCTGCCGGCTGCTGCCCTGTGGGTCCCTGGGGGCTACGAGACACCCCTGGCCTGGGCAGTCCCGGTGACCCCCCACGGCCAACCGCAACCCCTGGCCCCCCCAAACCATCAGGCCAGAGCGGTGGCCCCGACTCTGCTGCGGCCAACGTCCAGCCCCGGCTCCCAGCACATCAAGGGGCCGGCGGCACAAGTCAATATCTCCGGCCGGGCCACCGCCACAGGGGCAGCCCCGGGCAGCACCATCTGCCCGGGCAGAGACATCCCCCCCAGCCCCGTTGCTGCCCGGGACAACCACGGCCTTGGGGACCTCGAAGTCACCGAAGAGCAGCTCCTCGAAGAGGCCCTAAGGCTCTTTGGTTGCTCCCGGGATGTGCTGGGGGTCAGCGAGGGGGGGCCCAGCAGTGTCCCTGTGGCCGGGGACACTGGGGACAGCGGCAGAGGTGGGACAGCGGTGACAACAGCGCCCCCGGTGTTGCTGTCATCAAGCCACGGCTCCCAGCACACGGAGGGGCAGTTGAACATCGCCAGCGTGGCCACCGCTGTGGGGGCACCCCCAGGCAGCACCATCCCCCCGGAGAGAGACACCCCCTCCAGCCCCATCGCTGCCCGGGACAACCAAGGCCTTGGGGACCTTGATGTCACCAACGAGGAGCTCCTCGAAGAGGCCCTAAGGCTCTTTGGTTGCTCCCGGGATGTGCTGGGAGCCAGCCGGGATGGTCCTGGCCCTGTTCCTACGGCTGGGGACACTGGGGACAGCTCCAGAGAGGGGAAAGCGGTGGCCCCAGGCCCCCAGGAGTTGCCATCTTCCAGCCATGGCTCCCAGATCATCGAGGGACAGTGCAACGTCTCTGGCACGGCCACTGCCATAGGGGCACCCCAGCGGAGCAACACCCCCCTGAGCAGAGACATCTCCCCCAGCCCCATCGCTGCCTGGGACAACCAAGGCCTTGGGGACCTCAGTGTGGCCGACGAGGAGCTCCTCAAAGAGGCCCTAAGGCTGACGGGTTGCTCCCGGGATGTGCTGGGGGTCAGGGAGGGGGGTCCCAGGAGTGTCCCTGTGCCTGGGCACCCTGCTGACACTGGCGGGGAGGGGAGAGTGGTGACCCCAGCGCCCCCGATGTTGCCCTCCTCCACCCACGGCTCCCAGCACATCGAGGGGCAGTTGAACATCGCTGGCACGGCCACCACCACAGGAGCACCCCTGGGCAGCAACATCCCCCCGGGCAGCAACATCTCCTGCAGCCCCTGTGCTACCCCGGAAAACCTGGGACTGTGGGACCTGGCAGATGACCTGGAAGTTTCCAGGGAGGAGCTGCATGAGGACACCCTAAAGCTCATCGCTTCCGCCCTGGAAATCGAGGGGGTCAGCCAGGATGGAGCCAGCAACATCGCCCCGGGCCATGGCATCCCCTCCCATTCCGCTGATGCCCCCCACAGCCAAGAGCCTTGTGACCCGGCCGGAAACCTCGACCTGCCCGGGGAGGTGCCTCTGGAAGAGGCACTAAGGCTCTTTGGCTGCTCCCTGGACACCGTGGGTCCCGGCAGCCAGGACGGTCCCGGCAGCGACCCCATCTCTGGGGATCCGGGTGACACCGGCACAGGGGTCCCCGACAGCGACTTCGACTCGCTCTCGCTGACGGATGAGCTGCTCACCCTCGCCGCCCGCGTCCTCGAGACCCCCGACGCCATCCTCAGCAACGAGGAATCCATCTTCTCCATGGAGCTGCTGGAGCCGTGGGAAGATGAGGCGATGGACCCGGCACCGTCCCCTCTGGCCGTGGCAGAGGAGCGGGGGAAGAAGCGGGGGCAGGAGCCGCGGGGGAGCACCTTGGACGAGCCCCCCAGCAAGCGCAGGGCTCTGGCCGGCAGCACGGGGCTGGCAGGGGGGCAGTAGGCCCACGGCGGGGCTGGGATGGACCTGGGGGCAGCGGGGGTGGGGAGGAGGGGGGTGTTAGTGTGCAGTTAAAGAGTCTCTTTCCTTCCTTGTTTCCCATTAAAAGACTTTCCTCCAGAACCTCTCCGTGCCTCTGGGGTGTGGGGGGAGGGGGCACCGGGAAACGGCACCCAAGAGCTGCCAAAGCCCCGCTGAGCCCCAGGTCGAGCCGGGGAGCCCCGAAGGGCACCGAGCCGTCCCCGGGGACGAGTCACCGCCAGCAGGGTGGGAATGGCGGGGATCGGGGGGATTCCCCTGTCCCTTCCCCATGGGAGTAGCCCTTTGGCAGGGAGCCAGCACAGGGGGGTCCCTGCAGGACTCACGGACACGGCCCCACGCTGAAAGAAAGGTCTCTGGTGCCTCAAGAGTCAGAGACTCAGAGAGTTTTTGGCTGCAGAGGTTCTGCTACAAGATTCTTGCTTGCGGCCCACGCACCCCAGGCGCAGACTCCGAGGATCACCCACGAGGCGCCCGCTGTCCCCGTCACGCAGGGACTAGGGCCCAGGGAAGAGGCGGGAAGGAGTGTCCCACGTGCGTGGGGAGGACACGGCAAGTAGAGTGCAGGGAGCAGGGCTCAGGGTGTGCCGTCTCACACCAGACATCCAACATTCGACACCTCAGCTTGGTTTGGAGTCTGAACTTGGACTCCCAGAGCCAAGGCAAGGACAGACTTTGTACTCCAGCCACTTGCACGAGCACCAGCCCTCGCTCGCTGCGGTAGCAGGACAGCCTCGGTACTGCAACCGTCGGCAACGTGTGGCAGCACCTCACATCTGGAGGTAGTTTGGGGTCGGCCACAGGCCATGCCAGAGGACAACCCCCGTCCCCAGAGACCAGGTGGCCTTGTCTCACGGCTCCTCCATCCACCCTTTCTCTGCAAAAAACCCACCCCCGGGGCCCTGCATCCCTGCACAAAGCTCCATCCCCTCCAGCTGCCAGCTGCCGAGAGGCAGAAGAGCCACCCACCCTCCCCAGGCTCAGGGAACCCCTCCCACGTCAGCAGACAAAGACCCCCAGGTGGTTTGTCCCGCTCCCTCCAGCCAGGCCCAGCCCTGCTCCAGCCAGAGCCCGGCAGGGACAGCAGCTGGGGTTACCCCCTCTTCACCCCGGCTCCCTCCCAGGACGTCAGCCGGGAGGTGCCCCAAAACACAGAGGCCCTCCAGAGCCACAGCAAGGGATGTCGCCTCTCCCGGCTGCCAGGACCGCACACCAGCCGCCTCTCCCCGCTCGGGGAGCCCCAACACGGGGGCAGCCCCCACCCTGCCCCGCGCTCGGCCGCTGCCCGGGGCCTCGGGCCACCCCAGCCAGCGCCAAGGGCTCAGGGCCTCCCTCTGTGCTGAGGACACGGACACGGACACGGACACGGACACGGACACGGACACGGACACGGACACGGACACGGCGCAGCGGCCGGCCCCCGGCTCCGGCCCGCAGAGCGGAAGCTGACGCCGTCCAGCCTCGCTCCCCCGTCCCGTGGTGCCGGGCCGCCGGTGCGTCATCAGCGCGCGCGGCAGCATGGCGGCAGCGGCCGTGGCGGCGGGGGTGGCGCCGGTCCGCGCGCGGTGAGTGCGGCCCCAGGGCTGCTCCGCTCCCGGCCCTGCCCCTCCGTAGCCCCCGGCCCTGCCCCTCCGTAGTCCCCGGTACGTGCCCGGCCCCGCCAGAGCCCCACCGGTCCGCGCCTGGCGCCTCTATCCCCTCCGCACGTGCCCGGCCTCCGCCCCCCCCCCCCCCCCTCCCCGCAGCAGACCCCTCTCCCCCATCCCCCCGGGAACCCCGCTCCCCGCCGGGTGCGGGCGGCACACGGGCTCTCTGGCTCCGCAGGTTCCTGGCCTCCAAGGAGCAGTTCCATGGCTCCCTGCGGGCCAGGGCCGAGCCCGGTGGCCAGGCGGGTGGCGAGGAGGAGGAGGAGGAGGAGGAGGAGGAGGTGGGCAGCTGCCAGAGCGAGCCCCCCGCCAAACGGGTGAGGTCGGAGGAGTCTGGTCAGGATGGGGAAAGCCAAGAGGATGCTGGAGCGGAGAAGCTGGAGAAGGAGCCGTGGGAGCGCAAGCGGGCCCGGGGGCAGAACAAGAGGCGGCCATGCATGAAACCTGGCCCCTATGAGCAGCGCAGGCTGTGCCCGTGGGTAACGCAGGTAGGGTGTAGGGCCCCTGCTCCGCGCTGGGGCGGGGAGTTTGGGACCCTGGTGGGCTCTTCCTGCTCAAGGGCTGCCTTCAGTGCTGGGCAGGCAGGCGGAGGGCAGAGGTTTTAACCTCCTCTTTATTGTTTACAGGGACGTGCAGAAATGTGCTCCTTTGGCCCACGGTGCCGCTTCCTTCATGACGTCGCCGAGTACATGGCTGCGAAGCCGGCAGACCTGGGGCGTAGCTGCGTGCTCTTCGAAACCTTTGGCAAGTGCATTTACGGCGTCACCTGCTGCTTTGGCCAGGCTCACCTCGGGGCTGGCCACCAGAACCTCGTCAACATGGCCTTGGCCAGGCAGTGGGAGGGGAAGGAGGTGGTGGGGAACAGTCTCTCCAAGGACCTCCAGCACCAGCTGCGCAAGAGGAAGTTCAGCTTCAGGAAGGCTGACGAGTACCTCCGTGGTCTGGCCAAGGCCCACGGTCATGGTGGGAAGGGAGGCCAAGCCACAGGGTGCCCTAGAGGGGAGCAAGAGGTGTCCAACTGCGCCACACGCCGGGAGGGCCTGGGAGACGGCCCCGAATGTCCTGTGCTAGTGGGGCAGGGAGAAGATCCCAGAGCAGGTGCCTTGCAGAGTCCCGGCCCCACGGGTGGCGAGGAGGCTCCCTCCCTCCCAACAGTGGGCCCGGTGACAGATGAAGATACTGTGAAGCTGCGGTGGTGTGAGAAGAAGAAGGTGAGCAGTGAGGGTTTGGCCGAGGGCTGCCGTCTGTCGTGAGCTTGTCAAGTGGGTGAGATTGTGCTTGGGGAGAGGGAAGAGACCCCCGCGGGGCGAGAGGCAGGCAGGGGACAGAGCGGCCTGGGGACGCACGTGTTACTGTCAGGAGGGGAAGGGTGCAGGGAGGTGACCTCTTGGGGCCACGGTGTTGTCCTGAGGTGGTGGCCCAACCCTGAGTTGTGATTTAATAAATGGCATACCTAGAGCAACCCCCTTGTGTGGGGAAAAATCTTTAACAGAAGTTGGCAGCCCAGATGGGACTGTAGGACAGAAGAGAGAGGAAATTCAGAGATCCTTCTGGATAACCCGTTACCAACGCTCAAAAATTGCGGGCAGTAAACAGGAGCAGGTGGGTCCCGAGTACTTGGGCACGGGTAAATTCAGAACAGTTACTGAGAAGCTCCTGTGTTTAAAATTGCTGAAAAAGCTATAGCTGGTTGAGAGAATGGGAACGACACCCAGCACTGAACGGGGGACGCCCCTTGCTGAGGTTTTAGAGAACTGGAAAAAGGTGACCCTGGCACAGAATTGACAGAAGAGGAGACTGATTACATTGTGCCGGGAGGAATGGCCATTCCTAACAAGGACGAGAGGAGGAGGATCGATAGACGTATGGCCTCCTAAAGGATCCTTTAAGCCTCATAAGTTGAAGTTCCTGAGAATTCTCCTCGAGGATCCAGGGCGTCAGGATATTGATTATTGGTATATTTGGTGTAATTGGGCCCAACAAAGGAGAAAGTCTTTAATTGGAAATGATAGTGGAGAACGATTAGTTCCACCCGCTCCAAAAGCTGGGGAACTTGAATCGTCCTCAGGAGGGGTTGGCATGTACCCACCGCGTGGGACTACATCCCAAACCCTAGGGCAGGACCTGGAGGTCCGCCAGAGGTTCCCGCTGTCACTGCCGTGGTAAGACATGAGCCTTGGAAACAAGGGGATTTGGTAGCCTGGCAGGCTAAAATGCCAAGACTACGGGATGGCGCAGAAAAATGCGCCCAGTTCTTACCTGGCATTATAACTGATTATACACCCAATTGGAATGATATGAGAACCCTTCTCCGTGAATTGTTTCGTCCGGAGGATTGAGAAAAAATCCTGCAAAAAGAGAGAGAGATTGCCCAAAGGGGGCAAGCCCAGGGACTGGTCCCCTGGCCCAACAATAACCCTGAATGGGACATATCCACTGCTGGTGGAATGACAGCTTATCGAACCGCTATCCAGCAAGTAGTGGAAGCGGTCTGACAAGCTGGAGAACGGGTCACTGATTGGACAAAAGTGCTGGACTGCAGACAAAAACCTGATAAACATCCCTGTGATTACTGGGGACGTCTAAAAGCTACCTTACTCGAATACGGAGGTATGACCCGAGAAAAGGACCAGTAGCTCTGAGTGTATTTGTAGGTCAATCTGCCCCAGATATCAGTAAATATTTCAAAAAATATGCCTGGATGGCAAGGAGAAACTTTGGCTGAAATCTTGAGTATTGCTACGTTTGTGTGCGACGGACGGAGTGAGGGGAGAGAGAGAGAAATCACTCTGTTAGCTGCAGCGATTACTCAGGGTTATAGCCAACAAAGAGGGCGGGGTTTTCCCCGGCGAGGGGGCAGAGAGGAAGGGGTTTTTCCTCTTCAACTTCTTATCCTAATGCCCGTGGTTTTATTGTGGTAATTCAGGACACGTACAATCGTACAATCGACTGTCCTCACAGACCCATCAGCTCCAGCGGAAGGACTCCTGTGGAGAGACCACCCAGACCTCATTCTCAATAAAGAAGAAAACACTGGAGTTATCAATTTATGGAAATGACAGGAATTAAGGTAGATCGTAACGGTCCCGTCACGGCAAAGGTAAATGGTATTTCAGTGTATTTTTAATAGACACTGGAGCAACGTTATCTTTACTTCATTTTCCAATACCACAGGTCTCTGTTGATACCGTAATTATTGATGGGGTCGTAGCTGGTAAAGAATTCTTTTTTTCTTCTCCCCTCCCAGTGATATTAGGAGGGAAAATGTCTTGGGGAAGATTTGTCATATCCCCAGAAACACCAGGATCTTTGCTGGGACGAGACTTGTTACAAGGCTTTGGAACACGTATATCTCTAACACCCAAAGGGATCCTGTTGGTAATGCCAGGAGTCTCAGTCCTGAAATGAAAACCTGAGAAGCAAAAGGATAAAGGGATCCCTGAGGAACTGATTGAGATTCCTTCTGAGCTGAGGTAGGAGTGTGAAAATCTGTGGAAGCAGTGGTGATTCAGACAATAGGAGGGGCTGCACCGTCAGTTAGACAGTACCCCATAATTTCTGAAGCAATGCCTAGCACTGGAACACAGATTGAAAATTTCTTGAAAAATGGAATATTGAAAGAATGTAGAAGTCCTTATAATCCTCCAATTTTACCTGTTAGTAAACACAGATTGGATAAGGGTGGAGATCCTGAGTATCGATTGGTACAAGATTGACGTGCTGTAAATGAACACGTTAGTTCTCACCTACTGTTTTCCCATGTGCGTCGGAACTGGTACAATATGTGGGTGATTTCCTAATTGCCAGTCAGTCAGAAGCTGATTGTGTTTGTGACACCAAATATTTGCGTACACAACTTGCAAAGAAGGGTCACCGTGCATCTCTATCCAAACTACAGCTCTGCCGACAACAGGGGAAGTACCTGGGGGTTATTTTTAAGCCGAGGGAAAGGGAGACAGACCCTGAACGCATCAAGGCAGTACAGGAGATACCCAGAGCTGGGCCTGAGAAGCAGTTAAGGGGATTCCTAGGTCAAGTGGGCTTTTGCAGACCGTGGATCCCCAGGTTTAGTGTGATAGCTAAAGCATTGCATGAGGCAACAAAACAAAAAGATGAAGTGGAACCGATAACAGGGGGCCCAGAAAGGGAAAAGGCTTTTCGAGCACTGAAGGGAGCGTTGTTAAAAGCCCCAGCTCGAGGAATCCCGGATTATAGCAAAACATTTAAACTGTGTTGTACTGAAAATAAGGGAAGAGCAAATGGAGTTTTGACTCAAACTTTAGGTCCCTAGGAAAGACCTGTAGCATATTACTCGTGCTCCTTAGATCCAGTAATGAAAGGAACTCCTTTTTGTATTTGAGCGAGAGCAGCCGCCGCTGAGTTAGTAGAAAGAACTCAAAATACAGTTTTGGGACACCCCCTGACGGTGTGTGTGCCCCATGGAGTGGAAATCCTTTTTAAACAAGAGGCCGAGAAGGCACTTTCTCCGCAAAGGGCGCACCGGTCTGAACTGAGACTTTTGCTTGCTGATAATTTGAAGCTGGAAAGATGCAATACTTTGAGTCCCGCCACCCTGATGCCGCTGCCTACAGCTGGTGAGAAGGAGCACCCAGATTTGAACCTTTTTGCAGATGGATCGTCATATTATGAGCGTGGTCAGAGATGCACCGGACGCACCGTTACCCAGGTATTACTGGCTGGACCTTTCTGCCCCGATCTAGGTGCGCAGGGAGAGGAGATGGTGGCAGCTGAGTACGCTACTGGCCACCGCGTTGACACCTGTACAGACTCAAAATACACCTTTGGAGCGTGCCGTGCCGCAGGTGTGCTGTGGGAAGAACGGGGATTCCTTACCTCTCCAGGTAAAACCATTGCGCACGGGGAGCTAAGAAAAGGCCTACGGGAGGCAATACCGCTGCCCTCTGAGCTGGCTGCGATAGATATTAAGGCTCCTGCCAACAAGCAGGATAAAAGATGCAAAGGAAATGCGCTCGCTGATCAGGCAGCGAAAGCTGCTGCTCGACAAGTCTTTGCTGTGACTTGGATTTCGGGAAAGGAACCTGACACCGAGCTACCCGACAAAGGGGAACTTTCCGAAGAGCTGCCGGGAGAAGAGAAACAGCTGTGGGAGAAACTGGGAGCTCAGCATCGTGGAGGACAGTGGATTTTAGGGAGTGAACCGTTACTCCCGAAAAGGTATTTATTGCCGATTACACGTGAAAAAACGCACGGGGGTCCTGGGAACGTTGCCTTGAGGATCCAGAGACTGTGGGCGGCCCCAGGAGTTTATGCTGCAGCAAAAGCTGCCGACTTTGTAAAGAACATGCATCTCAGAATCAAGACACCCCTGGGCAAACGACCCCCGGCAATGTATCCACTCCCAGACCTGCAAACAGACGGGGCTGAGAAGCCTAAAGCCATGGGATTCACATATTGGCTTGTTATTGTTGGACAGTGATGGGGTTGGGTTGAAGCTTTCCCCACTCGGAAAATGACTCCAAGGTGGTTGTTAAAGCTCGTTTGAAGGAAATTATTCCTAGATACGGAGTTCCTGAAGTCATGGATTCCGACAGGGGAGCACATTTTACTGCAGCTGTTGTAATTCAGGTCTCTCACTCCTCAGGCACCCGAGCACAGCTACGCACACCCTGTCACCCAGAGTCGTCGGGGCAGGCAGAGGATGAAGAGAACAATGAAGGAATAATTAGTGAAGGCTTGTAAACAAAGAGGGTTAGAATGGCCAGAGGCATTAAACTTAGTATTATGGGATAGTAGGAATACGCCTAGACAACCAGTAGGAGTTTCGCCTGCAGGAATTTTATTGGGAAGAATTGTAGCTGTTCCAGGAACTTGTGTTCCAGCTCAGACGAGCCTGTTGGATGGAGATGAACAGGGAAGCCGGTATGTGTTGTATTTACAGAACTCTTTCTCACAAATGAGAAATCATGCTTATTGGGATCAGGGAGCAACACCTGAAATTCAAGTCCATGATCTGCAGCCTGGTGATAAAGTTTATGTAAAAATGTTAAGAGAAAGAAGAGATTTGAACTGAAATGGGAAAGACCTTATATGGTGTAACTGACCTCTTTTTATGCTGTCAAGGTGCAGGGGAAAGAAACCTGGATCCGTCATTCACCTGTGTGTAAAGATTCCACACCAGGGCTACCTTAACCTCTTGTCTACTCTCACTTGCCCCGGACTGACACGCTGTGGTCAAAGATTTTCTTACACTGTCAGGATCCAGTGGCAGATGAGACTGTGGTGAAGCACAGTAATGGCACATGTCAAACCTTTTGTGAAATCAGGGGTTTTCAGATTCAATCTGTTCAGAATGTTATAGTTACTAAAAATACCAGAATCGAGCGGGATTATTCCTTTGATCCTTCAGTGGCTGTTGAATTTTGTGTTACTGTTAGAGTCTCAGATAACTGGAGAGAATGTGGTGTATGGTCAAAACTAAGGCCTTGGGATCCCTGTTCTTATCCTGCACATCTCAGGGAGCTGCTGACTGGGAGAGGAACAGGGTGTTTGAACCAGCATCTGTGGTATTTGGGTGAAGGACCAGCTGGAGACTGGTGTTGCTTTATCCAGTCCAGTCTGTGTAGTTAGTTAACACTTCTTGGGGATTTTCGGAAGCTTTTTCAGGGTTAACTTGTTGGTTCCCTGACCTGTCCCCATGGTTAAAGAGAGGGATTGCAATAGCTGTTGCAGTGGGTTTACGGCTTGTATGTGCAATAGGATTGTTATAATGTTGTATTACTTCTCTTACTCGCTTATTGACTGAGATTTAAGGTGCCACCTGGAATTATAATAAATGTTAATTGCAGGTATGCAAATCAAAACAAAAGGAGGGAACTGTGAAGGACTCTTTCATAGTCTCCGGTGCAGGGTTAGAGCTGAGGTTTGGGGTCTTGTAAAAGTGCAGAAACACTGCTCAGCAGGCCCAGAATGTTTGTGCTCAACCTGCTCCTGGTACAGACCCACCCAAGGCTGGTTTCAAACCCAGCCAAGCTAATCATGCAGAGACAGTCTCAGCAAAGGGTGGTTAATTAATTAAGCACAGGTGCTTTGCTAGACAAAAGGTAAACCCTTACTAGTACATCTCGAGGTCTGTCTCAGAATTGTGCGAGACAGAAAGGGCAGAAGAGTGCTTATGGAAACGGCGACCCGAAGAGACCCCGCAACTAAGAAAGAAGGCGGCAGCTGAGACAGGGGAGTGTGAGGGCCTTTGATAAACGATGAACTTTGGGGACTGAAAGGCTCAGTGGAAATATACAAAGACTTCGGACCTTGTGTAATGGGTATTGATTGAATGGTATAAAAACTGTGCGAGATCTTGGGCCGTTGGCCACTCCCTGAGGTGGTGGCCCAACCCTGAGTTGTGATTTAATAAATGGCAAACCTAGAGCAACCCGCTTGTTTGGGGAAAAACCTTTAACAAAGGGGACAGGGGAATCCCCCCCGATCCCCGCCATTCCCACCCTGCTGGCGGTGACTCGTCCCCGGGGACGGCTCGGTGCCCTTCGGGGCTCCCCGGCTCGACCTGGGGCTCAGCGGGGCTTTGGCAGCTCTTGGGTGCCGTTTCCTGGTGCCCCCTCCCCCCACACCCCAGAGGCACGGAGAGGTTCTGGAGGAAAGTCTTTTAATGGGAAACAAGGAAGGAAAGAGACTCTTTAACTGCACACTAACACCCCCCTCCTCCCCACCCCCGCTGCCCCCAGGTCCATCCCAGCCCCGCCGTGGGCCTACTGCCCCCCTGCCAGCCCCGTGCTGCCGGCCAGAGCCCTGCGCTTGCTGGGGGGCTCGTCCAAGGTGCTCCCCCGCGGCTCCTGCCCCCGCTTCTTCCCCCGCTCCTCTGCCACGGCCAGAGGGGACGGTGCCGGGTCCATCGCCTCATCTTCCCACGGCTCCAGCAGCTCCATGGCGAAGATGGATTCCTCGTTGCTGAGGATGGCGTCGGGGGTCTCGAGGACGCGGGCGGCGAGGGTGAGCAGGTCATCCGGCAGCGAGAGCGAGTCGAAGTCGCTGTCGGGGACCCCTGTGCCGGTGTCACCCGGATCCCCAGAGATGGGGTCGCTGCCGGGACCGTCCTGGCTGCCCCCCACGGTGTCCAGGGAGCAGCCAAAGAGCCTTAGTGCCTCTTCCAGAGGCACCTCCCCGGGCAGGTCGAGGTTTCCGGCCGGGTCACAAGGCTCTTGGCTGTGGGGGGCATCAGCGGAATGGGAGGGGATGCCATGGCCCGGGGCGATGTTGCTGGCTCCATCCTGGCTGACCCCCTCGATTTCCAGGGCGGAAGCGATGAGCTTTAGGGTGTCCTCGTGCAGCTCCTCCCTGGAAACCTCCAGGTCATCTGCCAGGTCCCACAGTCCCAGGTTTTCCGGGGTAGCACAGGGGCTGCAGGAGATGTTGCTGCCTGGGGGGATGTTGCTGCCCAGGGGTGCTCCTGTGGTGGTGGCCGTGCCAGCGATGTTCAACTGCCCCTCGATGTGCTGGGAGCCGTGGGTGGAGGAGGGCAACATCGGGGGCGCTGGGGTCACCACTCTCCCCTCCCCGCCAGTGTCAGCAGGGTGCCCAGGCACAGGGACACTCCTGGGACCCCCCTCGCTGACCCCCAGCACATCCCGGGAGCAACCCGTCAGCTTTAGGGCCTCTTTGAGGAGCTCCTCGTCGGTGACACTGAGGTCCTCAAGGCCTTGGTTGTCCCGGGCAGCGATGGGGCTGGGGGAGATGTCTCTGCTCAGGGGGGTGTTGCTCCGCTGGGGTGCCCCTATGGCAGTGGCCGTGCCAGAGACGTTGCACTGTCCCTCGATGATCTGGGAGCCATGGCTGGAAGACGGCAACTCCTGGGGGCCTGGGGCCACCGCTTTCCCCTCTCTGGAGCTGTCCCCAGTGTCCCCAGCCGTAGGAACAGGGCCAGGACCATCCCGGCTGGCTCCCAGCACATCCCGGGAGTAACCAAAGAGCCTTAGGGCCTCTTCGAGGAGCTCCTCGTTGGTGACATCAAGGTCCCCAAGGCCTTGGTTGTCCCGGGCAGCGATGGTGCTGGAGGGGGTGTCTCTCTCCGGGGGGATGGTGCTGCCTGGGGGTGCCCCCACAGCGGTGGCCACGCTGGCGATGTTCAACTGCCCCTCCGTGTGCTGGGAGCCGTGGCTTGATGACAGCAACACCGGGGGCGCTGTTGTCACCGCTGTCCCATCTCTGCCGCTGTCACCATTGTCCCCGGCCACAGGGACACTGCTGGGCCCCCCCTCGCTGACCCCCAGCACATCCCGGGAGCAACCAAAGAGCCTTAGGGCCTCTTCGAGGAGCTCCTCGTCGGCCACACTGAGGTCCCCAAGGCCTTGGTTGTCCCGGGCAGCGATGGGGCTGGGGGAGATGTCTCTGCTCAGGGGGGTGTTGCTCCGCTGGGGTGCCCCTATGGCAGTGGCCGTGCCAGAGACGTTGCACTGTCCCTCGATGATCTGGGAGCCATGGCTGGAAGATGGCAACTCCTGGGGGCCTGGGGCCACCGCTTTCCCCTCTCGGAAGCTGTCCCCAGTGTCCCCGGCCACAGGGACACTGCTGGGCCCCCCCTCGCTGACCCCCAGCACATCCCGGGAGCAACCAAAGAGCCTTAGGGCCTCTTCGAGGAGCTGCTCTTCGGTGACTTCGAGGTCCCCAAGGCCGTGGTTGTCCCGGGCAGCAACGGGGCTGGGGGGGATGTCTCTGCCCGGGCGGATGGTGCTGCCCGGGGCTGCCCCTGTGGCGGTGGCCCGGCCGGAGATGTTGACTTGTGCCGCCGGCCCCTTGATGTGCTGGGAGCCGGGGCTGGACTTTGGCCGCAGCAGAGTCGGGGCCACCGCTCTGGCCTGATGGTTTGGGGGGGCCAGGGGTTGCGGTTGGCCGTGGGGGGTCACCGGGACTGCCCAGGCCAGGGGTGTCTCGTAGCCCCCAGGGACCCACAGGGCAGCAGCCGGCAGAGGAGCGGGAGCGTGGCCCAGCGTGGCGGAGGCCGATGGCAGGTGGACGGTGCCCGTCCCTGGCACGTGGAGGAGGTGGTGGTCGAAGAGGCAGCCGCATGGAGCCCTCTGCAGACCTGGGAGGGTGAGAGGGAGCCGTGCTGGGCCGGGGGCAACCTCCAGGTGCACCCGCTGAGCCGGCCCCGGTGGCTGACGCCAAACAGCTCTGCGCCTGGCACGTGGGCAGATGGTGGCCGGGGCGCTCCCCGCGGGGTGGGCCGGGGTTGTTAACTGGGGAGGGGGCTGGCTTCCCTGAGGTGGAACGGGAGATGTGGCCCCAAGTGTTTGGGAAATCCCCTGGGAATTGGATGTAGTGGGCAGGCATCACCCCGGCGAGGGCACGGACACTCGCCCGGGCTTGCTGCACCCCAGTGCCATATGTGCCAGGGGCCGGGGGTGCAGGGGATGCTGGGGTTCCTGGGGGTGTGGGATGCTGAGTGTGTGCGGGGGTCCGGGTGCCAGAGCGGACAGGGCTGCCATACCTGCTGGTGATGCCCGGGGGACCTGGGGTGCCATCCGCGCCGCGGGTGCCCAAGCTGCGGGGAAGGGCTGCCACTGCCCGGGCACTGGGCACAGGTCGGCTGAGCCTGGAAGAGAGACAGGAGTGACGGCCAGGGCTCAGCTCTGCTCTGGCCCCTGAGAGCATCCCCGGGCTGCAGGGGTCGGCGTCGGTGCCTACCTGGGGGGTAGAAGGTGTCCGGGAGCAGAAAAGTGGGCTGGAGCTGGGGCGCAGGGGGTGCGCGTGAGCGGCGGGGTGGGAGCTGCCGCGGTGGCCACGCCATGGTGCCTTCTGGCTGTGTGGCTGGCGGTTGCTAAGGAGTCTCTGGGGTGTCCCAGGTCACAATGCGGGGGCTCCCCGTGTTCCGCCCCGCCCCAGGAACCTGCCCCGCCCCTCCGGGCAGGGAAAGGGTTAAGGGGCACTGGGGTGCCCCCGGCCCCTCCAGGCGGCTCTCAGGGCCGTGGGGGCAAGCCTTGGTCTTTTCCCGGCGCTGGGATAAGCTTGGCATTGGTGGGCCTTGGTGGCACGAGTCCCGGGCCTGCAGTGCTGGCATGGAGGGCAGGGGCTGTTCAGGGTGGGGGCACAGGGCAGGCGAGGGGGAGGTGTGGCACGGGATGTCAGGGGGAGGTTTGACGCTCCAGCCCTGCCAGTCGGGCACCAGTCGAGAGCCCCTGGGTGAGGCTGGGGGGCAGAAACAAAGCAGGTGTGGAGGGTGTCTGCACCCATCGCCCAGCCGGGATGCCAGCCCTGAGGGCTTCTTCCCTAGGCAAGCCAGAGAAAGCTTTGGGGCAGTAGCCCTGGTCCCTGTGGGAGGCTTCACCTTTTTCCCTGGCCATGGCAGGGGGTGGCACTGCATGGTCTTTAAGTTCCCTTCCAACCCAAACCATTCCATGATTCTATGATCCATCCAGCCTGGCCTTGAACACTGCCAGGGATGGGGCAGCCACAGCTTCGCTGGGCAACCTGTCCCAGTGCTCCCCACCCTCTCCTGGAAGAATTTTTTCCTGATGTCCAATCTAAATCTCCCTTCTTTGACTTTAAAGCCGTTACCCCTTTTCCTGTCACTCCGTGTCCTTGTTAAAACTCCCCCCCCCCCCCCCCCCAGTTTTCTTGTAGCCCCCCAGGCACTGGAAGGGGCTCTAAGGTCTCCCCGGAGCCTTCCCTTCTCCAGGCTGAACCCCCCAACTCTCTCAGCCTGTCCCCATGGCAGAGGGGCTCCAGCCCTCGCAGCATCTCTGTGGCCTCCTCTGGACTTGCTCTAAGAGGTCCATGTCCTGCTCATGTTGATGCCCCACAGCTGGACGCAGCACTGCAGGGGGGGTCTCCCCAGAGAGGAGTAGAGGGGGAGAATCCCCTCCCTCGCCCTGCTGGCCACGCTGCTCCGGATCCAGCCCAGGATCCGGTTGGCTTTCTGGGCTGCCAGCGCACACGGCCGGCTCCTGTCCAGCTTTCCATCCCCCAGTACCCCCAGACAAAGATGTTGAACAGCACCGGTCCCAATCCCGACCCCTGAGGAACGCCGCTCGTCACTGGTCTCCACTCAGACATCGAGCCCTTGACCACCACTCTCTGAGTGCCACCAGCCAGCCAGTTCCTTCTCCACCGAGCGGTCCATCCGTCCAATCCACACCTCTGCAGTGTAGAGACAAGGGTGTTGTGCAGGACGGTGTCGAACGCTTTGCACAAGTCCAGGTAGATGACATCGGTTCCTGTCCTTTATCTCCCAAGGTCACGACCCCGTCGCAGAAGGCCACCAGGTTCGTCAGGCAGGATCTGCCCTCGGTGAAGCCACCTTGGCTGTCACCAATCCCCTCCTCGCTTTCCACGTGCCTTTGCATGGTTTCCAGGAGGATCTGCTCCACGATCTTGCCAGGCACAGAGGTGACACTGACTGGGCTGGAGTTCCCCGGATCCTCCTTTTTCCCTCTTTAAAGATGGGGGTGATGTTTCCCCTTTTCCAGTCAGTGGGAACTTCACCAGGCCGCCACGACTTCTCAAACACGGGGGGTAGAGGTTGCACAACCTCATCCGCCAGTTCTTTCAGGACCCGCGGAGGTATTCCACCAGGTCCCATGGAACTGTGCACCTGCAGGTTCCTCAGGTGCTCCTGAACCTGATCCTCACTGACCACGGGCGGCTCTCCATGCTCCCAGTCCCTGCCCTTGCCTCCCGCGACTCGGGGGGGTACGGCTTGTGCCCTCGACAGTGAAGAACGAGACAAACAAATCACTGAGCACCTCGGCCTTCTCCATATCCTGGGAAACCTGCTCTCCCGTTTCCTTGCGCAGAGGGCCCACATTTTCCTCTGTGGGGCCTGCGAGCACTTGAGGTGACCATGCAGCCCCAGGGCCTGTCTCGACGCTGGGCAGGACTGTGGCCCCCTGCCCTCCCAGTGTCTCTGGCAGGCGGGAGCAGCAGAGAGCAGGGAGACGTTTTGGGGCAAAGCCCGGCATTTTGCACTGGCAGGTGGTTTCCAAATCCCGCCTGGCACTGCTGCTGCTGGACACAGGCACAGCCCCTTGGGTTGGGAAGTGGGGCTGGCCCAGCAGGTCCGGAACGGTGAGTCCCACTGCCAGACAAAGAAGTGCCTTGCGGTTGTATCGGGGGCATCCGCAGGGTGTTTGCCGATCCCCTGGCTCGGCTGCGAAAACACCGCCGCAGGCACCGAGATGCCCAAGGGCTGAGGGGGCTGGGGAGGGGCTGGGCACTGGCGCTCAGGGGGTCTGCGTGGGGTGGGCAGTCTTTGCCTTCGGGCTCTCCAGGGCTATTTGAGTTTGGCTCTGTGAGCTGGGGCATTTGGGGACATGGCAGGGAGGCCCTGGGGTCTGTCCTTCCCGCTGCACGGCTGCCCAGTAACCTGCTCCCCTTTGCCTCCTCTTCCCAGGAGGACGGTGGGGGCTCGGCAGGGCCCATCAGATGTGGACACCCAAGGTGGGAGCAGTTCTGCACCAGGGCTGACGGAACCAGGGACACGGCCTGTGCCCAAGGGGTCCCCTGGCACCCAGGCCGTCACGCCAGCAACCCAGCCAGGGTCCGTCAGGCTCACGACCACCACCCCGGGGATGAAACTGGGGTCCCCTGGCACCCAGAGCACCATCCCGGGGTGCAGCCAGGGATGCCCAGCCTCAAGACAAACGTCTTGGGGGTGCAGCCAGGGACACAAGGAGCAGGAGCAGGGGCTCAGCCAAGTCCCTGCCGCATGGACCGCAGCCTTCCTGGTGCTGGGAAGGTCCATGCTGAAGGTACCCCCCATGCTGTGGGGACACCGATGGACGCCAGTGCTTACGGCTATGGAGAGATGGTGGAGGCCCTGCCAGGTCGGGCAGCTCGGCTGGCTCTAGAGCACCCTGAAAGAGCAGGTGGCCCAGCTGGCAGCCACCAAGTCCAACCAGGCTGAAGTCAAGAAGCTGCGCCTGCTCTTCCCAGATGGAGGTGAGAGCCCTGGAGGGGCTGGGGGGGGGGGGGGGGGGCGGGGTTAGTGTAGGACACCCTGGGTGCCGGTCTTGTTGCGGCTCATTCCCGCTGGGCAAAACTGACACCTTCGGGGCTGGGCAGCCAAGGCAGCATCCCTCTGAGGGTCCCCCCTGCTGGCTTTTCCCCAGGGCCGCCATGTCCCATCCTGGGACAGCTGGCTGAGGGGGTGTGCCCCTCCACAGCTGGACCGCCTGGAGCTGGGGCCTTTCCTGCAGCAGCTGGAGCACTGCTGGAGCATACGGAGCAGCTCCAGAAGGCAGCGCAGGCGGAGGGGGATGATGCAGCTGGCATTAAGAAGTGAGTGCGATGGGGGCGACAATGGCTTCAGGGACAGCGCTCACCCCGTTCCCTCCGGCTGTCCTGCCTCGTGCCTGCCTGGTACCCTGGCACAGGAGCAGTTCCCACAGGGGTGGTGGGTTTGGGGCACTCGCTTCTGTGGATTCTCCAGTGCCTAATCCAAGGTGGAGCTTTTTCCCAGGTGGGACCTCACGGACCCCCTTTATTTCATACCCAGCCAACAGGTCAGGACCTTGTGGTGGTGGTGGGGGAATAAACCAGCCTCAACCCTCCCGCTTCCCCCGGCAAACACTGTAACTGGCTGCAGCAAAGTGCTCAGCACGGTGCTCAGCACCTTTTGGGTGCAGGATGGCTGTGCCCCGGCCCCAGCGCGTGAGAGCCCTTCTCCAGGCAGGGGTGGAGGGGGCCGGGGCGGCCTGGGCAGGGCAGGGGAGCAGAGATGTGCTGCGGAGAGCCAGCACACCCTCACCTCCCCGCTGCAACACTGCCCCTCCAGCCCCTCCCGCCTGGTGCCCCGCGGCCAAGCCAGCCCACGCTCCTGCTCCCCAGCAAGGTCGGGATGGGGAAGGCAGGGATACGGTGGGGGCAACTGAGGCTGGGAGGGTGATGCTGAGCACCCAGGGTGTCTGTGCCTCAGTTTCCCCGGGGAGAGCTGGGTGTGGCAGGGTTGCCTGGGGATGCTGGGTTTGGCCCTGTGTTTCAGCCAGCCCGCTCTTTCCTTCCCAGCTCGACCAGGCGGAGCTCTTGGGCCAGGAGAGCCGCGTCTACGGGGGCCGGCAGGACAGGCAGCTGTCTGTGCTCGTGGGAACAGGGGGTATGGCCGGGCAGGCTTGGGCTGACCCCACGGGTGTGAAGGGGACAGCAGGCTGGGCAGGACACCTGCGGGGTGGCAGGTTTTCCCCTACCCACGTCCCTGACTCTGGTTCCCTCCTGTCTCTCCCACCACACTTCCCAGGGGATGAGCCCAAGCTGTCCCCAAGGCAGTGGGACACCTGGGGCACCGGCCGCCTGCTGTCACGGCCCCAGACCGCTGGACCCTTGCTCAGCCAAGCGGGTATGGCCCTGCCGGGGCTCCAGGGGGTCAGGGGGCCAGAAGGCAACCTGTGGTCCCCCGCTGGGTGGGGGCGAGTTGGGGATCTGTGCCTGGTGCCGAGTGGGGCGGGACGGGGTCTGGGTCAGGATGGGGAGGGGTGAAGCAGGCTGGAGTGGGGAGGGCTATTGGATGAGGACCCCCGTCCCTGTGTTGGAGCCGCAACAAGATGGGAGGTCCTGAGCAGTGTGGACAAGAGCATGTCCACTTCATGTGTCCTTGCTGCCTCCTCCATGCCAGGCTGGCAGGGCTGCCTGGTGCATTGGGGGGGGCTTAGGCCTTGCCCTTTGCCCCCACGCACTGCCGCCTCGCTGGAGCACAGGCCCGGCGCATGCGACAGCCACCACGTCTCCCGGGCACCGGGGCTCCTCCCGTCCATCCAGACATCAGGGCACAGATCCAGTGCCCCCGCAGCCAGGCAGGGCTGGGGGTCCCCGGCCGAACCCCCAGCACCCCAGCCATCGAGTAGGCGAATGAGGGGCAGCAGCTGGCAGCAATAAAGGGTGTTGAGCAGCCAAGTGCCTGGGGGGGGGGCCCTGGGTCAGGGGCATGGGAAGCCACCAACAGGACGGTGTTGTCATAGACTGAGAGGGTCCTTTTCTCTTGTTTCTTCTAGTAAAAGATTTCCTCCAGAACCTCTCCGTGTCTCTGTGGGAGCTGAAGACAAGGACAGAGCCTGGGGACCTGGGGGAGCTGGACACACACGACAAGGGCTGCCAGGACTTTGTCTCCAACACGACCAGCGTCCCCTCCAGCGGGACAGGGCAAAGCCCTTCACAGCCTCCGGACCATCTGGCCCTTCCTCAGGCCCCACGGCGCTCAGCCCCGGGGCCCAGCTTTGCCTCGCTGCCGCAGCAAAACACCCCCAAAGCACCCCAAGCGTGGCGAGGGAGGGGGCTACACGCCAGGCTGGGACAGTCCTCCCCGTGCCGGGCTGTGCCTTGGGCAGCCGCAAGGCCGGGAAGGGGACAGGAAAAGAATTCCAAACAAATCCCTGCACCCGCTAAAAGTGCCTGGAAAGTTCATCTCTCTCTCTCGCTCCTTTCCCACGCAGAGCTCCACAACCTGGGGCCAACGCAGCCGGAGGCTGTCTTTCCTGGCGGGCTCCCGCAGTGCTGGCAACAAGAAGTTCTCTGCCACAAACGTCAGGAATGGCCCAGCCCTGCTCCTCACGGCACTGCGGTATTCCCAGCTGGTGCCTGGGAAGGTGAAGCCTCCCACAGGGACCAGGGCTACCGCCCCAAAGCTTTCTCTGGCTTGCCTAGGGAAGAAGCCCTCAGGGCTGGCATCCCGGCTGGGCGATGGGTGCAGACACCCTCCACACCTGCTTTGTTTCTGCCCCCCAGCCTCACCCAGGGGCTCTCAACTGGTGCCCGACTGGCAGGGCTGGAGCGTCAAACCTCCCCCTGACATCCCGTGCTACACCTCCCCCTCGCCTGCCCTGTGCCCCCACCCTGAACAGCCCCTGCCCTCCATGCCAGCACTGCAGGCCCGGGACTCGTTCCACCAAGGCCCACCAATGCCAAGCTTATCCCAGCGCCGGGAAAAGACCAAGGCTTGCCCCCACGGCCCTGAGAGCCGCCTGGAGGGGCCGGGGGCACCCCAGTGCCCCTTAACCCTTTCCCTGCCCGGAGGGGCGGGGCAGGTTCCTGGGGCGGGGCGGAACACGGGGAGCCCCCGCATTGTGACCTGGGACACCCCAGAGACTCCTTAGCAACCGCCAGCCACACAGCCAGAAGGCACCATGGCGTGGCCACCGCGGCAGCTCCCACCCCGCCGCTCCCGCGCACCCCTGCGCCCCAGCTCCAGCCCACTTTTCTGCTCCCGGACACCTTCTACCCCCCAGGTAGGCACCGACGCCGACCCCTGCAGCCCGGGGATGCTCTCAGGGGCCAGAGCAGAGCTGAGCCCTGGCCGTCACTCCTGTCTCTCTTCCAGGCTCAGCCAACCTGTGCCCAGTGCCCGGGCAGTGGCAGCCCTTCCCCACAGCCTGGGCACCCGCGGCGGGGGTGGCACCCCAGGTCCCCCGGGCATCACCAGCAGGTATGGCAGCCCTGTCCGCTCTGGCACCCGGACCCCCGCACACACTGAGCATCCCACACCCCCAGGAACCCCAGCATCCCCTGCACCCCCGGCCCCTGGCACATATGGCACTGGGGTGCAGCAAGCCCGGGCAAGTGTCCGTGCCCTCGCCGGGGTGATGCCTGCCCACTACTTCCAATTCCCAGGGGATTTCCCAAACACTTGGGGCCACATCTCCCGTTCCACCTCAGGGAAGCCAGCCCCCTCCCCAGTTAACAACCCCGGCCCACCCCGCGGGGAGCGCCCCGGCCACCATCTGCCCACGTGCCGGGCGCAGAGCTGTTTGGCGTCGGCCACCGGGGCCGGCTCGGCGGGTGCACCTGGAGGTTGCCCCCGGCCCAGCACGGCTCCCTCTCACCCTCCCAGGTCTGCAGAGGGCTCCATGAGGCTGCCTCTTCGACCACCACCTCCTCCACGTGCCAGGGACGGGCACCGTCCACCTGCCATCGGCCTCCGCCACGCTGGGCCACGCTCCCGCTCCTCTGCCGGCTGCTGCCCTGTGGGTCCCTGGGGGCTACGAGACACCCCTGGCCTGGGCAGTCCCGGTGACCCCCCACGGCCAACCGCAACCCCTGGCCCCCCCAAACCATCAGGCCAGAGCGGTGGCCCCGACTCTGCTGCGGCCAACGTCCAGCCCCGGCTCCCAGCACATCAAGGGGCCGGCGGCACAAGTCAACATCTCCGGCCGGGCCACCGCCACAGGGGCAGCCCCGGGCAGCACCATCCGCCCGGGCAGAGACATCCCCCCCAGCCCCGTTGCTGCCCGGGACAACCACGGCCTTGGGGACCTCATTGTGACTGACGAGGAGCTCCTTGAAGAGGCCCTAAAGCTGATGGGTTGCTCCTGGGATGTGCTGGGGGTCAGCGAGGGGGGTCCCAGGAGTGTCCCTGTGCCTGGGCACCCTGCTGACACGGGCGGGGAGGGGAGAGAGGTGCCTCTGGAAGAGGCACTAAGGCTCTTTGGCTGCTCCCTGGACACCGTGGGGGGCAGCCAAGACGGTCCCGGCAGCGACCCCATCTCTGGGGACCCTGGTGTCACCGGCACAGGGGTCCCCGACAGCGACTTCAACTCGCTCTCGCTGCCAGATGGCCTGCTCACCCTCGCCGCCCACGTCCTCGAGACCCCCGATGCCATCCTCAGCAACAAGGAATCCATCTTCTCCATGGAGCTGCTGGAGCCGTGGGAAGATGAGGCGATGGACCCGGCACTGTCCCCTCTGGCCGTGGCAGAGGAGCGGGGGAAGAAGCGGGGGCAGGAGCCGCGGGGGAGCACCTTGGAGGAGCCCCCCAGCAAGCGCAGGGCTCTGGCCGGCAGCACGGGGCTGGCAGGGGGGCAGTAGGCCCACGGCGGGGCTGGGATGGACCTGGGGGCAGCGGGGGTGGGGAGGAGGGGGGTGTTAGTGTGCAGTTAAAGAGTCTCTTTCCTTCCTTGTTTCCCATTAAAAGACTTTCCTCCAGAACCTCTCCGTGCCTCTGGGGTGTGGGGGGAGGGGGCACCGGGAAACGGCACCCAAGAGCTGCCAAAGCCCCGCTGAGCCCCAGGTCGAGCCGGGGAGCCCCGAAGGGCACCGAGCCACCCCTGGGGACGAGTGTCCGCCAGCAGGGTGGGAATGGCAGGGATCGGGGGGGATTCCCCTGTCCCTTCCCCATGGGAGCAGCCCTTTGGCGGGGAGCCAGCACAGGGGGGTCCCTGCAGGACTCACGGACACGGCCCCACGCTGAAAGAAAGGTCTCTGGTGCCTCAAGAGTCAGAGACTCAGAGAGTTTTTGGCTGCAGAGGTTCTGCTACAAGATTCTTGCTTGCGGCCCACGCACCCCAGGCGCAGACTCCGAGGATCACCCACGAGGCGCCCGCTGTCCCCGTCATGCAGGGACTAGGGCCCAGGGAAGAGGCGGGAAGGAGTGTCCCACGTGCGTGGGGAGGACACGGCAAGTAGAGTGCAGGGAGCAGGGCTCAGGGTGTGCCGTCTCACACCAGACATCCAACCTTCGACACCTCAGCTTGGTTTGGAGTCTGAACTTGGACTCCCAGAGCCAAGGCAAGGACAGACTTTGTACTCCAGCCACTTGCACGAGCACCAGCCCTCGCTCGCTGCGGTAGCAGGACAGCCTCGGTACTGCAACCGTCGGCAACGTGTGGCAGCACCTCACATCTGGAGGTAGTTTGGGGTCGGCCACAGGCCATGCCAGAGGACAACCCCCGTCCCCAGAGACCAGGTGGCCTTGTCTCACGGCTCCTCCATCCACCCTTTCTCTGCAAAAAACCCACCCCCGGGGCCCTGCATCCCTGCACAAAGCTCCATCCCCTCCAGCTGCCAGCTGCCGAGAGGCAGAAGAGCCACCCACCCTCCCCAGGCTCAGGGAACCCCTCCCACGTCAGCAGACAAAGACCCCCAGGTGGTTTGTCCCGCTCCCTCCAGCCAGGCCCAGCCCTGCTCCAGCCAGAGCCCGGCGGGGACAGCAGCTGGGGTTACCCCCTCTTCACCCCGGCTCCCTCCCAGGACGTCAGCCGGGAGGTGCCCCAAAACACAGAGGCCCTCCAGAGCCACAGCAAGGGATGTCGCCTCTCCCGGCTGCCAGGACCGCACACCAGCCGCCTCTCCCCGCTCGGGGAGCCCCAACACGGGGGCAGCCCCCACCCTGCCCCGCGCTCGGCCGCTGCCCGGGGCCTCGGGCCACCCCAGCCAGCGCCAAGGGCTCAGGGCCTCCCTCTGTGCTGAGGACACGGACACGGACACGGACACGGACACGGACACGGACACGGACACGGACACGGACACGGACACGGAGCAGCGGCCGGCCCCCTGCTGCGGCCCGCAGAGCGGAAGCTGACGCCGTCCAGCCTCGCTCCCCCGTCCCGTGGTGCCGGGCCGCCGGTGCGTCATCAGCGCGCGCGGCAGCATGGCGGCAGCGCCTGTGGCGGCGGGGGTGGCGCCGGTCCGAGCGCGGTGAGTGCGGCCCCAGGGCTGCTCCGCTCCCGGCCCTGCCGCTCCGTAGCCCCCGGTACGTGCCCGGCCCCGCCAGAGCCCCACCGGTCCGCGCCTGGCGCCTCTATCCCCTCCGCACGTGCCTGGCCCCGCCCCGCCCCCCCCTCCCCGCAGCAGACCCCTCTCCCCCATCCCCCCGGGAACCCCGCTCCCCGCCGGGTGCGGGCGGCACACGGGCTCTCTGGCTCCGCAGGTTCCTCGCCTCCAAGGAGCAGTTCCATGCCTCCCTGCGGGCCAGGGCCGAGCCCGGTGGCCAGGCGGGTGGCGAGGAGGAGGAGGTGGGCAGCTGCCCGAGCGAGCCCCCCGCCAAACGGGTGAGGTCGGAGGAGTCTGGTCAGGCTGGGGAAAGCCAAGAGGATGCTGGAGCGGAGAAGCTGGAGAAGGAGCTGGAGAAGGAGCCGTGGGAGCGCAAGCGGGCCCGGGGGCAGAACAAGAGGCGGCCATGCATGAAACCTGGCCCCTATGAGCAGCGCAGGCTGTGCCCGTGGGTAACGCAGGTAGGGTGTAGGGCCCCTGCTCCGCGCTGGGGCGGGGAGTTTGGGACCCTGGTGGGTTCTTCCTGCTCAAGGGCTGCCTTCAGTGCCGGGCAGGCAGGCGGAGGGCAGAGGTTTTAACCTCCTCTTTATTGTTTACAGGGACGTGCAGAAATGTGCTCCTTTGGCCCACGGTGCCGCTTCCTTCATGACGTCGCCGAGTACATGGCTGCGAAGCCGGCGGACCTGGGGCGTAGCTGCGTGCTCTTCGAAACCTTTGGCAAGTGCATTTACGGCGTCACCTGCCGCTTTGGCCAGGCTCACCTCGGGGCTGGCCACCAGAACCTCGTCAACATGGCCTTGGCCAGGCAGTGGGAGGGGAAGGAGGTGGTGAGGAACAGTCTCTCCAAGGACCTCCAGCACCAGCTGCGCAAGAGGAAGTTCAGCTTCAGGAAGGCTGACGAGTACCTCCGTGGTCTGGCCAAGGCCCACGGTCGTGGTGGGAAGGGAGGCCAAGCCACAGGGTGCCCTAGAGGGGAGCAAGAGGTGTCCAACTGCGCCACACGCCGGGAGGGCCTGGGAGACGGCCCCGAATGTCCTGTGCTAGCGGGGCAGGGAGAAGATCCCAGAGCAGGTGCCTTGCAGAGTCCCGGCCCCACGGGTGGCGAGGAGGCTCCCTCCCTCCCAACAGTGGGCCCGGTGACAGATGAAGATACTGTGAAGCTGCGGTGGTGTGAGAAGAAGAAGGTGAGCAGTGAGGGTTTGGCCGAGGGCTGCCGTCTGTCGTGAGCTTGTCAAGTGGATGAGATTGTGCTTGGGGAGAGGGAAGAGACCCCCGCGGGGCGAGAGGCAGGCAGGGGACAGAGCGGCCTGGGGACGCACGTGTTACTGTCAGGAGGGGAAGGGTGCAGGGAGGTGAGCTCTTGAGGTCATGGTGTTGTCCTTGAGGGGGTGAGAGCCAAGAGAAGCTGCAGCCCCTTGCTCGGGAAGGAGGGTGGGAGCTGAGCTGTCAGTGAGGGGGCAGATGATCTGCAAGGAGAGGCGAGGCTGGGGCTGGTGGTTTGTATGTACTGCACGGTGCTCTCCTTCCTCGCCTCCTCATCCCCTCCATCCTGGCATCCGTTAGCCAGGCTGGGCTCCCTCTCCATCTGTAACTGCTTGAGTTTTCTCCACGCTGAGCAGTGAAAACAAATCGAGCAGTTCAAGGTTCCGGTTCCTGTATCCAAACGATACATTCTCAGGGAATGGTTGAGGTTCTTGAAGTAAACTAGTGATTTCCTGGGTTTCCCACTGAGTTTGACCCAAGGCAGGTGATGAAATTGCTAACTGAAACATCTTCCAGTTTAACCCCTGCTAGTTCAGCTCTGCTAACATGCTTCTCCACCCCTGTTTTCCAGCTGGAGATCCAAGGCAAGCTCTACTTGGCTCCACTGACCACGGTAGTTGGATAATTCTTTCCTTTTGTCAAAATTCGCTGTTGCTGCATTTGGAACAGGGCAAATCTCCTGGCAAACCATCACTCTGCTGTCTCTTTCAGTGTGGTAACCTCCCTTTCCGAAGGATATGCAAGCGCTTCGGGGCAGATGTCACCTGTGGAGAGATGGCTGTGTGCACAAACCTGCTTCAGGGCCAGTCCTCCGAGTGGGCTCTCCTCAAACGGCATCACACCGAAGATATTTTCGGGGTGCAGGTGAGTGCTGTCATCTTGATAACCGAATGATAACCCTCTTCTGAGGAGAAAAGCTGCTGCTTGGACTCATGCCAACTGTCCCCCTTGGGTAGCTGGAGGGAGCGTTTCCAGACACGATGACCAAATGTGCAGAGCTCCTGAACCAGGCGATTGAAGTGGACTTTGTAGACATCAATGTCGGATGTCCGATTGACCTGGTCTACAAGAAGGTAAGAAGACGTTCTGCAGTGCGTTTTGCTCCCTTCAACAGATGTTTGTCTTTTGCCTCAGCTCCTGTTGCCTGGTCTGCTCCTGCCAGACTGATCCAGAGCTCCCACTTTTTACGGGCGCTAGACTTCAGCGGGAAGGCTGTTCAGGGAGCAGGGAATGGTTGGCTGTCTCTGCCTGGCAGCAGGCAGAAGTTGGGAGGGAAGAGGGCTGTGGCGTTTTGGTTGAAGAGTCCCCTTTCTCCGAGTCCTGAGATGCTCCAAGCCTTACCTGCGTCCCCTGCGCAGAGGGCTGCTGTTGAGCAGCTCCAAGGAGGCAGAAAGTCTTGCCCATGTCGTTTTGTTGTCCCTCAGGGAGGAGGCTGTGCTCTGATGACTCGGCCCAACAAGTTTGAGCAGATCGTCCGAGGGATGAACTCGGTGAGTCAGAGCATCTGCCAGCAGCGGGCGATGGGCTGATGGAGCTGACTCCTGCCTCAGCCTGGCCTCCCTCTCCCACTTGTGCAGGTGCTGGACGTCCCGCTGACTGTGAAGATACGGACGGGGGTGCAAGAAAAGATGAACGTGGCTCATAAAATAATCCCCAGGCTGCGGGAGTGGGGAGCATCCATGGTCACGGTACAGGGGCGCTTGCTGTGGCGTGAGATTGTTGGCTGGTGTGTGGGGAGCTCTGCTTGCATGTCAGCCTAGAGCACAGTGTGGGGGTGACCTCGCCCCTCCCCACAGCTGAGTAGCTCTTTCAAATGCCTTTGGCCAGCTGCATACTACCTCTTAGTGTTTGCTGCTGACAGCAGAGAAAAATGCAGGTGCAGAGAGCATTTTCCCAGGTGCTGCTGAGCCTTGTTATCCGTCATGAAGGGAGATGGCTCCTGCAGTGCTCTGGAACAGAGGTTTTGGCCAAACAAGCCTCGTTATGGCAGGGCTGGGGAAGCGATGGGACCACCTCATTGTCTTGAGGATGAGTAGTTCCTGCCCACAGGGAATGTTCCCTTTGCCCGTGAACAGTCACTTAGCCAAAACATCACTCGGAAAGCATCAGCCCTTTTGCAGCTCGGCTGACCGCTTCCGCAGGCTGGTCTGTTACCAACCGCCTGGACTGTAGGTCCAGAGGGATCCTTCACCCCAGCCTGGTGTCATTGTCTTTGCTGAATCACCTTCCCCCAGTGCTCCCGTTCTGCCCGGCCCCCTCCGGGGCATTTGGGGAGGTCTCACCGTGACTTTCTTCCCCAGCTTCACGGCCGATCCAGGGAGCAGCGGTACACGAGGGGTGCTGACTGGGCCTACATAGCAGAGTGTGCTAAAATAGCGAGCCCCATGCCTCTTTTTGGTAGGTGTTTCTCTTGTTCTGCCATGTGGGCTGAAAGTGCCGCGTGTTTGATTTGAAATACCTTTGAAAAGGAAAAAGCAGGCTCCCAAGGACATTCAGCCTGGGGGAAAGGTTGGGATATCCCTGCTGCTGAGGCGATGGAGTGAGTTGCCAGCGGCTCTTGTGTAGCCCAGAGCTGCCCATATGCTTGGGGCCAGGCGTGACGAGCACTGAGCAGAGTGGGAGGGCAGAGGGCAGGCAGGACACAAACCGTGTCGGTTTGAGCAGGTGCCGTCTCCCTTGGGCACTGTGGCACAGGCAGTGCCAGCTGAAGCTTCAGGGTCGGAGCCAGGAGCGGAGAAGAAGGGAGGAGAAGACTCTCCTGTTCCTCGGAAGGGGAACATGAATCAGAACCATCCCTGGGAGTCTCTGAGCACGAGCTCCAGAGCCCCTGTGCACAATGTGGCTCTTGGGCCCTGTGTCCATTCTGAATTTGATCCCAGGCCTGGATTAGCTCACTTTGACCTGCCCTTGTGTATCGCTGTGACCTCTGGCTTCTCCCTTCCTTCTGGACAGGAAACGGAGATATTTTGTCTTACGAAGATGCGAATCGAGCCACGCAGATGGGCGTTTCAGGAGTTATGATTGCAAGGCAAGTGCCTGTGCTTCCCCTTTGCTTCTGAGCTCTGTCAGTGCAAGAGTGAAAAAGGAATTAATGAAAACCCTGAACAAACCCAAAGCGTGAGAAGTTTCCTCTTGGTGAAAGTGCTCTCTGAAACTTGGTAAAATCGGTTGGTGTCTGTGAGAACCAACAGCAGCTTCCTGTTGACGTTGAGGGAAACATTAAAGCAGCGTTGGCTGGCAGATGAGTGCTGGAGCGTCTCTGCAGTCAGTTGGTGTCTTGAGAAGCATCAGCCGTGGGAATAACAATGCACTTTTCTTCTTTGGCTGCAGAGGGGCGCTCATCAAGCCGTGGCTCTTCACTGAGATTAAGGAACAGAGACACTGGGATATCTCCTCCGGCGAGAGACTTGAGATCCTCAGGGACTTCACCAACTACGGCCTTGAGCACTGGGGGTCAGATACGCAGGGAGTGGAGAAGACCAGGAAGTTCCTGCTGGAATGGCTCTCGTTCCTGTGCAGGTAATTCTCGCCAGCTGCAGGGATCTGTAACGCAGCCAGCCCGTGCCGTTTGAACAACAGCACACGCTGCCGTGACGTTTCCTTGCAGGTACATTCCAGTTGGCTGATTGGAACGCCTGCCTCAGCAAATTAACCAACGGCCGCCTTACTACATTGGGAGAGACTATCTGGAGACGCTGATGGCAAGCCAGAACGTGGCCGATTGGATTAAAATAAGGTACTAAAGCAGTGAATTTCGTTTCAGTTGCGTGGAAGGGACACGGCAGAGCCCCACGGAGTCACCGTGCCTGCAGGCGTCCTCCGAAGAGGGGCGCTGGCTCTCTGCCATCAGTTCCAGAGTTTGTAAGGAAGCAGCACGGGTCAACCAGGGCTTTTCTTTGAGGTTTTACCTGAGCTTGGAGTTGCCGTAGGAGCGCTCTCGATCCCTGCATCTGCTTCAGCAGGTCAGCCAGGGCTCACTGCAAGGCTGGAATAGCTGAGCCCTCTCGTGACACGCTGCTCAGCCCAGCACAGCTGTAGGAACCGAGAGAGGAGAGCACAGTGACGGGACATCCCAGGCTTTCAGCATCAGACCCCTCCGTGCTCTGCCCGGACAGTCCCACCCTGCCAGGCCCATACAGACGCCAAGCAGGAAGGAAGCCCCATCCCCCAACTAGGAGAGCGGAGCATTGTCCCCATTTTTCAGGATCTGATTTCCGAGTTCACGCGACAGAGCGCAGGAAACTGTTGCTCCCCACATCTGCGCGTCCTCAGGCCCTGGCTCGAAACGACTTTGGGAGCTCAAAGCCAGCTAAAATGAGAGCTGGAGCAGCCAGCTGCGCTTTCCCATCTCATGGAAATGGGTTAGGAAAACCGAGCGTGGCTACAGCCTTCTCTGGCTTCACTAATCCTCACCCACTTTGTTAGGACTGGGAACAGCTGCCTAAAGCCATGTCACAAGCCCATCGAGCGCTGATGGCAGTTTTTAAATGCCATTTTTCAAGTGGAACCTGCCTGCCCGAGGCGGCACAAAGCTTTGTCGCCTGTGGTCTTCGCGGTGCCAGGAAGTGGACATCGACAGCCGTAACAGCTCAAAACTCTGAAGCAGTTAATGTTTATTTCTTAGAGTTCATTTTAAGGAGGCGCTGGCCAGAAGCAGGGTTCTCTGAGCACGCGCTTCCTGCTTCTGGGCTGTAGGTTTGGGCTCGTGCTCTGCAATTCTGTGCCCTGCTGGGATACTCTCTGGGACATGTCTTACGGGCAGTTGGAGTGATGCTGTACTGAACCAGCATCCAGGAATTAAGTTAAGCCTCTTGGACTCTAAACAAAATTCTCTGCACTGAAAATCCCGTGTGTGTTCCAGAGGGTGAAATGGTCCTGAGCTGGGAAAAATCTGAGCCCAGTAGAACTGGCTGACATCATCTTGGAGTCTGACCTGAAAGCTTTCTGGCACTGAGTGGCTTTGGCTCTGCACAAGCACAGAGAGGTGGGGAGGAGCTTTTCCGAGGGTCGCGTTGATTCTCAGCACGTCGCTGCCAGCGGTGAGGCTGGGATTCAGGTCACCAGGCTTAGGAACCCGGTTTGGCATCGACTCCGGTGACTCCCCAGCAAGAAGGGCGTTGCCCTTATCTGGGGGCTGCGTCCCTCCAGTGCTGTGGGTCGGGGTTAAAGCTCAGCGCCAGAGCTGCTGTTGTGCAGCAGCCCTACGTTTTCGGGAGGGTAATGGCTTGGTTTGACGCGTGGCACTGCAGTCAGCAGTTTTGTTCTTTCTTCCAGTGAGATGCTTCTGGGACCCGTCCCTCCCAGCTTCACCTTCCTGCCTAAGCACAAGGCAAACTCCTACAGATAGGGCTGATGAGGCCCTTTCCCATGGCATCGAGGCAAGAGGAGGCGTTCGGACGGTGCGTGTGGGCAGGCGGGTTGCTCTGACATGAAATAAAGTTGTATGTTTTAGAAGCGCAGGTGCCTTTGTGCCCCAGCATCGGTCCCTGCCACGAGTTACTCAGCAGAGGGCTTTGCACAGCCTTGCAGCCAGAGGTGCCTCGCTGACAGAGCAAGCTGTTTAATGAGGAGCTGAGGGCCCACAGCAGGGAGGAGATAGGAGAGGGGTGGGGACTGCAGTGTGGGCAGCCACAAGGCAGGGAGGGGACAGGAAAAGAATTGAAAAAGAAAAGTAAAGAAAAGATATCACTGCACCAGCCAGAAAGTGCCAGGCAACCATCTCTTTTTATTGCCCATTTCCCAGCACAGCTCCACAACCTGGGGCCAACGCAGCCACCGGTGCCTTGTGGAATGGTCCTCACCTTCCCGGCTCTGGCTTGCCGAAGGTGCAGGGTGAGGTCCCCGTCGGGGCAGTCCCACAGCGCCGGGCATCAGTGGGGATAAGCCCTTTTCTTATGCCACTCCCAGTGACACCGCTGGGGTGGTGGGAGCCGCTCTGGACCCTGGGCAGGTGCAGCCCCGTCGGTGTCAGCACGGCACGGAGCAGCTCCCGCTGCTGCTCAGCCTCTCGCCTGCACGCTGACCCGCCCCGAGCACTGTCCTTGCCCCAAAACTCCCGTCCCCTGGAGCAGCTGCACCATCAGTACCCACAGCCCTCGGGCCACAGAGAGAGATTCTGCTGCTGCAGAGGAGGAGGAGACGAGAAGGAAGGAAAAGCCCAAAGTTCCAGCGTGTTCTTAAGGGGGTTGCCCAAACTGACTCCTCTTCAGCCTGCAGCCACCCAGCACCCCCAGATCCCTTTCTGCAGGGCTGCTCTCCAGCCCCTCCTCCATCAGTTTAGACATCACTTTGTGCCCGGCCTTACTCTCTCCCGGCTGCAGGAGCAGCACTGGGACCAGTTCCATTGCCTGCCATTGGTCCTTGCCCAATCCTCTGCCGAGCTGCACAGACAAGCTCCATGGCTCTGCAAGGCCTCTTGTCCCTCAAGAGAGTCAACAGCACCTCCGCCCCTTTGCTGTCCTCGGCAACCTTGCCCATGGGGCATCAACTACTGCATCTGGACCATAGAACAAACACGGAGCAGCACTGAGCCTAGGACTGAACCCTGAGGAACACCGCTGCTGAACAGTTGCCAGTCAGATGGAGCCACTGTTGGTACAACACTTTGTGATGTAGTGAACCTCTGCCTGCATCTCCTGTGACCCTCCATGCCAGCACTGCAGGCCCGGGACTCGTTCCACCAAGGCCCACCAATGCCAAGCTTATCCCAGCGCCGGGAAAAGACCAAGGCTTGCCCCCACAGCCCTGAGAGCTGCCTGGAGGGGCCGGGGGCACCCCAGTCCCCCTTAACCCTTTCCCTGCCCGGAGGGGCGGGGCAGGTTCCTGGGGCGGGGCGGAACACGGGGAGCCCCCGCATTGTGACCTGGGACACCCCAGAGACTCCTTAGCAACCGCCAGCCACACAGCCAGAAGGCACCATGGCGTGGCCACCGCGGCAGCTCCCACCCCGCCGCTCCCGCGCACCCCCTGCGCCCCAGCTCCAGCCCACTTTTCTGCTCCCGGACACCTTCTACCCCCCAGGTAGGCACCGACGCCGACCCCTGCAGCCCGGGGATGCTCTCAGGGGCCAGAGCAGAGCTGAGCCCTGGCCGTCACTCCTGTCTCTCTTCCAGGCTCAGCCAACCTGTGCCCAGTGCCCGGGCAGTGGCAGCCCTTCCCCGCAGCCTGGGCACCCGCGGCGGGGGTGGCACCCCAGGTCCCCCGGGCATCACCAGCAGGTATGGCAGCCCTGTCCGCTCTGGCACCCGGACCCCTGCACACACTGAGCATCCCACACCCCCAGGAACCCCAGCATCCCCTGCACCCCCGGCCCCTGGCACATATGGCACTGGGGTGCAGCAAGCCCGGGCGAGTGTCCGTGCCCTCGCCGGGGTGATGCCTGCCCACTACATCCAATTCCCAGGGGATTTCCCAAACACTTGGGGCCACATCTCCCGTTCCACCTCAGGGAAGCCAGCCCCCTCCCCAGTTAACAACCCCGGCCCACCCCGCGGGGAGCGCCCCGGCCACCATCTGCCCACGTGCCAGGCGCAGAGCTGTTTGGCGTCAGCCACCGGGGCCGGCTCAGCGGGTGCACCTGGAGGTTGCCCCTGGCCCAGCACGGCTCCCTCTCACCCTCCCAGGTCTGCAGAGGGCTCCATGCGGCTGCCTCTTCGACCACCACCTCCTCCACGTGCCAGGGACGGGCACCGTCCACCTGCCATCGGCCTCCGCCACGCTGGGCCACGCTCCCGCTCCTCTGCCGGCTGCTGCCCTGTGGGTCCCTGGGGGCTACGAGACACCCCTGGCCTGGGCAGTCCCGGTGACCCCCCACGGCCAACCGCAACCCCTGGCCCCTCCAAACCATCAGGCCAGAGCGGTGGCCCCGACTCTGCTGCGGCCAACGTCCAGCCCCGGCTCCCAGCACATCAAGGGGCCGGCGGCACAAGTCAACATCTCCGGCCGGGCCACCGCCACAGGGGCAGCCCCGGGCAGCACCATCCGCCCGGGCAGAGACATCCCCCCCAGCCCCGTTGCTGCCCGGGACAACCACGGCCTTGGGGACCTCGAAGTCACCGAAGAGCAGCTCCTCGAAGAGGCCCTAAGGCTCTTTGGTTGCTCCCGGGATGTGCTGGGGGTCAGCGAGGGGGGGCCCAGCAGTGTCCCTGTGGCCGGGGACACTGGGGACAGCGGCAGAGGTGGGACAGCGGTGACAACAGCGCCCCCGGCGTTGCTGTCATCAAGCCACGGCTCCCAGCACACGGAGGGGCAGTTGAACATCGCCAGCGTGGCCACCGCTGTGGGGGCACCCCCAGGCAGCACCATCCCCCCGGAGAGAGACACCCCCTCCAGCCCCATCGCTGCCCGGGACAACCAAGGCCTTGGGGACCTTGATGTCACCAACGAGGAGCTCCTCGAAGAGGCCCTAAGGCTCTTTGGTTGCTCCCGGGATGTGCTGGGAGCCAGCCGGGATGGTCCTGGCCCTGTTCCTACGGCTGGGGACACTGGGGACAGCTCCAGAGAGGGGAAAGCGGTGGCCCCAGGCCCCCAGGAGTTGCCGTCTTCCAGCCATGGCTCCCAGATCATCGAGGGACAGTGCAACGTCTCTGGCACGGCCACTGCCATAGGGGCACCCCAGCGGAGCAACACCCCCCTGAGCAGAGACATCTCCCCCAGCCCCATCGCTGCCCGGGACAACCAAGGCCTTGAGGACCTCAGTGTGGCCGACGAGGAGCTCCTCAAAGAGGCCCTAAGGCTGACGGGTTGCTCCCGGGATGTGCTGGGGGTCAGGGAGGGGGGTCCCAGGAGTGTCCCTGTGCCTGGGCACCCTGCTGACACTGGCGGGGAGGGGAGAGTGGTGACCCCAGCGCCCCCGATGTTGCCCTCCTCCACCCACGGCTCCCAGCACATCGAGGGGCAGTTGAACATCGCTGGCACGGCCACCACCACGGGAGCACCCCTGGGCAGCAACATCCCCCCGGGCAGCAACATCTCCTGCAGCCCCTGTGCTACCCCGGAAAACCTGGGACTGTGGGACCTGGCAGATGACCTGGAAGTTTCCAGGGAGGAGCTGCATGAGGACACCCTAAAGCTCATCGCTTCCGCCCTGGAAATCGAGGGGGTCAGCCAGGATGGAGCCAGCAACATCGCCCCGGGCCATGGCATCCCCTCCCATTCCGCTGATGCCCCCCACAGCCAAGAGCCTTGTGACCCGGCCGGAAACCTCGACCTGCCCGGGGAGGTGCCTCTGGAAGAGGCACTAAGGCTCTTTGGCTGCTCCCTGGACACCGTGGGGGGCAGCCAGGACGGTCCCGGCAGCGACCCCATCTCTGGGGATCCGGGTGACACCGGCACAGGGGTCCCCGACAGCGACTTCGACTCGCTCTCGCTGACGGATGAGCTGCTCACCCTCGCCGCCCGCGTCCTCGAGACCCCCGACGCCATCCTCAGCAACGAGGAATCCATCTTCTCCATGGAGCTGCTGGAGCCGTGGGAAGATGAGGCGATGGACCCGGCACCGTCCCCTCTGGCCGTGGCAGAGGAGCGGGGGAAGAAGCGGGGGCAGGAGCCGCGGGGGAGCACCTTGGACGAGCCCCCCAGCAAGCGCAGGGCTCTGGCCGGCAGCACGGGGCTGGCAGGGGGGCAGTAGGCCCACGGCGGGGCTGGGATGGACCTGGGGGCAGCGGGGGTGGGGAGGAGGGGGGTGTTAGTGTGCAGTTAAAGTGTCTCTTTCCTTCCTTGTTTCCCATTAAAAGACTTTCCTCCAGAACCTCTCCGTGCCTCTGGGGTGTGGGGGGAGGGGGCACCGGGAAACGGCACCCAAGAGCTGCCAAAGCCCCGCTGAGCCCCAGGTCGAGCCGGGGAGCCCCGAAGGGCACCGAGCCGTCCCCGGGGACGAGTCACCGCCAGCAGGGTGGGAATGGCGGGGATCGGGGGGGATTCCCCTGTCCCTTCCCCATGGGAGCAGCCCTTTGGCAGGGAGCCAGCACAGGGGGGTCCCTGCAGGACTCACGGACACGGCCCCACGCTGAAAGAAAGGTCTCTGGTGCCTCAAGAGTCAGAGACTCAGAGAGTTTTTGGCTGCAGAGGTTCTGCTACAAGATTCTTGCTTGCGGCCCATGCACCCCAGGCGCAGACTCCGAGGATCACCCACGAGGCACGCGCTGTCCCCGTCATGCAGGGACTAGGGCCCAGGGAAGAGGCGGGAAGGAGTGTCCCACGTGCGTGGGGAGGACACGGCAAGTAGAGTGCAGGGAGCAGGGCTCAGGGTGTGCCGTCTCACACCAGACATCCAACCTTCGACACCTCAGCTTGGTTTGGAGTCTGAACTTGGACTCCCAGAGCCAAGGCAAGGATAGACTTTGTACTCCAGCCACTTGCACGAGCACCAGCCCTCGCTCGCTGCGGTAGCAGGACAGCCTCGGTACTGCAACCGTCGGCAACGTGTGGCAGCACCTCACATCTGGAGGTAGTTTGGGGTCGGCCACAGGCCATGCCAGAGGACAACCCCCGTCCCCAGAGACCAGGTGGCCTTGTCTCACGGCTCCTCCATCCACCCTTTCTCTGCAAAAAACCCACCCCCGGGGCCCTGCATCCCTGCACAAAGCTCCATCCCCTCCAGCTGCCAGCTGCCGAGAGGCAGAAGAGCCACCCACCCTCCCCAGGCTCAGGGAACCCCTCCCACGTCAGCAGACAAAGACCCCCAGGTGGTTTGTCCCGCTCCCTCCAGCCAGGCCCAGCCCTGCTCCAGCCAGAGCCCGGCGGGGACAGCAGCTGGGGTTACCCCCTCTTCACCCCGGCTCCCTCCCAGGACGCCAGCCAGGAGGTGCCCCAAAACACAGAGGCCCTCCAGAGCCACAGCAAGGGATGTCGCCTCTCCCGGCTGCCAGGACCGCACACCAGCCGCCTCTCCCCGCTCGGGGAGCCCCAACACAGGGGCAGCCCCCACCCTGCCCCGCGCTCGGCCGCTGCCCGGGGCCTCGGGCCACCCCAGCCAGCGCCAAGGGCTCAGGGCCTCCCTCTGTGCTGAGGACACGGACACGGACACGGACACGGACACGGACACGGACACGGACACGGCGCAGCGGCCGGCCCCCAGTTCCGCCCCGCAGAGCGGAAGCTGTCGCCGTCCAGCCTCGCTCCCCCGTCCCGTGGTGCCGGGCCGCCGGTGCGTCATCAGCGCGCGCGGCAGCATGGCGGCAGCGCCCGTGGCGGCGGGGGTGGCGCCGGTCCGAGCGCGGTGAGTGCGGCCCCAGGGCTGCTCCGCTCCCGGCCCTGCCGCTCCGTAGCCCCCGGTACGTGCCCGGCCCCGCCAGAGCCCCACCGGTCCGCGCCTGGCGCCTCTATCCCCTCCGCACGTGCCCGGCCTCCGCCCCGCCCCCCCCCTCCCCGCAGCAGACCCCTCTCCCCCATCCCCCCGGGAACCCCGCTCCCCGCCGGGTGCGGGCGGCACACGGGCGCTCTGGCTCCGCAGGTCCCTGGCCTCCAAGGAGCAGTTCCATGCCTCCCTGCGGGCCAGGGCCGAGCCCGGTGGCCAGGCGGGTGGCGAGGAGGAGGAGGAGGAGGAGGAGGTGGGCAGCTGCCCGAGCGAGCCCCCCGCCAAACGGGTGAGGTCGGAGGAGTCTGGGCAGGATGGGGAAAGCCAAGAGGATGCTGGAGCGGAGAAGCTGGAGAAGGAGCTGGAGAAGGAGCCGTGGGAGCGCAAGCGGGCCCAGGGACAGAACAAGAGGCGGCCATGCATGAAACCTGGCCCCTGTGAGCAGCGCAGGCTGTGCCCGTGGGTAACGCAGGTAGGGTGTAGGGCCCCTGCTCCGCGCTGGGGCGGGGAGTTTGGGACCCTGGTGGGCTCTTCCTGCTCAAGGGCTGCCTTCAGTACCGGGCAGGCAGGCGGAGGGCAGAGGTTTTAACCTCCTCTTTATTGTTCGCAGGGACGTGCAGAAAAGCGCGGCTTTGGCCCACGGTGCCGCTTCCTTCATGACGTCGCCGAGTACATGGCTGCGAAGCCGGCGGACCTGGGGCGTAGCTGCGTGCTCTTGGAAACCTTTGGCAAGTGCATTTACGGCGTCACCTGCCGCTTTGGCCAGGCTCACCTCGGGGCTGGCCACCAGAACCTCGTGAACATGGCCTTGGCCAGGCAGTGGGAGGGGAAGGAGGTGGTGGGGAACAGTCTCTCCAAGGACCTCCAGCACCAGCTGCGCAAGAGGAAGTTCAGCTTCAGGAAGGCTGATGAGTACCTCCGTGGTCTGGCCAAGGCCCACGGTCATGGTGGGAAGGGAGGCCAAGCCACAGGGTGCCCTAGAGGGGAGCAAGAGGTGTCCAACTGTGCCACACGCCGGGAGGGCCTGGGAGACGGCCCCGAATGTCCTGTGCTAGCGGGGCAGGGAGAAGATCCCAGAGCAGGTGCCTTGCAGAGTCCCGGCCCCACGGGTGGCGAGGAGGCTCCCTCCCTCCCAACAGTGGGCCCGGTGACAGATGAAGATACTGTGAAGCTGCGGTGGTGTGAGAAGAAGAAGGTGAGCAGTGAGGGTTTGGCCGAGGGCTGCCGTCTGTCGTGAGCTTGTCAAGTGGGTGAGATTGTGCTTGGGGAGAGGGAAGAGACCCCCGCGGGGCGAGAGGCAGGCAGGGGACAGAGCGGCCTGGGGACGCACGTGTTACTGTCAGGAGGGGAAGGGTGCAGGGAGGTGAGCTCTTGAGGCCACGGTGTTGTCCTGAGGTGGTGGCCCAACCCTGAGTTGTGATTTAATAAATGGCATACCTAGAGCAACCCGCTTGTTTGGGGAAAAATCTTTAACAGAAGTTGGCAGCCCAGATGGGACTGTAGGACAGAAGAGAGAGGAAATTCAGAGATCCTTCTGGATAACCCGTTACCAACGCTCAAAAATTGCGGGCAGTAAACAGGAGCAGGTGGGTCCCGAGTACTTGGGCACGGGTAAATTCAGAACAGTTACTGAGAAGCTCCTGTGTTTAAAATTGCTGAAAAAGCTATAGCTGGTTGAGAGAATGGGAACGACACCCAGCACTGAACGGGGGACGCCCCTTGCTGAGGTTTTAGAGAACTGGAAAAAGGTAACCCTGGCACAGAATTGACAGAAGAGGAGACTGATTACATTGTGCCGGGAGGAATGGCCATTCCTAACAAGGACGAGAGGAGGAGGATCGATAGACGTATGGCCTCCTAAAGGATCCTTTAAGCCTCATAAGTTGAAGTTCCTGAGAATTCTCCTCGAGGATCCAGGGCGTCAGGATATTGATTATTGGTATATTTGGTGTAATTGGGCCCAACAAAGGAGAAAGTCTTTAATTGGAAATGATAGTGGAGAACGATTAGTTCCACCCGCTCCAAAAGCTGGGGAACTTGAATCGTCCTCAGGAGGGGTTGGCATGTACCCACCGCGTGGGACTACATCCCAAACCCTAGGGCAGGACCTGGAGGTCCGCCAGAGGTTCCCACTGTCACTGCCGTGGTAAGACATGAGCCTTGGAAACAAGGGGATTTGGTAGCCTGGCAGGCTAAAATGCCAAGACTACGGGATGGCGCAGAAAAATGCGCCCAGTTCTTACCTGGCATTATAACTGATTATACACCCAATTGGAATGATATGAGAACCCTTCTCCGTGAATTGTTTCGTCCGGAGGATTGAGAAAAAATCCTGCCAAAAGAGAGAGAGATTGCCCAAAGGGGGCAAGCCCAGGGACTGGTCCCCTGGCCCGACAATAACCCTGAATGGGACATATCCACTGCTGGTGGAATGACAGCTTATCGAACCGCTATCCAGCAAGTAGTGGAAGCGGTCTGACAAGCTGGAGAACGGGTCACTGATTGGACAAAAGTGCTGGACTGCAGACAAAAACCTGATAAACATCCCTGTGATTACTGGGGACGTCTAAAAGCTACCTTACTCAAATACGGAGGTATGACCCGAGAAAAGGACCAGTAGCTCTGAGTGTATTTGTAGGTCAATCTGCCCCAGATATCAGTAAATATTTCAAAAAATATGCCTGCATGGCAAGGAGAAACTTTGGCTGAAATCTTGAGTATTGCTACGTTTGTGTGCGACAGACGGAGTGAGGGGAGAGAGAGAGAAATCACTCTGTTAGCTGCAGCGATTACTCAGGGTTATAGCCAACAAAGAGGGCGGGGTTTTCCCCGGCGAGGGGGCAGAGAGGAAGGGGTTTTTCCTCTTCAACTTCTTATCCTAATGCCCGTGGTTTTATTGTGGTAATTCAGGACACGTACAATCGTACAATCGACTGTCCTCAGAGACCCATCAGCTCCAGCGGAAGGACTCCTGTGGAGAGACCACCCAGACCTCATTCTCAATAAAGAAGAAAACACTGGAGTTATCAATTTATGGAAATGACAGGAATTAAGGTAGATCGTAACGGTCCCGTCACGGCAAAGGTAAATGGTATTTCGGTGTATTTTTAATAGACACTGGAGCAACGTTATCTTTACTTCATTTTCCAATACCACAGGTCTCTGTTGATACCGTAATTATTGATGGGGTCGTAGCTGGTAAAGAATTCTTTTTTTCTTCTCCCCTCCCAGTGATATTAGGAGGGAAAATGTCTTGGGGAAGATTTGTCATATCCCCAGAAACACCAGGATCTTTGCTGGGACGAGACTTGTTACAAGGCTTTGGAACACGTATATCTCTAACACCCAAAGGGATCCTGTTGGTAATGCCAGGAGTCTCAGTCCTGAAATGAAAACCTGAGAAGCAAAAGGATAAAGGGATCCCTGAGGAACTGATTGAGATTCCTTCTGAGCTGAGGTAGGAGTGTGAAAATCTGTGGAAGCAGTGGTGATTCAGACAATAGGAGGGGCTGCACCGTCAGTTAGACAGTACCCCATAATTTCTGAAGCAATGCCTAGCACTGGAAAACAGATTGAACATTTCTTGAAAAATGGAATATTGAAAGAATGTAGAAGTCCTTATAATCCTCCAATTTTACCTGTTAGTAAACACAGATTGGATAAGGGTGGAGATCCTGAGTATCGATTGGTACAAGATTGACGTGCTGTAAATGAACACGTTAGTTCTCACCTACTGTTTTCCCATGTGCGTCGGAACTGGTACAATATGTGGGTGATTTACTAATTGCCAGTCAGTCAGAAGCTGATTGTGTTTGTGACACCAAATATTTGCGTACACAACTTGCAAAGAAGGGTCACCGTGCATCTCTATCCAAACTACAGCTCTGCCGACAACAGGGGAAGTACCTGGGGGTTATTTTTAAGCCGGGGGAAAGGGAGACAGACCCTGAACGCATCAAGGCAGTACAGGAGATACCCAGAGCTGGGCCTGAGAAGCAGTTAAGGGGATTCCTAGGTCAAGTGGGCTTTTGCAGACCGTGGATCCCCAGGTTTAGTGTGATAGCTAAAGCATTGCATGAGGCAACAAAACAAAAAGATGAAGTGGAACCGATAACAGGGGGCCCAGAAAGGGAAAAGGCTTTTCGAGCACTGAAGGGAGCGTTGTTAAAAGCCCCAGCTCGAGGAATCCCGGATTATAGCAAAACATTTAAACTGTGTTGTACTGAAAATAAGGGAAGAGCAAATGGAGTTTTGACTCAAACTTTAGGTCCCTAGGAAAGACCTGTAGCATATTACTCGTGCTCCTTAGATCCAGTAATGAAAGGAACTCCTTTTTGTATTTGAGCGAGAGCAGCCGCCGCTGAGTTAGTAGAAAGAACTCAAAATACAGTTTTGGGACACCCCCTGACGGTGTGTGTGCCCCATGGAGTGGAAATCCTTTTTAAACAAGAGGCCGAGAAGGCACTTTCTCCGCAAAGGGCGCACCGGTCTGAACTGAGACTTTTGCTTGCTGATAATTTGAAGCTGGAAAGATGCAATACTTTGAGTCCCGCCACCCTGATGCCGCTGCCTACAGCTGGTGAGAAGGAGCACCCAGATTTGAACCTTTTTGCAGATGGATCGTCATATTATGAGCGTGGTCAGAGATGCACCGGACGCACCGTTACCCAGGTATTACTGGCTGGACCTTTCTGCCCCGATCTAGGTGCGCAGGGAGAGGAGATGGTGGCAGCTGAGTACGCTACTGGCCACCGCGTTGACACCTGTACGGACTCAAAATACACCTTTGGAGCGTGCCGTGCCGCAGGCGTGCTGTGGGAAGAACGGGGATTCCTTACCTCTCCAGGTAAAACCATTGCGCACGGGGAGCTAATGAAAGACCTACGGGAGGCAATACCGCTGCCCTCTGAGCTGGCTGTGATAGATATTAAGGCTCCTACCAACAAGCAGGATAAAAGATGCAAAGGAAATGCGCTCGCTGATCAGGCAGCGAAAGCTGCTGCTCGACAAGTCTTTGCTGTGACTTGGATTTCGGGAAAGGAACCTGACACCGAGCTACCCGACAAAGGGGAACTTTCCGAAGAGCTGCCGGGAGAAGAGAAACAGCTGTGGGAGAAACTGGGAGCTCAGCATCGTGGAGGACAGTGGATTTTAGGGAGTAAACCGTTACTCCTGAAAAGGTATTTATTGCCGATTACACGTGAAAAAACGCACGGGGGTCCTGGGAACGTTGCCTTGAGGATCCAGAGACTGTGGGCGGCCCCAGGAGTTTATGCTGCAGCGAAAGCTGCCGACTTTGTAAAGAACATGCATCTCAGAATCAAGGCACCCCTGGGCAAACGACCCCCGGCAATGTATCCACTCCCAGACCTGCAAACAGACGGGGCTGAGAAGCCTAAAGCCATGGGATTTACATATTGGCTTGTTATTGTTGGACAGTGATGGGGATGGGTTGAAGCTTTCCCCACTCGGAAAATGACTCCAAGGTGGTTGTTAAAGCTCGTTTGAAGGAAATTATTCCTAGATACGGAGTTCCTGAAATCATGGATTCCGACAGGGGAGCGCGTTTTACTGCAGCTGTTGTAATTCAGGTCTCTCACTCCTCAGGCACCCGAGCACAGCTACGCACACCCTGTCACCCAGAGTCGTCGGGGCAGGCAGAGGATGAAGAGAACAATGAAGGAATAATTAGTGAAGGCTTGTAAACAAAGAGGGTTAGAATGGCCAGAGGCATTAAACTTAGTATTATGGGATAGTAGGAATACGCCTAGACAACCAGTAGGAGTTTCGCCTGCAGGAATTTTATTGGGAAGAATTGTAGCTGTTCCAGGAACTTGTGTTCCAGCTCAGACGAGCCTGTTGGATGGAGATGAACAGGGAAGCCGGTATGTGTTGTATTTACAGAACTCTTTCTCACAAATGAGAAATCATGCTTATTGGGATCAGGGAGCGACACCTGAAATTCAAGTCCATGATCTGCAGCCTGGTGATAAAGTTTATGTAAAAATGTTAAGAGAAAGAAGAGATTTGAACTGAAATGGGAAAGACCTTATATGGTGTAACTGACCTCTTTTTATGCTGTCAAGGTGCAGGGGAAAGAAACCTGGATCCGTCATTCACCTGTGTGTAAAGATTCCACACCAGGGCTACCTTAACCTCTTGTCTACTCTCACTTGCCCCGGACTGACACGCTGTGGTCAAAGATTTTCTTACGCTGTCAGGATCCAGTGGCAGATGAGACTGTGGTGAAGCACAGTAATGGCACATGTCAAACCTTTTGTGAAATCAGGGGTTTTCAGATTCAATCTGTTCAGAATGTTATAGTTACTAAAAATACCAGAATCGAGCGGGATTATTCCTTTGATCCTTCAGTGGCTGTTGAATTTTGTGTTACTGTTAGAGTCTCAGATAACTGGAGAGAATGTGGTGTATGGTCAAAACTAAGGCCTTGGGATCCCTGTTCTTATCCTGCACATCTCAGGGAGCTGCTGACTGGGAGAGGAACAGGGTGTTTGAACCAGCATCTGTGGTATTTGGGTGAAGGACCAGCTGGAGACTGGTGTTGCTTTATTCAGTCCAGTCTGTGTAGTTAGTTAACACTTCTTGGGGATTTTCGGAAGCTTTTTCAGGGTTAACTTGTTGGTTCCCTGACCTGTCCCCATGGTTAAAGAGAGGGATTGCAATAGCTGTTGCAGTGGGTTTACGGCTTGTATGTGCAATAGGATTGTTATAATGTTGTATTACTTCTCTTACTCGCTTATTGACTGAGATTTAAGGTGCCACCTGGAATTATAATAAATGTTAATTGCAGGTATGCAAATCAAAACAAAAGGAGGGAACTGTGAAGGACTCTTTCATAGTCTCCGGTGCAGGGTTAGAGCTGAGGTTTGGGGTCTTGTAAAAGTGCAGAAACACTGCTCAGCAGGCCCAGAATGTTTGTGCTCAACCTGCTCCTGGTACAGACCCACCCAAGGCTGGTTTCAAACCCAGCCAAGCTAATCATGCAGAGACAGTCTCAGCAAAGGGTGGTTAATTAATTAAGCACAGGTGCTTTGCTAGACAAAAGGTAAACCCTTACTAGTACATCTCGAGGTCTGTCTCAGAATTGTGCGAGACAGAAAGGGCAGAAGAGTGCTTATGGAAACGGCGACCCGAAGAGACCCCGCAACTAAGAAAGAAGGCGGCAGCTGAGACAGGGGAGTGTGAGGGCCTTTGATAAACGATGAACTTTGGGGACTGAAAGGCTCAGTGGAAATATACAAAGACTTCGGACCTTGTGTAATGGGTATTGATTGAATGGTATAAAAACTGTGCGAGATCTTGGGCCGTTGGCCACTCCCTGAGGTGGTGGCCCAACCCTGAGTTGTGATTTAATAAATGGCAAACCTAGAGCAACCCGCTTGTTTGGGGAAAAACCTTTAACAAAGGGGACAGGGGAATCCCCCCCGATCCCCGCCATTCCCACCCTGCTGGCGGTGACTCGTCCCCAGGGTCGGCTCGGTGCCCTTTGGGGCTCCCCGGCTCGACCTGGGGCTCAGCGGGGCTTTGGCAGCTCTTGGGTGCCGTTTCCCGGTGCCCCCTCCCCCCACACCCCAGAGGCACGGAGAGGTTCTGGAGGAAAGTCTTTTAATGGGAAACAAGGAAGGAAAGAGACTCTTTAACTGCACACTAACACCCCCCTCCTCCCCACCCCCGCTGCCCCCAGGTCCATCCCAGCCCCGCCGTGGGCCTACTGCCCCCCTGCCAGCCCCGTGCTGCCGGCCAGAGCCCTGCGCTTGCTGGGGGGCTCCTCCAAGGTGCTCCCCCGCGGCTCCTGCCCCCGCTTCTTCCCCCGCTCCTCTGCCACGGCCTGAGGGGACGGTGCCGGGTCCATCGCCTCATCTTCCCACGGCTCCAGCAGCTCCATGGAGAAGATGGATTCCTCGTTGCTGAGGATGGCGTCGGGGGTCTCGAGGACGCGGGCGGCGAGGGTGAGCAGGTCATCCGGCAGCGAGAGCGAGTCGAAGTCGCTGTCGGGGACCCCTGTGCCGGTGACACCAGGGTCCCCAGAGATGGGGCTGCTGCCGGGACCCACGGTGTCCAGGGAGCAGCCAAAGAGCCTTAGTGCCTCTTCCAGAGGCACCTCCCCGGGCAGGTCGAGGTTTCCGGCCGGGTCACAAGGCTCTTGGCTGTGGGGGGCATCAGCGGAATGGGAGGGGATGCCATGGCCCGGGGCGATGTTGCTGGCTCCATCCTGGCTGACCCCCTCGATTTCCAGGGCAGAAGCAATGAGCTTTAGGGTGTCCTCGTGCAGCTCCTCCCTGGAAACCTCCAGGTCATCTGCCAGGTCCCACAGTCCCAGGTTTTCCAGGGTAGCATGGGGGCTGCAGGAGATGTTGCTGCCCGGGGGGATGTTGCTGCCCAGGGGTGCTCCCGTGGTGGTGGCCGTGCCAGCGATGTTCAACTGCCCCTCGATGTGCTGGGAGCCGTGGGTGGAGGAGGGCAACATCGGGGGCGCTGGGGTCACCACTCTCCCCTCCCCGCCAGTGTCAGCAGGGTGCCCAGGCACAGGGACACTCCTGGGACCCCCCTCCCTGACCCCCAGCACATCCCGGGAGCAACCCGTCAGCCTTAGGGCCTCTTTGAGGAGCTCCTCGTCGGTGACACTGAGGTCCCAAAGGCCTTGGTTGTCCCGGGCAGCGATGGGGCTGGGGGAGATGTCTCTGCTCAGGGGGGTGTTGCTCCGCTGGGGTGCCCCTATGGCAGTGGCCGTGCCAGAGACGTTGCACTGTCCCTCGATGATCTGGGAGCCATGGCTGGAAGACGGCAACTCCTGGGGGCCTGGGGCCACCGCTTTCCCCTCTCTGGAGCTGTCCCCAGTGTCCCCAGCCGTAGGAACAGGGCCAGGACCATCCCGGCTGGCTCCCAGCACATCCCGGGAGCAACCAAAGAGCCTTAGGGCCTCTTCGAGGAGCTCCTCGTTGGTGACATCAAGGTCCCCAAGGCCTTGGTTGTCCCGGGCAGCGATGGTGCTGGAGGGGGTGTCTCTCTCCGGGGGGATGGTGCTGCCTGGGGGTGCCCCCACAGCGGTGGCCACGCTGGCGATGTTCAACTGCCCCTCCGTGTGCTCGGAGCCGTGGCTTGATGACAGCAACACCGGGGGCGCTGTTGTCACCGCTGTCCCATCTCTGCCGCTGTCACCATTGTCCCCGGCCACAGGGACACTGCTGGGCCCCCCCTCCCTGACCCCCAGCACATCCCGGGAGCAACCCGTCAGCCTTAGGGCCTCTTCGAGGAGCTCCTCCTCGGCCACACTGAGGTCCCCAAGGCCTTGGTTGTCCCGGGCAGCGATGGGGCTGGGGGAGATGTCTCTGCTCAGGGGGGTGTTGCTCCGCTGGGGTGCCCCTATGGCAGTGGCCGTGCCAGAGACGTTGCACTGTCCCTCGATGATCTGGGAGCCATGGCTGGAAGATGGCAACTCCTGGGGGCCTGGGGCCACCGCTTTCCCCTCTCGGAAGCTGTCCCCAGTGTCCCCGGCCACAGGGACAGTGCTGGGCCCCCCCTCGCTGACCCCCAGCACATCCCGGGAGCAACCAAAGAGCCTTAGGGCCTCTTCGAGGAGCTGCTCTTCGGTGACTTCGAGGTCCCCAAGGCCGTGGTTGTCCCGGGCAGCAACGGGGCTGGGGGGGATGTCTCTGCCCGGGCGGATGGTGCTGCCCGGGGCTGCCCCTGTGGCGGTGGCCCGGCCGGAGATGTTGACTTGTGCCGCCGGCCCCTTGATGTGCTGGGAGCCGGGGCTGGACGTTGGCCGCAGCAGAGTCGGGGCCACCGCTCTGGCCTGATGGTTTGTGGGGGCCAGGGGTTGCGGTTGGCCGTGGGGGGTCACCGGGACTGCCCAGGCCAGGGGTGTCTCGTAGCCCCCAGGGACCCACAGGGCAGCAGCCGGCAGAGGAGCGGGAGCGTGGCCCAGCGTGGCGGAGGCCGATGGCAGGTGGACAGTGCCCGTCCCTGGCACGTGGAGGAGGTGGTGGTCGAAGAGGCAGCCGCATGGAGCCCTCTGCAGACCTGGGAGGGTGAGAGGGAGCCGTGCTGGGCCGGGGGCAACCTCCAGGTGCACCCGCTGAGCCGGCCCCGGTGGCTGACGCCAAACAGCTCTGCGCCCGGCACGTGGGCAGATGGTGGCCGGGGCGCTCCCCGCGGGGTGGGCCGGGGTTGTTAACTGGGGAGGGGGCTGGCTTCCCTGAGGTGGAACGGGAGATGTGGCCCCAAGTGTTTGGGAAATCCCCTGGGAATTGGATGTAGTGGGCAGGCATCACCCCGGCGAGGGCATGGACACTCGCCCGGGCTTGCTGCACCCCAGTGCCATATGTGCCAGGGGCCGGGGGTGCAGGGGATGCTGGGGTTCCCGGGGGTGTGGGATGCTCAGTGTGTGCGGGGGTCCGGGTGCCAGAGCGGACAGGGCTGCCATACCTGCTGGTGATGCCCGGGGGACCTGGGGTGCCATCCGCGCCGCGGGTGCCCAAGCTGCGGGGAAGGGCTGCCACTGCCCGGGCACTGGGCACAGGTTGGCTGAGCCTGGAAGAGAGACAGGAGTGACGGCCAGGGCTCAGCTCTGCTCTGGCCCCTGAGAGCATCCCCGGGCTGCAGGGGTCGGCGTCGGTGCCTACCTGGGGGGTAGAAGGTGTCCGGGAGCAGAAAAGTGGGCTGGAGCTGGGGCGCAGGGGGTGCGCGGGAGCGGCGGGGTGGGAGCTGCCGCGGTGGCCACGCCATGGTGCCTTCTGGCTGTGTGGCTGGCGGTTGCTAAGGAGTCTCTGGGGTGTCCCAGGTCACAATGCGGGGGCTCCCCGTGTTCCGCCCCGCCCCAGGAACCTGCTCCGCCCCTCCGGGCAGGGAAAGGGTTAAGGGGCACTGGGGTGCCCCCGGCCCCTCCAGGCAGCTCTCAGGGCCGTGGGGGCAAGCCTTGGTCTTTTCCCGGCGCTGGGATAAGCTTGGCATTGGTGGGCCTTGGTGGAACGAGTCCCGGGCCTGCAGTGCTGGCATGGAGGGCAGGGGCTGTTCAGGGTGGGGGCACAGGGCAGGCGAGGGGGAGGTGTGGCACGGGATGTCAGGGGGAGGTTTGACGCTCCAGCCCTGCCAGTCGGGCACCAGTCGAGAGCCCCTGGGTGAGGCTGGGGGGCAGAAACAAAGCAGGTGTGGAGGGTGTCTGCACCCATCGCCCAGCCGGGATGCCAGCCCTGAGGGCTTCTTCCCTAGGCAAGCCAGAGAAAGCTTTGGGGCAGTAGCCCTGGTCCCTGTGGGAGGCTTCACCTTTTTCCCTGGCCATGGCAGGGGGTGGCACTGCATGGTCTTTAAGTTCCCTTCCAACCCAAACCATTCCATGATTCTATGATCCATCCAGCCTGGCCTTGAACACTGCCAGGGATGGGGCAGCCACAGCTTCGCTGGGCAACCTGTCCCAGTGCTCCCCACCCTCTCCTGGAAGAATTTTTTCCTGATGTCCAATCTAAATCTCCCTTCTTTGACTTTAAAGCCGTTACCCCTTTTCCTGTCACTCCGTGTCCTTGTTAAAACTCCCCCCCCCCCCCCCCCCAGTTTTCTTGTAGCCCCCCGGGCACTGGAAGGGGCTCTAAGGTCTCCCCGGAGCCTTCCCTTCTCCAGGCTGAACCCCCCAACTCTCTCAGCCTGTCCCCATGGCAGAGGGGCTCCAGCCCTCGCAGCATCTCTGTGGCCTCCTCTGGACTTGCTCTAAGAGGTCCATGTCCTGCTCATGTTGATGCCCCACAGCTGGACGCAGCACTGCAGGGGGGGTCTCCCCAGAGAGGAGTAGAGGGGGAGAATCCCCTCCCTCGCCCTGCTGGCCACGCTGCTCCGGATCCAGCCCAGGATCCGGTTGGCTTTCTGGGCTGCCAGCGCACACGGCCGGCTCCTGTCCAGCTTTCCATCCCCCAGTACCACCAGACAAAGATGTTGAACAGCACCGGTCCCAATCCCGACCCCTGAGGAACGCCGCTCGTCACTGGTCTCCACTCAGACATCGAGCCCTTGACCACCACTCTCTGAGTGCCACCAGCCAGCCAGTTCCTTCTCCACCGAGCGGTCCATCCGTCAAATCCACACCTCTGCAGTGTAGAGACAAGGGTGTTGTGCAGGACGGTGTCGAACGCTTTGCACAAGTCCAGGTAGATGACATCGGTTCCTGTCCTTTATCTCCCAAGGTCATGACCCCGTCGCAGAAGGCCACCAGGTTCGTCAGGCAGGATCTGCCCTCGGTGAAGCCACCTTGGCTGTCACCAATCCCCTCCTCGCTTTCCACGTGCCTTTGCATGGTTTCCAGGAGGATCTGCTCCACGATCTTGCCAGGCACAGAGGTGACACTGACTGGGCTGGAGTTCCCCGGATCCTCCTTTTTCCCTTTTTAAAGATGGGGGTGATGTTTCCCCTTTTCCAGTCAGTGGGAACTTCACCAGGCCGCCACGACTTCTCAAACACAGGGGGTAGAGGTTGCACAACCTCATCCGCCAGTTCTTTCAGGACCCGCGGAGGTATTCCACCAGGTCCCATGGAACTGTGCACCTGCAGGTTCCTCAGGTGCTCCTGAACCTGATCCTCACTGACCACGGGCGGCTCTCCATGCTCCCAGTCCCTGCCCTTGCCTCCCGCGACTCGGGGGGGTACGGCTTGTGCCCTCGACAGTGAAGAACGAGACAAACAAATCACTGAGCACCTCGGCCTTCTCCATATCCTGGGAAACCTGCTCTCCCGTTTCCTTGCGCAGAGGGCCCACATTTTCCTCTGTGGGGCCTGCGAGCACTTGAGGTGACCATGCAGCCCCAGGGCCTGTCTCGACGCTGGGCAGGACTGTGGCCCCCTGCCCTCCCAGTGTCTCTGGCAGGCGGGAGCAGCAGAGAGCAGGGAGACGTTTTGGGGCAAAGCCCGGCATTTTGCACTGGCAGGTGGTTTCCAAATCCCGCCTGGCACTGCTGCTGCTGGACACAGGCACAGCCCCTTGGGTTGGGAAGTGGGGCTGGCCCAGCAGGTCCGGAACGGTGAGTCCCACTGCCAGACAAAGAAGTGCCTTGCGGTTGTATCGGGGGCATCCGCAGGGTGTTTGCCGATCCCCTGGCTCGGCTGCGAAAACACCGCCGCAGGCACCGAGATGCCCAAGGGCTGAGGGGGCTGGGGAGGGGCTGGGCACTGGCGCTCAGGGGGTCTGCGTGGGGTGGGCAGTCTTTGCCTTCGGGCTCTCCGGGGCTATTTGAGTTTGGCTCTGTGAGCTGGGGCATTTGGGGACATGGCAGGGAGGCCCTGGGGTCTGTCCTTCCTGCTGCACGGCTGCCCAGTAACCTGCTCCCCTTTGCCTCCTCTTCCCAGGAGGGTGGTGGGGGCTCGGCAGGGCCCATCAGATGTGGACACCCAAGGTGGGAGCAGTTCTGCACCAGGGCTGACGGAACCAGGGACACGGCCTGTGCCCAAGGGGTCCCCTGGCACCCAGGCCGTCACGCCAGCAACCCAGCCAGGGTCCGTCAGGCTCACGACCACCACCCCGGGGATGAAACTGGGGTCCCCTGGCACCCAGAGCACCATCCCGGGGTGCAGCCAGGGATGCCCAGCCTCAAGACAAACGTCTTGGGGGTGCAGCCAGGGACACAAGGAGCAGGAGCAGGGGCTCAGCCAAGTCCCTGCCGCATGGACTGCAGCCTTCCTGGTGCTGGGAAGGTCCCTGCTGAAGGTACCCCCGTGCTGTGGGGACACCGATGGACGCCAGCGCTTACGGCTATGGAGAGATGGTGGAGGCCCTGCCAGGTCGGGCAGCTCGGCCAGCTCTAGAGCACCCTGAAAGAGCAGGTGGCCCAGCTGGCAGCCACCAAGTCCAACCAGGCTGAAGTCAAGAAGCTGCGCCTGCTCTTCCCAGATGGAGGTGAGAGCCCTGGAGGGGCTGGGGGGGGGGGGGGGCGGGGTTAGTGTAGGACACCCTGGGTGCTGGTCTTGTTGCGGCTCATTCCCGCTGGGCAAAACTGACACCTTCGGGGCTGGGCAGCCAAGGCAGCATCCCTCTGAGGGTCCCCCCTGCTGGCTTTTCCCCAGGGCCGCCATGTCCCATCCTGGGACAGCTGGCTGAGGGGGTGTGCCCCTCCACAGCTGGACCGCCTGGAGCTGGGGCCTTTCCTGCAGCAGCTGGAGCACTGCTGGAGCATCATGGAGCAGCTCCAGAAGGCAGCGCAGGCGGAGGGGAATGATGCAGCCGGCATTAAGAAGTGAGTGCGATGGGGGCGACAATGGCTTCAGGGACAGCGCTCGCCCCGTTCCCTCCGGCTGTCCTGCCTCGTGCCTGCCTGGTACCCTGGCACAGGAGCAGTTCCCACAGGGGTGGTGGGTTTGGGGCACTCGCTTCTGTGGATTCTCCAGTGCCTAATCCAAGGTGGAGCTTTTTCCCAGGTGGGACCCCACGGACCCCCTTTATTTCATACCCAGCCAACAGGTCAGGACCTTGTGGTGGTGGGGGGGGAATAAACCAGCCTCAACCCTCCCGCTTCCCCCGGCAAACACTGTAACTGGCTGCAGCAAAGTGCTCAGCACGGCGCTCAGCACCTTTTGGGTGCAGGATGGCTGTGCCCCGGCCCCAGCGCGTGAGAGCCCTTCTCCAGGCAGGGGTGGAGGGGGCCGGGGCGGCCTGGGCAGGGCAGGGGAGCAGAGATGTGCTGCGGAGAGCCAGCACACCCTCACCTCCCCGCTGCAGCGCTGCCCGCGCCTCCAGCCCCTCCCGCCTGGTGCCCCGCGGCCAAGCCAGCCCACGCTCCTGCTCCCCAGCAAGGTCGGGATGGGGAAGGCAGGGATACGGTGGGGGCAACTGAGGCTGGGAGGGTGATGCTGAGCACCCAGGGTGTCTGTGCCTCAGTTTCCCCGGGGAGAGCTGGGTGTGGCAGGGTTGCCTGGGGATGCTGGGTTTGGCCCTGTGTTTCAGCCAGCCCGCTCTTTCCTTCCCAGCTCGACCAGGCGGAGCTCTTGGGCCAGGAGAGCCGCGTCTACGGGGGCCGGCAGGACAGGCAGCTGTCTGTGCTCGTGGGAACAGGGGGTATGGCCGGGCAGGCTTGGGCTGACCCCACGGGTGTGAAGGGGACAGCAGGCTGGGCAGGACACCTGCGGGGTGGCAGGTTTTCCCCTACCCACGTCCCTGACTCTGGTTCCCTCCTGTCTCTCCCACCACACTTCCCAGGGGATGAGCCCAAGCTGTCCCCAAGGCAGTGGGACACCTGGGGCACCGGCCGCCTGCTGTCACGGCCCCAGACCGCTGGACCCTTGCTCAGCCAAGCGGGTATGGCCCTGCCGGGGCTCCAGGGGGTCAGGGGGCCAGAAGGCAACCTGTGGTCCCGCGCTGGGTGGGGGCGAGTTGGGGATCTGTGCCTGGTGCCGAGTGGGGCGGGACGGGGTCTGGGTCAGGATGGGGAGGGGTGAAGCAGGCTGGAGTGGGGAGGGCTATTGGATGAGGACCCCCGTCCCTGTGTTGGAGCCGCAACAAGACGGGGGGTCCTGAGCAGTGTGGACAAGAGCATGTCCACTTCATGTGTCCTTGCTGCCTCCTCCATGCCAGGCTGGCAGGGCTGCCTGGTGCATTGGGGGGGGCTTAGGCCTTGCCCTTTGCCCCCACGCACTGCCGCCTCGCTGGAGCACAGGCCCGGCGCATGCGACGGCCACCACGTCTCCCGGGCACCGGGGCTCCTCCCGTCCATCCAGACATCAGGGCACAGATCCAGTGCCCCCGCAGCCAGGCAGGGCTGGGGGTCCCCGGCCGAACCCCCAGCACCCCAGCCATCGAGTAGGCGAATGAGGGGCAGCAGCCGGCAGCAATAAAGGGTGTTGAGCAGCCAAGTGCCTGGGGGGGGGGGCCCTGGGTCAGGGGCATGGGAAGCCACCAACAGGATGGTGTTGTCATAGACTGAGAGGGTCCTTTTCTCTTGTTTCTTCTAGTAAAAGATTTCCTCCAGAACATCTCCGTGTCTCTGTGGGAGCTGAAGACAAGGACAGAGCCTGGGGACCTGGGGGAGCTGGACACACACGACAAGGGCTGCCAGGACTTTGTCTCCAACACGACCAGCGTCCCCTCCAGCGGGACAGGACTCGCTGCAAAGCCCTTCACAGCCTCCGGACCATCCGGCCCTTCCTCAGGCCCCACGGCGCTCAGCCCCGGGGCCCAGCTTTGCCTCGCTGCCGCAGCAAAACACCCCCAAAGCACCCCAAGCGTGGCGAGGGAGGGGGCTACATGCCAGGCTGGGACAGTCCTCCCCGTGCCGGGCTGTGCCTTGGGCAGCCGCAAGGCCGGGAAGGGGACAGGAAAAGAATTCCAAACAAATCCCTGCACCTGCTAAAAGTGCCTGGAAAGTTCATCTCTCTCTCTCGCTCCTTTCCCACGCAGAGCTCCACAACCTGGGGCCAACGCAGCCGGAGGCTGTCTTTCCTGGCGGGCTCCCGCAGTGCTGGAGACAAGAAGTTCTCTGCCACAAACGTCAGGAATGGCCCAGCCCTGCTCCTCACGGCACTGCGGTATTCCCAGCTGGTGCCTGGGAAGGTGAAGCCTCCCACAGGGACCAGGGCTACTGCCCCAAAGCTTTCTCTGGCTTGCCTAGGGAAGAAGCCCTCAGGGCTGGCATCCCGGCTGGGCGATGGGTGCAGACACCCTCCACACCTGCTTTGTTTCTGCCCCCCAGCCTCACCCAGGGGCTCTCAACTGGTGCCCGACTGGCAGGGCTGGAGCGTCAAACCTCCCCCTGACATCCCGTGCCACACCTCCCCCTCGCCTGCCCTGTGCCCCGACCCTGAACAGCCCCTGCCCTCCATGCCAGCACTGCAGGCCCGGGACTCGTGCCACCAAGGCCCACCAATGCCAAGCTTATCCCAGCGCCGGGAAAAGACCAAGGCTTGCCCCCACGGCCCTGAGAGCCGCCTGGAGGGGCCGGGGGCACCCCAGTGCCCCTTAACCCTTTCCCTGCCCGGAGGGGCGGGGCAGGTTCCTGGGGCGGGGCGGAACACAGGGAGCCCCCGCATTGTGACCTGGGACACCCCAGAGACTCCTTAGCAACCGCCAGCCACACAGCCAGAAGGCACCATGGCGTGGCCACCGCGGCAGCTCCCACCCTGCCGCTCCCGCGCACCCCCTGCGCCCCAGCTCCAGCCCACTTTTCTGCTCCCGGACACCTTCTACCCCCCAGGTAGGCACCGACGCCGACCCCTGCAGCCCGGGGATGCTCTCAGGGGCCAGAGCAGAGCTGAGCCCTGGCCGTCACTCCTGTCTCTCTTCCAGGCTCAGCCAACCTGTGCCCAGTGCCCAGGCAGTGGCAGCCCTTCCCCGCAGCCTGGGCACCCGCGGCGGGGGTGGCACCCCAGGTCCCCCGGGCATCACCAGCAGGTATGGCAGCCCTGTCCGCTCTGGCACCCGGACCCCCGCACACACTCAGCGTCCCACACCCCCGGGAACCCCAGCATCCCCTGCACCCCCGGCCCCTGGCACATATGGCACTGGGGTGCAGCAAGCCCGGGCGAGTGTCCGTGCCCTCACCGGGGTGATGCCTGCCCACTACATCCAATTCCCAGGGGATTTCCCAAACACTTGGGGCCACATCTCCCGTTCCACCTCAGGGAAGCCAGCCCCCTCCCCAGTTAACAACCCCGGCCCACCCCGCGGGGAGCGCCCCGGCCACCATCTGCCCACGTGCCAGGCGCAGAGCTGTTTGGCGTCGGCCACCGGGGCCGGCTCAGCGGGTGCACCTGGAGGTTGCCCCTGGCCCAGCACGGCTCCCTCTCACCCTCCCAGGTCTGCAGAGGGCTCCATGCAGCTGCCTCTTCGACCCCCACCTCCTCCACGTGCCAGGGACGGGCACCGTCCACCTGCCATCGGCCTCCGCCACGCTGGGCCACGCTCCCGCTCCTCTGCCGGCTGCTGCCCTGTGGGTCCCTGGGGGCTACGAGACACCCCTGGCCTGGGCAGTCCCGGTGACCCCCCACGGCCAACCGCAACCCCTGGCCCCCCCAAACCATCAGGCCAGAGCGGTGGCCCCGACTCTGCTGCGGCCAAAGTCCAGCCCCGGCTCCCAGCACATCAAGGGGCCGGCGGCACAAGTCAACACCTCCGGCCGGGCCACCGCCACAGGGGCAGCCCCGGGCAGCACCATCCGCCCGGGCAGAGACATCCCCCCCAGCCCCGTTGCTGCCCGGGACAACCACGGCCTTGGGGACCTCGAAGTCACCGAAGAGCAGCTCCTCGAAGAGGCCCTAAGGCTCTTTGGTTGCTCCCGGGATGTGCTGGGGGTCAGCGAGGGGGGGCCCAGCAGTGTCCCTGTGGCCGGGGACACTGGGGACAGCGGCAGAGGTGGGACAGCGGTGACAACAGCGCCCCCGGTGTTGCTGTCATCAAGCCACGGCTCCCAGCACACGGAGGGGCAGTTGAACATCGCCAGCGTGGCCACCGCTGTGGGGGCACCCCCAGGCAGCACCATCCCCCCGGAGAGAGACACCCCCTCCAGCCCCATCGCTGCCCGGGACAACCAAGGCCTTGGGGACCTTGATGTCACCAACGAGGAGCTCCTCGAAGAGGCCCTAAGGCTCTTTGGTTGCTCCCGGGATGTGCTGGGAGCCAGCCGGGATGGTCCTGGCCCTGTTCCTACGGCTGGGGACACTGGGGACAGCTCCAGAGAGGGGAAAGCGGTGGCCCCAGGCCCCCAGGAGTTGCCATCTTCCAGCCATGGCTCCCAGATCATCGAGGGACAGTGCAACGTCTCTGGCACGGCCACTGCCATAGGGGCACCCCAGCGGAGCAACACCCCCCTGAGCAGAGACATCTCCCCCAGCCCCATCGCTGCCCGGGACAACCAAGGCCTTGGGGACCTCAGTGTGGCCGACGAGGAGCTCCTCGAAGAGGCCCTAAGGCTGACGGGTTGCTCCCGGGATGTGCTGGGGGTCAGGGAGGGGGGTCCCAGGAGTGTCCCTGTGCCTGGGCACCCTGCTGACACTGGCGGGGAGGGGAGAGTGGTGACCCCAGCGCCCCCGATGTTGCCCTCCTCCACCCACGGCTCCCAGCACATCGAGGGGCAGTTGAACATCGCTGGCACGGCCACCACCACGGGAGCACCCCTGGGCAGCAACATCCCCCCGGGCAGCAACATCTCCTGCAGCCCCTGTGCTACCCCGGAAAACCTGGGACTGTGGGACCTGGCAGATGACCTGGAGGTTTCCAGGGAGGAGCTGCATGAGGACACCCTAAAGCTCATCGCTTCCGCCCTGGAAATCGAGGGGGTCAGCCAGGATGGAGCCAGCAACATCGCCCCGGGCCATGGCATCCCCTCCCATTCCGCTGATGCCCCCCACAGCCAAGAGCCTTGTGACCCGGCCGGAAACCTCGACCTGCCCGGGGAGGTGCCTCTGGAAGAGGCACTAAGGCTCTTTGGCTGCTCCCTGGACACCGTGGGGGGCAGCCAGGACGGTCCCGGCAGCGACCCCATCTCTGGGGATCCGGGTGACACCGGCACAGGGGTCCCCGACAGCGACTTCGACTCGCTCTCGCTGACGGATGAGCTGCTCACCCTCGCCGCCCGCGTCCTCGAGACCCCCGACGCCATCCTCAGCAACGAGGAATCCATCTTCTCCATGGAGCTGCTGGAGCCGTGGGAAGATGAGGCGATGGACCCGGCACCGTCCCCTCTGGCCGTGGCAGAGGAGCGGGGGAAGAAGCGGGGGCAGGAGCCGCGGGGGAGCACCTTGGAGGAGCCCCCCAGCAAGCGCAGGGCTCTGGCCGGCAGCACGGGGCTGGCAGGGGGGCAGTAGGCCCACAGCGGGGCTGGGATGGACCTGGGGGCAGCGGGGGTGGGGAGGAGGGGGGTGTTAGTGTGCAGTTAAAGAGTCTCTTTCCTTCCTTGTTTCCCATTAAAAGACTTTCCTCCAGAACCTCTCCGTGCCTCTGGGGTGTGGGGGGAGGGGGCACCGGGAAACGGCACCCAAGAGCTGCCAAAGCCCCGCTGAGCCCCAGGTCGAGCCGGGGAGCCCCGAAGGGCACCGAGCCGTCCCCGGGGACGAGTCACCGCCAGCAGGGTGGGAATGGCGGGGATCGGGGGGATTCCCCTGTCCCTTCCCCATGGGAGCAGCCCTTTGGCGGGGAGCCAGCACAGGGGGGTCCCTGCAGGACTCACGGACACGGCCCCACGCTGAAAGAAAGGTCTCTGGTGCCTCAAGAGTCAGAGACTCAGAGAGTTTTTGGCTGCAGAGGTTCTGCTACAAGATTCTTGCTTGCGGCCCACGCACCCCAGGCGCAGACTCCGAGGATCACCCACGAGGCGCCCGCTGTCCCCGTCATGCAGGGACTAGGGCCCAGGGAAGAGGCGGGAAGGAGTGTCCCACGTGCGTGGGGAGGACACGGCAAGTAGAGTGCAGGGAGCAGGGCTCAGGGTGTGCCGTCTCACACCAGACATCCAACCTTCGACACCTCAGCTTGGTTTGGAGTCTGAACTTGGACTCCCAGAGCCAAGGCAAGGACAGACTTTGTACTCCAGCCACTTGCACGAGCACCAGCCCTCGCTCGCTGCGGTAGCAGGACAGCCTCGGTACTGCAACCGTCGGCAACGTGTGGCAGCACCTCACATCTGGAGGTAGTTTGGGGTCGGCCACAGGCCATGCCAGAGGACAACCCCCGTCCCCAGAGACCAGGTGGCCTTGTCTCACGGCTCCTCCATCCACCCTTTCTCTGCAAAAAACCCACCCCCGGGGCCCTGCATCCCTGCACAAAGCTCCATCCCCTCCAGCTGCCAGCTGCCGAGAGGCAGAAGAGCCACCCACCCTCCCCAGGCTCAGGGAACCCCTCCCACATCAGCAGACAAAGACCCCCAGGTGGTTTGTCCCGCTCCCTCCAGCCAGGCCCAGCCCTGCTCCAGCCAGAGCCCGGCGGGGACAGCAGCTGGGGTTACTCCCTCTTCACCCCGGCTCCCTCCCAGGACGTCAGCCGGGAGGTGCCCCAAAACACAGAGGCCCTCCAGAGCCACAGCAAGGGATGTCGCCTCTCCCGGCTGCCAGGACCGCACACCAGCCGCCTCTCCCCGCTCGGGGAGCCCCAACACGGGGGCAGCCCCCACCCTGCCCCGCGCTCGGCCGCTGCCCGGGGCCTCGGGCCACCCCAGCCAGCGCCAAGGGCTCAGGGCCTCCCTCTGTGCTGAGGACACGGACACGGACACGGACACGGACACGGACACGGACACGGACACGGACACGGACACGGAGCAGCGGCCGGCCCCCGGCTCCGGCCCGGACAGCGGAAGCTCCCGCCGTCCAGCCTCGCTCCCCCGTCCCGTGGTGCCGGGCCGCCGGTGCGTCATCAGCGCGCGCGGCAGCATGGCGGCAGCGCCTGTGGCGGCGGGGGTGGCGCCGGTCCGCGCGCGGTGAGTGCGGCCCCAGGGCTGCTCCGCTCCCGGCCCTGCCGCTCCGTAGCCCCCGGTACGTGCCCGGCCCCGCCAGAGCCCCACCGGTCCGCGCCTGGCGCCTCTATCCCCTCCGCACGTGCCTGGCCCCGCCCCGCCCCCCCCTCCCCGCAGCAGACCCCTCTCCCCCATCCCCCCGGGAACCCCGCTCCCCGCCGGGTGCGGGCGGCACACGGGCGCTCTGGCTCCGCAGGTTCCTCGCCTCCAAGGAGCAGTTCCATGCCTCCCTGCGGGCCAGGGCCGAGCCGGGTGGCCAGGCGGGTGGCGAGGAGGAGGAGGAGGAGGAGGAGGAGGAGGAGGAGGAGGAGGAGGTGGGCAGCTGCCCGAGCGAGCCCCCCGCCAAACGGGTGAGGTCGGAGGAGTCTGGTCAGGCTGGGGAAAGCCAAGAGGATGCTGGAGCGGAGAAGCTGGAGAAGGAGCTGGAGAAGGAGCCGTGGGAGCGCAAGCGGGCCCGGGGGCAGAACAAGAGGCGGCCATGCATGAAACCTGGCCCCTATGAGCAGCGCAGGCTGTGCCCGTGGGTAACGCAGGTAGGGTGTAGGGCCCCTGCTCCGCGCTGGGGCGGGGAGTTTGGGACCCTGGTGGGCTCTTCCTGCTCAAGGGCTGCCTTCAGTGCTGGGCAGGCAGGCGGAGGGCAGAGGTTTTAACCTCCTCTTTATTGTTTACAGGGACGTGCAGAAATGTGCTCCTTTGGCCCACGGTGCCGCTTCCTTCATGACGTCGCCGAGTACATGGCTGCGAAGCCGGCGGACCTGGGGCGTAGCTGCGTGCTCTTCGAAACCTTTGGCAAGTGCATTTACGGCGTCACCTGCCGCTTTGGCCAGGCTCACCTCGGGGCTGGCCACCAGAACCTCGTCAACATGGCCTTGGCCAGGCAGTGGGAGGGGAAGGAGGTGGTGAGGAACAGTCTCTCCAAGGACCTCCAGCACCAGCTGCGCAAGAGGAAGTTCAGCTTCAGGAAGGCTGACGAGTACCTCCGTGGTCTGGCCAAGGCCCACGGTCGTGGTGGGAAGGGAGGCCAAGCCACAGGGTGCCCTAGAGGGGAGCAAGAGGTGTCCAACTGCGCCACACGCCGGGAGGGCCTGGGAGACGGCCCCGAATGTCCTGTGCTAGCGGGGCAGGGAGAAGATCCCAGAGCAGGTGCCTTGCAGAGTCCCGGCCCCACGGGTGGCGAGGAGGCTCCCTCCCTCCCAACAGTGGGCCCGGTGACAGATGAAGATACTGTGAAGCTGCGGTGGTGTGAGAAGAAGAAGGTGAGCAGTGAGGGTTTGGCCGAGGGCTGCCGTCTGTCGTGAGCTTGTCAAGTGGGTGAGATTGTGCTTGGGGAGAGGGAAGAGACCCCCGCGGGGCGAGAGGCAGGCAGGGGACAGAGCGGCCTGGGGACGCACGTGTTACTGTCAGGAGGGGAAGGGTGCAGGGAGGTGAGCTCTTGAGGCCATGGTGTTGTCCTTGAGGGGGTGAGAGCCAAGAGAAGCTGCAGCCCCTTGCTCGGGAAGGAGGGTGGGAGCTGAGCTGTCAGTGAGGGGGCAGATGATCTGCAAGGAGAGGCGAGGCTGGGGCTGGTGGTTTGTATGTACTGCACGGTGCTCTCCTTCCTCGCCTCCTCATCCCCTCCATCCTGGCATCCGTTAGCCAGGCTGGGCTCCCTCTCCATCTGTAACTGCTTGAGTTTTCTCCACGCTGAGCAGTGAAAACAAATCGAGCAGTTCAAGGTTCCGGTTCCTGTATCCAAACGATACATTCTCAGGGAATGGTTGAGGTTCTTGAAGTAAACTAGTGATTTCCTGGGTTTCCCACTGAGTTTGACCCAAGGCAGGTGATGAAATTGCTAACTGAAACATCTTCCAGTTTAACCCCTGCTGGTTCAGCTCTGCTAACATGCTTCTCCACCCCTGTTTTCCAGCTGGAGATCCAAGGCAAGCTCTACTTGGCTCCACTGACTACGGTAGTTGGATAATTCTTTCCTTTTGTCAAAATTCGCTGTTGCTGCATTTGGAACAGGGCAAATCTCCTGGCAAACCATCACTCTGCTGTCTCTTTCAGTGTGGTAACCTCCCTTTCCGAAGGATATGCAAGCGCTTCGGGGCAGATGTCACCTGTGGAGAGATGGCTGTGTGCACAAACCTGCTTCAGGGCCAGTCCTCCGAGTGGGCTCTCCTCAAACGGCATCACACCGAAGATATTTTCGGGGTGCAGGTGAGTGCTGTCATCTTGATAACCGAATGATAACCCTCTTCTGAGGAGAAAAGCTGCTGCTTGGACTCATGCCAACTGTCCCCCTTGGGTAGCTGGAGGGAGCGTTTCCAGACACGATGACCAAATGTGCAGAGCTCCTGAACCAGGCGATTGAAGTGGACTTTGTAGACATCAATGTCGGGTGTCCGATTGACCTGGTCTACAAGAAGGTAAGAAGACGTTCTGCAGCGCGTTTTGCTCCCTTCAACAGATGTTTGTCTTTTGCCTCAGCTCCTGTTGCCTGGTCTGCTCCTGCCAGACTGATCCAGAGCTCCCACTTTTTACGGGCGCTAGACTTCAGCGGGAAGGCTGTTCAGGGAGCAGGGAATGGTTGGCTGTCTCTGCCTGGCAGCAGGCAGAAGTTGGGAGGGAAGAGGGCTGTGGCGTTTTGGTTGAAGAGTCCCCTTTCTCCGAGTCCTGAGATGCTCCAAGCCTTACCTGCGTCCCCTGCGCAGAGGGCTGCTGTTGAGCAGCTCCAAGGAGGCAGAAAGTCTTGCCCATGTCGTTTTGTTGTCCCTCAGGGAGGAGGCTGTGCTCTGATGACTCGGCCCAACAAGTTTGAGCAGATCGTCCGAGGGATGAACTCGGTGAGTCAGAGCATCTGCCAGCAGCGGGCGATGGGCTGATGGAGCTGACTCCTGCCTCAGCCTGGCCTCCCTCTCCCACTTGTGCAGGTGCTGGACGTCCCGCTGACTGTGAAGATACGGACGGGGGTGCAAGAAAAGATGAACGTGGCTCATAAAATAATCCCCAGGCTGCGGGAGTGGGGAGCATCCATGGTCACGGTACAGGGGCGCTTGCTGTGGCATGAGATTGTTGGCTGGTGCGTGGGGAGCTCTGCTTGCATGTCAGCCTAGAGCACAGTGTGGGGGTGACCTCGCCCCTCCCCACAGCTGAGTAGCTCTTTCAAATGCCTTTGGCCAGCTGCATACTACCTTTTAGTGTTTGCTGCTGACAGCAGAGAAAAATGCAGGTGCAGAGAGCATTTTCCCAGGTGCTGCTGAGCCTTGTTATCCGTCATGAAGGGAGATGGCTCCTGCAGTGCTCTGGAACAGAGGTTTTGGCCAAACAAGCCTCGTTATGGCAGGGCTGGGGAAGCGATGGGACCACCTCATTGTCTTGAGGATGAGTAGTTCCTGCCCACAGGGAATGTTCCCTTTGCCCGTGAACAGTCACTTAGCCAAAACATCACTCGGAAAGCATCAGCCCTTTTGCAGCTCGGCTGACCGCTTCCGCAGGCTGGTCTGTTACCAACCGCCTGGACTGTAGGTCCAGAGGGATCCTTCACCCCAGCCTGGTGTCATTGTCTTTGCTGAATCACCTTCCCCCAGTGCTCCCGTTCTGCCCGGCCCCCTCCGGGGCATTTGGGGAGGTCTCACCGTGACTTTCTTCCCCAGCTTCACGGCCGATCCAGGGAGCAGCGGTACACGAGGGGTGCTGACTGGGCCTACATAGCAGAGTGTGCTAAAATAGCGAGCCCCATGCCTCTTTTTGGTAGGTGTTTCTCTTGTTCTGCCATGTGGGCTGAAAGTGCCGCGTGTTTGATTTGAAATACCTTTGAAAAGGAAAAAGCAGGCTCCCAAGGACATTCAGCCTGGGGGAAAGGTTGGGATATCCCTGCTGCTGAGGCGATGGAGTGAGTTGCCAGCGGCTCTTGTGTAGCCCAGAGCTGCCCGTGTGCTTGGGGCCAGGCGTGACGAGCACTGAGCAGAGTGGGAGGGCAGAGGGCAGGCAGGACACAAACCGTGTCGGTTTGAGCAGGTGCCGTCTCCCTTGGGCACTGTGGCACAGGCAGTGCCAGCTGAAGCTTCAGGGTCGGAGCCAGGAGTGAAGAAGGGAGGAGAAGACTCTCCTGTTCCTCGGAAGGGGAACGTGAATCAGAACCATCCCTGGGAGTCTCTGAGCACGAGCTCCAGAGCCCCTGTGCACAATGTGGCTCTTGGGCCCTGTGTCCATTCTGAATTTGATCCCAGGCCTGGATTAGCTCACTTTGACCTGCCCTTGTGTATCGCTGTGACCTCTGGCTTCTCCCTTCCTTCTGGACAGGAAACGGAGATATTTTGTCTTACGAAGATGCGAATCGAGCCACGCAGATGGGCGTTTCAGGAGTTATGATTGCAAGGCAAGTGCCTGTGCTTCCCCTTTGCTTCTGAGCTCTGTCGGTGCAAGAGTGAAAAAGGAATTAATGAAAACCCTGAACAAACCCAAAGCGTGAGAAGTTTCCTCTTGGTGAAAGTGCTCTCTGAAACTTGGTAAAATCGGTTGGTGTCTGTGAGAACCAACAGCAGCTTCCTGTTGACGTTGAGGGAAACATTAAAGCAGCGTTGGCTGGCAGATGAGTGCTGGAGCATCTCTGCAGTCAGTTGGTATCTTGAGAAGCATCAGCCGTGGGAATAACAATGCACTTTTCTTCTTTGGCTGCAGAGGGGCGCTCATCAAGCCGTGGCTCTTCACTGAGATTAAGGAACAGAGACACTGGGATATCTCCTCTGGCGAGAGACTTGAGATCCTCAGGGACTTCACCAACTACGGCCTTGAGCACTGGGGGTCAGATACGCAGGGAGTGGAGAAGACCAGGAAGTTCCTGCTGGAATGGCTCTCGTTCCTGTGCAGGTAATTCTCGCCAGCTGCAGGGATCTGTAACGCAGCCAGCCCGTGCCGTTTGAACAACAGCACACGCTGCCGTGACGTTTCCTTGCAGGTACATTCCAGTTGGCTTATTGGAACGCCTGCCTCAGCAAATTAACCAACGGCCGCCTTACTACATTGGGAGAGACTATCTGGAGACGCTGATGGCAAGCCAGAACGTGGCCGATTGGATTAAAATAAGGTACTAAAGCAGTGAATTTCGTTTCAGTTGCGTGGAAGGGACACGGCAGAGCCCCACGGAGTCACCGTGCCTGCAGGCGTCCTCCGAAGAGGGGTGCTGGCTCTCTGCCATCAGTTCCAGAGGTTGTAAGGAAGCAGCACGGGTCAACCAGGGCTTTTCTTTGAGGTTTTACCTGAGCTTGGAGTTGCCGTAGGAGCGCTCTCGATCCCTGCATCTGCTTCAGCAGGTCAGCCAGGGCTCACTGCAAGGCTGGAATAGCTGAGCCCTCTCGTGACACGCTGCTCAGCCCAGCACAGCTGTAGGAACCGAGAGAGGAGAGCACAGTGACGGGACATCCCAGGCTTTCAGCATCAGACCCCTCCGTGCTCTGCCCGGACAGTCCCACCCTGCCAGGCCCATACAGACGCCAAGCAGGAAGGAAGCCCCATCCCCCAACTAGGAGAGCGGAGCATTGTCCCCATTTTTCAGGATCTGATTTCCGAGTTCACGCGACAGAGCGCAGGAAACTGTTGCTCCCCACATCTGCGCGTCCTCAGGCCCTGGCTCGAAACGACTTTGGGAGCTCAAAGCCAGCTAAAATGAGAGCTGGAGCAGCCAGCTGCGCTTTCCCATCTCATGGAAATGGGTTAGGAAAACCGAGCGTGGCTACAGCCTTCTCTGGCTTCACTAATCCTCACCCACTTTGTTAGGACTGGGAACAGCTGCCTAAAGCCATGTCACAAGCCCATCGAGCGCTGATGGCAGTTTTTAAATGCCATTTTTCAAGCGGAACCTGCCTGCCCGAGGCGGCACAAAGCTTTGTCGCCTGTGGTCTTCGCGGTGCCAGGAAGTGGACATCGACAGCCGTAACAGCTCAAAACTCTGAAGCAGTTAATGTTTATTTCTTAGAGTTCATTTTAAGGAGGCGCTGGCCAGAAGCAGGGTTCTCTGAGCACGCGCTTCCTGCTTCTGGGCTGTAGGTTCGGGCTCGTGCTCTGCAATTCTGTGCCCTGCTGGGATACTCTCTGGGACATGTCTTACGGGCAGTTGGAGTGATGCTGTACTGAACCAGCATCCAGGAATTAAGTTAAGCCTCTTGGACTCTAAACAAAATTCTCTGCACTGAAAATCCCGTGTGTGTTCCAGAGGGTGAAATGGTCCTGAGCTGGGAAAAATCTGAGCCCAGTAGAACTGGCTGACATCATCTTGGAGTCTGACCTGAAAGCTTTCTGGCACTGAGTGGCTTTGGCTCTGCACAAGCACAGAGAGGTGGGGAGGAGCTTTTCCGAGGGTCGCGTTGATTCTCAGCACGTCGCTGCCAGCGGTGAGGCTGGGATTCAGGTCACCAGGCTTAGGAACCCGGTTTGGCATCGACTCCGGTGACTCCCCAGCAAGAAGGGCGTTGCCCTTATCTGGGGGCTGCGTCCCTCCAGTGCTGTGGGTCGGGGTTAAAGCTCAGCGCCAGAGCTGCTGTTGTGCAGCAGCCCTACGTTTTCGGGAGGGTAATGGCTTGGTTTGACGCGTGGCACTGCAGTCAGCAGTTTTGTTCTTTCTTCCAGTGAGATGCTTCTGGGACCCGTCCCTCCCAGCTTCACCTTCCTGCCTAAGCACAAGGCAAACTCCTACAGATAGGGCTGATGAGGCCCTTTCCCATGGCATCGAGGCAAGAGGAGGCGTTCGGACGGTGCGTGTGGGCAGGCGGGTTGCTCTGACATGAAATAAAGTTGTATGTTTTAGAAGCGCAGGTGCCTTTGTGCCCCAGCATCGGTCCCTGCCACGAGTTACTCAGCAGAGGGCTTTGCACAGCCTTGCAGCCAGAGGTGCCTCGCTGACAGAGCAAGCTGTTTAATGAGGAGCTGAGGGCCCACAGCAGGGAGGAGATAGGAGAGGGGTGGGGACTGCAGTGTGGGCAGCCACAAGGCAGGGAGGGGACAGGAAAAGAATTGAAAAAGAAAAGTAAAGAAAAGATATCACTGCACCAGCCAGAAAGTGCCAGGCAACCATCTCTTTTTATTGCCCATTTCCCAGCACAGCTCCACAACCTGGGGCCAACGCAGCCACCGGTGCCTTGTGGAATGGTCCTCACCTTCCCGGCTCTGGCTTGCCGAAGGTGCAGGGTGAGGTCCCCGTCGGGGCAGTCCCCCAGTGCCGGGCATCGGTGGGGATAAGCCCTTTTCTTATGCCACTCCCAGTGACACCGCTGGGGTGGTGGGAGCCGCTCTGGACCCTGGGCAGGTGCAGCCCCGTCGGTGTCAGCACGGCACGGAGCAGCTCCTGCTGCTGCTCAGCCTCTCGCCTGCACGCTGACCCGCCCCGAGCACTGTCCTTGCCCCAAAACTCCCGTCCCCTGGAGCAGCTGCACCATCAGTACCCACAGCCCTCGGGCCACAGAGAGAGATTCTGCTGCTGCAGAGGAGGAGGAGACGAGAAGGAAGGAAAAGCCCAAAGTTCCAGCATGTTCTTAAGGGGGTTGCCCAAACTGACTCCTCTTCAGCCTGCAGCCACCCAGCACCCCCAGATCCCTTTCTGCAGGGCTGCTCTCCAGCCCCTCCTCCATCAGTTTAGACATCACTTTGTGCCCGGCCTTACTCTCTCCCGGCTGCAGGAGCAGCACTGGGACCAGTTCCATTGCCTGCCATTGGTCCTTGCCCAATCCTCTGCCGAGCTGCACAGACAAGCTCCATGGCTCTGCAAGGCCTCTTGTCCCTCAAGAGAGTCAACAGCACCTCCGCCCCTTTGCTGTCCTCGGCAACCTTGCCCATGGGGCATCAACTACTGCATCTGGACCATAGAACAAACACGGAGCAGCACTGAGCCTAGGACTGAAACCTGAGGAACACCGCTGCTGAACAGTTGCCAGTCAGATGGAGCCACTGTTGGTACAACATTTTGTGATGTAGTGAACCTCTCCCTGCATCTCCTGTGACCCTCCATGCCAGCACTGCAGGCCCGGGACTCGTTCCACCAAGGCCCACCAATGCCAAGCTTATCCCAGCGCCGGGAAAAGACCAAGGCTTGCCCCCACGGCCCTGAGAGCTGCCTGGAGGGGCCGGGGGCACCCCAGTGCCCCTTAACCCTTTCCCTGCCCGGAGGGGCGGAGCAGGTTCCTGGGGCGGGGCGGAACACAGGGAGCCCCCGCATTGTGACCTGGGACACCCCAGAGACTCCTTAGCAACCGCCAGCCACACAGCCAGAAGGCACCATGGCGTGGCCACCGCGGCAGCTCCCACCCCGCCGCTCCCGCGCACCTCCTGCGCCCCAGCTCCAGCCCACTTTTCTGCTCCCGGACACCTTCTACCCCCCAGGTAGGCACCGACGCCGACCCCTGCAGCCCGGGGATGCTCTCAGGGGCCAGAGCAGAGCTGAGCCCTGGCCGTCACTCCTGTCTCTCTTCCAGGCTCAGCCAACCTGTGCCCAGTGCCCGGGCAGTGGCAGCCCTTCCCCACAGCCTGGGCACCCGCGGCGCGGAGGGCACCCGCGGCGCGGATGGCACCCCAAGTCCCCCGGGCATTACCAGCAGGTATGGCAGCCCTGTCCGCTCTGGCACCCGGACCCCTGCACACACTGAGCATCCCACACCCCCGGGAACCCCAGCATCCCCTGCACCCCCGGCCCCTGGCACATATGGCACTGGGGTGCAGCAAGCCCGGGCGAGTGTCCGTGCCCTCGCCGGGGTGATGCCTGCCCACTACATCCAATTCCCAGGGGATTTCCCAAACACTTGGGGCCACATCTCCCGTTCCACCTCAGGGAAGCCAGCCCCCTCCCCAGTTAACAACCCCGGCCCACCCCGCGGGGAGCGCCCCGGCCACCATCTGCCCATGTGCCAGGCGCAGAGCTGTTTGGCGTCAGCCACCGGGGCCGGCTCAGCGGGTGCACCTGGAGGTTGCCCCTGGCCCAGCACGGCTCCCTCTCACCCTCCCAGGTCTGCAGAGGGCTCCATGCAGCTGCCTCTTCGACCCCCACCTCCTCCACGTGCCAGGGACGGGCACCGTCCACCTGCCATCAGCCTCCGCCACGCTGGGCCACGCTCCCGCTCCTCTGCCGGCTGCTGCCCTGTGGGTCCCTGGGGGCTACGAGACACCCCTGGCCTGGGCAGTCCCGGTGACCCCCCATGGCCAACCGCAACCCCTGGCCCCCCCAAACCATCAGGCCAGAGCGGTGGCCCCGACTCTGCTGCGGCCAACGTCCAGCCCCGGCTCCCAGCACATCAAGGGGCCGGTGGCACAAGTCAACATCTCCGGCCGGGCCACCGCCACAGGGGCAGCCCCGGGCAGCACCATCCGCCTGGGCAGAGACATCCCCCCCAGCCCCGTTGCTGCCCGGGACAACCACGGCCTTGGGGACCTCGAAGTCACCGAAGAGCAGCTCCTCGAAGAGGCCCTAAGGCTCTTTGGTTGCTCCCGGGATGTGCTGGGGGTCAGCGAGGGGGGGCCCAGCAGTGTCCCTGTGGCCGGGGACACTGGGGACAGCGGCAGAGGTGGGACAGCGGTGACAACAGCGCCCCCGGTGTTGCTGTCATCAAGCCACGGCTCCCAGCACACGGAGGGGCAGTTGAACATCGCCAGCGTGGCCACCGCTGTGGGGGCACCCCCAGGCAGCACCATCCCCCCGGAGAGAGACACCCCCTCCAGCCCCATCGCTGCCCGGGACAACCAAGGCCTTGGGGACCTCGATGTCACCGACGAGGAGCTCCTCGAAGAGGCCCTAAGGCTCTTTGGTTGCTCCCGGGATGTGCTGGGAGCCAGCCGGGATGGTCCTGGCCCTGTTCCTACGGCTGGGGACACTGGGGACAGCTCCAGAGAGGGGAAAGCGGTGGCCCCAGGCCCCCAGGAGTTGCCATCTTCCAGCCATGGCTCCCAGATCATCGAGGGACAGTGCAACGTCTCTGGCACGGCCACTGCCATAGGGGCACCCCAGCGGAGCAACACCCCCCTGAGCAGAGACATCTCCCCCAGCCCCATCGCTGCCCGGGACAACCAAGGCCTTGAGGACCTCAGTGTGGCCGACGAGGAGCTCCTCGAAGAGGCCCTAAGGCTGACGGGTTGCTCCCGGGATGTGCTGGGGGTCAGGGAGGGGGGTCCCAGGAGTGTCCCTGTGCCTGGGCACCCTGCTGACGCTGGCGGGGAGGGGAGAGTGGTGACCCCAGCGCCCCCGATGTTGCCCTCCTCCACCCACGGCTCCCAGCACATCGAGGGGCAGTTGAACATCGCTGGCACGGCCACCACCACGGGAGCACCCCTGGGCAGCAACATCCCCCCGGGCAGCAACATCTCCTGCAGCCCCTGTGCTACCCCGGAAAACCTGGGACTGTGGGACCTGGCAGATGACCTGGAAGTTTCCAGGGAGGAGCTGCACGAGGACACCCTAAAGCTCATCGCTTCCGCCCTGGAAATCGAGGGGGTCAGCCAGGATGGAGCCAGCAACATCGCCCCGGGCCATGGCATCCCCTCCCATTCCGCTGATGCCCCCCACAGCCAAGAGCCTTGTGACCCGGCCGGAAACCTCGACCTGCCCGGGGAGGTGCCTCTGGAAGAGGCACTAAGGCTCTTTGGCTGCTCCCTGGACACCGTGGGGGGCAGCCAGGACGGTCCCGGCAGCGACCCCATCTCTGGGGATCCGGGTGACACCGGCACAGGGGTCCCCGACAGCGACTTCGACTCGCTCTCGCTGACGGATGAGCTGCTCACCCTCGCCGCCCGCGTCCTCGAGACCCCCGACGCCATCCTCAGCAACGAGGAATCCATCTTCTCCATGGAGCTGCTGGAGCCGTGGGAAGATGAGGCGATGGACCCGGCACCGTCCCCTCTGGCCGTGGCAGAGGAGCGGGGGAAGAAGCGGGGGCAGGAGCCGCGGGGGAGCACCTTGGACGAGCCCCCCAGCAAGCGCAGGGCTCTGGCCGGCAGCACGGGGCTGGCAGGGGGGCAGTAGGCCCACGGCGGGGCTGGGATGGACCTGGGGGCAGCGGGGGTGGGGAGGAGGGGGGTGTTAGTGTGCAGTTAAAGAGTCTCTTTCCTTCCTTGTTTCCCATTAAAAGACTTTCCTCCAGAACCTCTCCGTGCCTCTGGGGTGTGGGGGGAGGGGGCACCGGGAAACGGCACCCAAGAGCTGCCAAAGCCCCGCTGAGCCCCAGGTCGAGCCGGGGAGCCCCGAAGGGCACCGAGCCGTCCCCGGGGACGAGTCACCGCCAGCAGGGTGGGAATGGCGGGGATCGGGGGGATTCCCCTGTCCCTTCCCCATGGGAGCAGCCCTTTGGCAGGGAGCCAGCACAGGGGGGTCCCTGCAGGACTCACGGACACGGCCCCACGCTGAAAGAAAGGTCTCTGGTGCCTCAAGAGTCAGAGACTCAGAGAGTTTTTGGCTGCAGAGGTTCTGCTACAAGATTCTTGCTTGCGGCCCACGCACCCCAGGCGCAGACTCCGAGGATCACCCACGAGGCGCCCGCTGTCCCCGTCACGCAGGGACTAGGGCCCAGGGAAGAGGCGGGAAGGAGTGTCCCACGTGCGTGGGGAGGACACGGCAAGTAGAGTGCAGGGAGCAGGGCTCAGGGTGTGCTGTCTCACACAGACATCCAACCTTCGACACCTCAGCTTGGTTTGGAGTCTGAACTTGGACTCCCAGAGCCAAGGCAAGGACAGACTTTGTACTCCAGCCACTTGCACGAGCACCAGCCCTCGCTCGCTGCGGTAGCAGGACAGCCTCGGTACTGCAACCGTCGGCAACGTGTGGCAGCACCTCACATCTGGAGGTAGTTTGGGGTCAGCCACAGGCCATGCCAGAGGACAACCCCCGTCCCCAGAGACCAGGTGGCCTTGTCTCACGGCTCCTCCATCCACCCTTTCTCTGCAAAAAACCCACCCCCGGGGCCCTGCATCCCTGCACAAAGCTCCATCCCCTCCAGCTGCCAGCTGCCGAGAGGCAGAAGAGCCACCCACCCTCCCCAGGCTCAGGGAACCCCTCCCACGTCAGCAGACAAAGACCCCCAGGTGGTTTGTCCCGCTCCCTCCAGCCAGGCCCAGCCCTGCTCCAGCCAGAGCCCGGCGGGGACAGCAGCTGGGGTTACCCCCTCTTCACCCCGGGTCCCTCCCAGGACGTCAGCCGGGAGGTGCCCCAAAACACAGAGGCCCTCCAGAGCCACAGCAAGGGATGTCGCCTCTCCCGGCTGCCAGGACCGCACACCAGCCGCCTCTCCCCGCTCGGGGAGCCCCAACACGGGGGCAGCCCCCACCCTGCCCCGCGCTCGGCCGCTGCCCGGGGCCTCGGGCCACCCCAGCCAGCGCCAAGGGCTCAGGGCCTCCCTCTGTGCTGAGGACACGGACACGGACACGGACACGGACACGGACACGGACACGGACACGGCGCAGCGGCCGGCCCCCAGTTCCGGCCCGCAGAGCGGAAGCTGCCGCCGTCCAGCCTCTCTCCCCCGTCCCGTGGTGCCGGGCCGCCGGTGCGTCATCAGCGCGCGCGGCAGCATGGCGGCAGCGGCCGTGGCGGCGGGGGTGGCGCCGGTCCGAGCGCGGTGAGTGCGGCCCCAGGGCCGCTCCGCTCCCGGCCCTGCCGCTCCGTAGCCCCCGGTACGTGCCCGGCCCCGCCAGAGCCCCACCGGTCCGCGCCTGGCGCCTCTATCCCCTCCGCACGTGCCCGGCCTCCGCCCCCCCCCCCCCCCTCCCCGCAGCAGACCCCTCTCCCCCATCCCCCCGGGAACCCCGCTCCCCGCCGGGTGCGGGCGGCACACGGGCGCTCTGGCTCCGCAGGTTCCTGGCCTCCAAGGAGCAGTTCCATGGCTCCCTGCGGGCCAGGGCCGAGCCCGGTGGCCAGGCGGGTGGCGAGGAGGAGGAGGAGGAGGAGGAGGAGGAGGAGGAGGAGGTGGGCAGCTGCCCGAGCGAGCCCCCCGCCAAACGGGTGAGGTCGGAGGAGTCTGGGCAGGATGGGGAAAGCCAAGAGGATGCTGGAGCGGAGAGGCTGGAGAAGGAGCCGTGGGAGCGGCAGCGGGCCCGGGGGCAGAACAAGAGGCGGCCATGCATGAAACCTGGCCCCTATGAGCAGAGCAGGCTGTGCCCGTGGGTAACGCAGGTAGGGTGTAGGGCCCCTGCTCCACGCTGGGGCGGGGAGTTTGGGACCCTGGTGGGCTCTTCCTGCTCAAGGGCTGCCTTCAGTGCCGGGCAGGCAGGCGGAGGGCAGAGGTTTTAACCTCCTCTTTATTGTTTGCAGGGACGTGCAGAAAAGCGCGGCTTTGGCCCACGGTGCCGCTTCCTTCATGACGTCGCCGAGTACATGGCTGCGAAGCCGGCAGACCTGGAGCGTAGCTGCGTGCTCTTGGAAACCTTTGGCAAGTGCATTTACGGCGTCACCTGCCGCTTTGGCCAGGCTCACCTCGGGGCTGGCCACCAGAACCTCGTCAACATGGCCTTGGCCAGGCAGTGGGAGGGGAAGGAGGTGGTGAGGAACAGTCTCTCCAAGGACCTCCAGCACCAGCTGCGCAAGGGGAAGTTCAGCTTCAGGAAGGCTGACGAGTACCTCCGTGGTCTGGCCAAGGCCCACGGTTGTGGTGGGAAGGGAGGCCAAGCCACAGGGTGCCCTAGAGGGGAGCAAGAGGTGTCCAACTGCGCCACACGCCGGGAGGGCCTGGGAGACGGCCCCGAATGTCCTGTGCTAGCGGGGCAGGGAGAAGATCCCAGAGCAGGTGCCTTGCAGAGTCCCGGCCCCACGGGTGGCGAGGAGGCTCCCTCCCCTCCCAACAGTGGGCCCGGTGACAGATGAAGATACTGTGAAGCTGCGGTGGTGTGAGAAGAAGAAGGTGAGCAGTGAGGGTTTGGCCGAGGGCTGCCGTCTGTCGTGAGCTTGTCAAGTGGGTGAGATTGTGCTTGGGGAGAGGGAAGAGACCCCCGCGGGGCGAGAGGCAGGCAGGGGACAGAGCGGCCTGGGGACGCACGTGTTACTGTCAGGAGGGGAAGGGTGCAGGGAGGTGACCTCTTGGGGCCACGGTGTTGTCCTGAGGTGGTGGCCCAACCCTGAGTTGTGATTTAATAAATGGCATACCTAGAGCAACCCGCTTGTGTGGGGAAAAATCTTTAACAGAAGTTGGCAGCCCAGATGGGACTGTAGGACAGAAGAGAGAGGAAATTCAGAGATCCTTCTGGATAACCCGTTACCAACGCTCAAAAATTGCGGGCAGTAAACAGGAGCAGGTGGGTCCCGAGTACTTGGGCACGGGTAAATTCAGAACAGTTACTGAGAAGCTCCTGTGTTTAAAATTGCTGAAAAAGCTATAGCTGGTTGAGAGAATGGGAACGACACCCAGCACTGAACGGGGGACGCCCCTTGCTGAGGTTTTAGAGAACTGGAAAAAGGTGACCCTGGCACAGAATTGACAGAAGTGGAGACTGATTACATTGTGCCGGGAGGAATGGCCATTCCTAACAAGGACGAGAGGAGGAGGATCGATAGACGTATGGCCTCCTAAAGGATCCTTTAAGCCTCATAAGTTGAAGTTCCTGAGAATTCTCCTCGAGGATCCAGGGCATCAGGATATTGATTATTGGTATATTTGGTGTAATTGGGCCCAACAAAGGAGAAAGTCTTTAATTGGAAATGATAGTGGAGAACGATTAGTTCCACCCGCTCCAAAAGCTGGGGAACTTGAATCGTCCTCAGGAGGGGTTGGCATGTACCCACCGCGTGGGACTACATCCCAAACCCTAGGGCAGGACCTGGAGGTCCGCCAGAGGTTCCCGCTGTCACTGCCGTGGTAAGACATGAGCCTTGGAAACAAGGGGATTTGGTAGCCTGGCAGGCTAAAATGCCAAGACTACGGGATGGCGCAGAAAAATGCGCCCAGTTCTTACCTGGCATTATAACTGATTATACACCCAATTGGAATGATATGAGAACCCTTCTCCGTGAATTGTTTCGTCCGGAGGATTGAGAAAAAATCCTGCCAAAAGAGAGAGAGATTGCCCAAAGGGGGCAAGCCCAGGGACTGGTCCCCTGGCCCGACAATAACCCTGAATGGGACATAGCCACTGCTGGTGGAATGACAGCTTATCGAACCGCTATCCAGCAAGTAGTGGAAGCGGTCTGACAAGCTGGAGAACGGGTCACTGATTGGACAAAAGTGCTGGACTGCAGACAAAAACCTGATAAACATCCCTGTGATTACTGGGGACGTCTAAAAGCTACCTTACTCGAATACGGAGGTATGACCCGAGAAAAGGACCAGTAGCTCTGAGTGTATTTGTAGGTCAATCTGCCCCAGATATCAGTAAATATTTCAAAAAATATGCCTGGATGGCAAGGAGAAACTTTGGCTGAAATCTTGAGTATTGCTACGTTTGTGTGCGACGGACGGAGTGAGGGGAGAGAGAGAGAAATCACTCTGTTAGCTGCAGCGATTACTCAGGGTTATAGCCAACAAAGAGGGCGGGGTTTTCCCCGGCGAGGGGGCAGAGAGGAAGGGGTTTTTCCTCTTCAACTTCTTATCCTAACGCCTGTGGTTTTATTGTGGTAATTCAGGACACGTACAATCGTACAATCGACTGTCCTCACAGACCCATCAGCTCCAGCGGAAGGACTCCTGTGGAGAGACCACCCAGACCTCATTCTCAATAAAGAAGAAAACACTGGAGTTATCAATTTATGGAAATGACAGGAATTAAGGTAGATCGTAACGGCCCCGTCACGGCAAAGGTAAATGGTATTTCAGTGTATTTTTAATAGACACTGGAGCAACGTTATCTTTACTTCATTTTCCAATACCACAGGTCTCTGTTGATACCGTAATTATTGATGGGGTCGTAGCTGGTAAAGAATTCTTTTTTTCTTCTCCCCTCCCAGTGATATTAGGAGGGAAAATGTCTTGGGGAAGATTTGTCATATCCCCAGAAACACCAGGATCTTTGCTGGGACGAGACTTGTTACAAGGCTTTGGAACACGTATATCTCTAACACCCAAAGGGATCCTGTTGGTAATGCCAGGAGTCTCAGTCCTGAAATGAAAACCTGAGAAGCAAAAGGATAAAGGGATCCCTGAGGAACTGATTGAGATTCCTTCTGAGCTGAGGTAGGAGTGTGAAAATCTGTGGAAGCAGTGGTGATTCAGACAATAGGAGGGGCTGCACCGTCAGTTAGACAGTACCCCATAATTTCTGAAGCAATGCCTAGCACTGGAAAACAGATTGAAAATTTCTTGAAAAATGGAATATTGAAAGAATGTAGAAGTCCTTATAATCCTCCAATTTTACCTGTTAGTAAACACAGATTGGATAAGGGTGGAGATCCTGAGTATCGATTGGTACAAGATTGACGTGCTGTAAATGAACACGTTAGTTCTCACCTACTGTTTTCCCATGTGCGTCGGAACTGGTACAATATGTGGGTGATTTACTAATTGCCAGTCAGTCAGAAGCTGATTGTGTTTGTGACACCAAATATTTGCGTACACAACTTGCAAAGAAGGGTCACCGTGCATCTCTATCCAAACTACAGCTCTGCCGACAACAGGGGAAGTACCTGGGGGTTATTTTTAAGCCGGGGGAAAGGGAGACAGACCCTGAACGCATCAAGGCAGTACAGGAGATACCCAGAGCTGGGCCTGAGAAGCAGTTAAGGGGATTCCTAGGTCAAGTGGGCTTTTGCAGACCGTGGATCCCCAGGTTTAGTGTGATAGCTAAACCATTGCATGAGGCAACAAAACAAAAAGATGAAGTGGAACCGATAACAGGGGGCCCAGAAAGGGAAAAGGCTTTTCGAGCACTGAAGGGAGCGTTGTTAAAAGCCCCAGCTCGAGGAATCCCGGATTATAGCAAAACATTTAAACTGTGTTGTACTGAAAATAAGGGAAGAGCAAATGGAGTTTTGACTCAAACTTTAGGTCCCTAGGAAAGACCTGTAGCATATTACTCCTGCTCCTTAGACCCAGTAATGAAAGGAACTCCTTTTTGTATTTGAGCGAGAGCAGCCGCTGCTGAGTTAGTAGAAAGAACTCAAAATACAGTTTTGGGACACCCCCTGACGGTGTGTGTGCCCCATGGAGTGGAAATCCTTTTTAAACAAGAGGCCGAGAAGGCACTTTCTCCGCAAAGGGCGCACCGGTCTGAACTGAGACTTTTGCTTGCTGATAATTTGAAGCTGGAAAGATGCAATACTTTGAGTCCCGCCACCCTGATGCCGCTGCCTACAGCTGGTGAGAAGGAGCACCCAGATTTGAACCTTTTTGCAGATGGATCGTCATATTATGAGCGTGGTCAGAGATGCACCGGACGCACCGTTACCCAGGTATTACTGGCTGGACCTTTCTGCCCCGATCTAGGTGCGCAGGGAGAGGAGATGGTGGCAGCTGAGTACGCTACTGGCCACCGCGTTGACACCTGTACGGACTCAAAATACACCTTCGGAGCGTGCCGTGCCGCAGGTGTGCTGTGGGAAGAACGGGGATTCCTTACCTCTCCAGGTAAAACCATTGCGCACGGGGAGCTAATGAAAGACCTACGGGAGGCAATACCACTGCCCTCTGAGCTGGCTGTGATAGATATTAAGGCTCCTACCAACAAGCAGGATAAAAGATGCAAAGGAAATGCGCTCGCTGATCAGGCAGCGAAAGCTGCTGCTCGACAAGTCTTTGCTGTGACTTGGATTTCGGGAAAGGAACCTGACACCGAGCTACCCGACAAAGGGGAACTTTCCGAAGAGCTGCCGGGAGAAGAGAAACAGCTGTGGGAGAAACTGGGAGCTCAGCATCGTGGAGGACAGTGGATTTTAGGGAGTAAACCGTTACTCCCGAAAAGGTATTTATTGCCGATTACACGTGAAAAAACGCACGGGGGTCCTGGGAACGTTGCCTTGAGGATCCAGAGACTGTGGGCGGCCCCAGGAGTTTATGCTGCAGCAAAAGCTGCCGACTTTGTAAAGAACATGCATCTCAGAATCAAGACACCCCTGGGCAAACGACCCCCGGCAATGTATCCACTCCCAGACCTGCAAACAGACGGGGCTGAGAAGCCTAAAGCCATGGGATTCACATATTGGCTTGTTATTGTTGGACAGTGATGGGGATGGGTTGAAGCTTTCCCCACTCGGAAAATGACTCCAAGGTGGTTGTTAAAGCTCGTTTGAAGGAAATTATTCCTAGATACGGAGTTCCTGAAGTCATGGATTCCAACAGGGGAGCACATTTTACTGCAGCTGTTGTAATTCAGGTCTCTCACTCCTCAGGCACCCGAGCACAGCTACGCACACCCTGTCACCCAGAGTCGTCGGGGCAGGCAGAGGATGAAGAGAACAATGAAGGAATAATTAGTGAAGGCTTGTAAACAAAGAGGGTTAGAATGGCCAGAGGCATTAAACTTAGTATTATGGGATAGTAGGAATACGCCTAGACAACCAGTAGGAGTTTCGCCTGCAGGAATTTTATTGGGAAGAATTGTAGCTGTTCCAGGAACTTGTGTTCCAGCTCAGACGAGCCTGTTGGATGGAGATGAACAGGGAAGCCGGTATGTGTTGTATTTACAGAACTCTTTCTCACAAATGAGAAATCATGCTTATTGGGATCAGGGAGCGACACCTGAAATTCAAGTCCATGATCTGCAGCCTGGTGATAAAGTTTATGTAAAAATGTTAAGAGAAAGAAGAGATTTGAACTGAAATGGGAAAGACCTTATATGGTGTAACTGACCTCTTTTTATGCTGTCAAGGTGCAGGGGAAAGAAACCTGGATCCGTCATTCACCTGTGTGTAAAGATTCCACACCAGGGCTACCTTAACCTCTTGTCTACTCTCACTTGCCCCGGACTGACACGCTGTGGTCAAAGATTTTCTTACACTGTCAGGATCCAGTGGCAGATGAGACTGTGGTGAAGCACAGTAATGGCACATGTCAAACCTTTTGTGAAATCAGGGGTTTTCAGATTCAATCTGTTCAGAATGTTATAGTTACTAAAAATACCAGAATCGAGCGGGATTATTCCTTTGATCCTTCCGTGGCTGTTGAATTTTGTGTTACTGTTAGAGTCTCAGATAACTGGAGAGAATGTGGTGTATGGTCAAAACTAAGGCCTTGGGATCCCTGTTCTTATCCTGCACATCTCAGGGAGCTGCTGACTGGGAGAGGAACAGGGTGTTTGAACCAGCATCTGTGGTATTTGGGTGAAGGACCAGCTGGAGACTGGTGTTGCTTTATCCCGTCCAGTCTGTGTAGTTAGTTAACACTTCTTGGGGATTTTCGGAAGCTTTTTCATGGTTAACTTGTTGGTTCCCTGACCTGTCCCCATGGTTAAAGAGAGGGATTGCAATAGCTGTTGCAGTGGGTTTACGGCTTGTATGTGCAATAGGATTGTTATAATGTTGTATTACTTCTCTTACTCGCTTATTGACTGAGATTTAAGGTGCCACCTGGAATTATAATAAATGTTAATTGCAGGTATGCAAATCAAAACAAAAGGAGGGAACTGTGAAGGACTCTTTCATAGTCTCCGGTGCAGGGTTAGAGCTGAGGTTTGGGGTCTTGTAAAAGTGCAGAAACACTGCTCAGCAGGCCCAGAATGTTTGTGCTCAACCTGCTCCTGGTACAGACCCACCCAAGGCTGGTTTCAAACCCAGCCAAGCTAATCATGCAGAGACAGTCTCAGCAAAGGGTGGTTAATTAATTAAGCACAGGTGCTTTGCTAGACAAAAGGTAAACCCTTACTAGTACATCTCGAGGTCTGTCTCAGAATTGTGCGAGACAGAAAGGGCAGAAGAGTGCTTATGGAAACGGCGACCCGAAGAGACCCCGCAACTAAGAAAGAAGGCGGCAGCTGAGACAGGGGAGTGTGAGGGCCTTTGATAAACGATGAACTTTGGGGACTGAAAGGCTCAGTGGAAATATACAAAGACTTCGGACCTTGTGTAATGGGTATTGATTGAATGGTATAAAAACTGTGCGAGATCTTGGGCCGTTGGCCACTCCCTGAGGTGGTGGCCCAACCCTGAGTTGTGATTTAATAAATGGCAAACCTAGAGCAACCCGCTTGTTTGGGGAAAAACCTTTAACAAAGGGGACAGGGGAATCCCCCCCGATCCCTGCCATTCCCACCCTGCTGGCGGTGACTCGTCCCCGGGGACGGCTTGGTGCCCTTCGGGGCTCCCCGGCTCGACCTGGGGCTCAGCGGGGCTTTGGCAGCTCTTGGGTGCCGTTTCCTGGTGCCCCCTCCCCCCACACCCCAGAGGCACGGAGAGGTTCTGGAGGAAAGTCTTTTAATGGGAAACAAGGAAGGAAAGAGACTCTTTAACTGCACACTAACACCCCCCTCCTCCCCACCCCCGCTGCCCCCAGGTCCATCCCAGCCCCGCCGTGGGCCTACTGCCCCCCTGCCAGCCCCGTGCTGCCGGCCAGAGCCCTGCGCTTGCTGGGGGGCTCGTCCAAGGTGCTCCCCCGCAGCTCCTGCCCCCGCTTCTTCCCCCGCTCCTCTGCCACGGCCAGAGGGGACGGTGCCGGGTCCATCGCCTCATCTTCCCACGGCTCCAGCAGCTCCATGGAGAAGATGGATTCCTCGTTGCTGAGGATGGCGTCGGGGGTCTCGAGGACGCGGGCGGCGAGGGTGAGCAGGTCATCCGGCAGCGAGAGCGAGTCGAAGTCGCTGTCGGGGACCCCTGTGCCGGTGACACCAGGGTCCCCAGAGATGGGGCTGCTGCCGGGACCCACGGTGTCCAGGGAGCAGCCAAAGAGCCTTAGTGCCTCTTCCAGAGGCACCTCCCCGGGCAGGTCGAGGTTTCCGGCCGGGTCACAAGGCTCTTGGCTGTGGGGGGCATCAGCGGAATGGGAGGGGATGCCATGGCCCGGGGCGATGTTGCTGGCTCCATCCTGGCTGACCCCCTCGATTTCCAGGGCAGAAGCGATGAGCTTTAGGGTGTCCTCGTGCAGCTCCTCCCTGGAAACCTCCAGGTCATCTGCCAGGTCCCACAGTCCCAGGTTTTCCGGGGTAGCACAGGGGCTGCAGGAGATGTTGCTGCCTGGGGGGATGTTGCTGCCCAGGGGTGCTCCCGTGGTGGTGGCCGTGCCAGCGATGTTCAACTGCCCCTCGATGTGCTGGGAGCCGTGGGTGGAGGAGGGCAACATCGGGGGCGCTGGGGTCACCACTCTCCCCTCCCCGCCAGTGTCAGCAGGGTGCCCAGGCACAGGGACACTCCTGGGACCCCCCTCCCTGACCCCCAGCACATCCCGGGAGCAACCCGTCAGCCTTAGGGCCTCTTCGAGGAGCTCCTCGTCGGCCACACTGAGGTCCTCAAGGCCTTGGTTGTCCCGGGCAGCGATGGGGCTGGGGGAGATGTCTCTGCTCAGGGGGGTGTTGCTCCGCTGGGGTGCCCCTATGGCAGTGGCCGTGCCAGAGACGTTGCACTGTCCCTCGATGATCTGGGAGCCATGGCTGGAAGACGGCAACTCCTGGGGGCCTGGGGCCACCGCTTTCCCCTCTCTGGAGCTGTCCCCAGTGTCCCCAGCCGTAGGAACAGGGCCAGGACCATCCCGGCTGGCTCCCAGCACATCCCGGGAGCAACCAAAGAGCCTTAGGGCCTCTTCGAGGAGCTCCTCGTTGGTGACATCAAGGTCCCCAAGGCCTTGGTTGTCCCGGGCAGCGATGGTGCTGGAGGGGGTGTCTCTCTCCGGGGGGATGGTGCTGCCTGGGGGTGCCCCCACAGCGGTGGCCACGCTGGCGATGTTCAACTGCCCCTCCGTGTGCTGGGAGCCGTGGCTTGATGACAGCAACACCGGGGGCGCTGTTGTCACCGCTGTCCCATCTCTGCCGCTGTCACCATTGTCCCCGGCCACAGGGACAGTGCTGGGCCCCCCCTCGCTGACCCCCAGCACATCCCGGGAGCAACCCGTCAGCCTTAGGGCCTCTTCGAGGAGCTCCTCGTCGGCCACACTGAGGTCCCCAAGGCCTTGGTTGTCCCGGGCAGCGATGGGGCTGGGGGAGATGTCTCTGCTCAGGGGGGTGTTGCTCCGCTGGGGTGCCCCTATGGCAGTGGCCGTGCCAGAGACGTTGCACTGTCCCTCGATGATCTGGGAGCCATGGCTGGAAGATGGCAACTCCTGGGGGCCTGGGGCCACCGCTTTCCCCTCTCGGAAGCTGTCCCCAGTGTCCCCGGCCACAGGGACACTGCTGGGCCCCCCCTCGCTGACCCCCAGCACATCCCGGGAGCAACCAAAGAGCCTTAGGGCCTCTTCGAGGAGCTGCTCTTCGGTGACTTCGAGGTCCCCAAGGCCGTGGTTGTCCCGGGCAGCAACAGGGCTGGGGGGGATGTCTCTGCCCGGGCGGATGGTGCTGCCCGGGGCTGCCCCTGTGGCGGTGGCCCGGCCGGAGATGTTGACTTGTGCCGCCGGCCCCTTGATGTGCTGGGAGCCGGGGCTGGACTTTGGCCGCAGCAGAGTCGGGGCCACCGCTCTGGCCTGATGGTTTGGGGGGGCCAGGGGTTGTGGTTGGCCGTGGGGGGTCACCGGGACTGCCCAGGCCAGGGGTGTCTCGTAGCCCCCAGGGACCCACAGGGCAGCAGCCGGCAGAGGAGCGGGAGCGTGGCCCAGCGTGGCGGAGGCCGATGGCAGGTGGACGGTGCCCGTCCCTGGCACGTGGAGGAGGTGGGGGTCGAAGAGGCAGCCGCATGGAGCCCTCTGCAGACCTGGGAGGGTGAGAGGGAGCCGTGCTGGGCCGGGGGCAACCTCCAGGTGCACCCGCTGAGCCGGCCCCGGTGGCTGACGCCAAACAGCTCTGCGCCTGGCACGTGGGCAGATGGTGGCCGGGGCGCTCCCCGCGGGGTGGGCCGGGGTTGTTAACTGGGGAGGGGGCTGGCTTCCCTGAGGTGGAACGGGAGATGTGGCCCCAAGTGTTTGGGAAATCCCCTGGGAATTGGATGTAGTGGGCAGACATCACCCCGGTGAGGGCATGGACACTCGCCCGGGCTTGCTGCACCCCAGTGCCATATGTGCCAGGGGCCGGGGGTGCAGGGGATGCTGGGGTTCCTGGGGGTGTGGGATGCTGAGTGTGTGCGGGGGTCCGGGTGCCAGAGCGGACAGGGCTGCCATACCTGCTGGTGATGCCCGGGGGACCTGGGGTGCCATCCGCGCCGCGGGTGCCCAGGCTGTGGGGAAGGGCTGCCACTGCCCGGGCACTGGGCACAGGTTGGCTGAGCCTGGAAGAGAGACAGGAGTGACGGCCAGGGCTCAGCTCTGCTCTGGCCCCTGAGAGCATCCCCGGGCTGCAGGGGTCGGCGTCGGTGCCTACCTGGGGGGTAGAAGGTGTCCGGGAGCAGAAAAGTGGGCTGGAGCTGGGGCGCAGGGGGTGCGCGGGAGCGGCGGGGTGGGAGCTGCCGCGGTGGCCACGCCATGGTGCCTTCTGGCTGTGTGGCTGGCGGTTGCTAAGGAGTCTCTGGGGTGTCCCAGGTCACAATGCGGGGGCTCCCTGTGTTCCGCCCCGCCCCAGGAACCTGCCCCGCCCCTCCGGGCAGGGAAAGGGTTAAGGGGCACTGGGGTGCCCCCGGCCCCTCCAGGCGGCTCTCAGGGCCGTGGGGGCAAGCCTTGGTCTTTTCCCGGCGCTGGGATAAGCTTGGCATTGGTGGGCCTTGGTGGAACGAGTCCCGGGCCTGCAGTGCTGGCATGGAGGGCAGGGGCTGTTCAGGGTGGGGGCACAGGGCAGGCGAGGGGGAGGTGTGGCACGGGATGTCAGGGGGAGGTTTGACGCTCCAGCCCTGCCAGTCGGGCACCAGTCGAGAGCCCCTGGGTGAGGCTGGGGGGCAGAAACAAAGCAGGTGTGGAGGGTGTCTGCACCCATCGCCCAGCCGGGATGCCAGCCCTGAGGGCTTCTTCCCTAGGCAAGCCAGAGAAAGCTTTGGGGCAGTAGCCCTGGTCCCTGTGGGAGGCTTCACCTTTTTCCCTGGCCATGGCAGGGGGTGGCACTGCATGGTCTTTAAGTTCCCTTCCAACCCAAACCATTCCATGATTCTATGATCCATCCAGCCTGGCCTTGAACACTGCCAGGGATGGGGCAGCCACAGCTTCGCTGGGCAACCTGTCCCAGTGCTCCCCACCCTCTCCTGGAAGAATTTTTTCCTGATGTCCAATCTAAATCTCCCTTCTTTGACTTTAAAGCCGTTACCCCTTTTCCTGTCACTCCGTGTCCTTGTTAAAACTCCCCCCCCCCCCCCCCCCCAGTTTTCTTGTAGCCCCCCAGGCACTGGAAGGGGCTCTAAGGTCTCCCCGGAGCCTTCCCTTCTCCAGGCTGAACCCCCCAACTCTCTCAGCCTGTCCCCATGGCAGAGGGGCTCCAGCCCTCGCAGCATCTCTGTGGCCTCCTCTGGACTTGCTCTAAGAGGTCCATGTCCTGCTCATGTTGATGCCCCACAGCTGGACGCAGCACTGCAGGGGGGGTCTCCCCAGAGAGGAGTAGAGGGGGAGAATCCCCTCCCTCGCCCTGCTGGCCACGCTGCTCCGGATCCAGCCCAGGATCCGGTTGGCTTTCTGGGCTGCCAGCGCACACGGCCGGCTCCTGTCCAGCTTTCCATCCCCCAGTACCCCCAGACAAAGATGTTGAACAGCACCGGTCCCAATCCCGACCCCTGAGGAACGCCGCTCGTCACTGGTCTCCACTCAGACATCGAGCCCTTGACCACCACTCTCTGAGTGCCACCAGCCAGCCAGTTCCTTCTCCACCGAGCGGTCCATCCGTCCAATCCACACCTCTGCAGTGTAGAGACAAGGGTGTTGTGCAGGACGGTGTCGAACGCTTTGCACAAGTCCAGGTAGATGACATCGGTTCCTGTCCTTTATCTCCCAAGGTCACGACCCCGTCGCAGAAGGCCACCAGGTTCGTCAGGCAGGATCTGCCCTCGGTGAAGCACCTTGGCTGTCACCAATCCCCTCCTCGCTTTCCACGTGCCTTTGCATGGTTTCCAGGAGGTTCTGCTCCACGATCTTGCCAGGCACAGAGGTGACACTGACTGGGCTGGAGTTCCCCGGATCCTCCTTTTTCCCTTTTTAAAGATGGGGGTGATATTTCCCCTTTTCCAGTCAGTGGGAACTTCACCAGGCCGCCACGACTTCTCAAACACGGGGGGTAGAGGTTGCACAACCTCATCCGCCAGTTCTTTCAGGACCCGCGGAGGTATTCCACCAGGTCCCATGGAACTGTGCACCTGCAGGTTCCTCAGGTGCTCCCAAACCTGATCCTCACTGACCACGGGCGGCTCTCCATGCTCCCAGTCCCTGCCCTTGCCTCCCGCGACTCGGGGGGGTACGGCTTGTGCCCTCGACAGTGAAGAACGAGACAAACAAATCACTGAGCACCTCGGCCTTCTCCATATCCTGGGAAACCTGCTCTCCCGTTTCCTTGCGCAGAGGGCCCACATTTTCCTCTGTGGGGCCTGCGAGCACTTGAGGTGACCACGCAGCCCCAGGGCCTGTCTCGACACTGGGCAGGACTGTGGCCCCCTGCCCTCCCAGTGTCTCTGGCAGGCGGGAGCAGCAGAGAGCAGGGAGACGTTTTGGGGCAAAGCCCGGCATTTTGCACTGGCAGGTGGTTTCCAAATCCCGCCTGGCGCTGCTGCTGCTGGACACAGGCACAGCCCCTTGGGTTGGGAAGCGGGGCTGGCCCAGCAGGTCCGGAACGGTGAGTCCCACTGCCAGACAAAGAAGTGCCTTGCGGTTGTATCGGGGGCATCCGCAGGGTGTTTGCCGATCCCCTGGCTCGGCTGCGAAAACACCGCCGCAGGCACCGAGATGCCCAAGGGCTGAGGGGGCTGGGGAGGGGCTGGGCACTGGCGCTCAGGGGGTCTGCGTGGGGTGGGCAGTCTTTGCCTTCGGGCTCTCCGGGGCTATTTGAGTTTGGCTCTGTGAGCTGGGGCATTTGGGGACATGGCAGGGAGGCCCTGGGGTCTGTCCTTCCCGCTGCACGGCTGCCCAGTAACCTGCTCCCCTTTGCCTCCTCTTCCCAGGAGGACGGTGGGGGCTCGGCAGGGCCCATCAGATGTGGACACCCAAGGTGGGAGCAGTTCTGCACCAGGGCTGACGGAACCAGGGACACGGCCTGTGCCCAAGGGGTCCCCTGGCACCCAGGCCGTCACGCCAGCAACCCAGCCAGGGTCCGTCAGGCTCACGACCACCACCCCGGGGATGAAACTGGGGTCCCCTGGCACCCAGAGCACCATCCCGGGGTGCAGCCAGGGATGCCCAGCCTCAAGACAAACGTCTTGGGGGTGCAGCCAGGGACACAAGGAGCAGGAGCAGGGGCTCAGCCAAGTCCCTGCCGCATGGACCGCAGCCTTCCTGGTGCTGGGAAGGTCCATGCTGAAGGTACCCCCGTGCTGTGGGGACACCGATGGACGCCAGCGCTTACGGCTATGGAGAGATGGTGGAGGCCCTGCCAGGTCGGGCAGCTCGGCTGGCTCTAGAGCACCCTGAAAGAGCAGGTGGCCCAGCTGGCAGCCACCAAGTCCAACCAGGCTGAAGTCGAGAAGCTGCGCCTGCTCTTCCCAGATGGAGGTGAGAGCCCTGGAGGGGCTGGGGGGGGGGGGGGGGGCGGGGTTAGTGTAGGACACCCTGGGTGCTGGTCTTGTTGCGGCTCATTCCCGCTGGGCAAAACTGACACCTTCGGGGCTGGGCAGCCAAGGCAGCATCCCTCTGAGGGTCCCCCCTGCTGGCTTTTCCCCAGGGCCGCCATGTCCCATCCTGGGACAGCTGGCTGAGGGGGTGTGCCCCTCCACAGCTGGACCGCCTGGAGCTGGGGCCTTTCCTGCAGCAGCTGGAGCACTGCTGGAGCATACGGAGCAGCTCCAGAAGGCAGCGCAGGCGGAGGGGGATGATGCAGCCGGCATTAAGAAGTGAGTGCGATGGGGGCGACAATGGCTTCAGGGACAGCGCTCGCCCCGTTCCCTCCGGCTGTCCTGCCTCGTGCCTGCCTGGTACCCTGGCACAGGAGCAGTTCCCACAGGGGTGGTGGGTTTGGGGCACTCGCTTCTGTGGATTCTCCAGTGCCTAATCCAAGGTGGAGCTTTTTCCCAGGTGGGACCCCACGGACCCCCTTTATTTCATACCCAGCCAACAGGTCAGGACCTTGTGGTGGTGGGGGGGGAATAAACCAGCCTCAACCCTCCCGCTTCCCCCGGCAAACACTGTAACTGGCTGCAGCAAAGTGCTCAGCACGGCGCTCAGCACCTTTTGGGTGCAGGATGGCTGTGCCCCGGCCCCAGCGCGTGAGAGCCCTTCTCCAGGCAGGGGTGGAGGGGGCCGGGGCGGCCTGGGCAGGGCAGGGGAGCAGAGATGTGCTGCGGAGAGCCAGCACACCCTCACCTCCCCGCTGCAGCGCTGCCCCTCCAGCCCCTCCCGCCTGGTGCCCCGCGGCCAAGCCAGCCCACGCTCCTGCTCCCCAGCAAGGTCGGGATGGGGAAGGCAGGGATACGGTGGGGGCAACTGAGGCTGGGAGGGTGATGCTGAGCACCCAGGGTGTCTGTGCCTCAGTTTCCCCGGGGAGAGCTGGGTGTGGCAGGGTTGCCTGGGGATGCTGGGTTTGGCCCTGTGTTTCAGCCAGCCCGCTCTTTCCTTCCCAGCTCGACCAGGCGGAGCTCTTGGGCCAGGAGAGCCGCGTCTACGGGGGCCGGCAGGACAGGCAGCTGTCTGTGCTCATGGGAACAGGGGGTATGGCCGGGCAGGCTTGGGCTGACCCCACGGGTGTGAAGGGGACAGCAGGCTGGGCAGGACACCTGCGGGGTGGCAGGTTTTCCCCTACCCACGTCCCTGACTCTGGTTCCCTCCTGTCTCTCCCACCACACTTCCCAGGGGATGAGCCCAAGCTGTCCCCAAGGCAGTGGGACACCTGGGGCACCGGCCGCCTGCTGTCACGGCCCCAGACCGCTGGACCCTTGCTCAGCCAAGCGGGTATGGCCCTGCCGGGGCTCCAGGGGGTCAGGGGGCCAGAAGGCAACCTGTGGTCCCGCGCTGGGTGGGGGCGAGTTGGGGATCTGTGCCTGGTGCCGAGTGGGGCGGGACGGGGTCTGGGTCAGGATGGGGAGGGGTGAAGCAGGCTGGAGTGGGGAGGGCTATTGGATGAGGACCCCCGTCCCTGTGTTGGAGCCGCAACAAGACGGGGGGTCCTGAGCAGTGTGGACAAGAGCATGTCCACTTCATGTGTCCTTGCTGCCTCCTCCATGCCAGGCTGGCAGGGCTGCCTGGTGCATTGGGGGGGGCTTAGGCCTTGCCCTTTGCCCCCACGCACTGCCGCCTCGCTGGAGCACAGGCCCGGCGCATGCGACGGCCACCACGTCTCCCGGGCACCGGGGCTCCTCCCGTCCATCCAGACATCAGGGCACAGATCCAGTGCCCCCGCAGCCAGGCAGGGCTGGGGGTCCCCGGCCGAACCCCCAGCACCCCAGCCATCGAGTAGGCGAATGAGGGGCAGCAGCCGGCAGCAATAAAGGGTGTTGAGCAGCCAAGTGCCTGGGGGGGGGGGCCCTGGGTCAGGGGCATGGGAAGCCACCAACAGGACGGTGTTGTCATAGACTGAGAGGGTCCTTTTCTCTTGTTTCTTCTAGTAAAAGATTTCCTCCAGAACCTCTCCGTGTCTCTGTGGGAGCTGAAGACAAGGACAGAGCCTGGGGACCTGGGGGAGCTGGACACACACGACAAGGGCTGCCAGGACTTTGTCTCCAACACGACCAGCGTCCCCTCCAGCGGGACAGGACTCGCTGCAAAGCCCTTCACAGCCTCCGGACCATCCGGCCCTTCCTCAGGCCCCACGGCGCTCAGCCCCGGGGCCCAGCTTTGCCTCGCTGCCGCAGCAAAACACCCCCAAAGCACCCCAAGCGTGGCGAGGGAGGGGGCTGCACGCCAGGCTGGGACAGTCCTCCCCGTGCCGGGCTGTGCCTTGGGCAGCCGCAAGGCCGGGAAGGGGACAGGAAAAGAATTCCAAACAAATCCCTGCACCCGCTAAAAGTGCCTGGAAAGTTCATCTCTCTCTCTCGCTCCTTTCCCACACAGAGCTCCACAACCTGGGGCCAACGCAGCCAGAGGCTGTCTTTCCTGGCGGGCTCCCGCAGTGCTGGCGACAAGAAGTTCTCTGCCACAAACGTCAGGAATGGCCCAGCCCTGCTCCTCACGGCACTGCGGTATTCCCAGCTAGTGCCTGGGAAGGTGAAGCCTCCCACAGGGACCAGGGCTACCGCCCCAAAGCTTTCTCTGGCTTGCCTAGGGAGGAAGCCCTCAGGGCTGGCATCCCGGCTGGGCGATGGGTGCAGACACCCTCCACACCTGCTTTGTTTCTGCCCCCCAGCCTCACCCAGGGGCTCTCAACTGGTGCCCGACTGGCAGGGCTGGAGCGTCAAACCTCCCCCTGACATCCCGTGCTACACCTCCCCCTCGCCTGCCCTGTGCCCCCACCCTGAACAGCCCCTGCCCTCCATGCCAGCACTGCAGGCCCGGGACTCGTTCCACCAAGGCCCACCAATGCCAAGCTTATCCCAGCGCCGGGAAAAGACCAAGGCTTGCCCCCACGGCCCTGAGAGCCGCCTGGAGGGGCCGGGGGCACCCCAGTGCCCCTTAACCCTTTCCCTGCCCGGAGGGGCGGGGCAGGTTCCTGGGGCGGGGCGGAACACGGGGAGCCCCCGCATTGTGACCTGGGACACCCCAGAGACTCCTTAGCAACCGCCAGCCACACAGCCAGAAGGCACCATGGCGTGGCCACCGCGGCAGCTCCCACCCCGCCGCTCCCGCGCACCCCCTGCGCCCCAGCTCCAGCCCACTTTTCTGCTCCCGGACACCTTCTACCCCCCAGGTAGGCACCGACGCCGACCCCTGCAGCCCGGGGATGCTCTCAGGGGCCAGAGCAGAGCTGAGCCCTGGCCGTCACTCCTGTCTCTCTTCCAGGCTCAGCCAACCTGTGCCCAGTGCCCAGGCAGTGGCAGCCCTTCCCCACAGCCTGGGCACCCGCGGCGCGGATGGCACCCCAAGTCCCCCGGGCATCACCAGCAGGTATGGCAGCCCTGTCCGCTCTGGCACCCGGACCCCTGCACACACTGAGCATCCCACACCCCCGGGAACCCCAGCATCCCCTGCACCCCCGGCCCCTGGCACATATGGCACTGGGGTGCAGCAAGCCCGGGCGAGTGTCCGTGCCCTCGCCGGGGTGATGCCTGCCCACTACATCCAATTCCCAGGGGATTTCCCAAACACTTGGGGCCACATCTCCCGTTCCAGCTCAGGGAAGCCAGCCCCCTCCCCAGTTAACAACCCCGGCCCACCCCGCGGGGAGCGCCCCGGCCACCATCTGCCCACGTGCCAGGCGCAGAGCTGTTTGGCATCAGCCACCGGGGCCGGCTCAGCGGGTGCACCTGGAGGTTGCCCCTGGCCCAGCACGGCTCCCTCTCACCCTCCCAGGTCTGCAGAGGGCTCCATGCAGCTGCCTCTTCGACCCCCACCTCCTCCACGTGCCAGGGACGGGCACCGTCCACCTGCCATCGGCCTCCGCCACGCTGGGCCACGCTCCCGCTCCTCTGCCGGCTGCTGCCCTGTGGGTCCCTGGGGGCTACGAGACACCCCTGGCCTGGGCAGTCCCGGTGACCCCCCACGGCCAACCGCAACCCCTGGCCCCCCCAAACCATCAGGCCAGAGCGGTGGCCCCGACTCTGCTGCGGCCAACGTCCAGCCCCGGCTCCCAGCACATCAAGGGGCCGGCGGCACAAGTCAACATCTCCGGCCGGGCCACCGCCACAGGGGCAGCCCCGGGCAGCACCATCTGCCCGGGCAGAGACATCCCCCCCAGCCCCGTTGCTGCCCGGGACAACCACGGCCTTGGGGACCTCGAAGTCACCGAAGAGCAGCTCCTCGAAGAGGCCCTAAGGCTCTTTGGTTGCTCCCGGGATGTGCTGGGGGTCAGCGAGGGGGGGCCCAGCAGTGTCCCTGTGGCCGGGGACACTGGGGACAGCGGCAGAGGTGGGACAGCGGTGACAACAGCGCCCCCGGTGTTGCTGTCATCAAGCCACGGCTCCCAGCACACGGAGGGGCAGTTGAACATCGCCAGCGTGGCCACCGCTGTGGGGGCACCCCCAGGCAGCACCATCCCCCCGGAGAGAGACACCCCCTCCAGCCCCATCGCTGCCCGGGACAACCAAGGCCTTGGGGACCTTGATGTCACCAACGAGGAGCTCCTCGAAGAGGCCCTAAGGCTCTTTGGTTGCTCCCGGGATGTGCTGGGAGCCAGCCGGGATGGTCCTGGCCCTGTTCCTACGGCTGGGGACACTGGGGACAGCTCCAGAGAGGGGAAAGCGGTGGCCCCAGGCCCCCAGGAGTTGCCATCTTCCAGCCATGGCTCCCAGATCATCGAGGGACAGTGCAACGTCTCTGGCACGGCCACTGCCATAGGGGCACCCCAGCGGAGCAACACCCCCCTGAGCAGAGACATCTCCCCCAGCCCCATCGCTGCCTGGGACAACCAAGGCCTTGGGGACCTCAGTGTGGCCGACGAGGAGCTCCTCAAAGAGGCCCTAAGGCTGACGGGTTGCTCCCGGGATGTGCTGGGGGTCAGGGAGGGGGGTCCCAGGAGTGTCCCTGTGCCTGGGCACCCTGCTGACACTGGCGGGGAGGGGAGAGTGGTGACCCCAGCGCCCCCGATGTTGCCCTCCTCCACCCACGGCTCCCAGCACATCGAGGGGCAGTTGAACATCGCTGGCACGGCCACCACCACAGGAGCACCCCTGGGCAGCAACATCCCCCCGGGCAGCAACATCTCCTGCAGCCCCTGTGCTACCCCGGAAAACCTGGGACTGTGGGACCTGGCAGATGACCTGGAAGTTTCCAGGGAGGAGCTGCATGAGGACACCCTAAAGCTCATCGCTTCCGCCCTGGAAATCGAGGGGGTCAGCCAGGATGGAGCCAGCAACATCGCCCCGGGCCATGGCATCCCCTCCCATTCCGCTGATGCCCCCCACAGCCAAGAGCCTTGTGACCCGGCCGGAAACCTCGACCTGCCCGGGGAGGTGCCTCTGGAAGAGGCACTAAGGCTCTTTGGCTGCTCCCTGGACACCGTGGGGGGCAGCCAGGACGGTCCCGGCAGCGACCCCATCTCTGGGGATCCGGGTGACACCGGCACAGGGGTCCCCGACAGCGACTTCGACTCGCTCTCGCTGACGGATGAGCTGCTCACCCTCGCCGCCCGCGTCCTCGAGACCCCCGACGCCATCCTCAGCAACGAGGAATCCATCTTCTCCATGGAGCTGCTGGAGCCGTGGGAAGATGAGGCGATGGACCCGGCACCGTCCCCTCTGGCCGTGGCAGAGGAGCGGGGGAAGAAGCGGGGGCAGGAGCCGCGGGGGAGCACCTTGGACGAGCCCCCCAGCAAGCGCAGGGCTCTGGCCGGCAGCACGGGGCTGGCAGGGGGGCAGTAGGCCCACGGCGGGGCTGGGATGGACCTGGGGGCAGCGGGGGTGGGGAGGAGGGGGGTGTTAGTGTGCAGTTAAAGAGTCTCTTTCCTTCCTTGTTTCCCATTAAAAGACTTTCCTCCAGAACCTCTCCGTGCCTCTGGGGTGTGGGGGGAGGGGGCACCGGGAAACGGCACCCAAGAGCTGCCAAAGCCCCGCTGAGCCCCAGGTCGAGCCGGGGAGCCCCGAAGGGCACCGAGCCGTCCCCGGGGACGAGTCACCGCCAGCAGGGTGGGAATGGCGGGGATCGGGGGGATTCCCCTGTCCCTTCCCCATGGGAGTAGCCCTTTGGCAGGGAGCCAGCACAGGGGGGTCCCTGCAGGACTCACGGACACGGCCCCACGCTGAAAGAAAGGTCTCTGGTGCCTCAAGAGTCAGAGACTCAGAGAGTTTTTGGCTGCAGAGGTTCTGCTACAAGATTCTTGCTTGCGGCCCACGCACCCCAGGCGCAGACTCCGAGGATCACCCACGAGGCGCCCGCTGTCCCCGTCACGCAGGGACTAGGGCCCAGGGAAGAGGCGGGAAGGAGTGTCCCACGTGCGTGGGGAGGACACGGCAAGTAGAGTGCAGGGAGCAGGGCTCAGGGTGTGCCGTCTCACACCAGACATCCAACCTTCGACACCTCAGCTTGGTTTGGAGTCTGAACTTGGACTCCCAGAGCCAAGGCAAGGACAGACTTTGTACTCCAGCCACTTGCACGAGCACCAGCCCTCGCTCGCTGCGGTAGCAGGACAGCCTCGGTACTGCAACCGTCGGCAACGTGTGGCAGCACCTCACATCTGGAGGTAGTTTGGGGTCGGCCACAGGCCATGCCAGAGGACAACCCCCGTCCCCAGAGACCAGGTGGCCTTGTCTCACGGCTCCTCCATCCACCCTTTCTCTGCAAAAAACCCACCCCCGGGGCCCTGCATCCCTGCACAAAGCTCCATCCCCTCCAGCTGCCAGCTGCCGAGAGGCAGAAGAGCCACCCACCCTCCCCAGGCTCAGGGAACCCCTCCCACGTCAGCAGACAAAGACCCCCAGGTGGTTTGTCCCGCTCCCTCCAGCCAGGCCCAGCCCTGCTCCAGCCAGAGCCCGGCGGGGACAGCAGCTGGGGTTACCCCCTCTTCACCCCGGGTCCCTCCCAGGACGTCAGCCGGGAGGTGCCCCAAAACACAGAGGCCCTCCAGAGCCACAGCAAGGGATGTCGCCTCTCCCGGCTGCCAGGACCGCACACCAGCCGCCTCTCCCCGCTCGGGGAGCCCCAACACGGGGGCAGCCCCCACCCTGCCCCGCGCTCGGCCGCTGCCCGGGGCCTCGGGCCACCCCAGCCAGCGCCAAGGGCTCAGGGCCTCCCTCTGTGCTGAGGACACGGACACGGACACGGACACGGACACGGACACGGACACGGACACGGACACGGACACGGACACGGACACGGAGCAGCGGCCGGCCCCCGGCTGCGGCCCGCAGAGCGGAAGCTGACGCCGTCCAGCCTCGCTCCCCCGTCCCGTGGTGCCGGGCCGCCGGTGCGTCATCAGCGCGCGCGGCAGCATGGCGGCAGCGCCTGTGGCGGCGGGGGTGGCGCCGGTCCGCGCGCGGTGAGTGCGGCCCCAGGGCTGCTCCGCTCCCGGCCCTGCCCCTCCGTAGCCCCCGGCCCTGCCCCTCCGTAGTCCCCGGTACGTGCCCGGCCCCGCCAGAGCCCCACCGGTCCGCGCCTGGCGCCTCTATCCCCTCCGCACGTGCCTGGCCCCGCCCCGCCCCCCCCTCCCCGCAGCAGACCCCTCTCCCCCATCCCCCCGGGAACCCCGCTCCCCGCCGGGTGCGGGCGGCACACGGGCTCTCTGGCTCCGCAGGTTCCTCGCCTCCAAGGAGCAGTTCCATGCCTCCCTGCGGGCCAGGGCCGAGCCCGGTGGCCAGGCGGGTGGCGAGGAGGAGGAGGTGGGCAGCTGCCCGAGCGAGCCCCCCGCCAAACGGGTGAGGTCGGAGGAGTCTGGTCAGGCTGGGGAAAGCCAAGAGGATGCTGGAGCGGAGAAGCTGGAGAAGGAGCTGGAGAAGGAGCCGTGGGAGCGCAAGCGGGCCCGGGGGCAGAACAAGAGGCGGCCATGCATGAAACCTGGCCCCTATGAGCAGCGCAGGCTGTGCCCGTGGGTAACGCAGGTAGGGTGTAGGGCCCCTGCTCCGCGCTGGGGCGGGGAGTTTGGGACCCTGGTGGGCTCTTCCTGCTCAAGGGCCGCCTTCAGTGCTGGGCAGGCAGGCGGAGGGCAGAGGTTTTAACCTCCTCTTTATTGTTTACAGGGACGTGCAGAAATGTGCTCCTTTGGCCCACGGTGCCGCTTCCTTCATGACGTCGCCGAGTACATGGCTGCGAAGCCGGCGGACCTGGGGCGTAGCTGCGTGCTCTTCGAAACCTTTGGCAAGTGCATTTACGGCGTCACCTGCCGCTTTGGCCAGGCTCACCTCGGGGCTGGCCACCAGAACCTCGTGAACATGGCCTTGGCCAGGCAGTGGGAGGGGAAGGAGGTGGTGAGGAACAGTCTCTCCAAGGACCTCCAGCACCAGCTGCGCAAGAGGAAGTTCAGCTTCAGGAAGGCTGATGAGTACCTCCGTGGTCTGGCCAAGGCCCACGGTCATGGTGGGAAGGGAGGCCAAGCCACAGGGTGCCCTAGAGGGGAGCAAGAGGTGTCCAACTGCGCCACACGCCGGGAGGGCTTGGGAGACGGCCCCGAATGTCCTGTGCTAGCGGGGCAGGGAGAAGATCCCAGAGCAGGTGCCTTGCAGAGTCCCGGCCCCACGGGTGGCGAGGAGGCTCCCTCCCTCCCAACAGTGGGCCCGGTGACAGATGAAGATACTGTGAAGCTGCGGTGGTGTGAGAAGAAGAAGGTGAGCAGTGAGGGTTTGGCCGAGGGCTGCCGTCTGTCGTGAGCTTGTCAAGTGGGTGAGATTGTGCTTGGGGAGAGGGAAGAGACCCCCGCGGGGCGAGAGGCAGGCAGGGGACAGAGCGGCCTGGGGACGCACGTGTTACTGTCAGGAGGGGAAGGGTGCAGGGAGGTGAGCTCTTGAGGCCATGGTGTTGTCCTTGGGGGGGTGAGAGCCAAGAGAAGCTGCAGCCCCTTGCTCGGGAAGGAGGGTGGGAGCTGAGCTGTCAGTGAGGGGGCAGATGATCTGCAAGGAGAGGCGAGGCTGGGGCTGGTGGTTTGTATGTACTGCACGGTGCTCTCCTTCCTCGCCTCCTCATCCCCTCCATCCTGGCATCCGTTAGCCAGGCTGGGCTCCCTCTCCATCTGTAACTGCTTGAGTTTTCTCCACGCTGAGCAGTGAAAACAAATCGAGCAGTTCAAGGTTCCGGTTCCTGTATCCAAACGATACATTCTCAGGGAATGGTTGAGGTTCTTGAAGTAAACTAGTGATTTCCTGGGTTTCCCACTGAGTTTGACCCAAGGCAGGTGATGAAATTGCTAACTGAAACATCTTCCAGTTTAACCCCTGCTGGTTCAGCTCTGCTAACATGCTTCTCCACCCCTGTTTTCCAGCTGGAGATCCAAGGCAAGCTCTACTTGGCTCCACTGACTACGGTAGTTGGATAATTCTTTCCTTTTGTCAAAATTCGCTGTTGCTGCATTTGGAACAGGGCAAATCTCCTGGCAAACCATCACTCTGCTGTCTCTTTCAGTGTGGTAACCTCCCTTTCCGAAGGATATGCAAGCGCTTCGGGGCAGATGTCACCTGTGGAGAGATGGCTGTGTGCACAAACCTGCTTCAGGGCCAGTCCTCCGAGTGGGCTCTCCTCAAACGGCATCACACCGAAGATATTTTCGGGGTGCAGGTGAGTGCTGTCATCTTGATAACCGAATGATAACCCTCTTCTGAGGAGAAAAGCTGCTGCTTGGACTCATGCCAACTGTCCCCCTTGGGTAGCTGGAGGGAGCGTTTCCAGACACGATGACCAAATGTGCAGAGCTCCTGAACCAGGCGATTGAAGTGGACTTTGTAGACATCAATGTCGGATGTCCGATTGACCTGGTCTACAAGAAGGTAAGAAGACGTTCTGCAGTGCGTTTTGCTCCCTTCAACAGATGTTTGTCTTTTGCCTCAGCTCCTGTTGCCTGGTCTGCTCCTGCCAGACTGATCCAGAGCTCCCACTTTTTACGGGCGCTAGACTTCAGCGGGAAGGCTGTTCAGGGAGCAGGGAATGGTTGGCTGTCTCTGCCTGGCAGCAGGCAGAAGTTGGGAGGGAAGAGGGCTGTGGCGTTTTTGTTGAAGAGTCCCCTTTCTCCGAGTCCTGAGATGCTCCAAGCCTTACCTGCGTCCCCTGCGCAGAGGGCTGCTGTTGAGCAGCTCCAAGGAGGCAGAAAGGCTTGCCCATGTCGTTTTGTTGTCCCTCAGGGAGGAGGCTGTGCTCTGATGACTCGGCCCAACAAGTTTGAGCAGATCGTCCGAGGGATGAACTCGGTGAGTCAGAGCATCTGCCAGCAGCGGGCGATGGGCTGATGGAGCTGACTCCTGCCTCAGCCTGGCCTCCCTCTCCCACTTGTGCAGGTGCTGGACGTCCTGCTGACTGTGAAGATACGGACGGGGGTGCAAGAAAAGATGAACGTGGCTCATAAAATAATCCCCAGGCTGCGGGAGTGGGGAGCATCCATGGTCACGGTACAGGGGCGCTTGCTGTGGCGTGAGATTGTTGGCTGGTGTGTGGGGAGCTCTGCTTGCATGTCAGCCTAGAGCACAGTGTGGGGGTGACCTCGCCCCTCCCCACAGCTGAGTAGCTCTTTCAAATGCCTTTGGCCAGCTGCATACTACCTTTTAGTGTTTGCTGCTGACAGCAGAGAAAAATGCAGGTGCAGAGAGCATTTTCCCAGGTGCTGCTGAGCCTTGTTATCCGTCATGAAGGGAGATGGCTCCTGCAGTGCTCTGGAACAGAGGTTTTGGCCAAACAAGCCTCGTTATGGCAGGGCTGGGGAAGCGATGGGACCACCTCATTGTCTTGAGGATGAGTAGTTCCTGCCCACAGGGAATGTTCCCTTTGCCCGTGAACAGTCACTTAGCCAAAACATCACTCGGAAAGCATCAGCCCTTTTGCAGCTCGGCTGACCGCTTCCGCAGGCTGGTCTGTTACCAACCGCCTGGACTGTAGGTCCAGAGGGATCCTTCACCCCAGCCTGGTGTCATTGTCTTTGCTGAATCACCTTCCCCCAGTGCTCCCGTTCTGCCCGGCCCCCTCCGGGGCATTTGGGGAGGTCTCACCGTGACTTTCTTCCCCAGCTTCACGGCCGATCCAGGGAGCAGCGGTACACGAGGGGTGCTGACTGGGCCTACATAGCAGAGTGTGCTAAAATAGCGAGCCCCATGCCTCTTTTTGGTAGGTGTTTCTCTTGTTCTGCCATGTGGGCTGAAAGTGCCGCGTGTTTGATTTGAAATACCTTTGAAAAGGAAAAAGCAGGCTCCCAAGGACATTCAGCCTGGGGGAAAGGTTGGGATATCCCTGCTGCTGAGGCGATGGAGTGAGTTGCCAGCGGCTCTTGTGTAGCCCAGAGCTGCCCATGTGCTTGGGGCCAGGCGTGACGAGCACTGAGCAGAGTGGGAGGGCAGAGGGCAGGCAGGACACAAACCGTGCCGGTTTGAGCAGGTGCCGTCTCCCTTGGGCACTGTGGCACAGGCAGTGCCAGCTGAAGCTTCAGGGTCGGAGCCAGGAGCGGAGAAGAAGGGAGGAGAAGACTCTCCTGTTCCTCGGAAGGGGAACATGAATCAGAACCATCCCTGGGAGTCTCTGAGCACGAGCTCCAGAGCCCCTGTGCACAATGTGGCTCTTGGGCCCTGTGTCCATTCTGAATTTGATCCCAGGCCTGGATTAGCTCACTTTGACCTGCCCTTGTGTATCGCTGTGACCTCTGGCTTCTCCCTTCCTTCTGGACAGGAAACGGAGATATTTTGTCTTACGAAGATGCGAATCGAGCCACGCAGATGGGCGTTTCAGGAGTTATGATTGCAAGGCAAGTGCCTGTGCTTCCCCTTTGCTTCTGAGCTCTGTCGGTGCAAGAGTGAAAAAGGAATTAATGAAAACCCTGAACAAACCCAAAGCGTGAGAAGTTTCCTCTTGGTGAAAGTGCTCTCTGAAACTTGGTAAAATCGGTTGGTGTCTGTGAGAACCAACAGCAGCTTCCTGTTGACGTTGAGGGAAACATTAAAGCAGCGTTGGCTGGCAGATGAGTGCTGGAGCGTCTCTGCAGTCAGTTGGTGTATTGAGAAGCATCAGCCGTGGGAATAACAATGCACTTTTCTTCTTTGGCTGCAGAGGGGCGCTCATCAAGCCATGGCTCTTCACTGAGATTAAGGAACAGAGACACTGGGATATCTCCTCCGGCGAGAGACTTGAGATCCTCAGGGACTTCACCAACTACGGCCTTGAGCACTGGGGGTCAGATACGCAGGGAGTGGAGAAGACCAGGAAGTTCCTGCTGGAATGGCTCTCGTTCCTGTGCAGGTAATTCTCGCCAGCTGCAGGGATCTGTAACGCAGCCAGCCCGTGCCGTTTGAACAACAGCACACGCGGCCGTGACGTTTCCTTGCAGGTACATTCCAGTTGGCTGATTGGAACGCCTGCCTCAGCAAATTAACCAACGGCCGCCTTACTACATTGGGAGAGACTATCTGGAGACGCTGATGGCAAGCCAGAACGTGGCTGATTGGATTAAAATAAGGTACTAAAGCAGTGAATTTCGTTTCAGTTGCGCGGAAGGGACACGGCAGAGCCCCACGGAGTCACCGTGCCTGCAGGCGTCCTCCGAAGAGGGGTGCTGGCTCTCTGCCATCAGTTCCAGAGGTTGTAAGGAAGCAGCACGGGTCAACCAGGGCTTTTCTTTGAGGTTTTACCTGAGCTTGGAGTTGCCGTAGGAGCGCTCTCGATCCCTGCATCTGCTTCAGCAGGTCAGCCAGGGCTCACTGCAAGGCTGGAATAGCTGAGCCCTCTCGTGACACGCTGCTCAGCCCAGCACAGCTGTAGGAACCGAGAGAGGAGAGCACAGTGACGGGACATCCCAGGCTTTCAGCATCAGACCCCTCCGTGCTCTGCCCGGACAGTCCCACCCTGCCAGGCCCATACAGACGCCAAGCAGGAAGGAAGCCCCATCCCCCAACTAGGAGAGCGGAGCATTGTCCCCATTTTTCAGGATCTGATTTCCGAGTTCACGCGACAGAGCGCAGGAAACTGTTGCTCCCCACATCTGCGCGTCCTCAGGCCCTGGCTCGAAACGACTTTGGGAGCTCAAAGCCAGCTAAAATGAGAGCTGGAGCAGCCAGCTGCGCTTTCCCATCTCATGGAAATGGGTTAGGAAAACCGAGCGTGGCTACAGCCTTCTCTGGCTTCACTAATCCTCACCCACTTTGTTAGGACTGGGAACAGCTGCCTAAAGCCATGTCACAAGCCCATCGAGCGCTGATGGCAGTTTTTAAATGCCATTTTTCAAGCGGAACCTGCCTGCCCGAGGCGGCACAAAGCTTTGTCGCCTGTGGTCTTCGCGGTGCCAGGAAGTGGACATCGACAGCCGTAACAGCTCAAAACTCTGAAGCAGTTAATGTTTATTTCTTAGAGTTCATTTTAAGGAGGCGCTGGCCAGAAGCAGGGTTCTCTGAGCACGCGCTTCCTGCTTCTGGGCTGTAGGTTCGGGCTCGTGCTCTGCAATTCTGTGCCCTGCTGGGATACTCTCTGGGACATGTCTTACGGGCAGTTGGAGTGATGCTGTACTGAACCAGCATCCAGGAATTAAGTTAAGCCTCTTGGACTCTAAACAAAATTCTCTGCACTGAAAATCCCGTGTGTGTTCCAGAGGGTGAAATGGTCCTGAGCTGGGAAAAATCTGAGCCCAGTAGAACTGGCTGACATCATCTTGGAGTCTGACCTGAAAGCTTTCTGGCACTGAGTGGCTTTGGCTCTGCACAAGCACAGAGAGGTGGGGAGGAGCTTTTCCGAGGGTCGCGTTGATTCTCAGCACGTTGCTGCCAGCGGTGAGGCTGGGATTCAGGTCACCAGGCTTAGGAACCCGGTTTGGCATCGACTCCGGTGACTCCCCAGCAAGAAGGGCGTTGCCCTTATCTGGGGGCTGCGTCCCTCCAGTGCTGTGGGTCGGGGTTAAAGCTCAGCGCCAGAGCTGCTGTTGTGCAGCAGCCCTACGTTTTCGGGAGGGTAATGGCTTGGTTTGACGCGTGGCACTGCAGTCAGCAGTTTTGTTCTTTCTTCCAGTGAGATGCTTCTGGGACCCGTCCCTCCCAGCTTCACCTTCCTGCCTAAGCACAAGGCAAACTCCTACAGATAGGGCTGATGAGGCCCTTTCCCATGGCATCGAGGCAAGAGGAGGCGTTCGGACGGTGCGTGTGGGCAGGCGGGTTGCTCTGACATGAAATAAAGTTGTATGTTTTAGAAGCGCAGGTGCCTTTGTGCCCCAGCATCGGTCCCTGCCACGAGTTACTCAGCAGAGGGCTTTGCACAGCCTTGCAGCCAGAGGTGCCTTGCTGACAGAGCAAGCTGTTTAATGAGGAGCTGAGGGCCCACAGCAGGGAGGAGATAGGAGAGGGGTGGGGACTGCAGTGTGGGCAGCCACAAGGCAGGGAGGGGACAGGAAAAGAATTGAAAAAGAAAAGTAAAGAAAAGATATCACTGCACCAGCCAGAAAGTGCCAGGCAACCATCTCTTTTTATTGCCCATTTCCCAGCACAGCTCCACAACCTGGGGCCAACGCAGCCACCGGTGCCTTCTGGAATGGTCCTCACCTTCCCGGCTCTGGCTTGCCGAAGGTGCAGGGTGAGGTCCCCGTCGGGGCAGTCCCCCAGTGCCGGGCATCGGTGGGGATAAGCCCTTTTCTTATGCCACTCCCAGTGACACCGCTGGGGTGGTGGGAGCCGCTCTGGACCCTGGGCAGGTGCAGCCCCGTCGGTGTCAGCACGGCACGGAGCAGCTCCTGCTGCTGCTCAGCCTCTCGCCTGCACGCTGACCCGCCCCGAGCACTGTCCTTGCCCCAAAACTCCCGTCCCCTGGAGCAGCTGCACCATCAGTACCCACAGCCCTCGGGCCACAGAGAGAGATTCTGCTGCTGCAGAGGAGGAGGAGACGAGAAGGAAGGAAAAGCCCAAAGTTCCAGCATGTTCTTAAGGGGGTTGCCCAAACTGACTCCTCTTCAGCCTGCAGCCACCCAGCGCCCCCAGATCCCTTTCTGCAGGGCTGCTCTCCAGCCCCTCCTCCATCAGTTTAGACATCACTTTGTGCCCGGCCTTACTCTCTCCCGGCTGCAGGAGCAGCACTGGGACCAGTTCCATTGCCTGCCATTGGTCCTTGCCCAATCCTCTGCCGAGCTGCACAGACAAGCTCCATGGCTCTGCAAGGCCTCTTGTCCCTCAAGAGAGTCAACAGCACCTCCGCCCCTTTGCTGTCCTCGGCAACCTTGCCCATGGGGCATCAACTACTGCATCTGGACCATAGAACAAACACGGAGCAGCACTGAGCCTAGGACTGAACCCTGAGGAACACCGCTGCTGAACAGTTGCCAGTCAGATGGAGCCACTGTTGGTACAACATTTTGTGATGTAGTGAACCTCTCCCTGCATCTCCTGTGACCCTCCATGCCAGCACTGCAGGCCCGGGACTCGTTCCACCAAGGCCCACCAATGCCAAGCTTATCCCAGCGCCGGGAAAAGACCAAGGCTTGCCCCCACGGCCCTGAGAGCTGCCTGGAGGGGCCGGGGGCACCCCAGTGCCCCTTAACCCTTTCCCTGCCCGGAGGGGCGGAGCAGGTTCCTGGGGCGGGGCGGAACACGGGGAGCCCCCGCATTGTGACCTGGGACACCCCAGAGACTCCTTAGCAACCGCCAGCCACACAGCCAGAAGGCACCATGGCGTGGCCACCGCGGCAGCTCCCACCCCGCCGCTCCCGCGCACCTCCTGCGCCCCAGCTCCAGCCCACTTTTCTGCTCCCGGACACCTTCTACCCCCCAGGTAGGCACCGACGCCGACCCCTGCAGCCCGGGGATGCTCTCAGGGGCCAGAGCAGAGCTGAGCCCTGGCCGTCACTCCTGTCTCTCTTCCAGGCTCAGCCAACCTGTGCCCAGTGCCCGGGCAGTGGCAGCCCTTCCTCACAGCCTGGGCACCCGCGGCGCGGAGGGCACCCGCGGCGCGGATGGCACCCCAAGTCCCCCGGGCATTACCAGCAGGTATGGCAGCCCTGTCCGCTCTGGCACCCGGACCCCTGCACACACTGAGCATCCCACACCCCCGGGAACCCCAGCATCCCCTGCACCCCCGGCCCCTGGCACATATGGCACTGGGGTGCAGCAAGCCCGGGCGAGTGTCCGTGCCCTCGCCGGGGTGATGCCTGCCCACTACATCCAATTCCCAGGGGATTTCCCAAACACTTGGGGCCACATCTCCCGTTCCACCTCAGGGAAGCCAGCCCCCTCCCCAGTTAACAACCCCGGCCCACCCCGCGGGGAGCGCCCCGGCCACCATCTGCCCATGTGCCAGGCGCAGAGCTGTTTGGCGTCAGCCACCGGGGCCGGCTCAGCGGGTGCACCTGGAGGTTGCCCCTGGCCCAGCACGGCTCCCTCTCACCCTCCCAGGTCTGCAGAGGGCTCCATGCGGCTGCCTCTTCGACCACCACCTCCTCCACGTGCCAGGGACGGGCACCGTCCACCTGCCATCGGCCTCCGCCACGCTGGGCCACGCTCCCGCTCCTCTGCCGGCTGCTGCCCTGTGGGTCCCTGGGGGCTACGAGACACCCCTGGCCTGGGCAGTCCCGGTGACCCCCCACGGCCAACCGCAACCCCTGGCCCCCCCAAACCATCAGGCCAGAGCGGTGGCCCCGACTCTGCTGCGGCCAACGTCCAGCCCCGGCTCCCAGCACATCAAGGGGCCGGCGGCACAAGTCAACATCTCCGGCCGGGCCACCGCCACAGGGGCAGCCCCGGGCAGCACCATCCGCCCGGGCAGAGACATCCCCCCCAGCCCCGTTGCTGCCCGGGACAACCACGGCCTTGGGGACCTCGAAGTCACCGAAGAGCAGCTCCTCGAAGAGGCCCTAAGGCTCTTTGGTTGCTCCCGGGATGTGCTGGGGGTCAGCGAGGGGGGGCCCAGCAGTGTCCCTGTGGCCGGGGACACTGGGGACAGCGGCAGAGGTGGGACAGCGGTGACAACAGCGCCCCCGGCGTTGCTGTCATCAAGCCACGGCTCCCAGCACACGGAGGGGCAGTTGAACATCGCCAGCGTGGCCACCGCTGTGGGGGCACCCCCAGGCAGCACCATCCCCCCGGAGAGAGACACCCCCTCCAGCACCATCGCTGCCCGGGACAACCAAGGCCTTGGGGACCTTGATGTCACCAACGAGGAGCTCCTCGAAGAGGCCCTAAGGCTCTTTGGTTGCTCCCGGGATGTGCTGGGAGCCAGCCGGGATGGTCCTGGCCCTGTTCCTACGGCTGGGGACACTGGGGACAGCTCCAGAGAGGGGAAAGCGGTGGCCCCAGGCCCCCAGGAGTTGCCATCTTCCAGCCATGGCTCCCAGATCATCGAGGGACAGTGCAACGTCTCTGGCACGGCCACTGCCATAGGGGCACCCCAGCGGAGCAACACCCCCCTGAGCAGAGACATCTCCCCCAGCCCCATCGCTGCCCGGGACAACCAAGGCCTTGAGGACCTCAGTGTCACCGACGAGGAGCTCCTCAAAGAGGCCCTAAGGCTGACGGGTTGCTCCCGGGATGTGCTGGGGGTCAGGGAGGGGGGTCCCAGGAGTGTCCCTGTGCCTGGGCACCCTGCTGACACTGGCGGGGAGGGGAGAGTGGTGACCCCAGCGCCCCCGATGTTGCCCTCCTCCACCCACGGCTCCCAGCACATCGAGGGGCAGTTGAACATCGCTGGCACGGCCACCACCACGGGAGCACCCCTGGGCAGCAACATCCCCCCGGGCAGCAACATCTCCTGCAGCCCCTGTGCTACCCCGGAAAACCTGGGACTGTGGGACCTGGCAGATGACCTGGAAGTTTCCAGGGAGGAGCTGCATGAGGACACCCTAAAGCTCATTGCTTCCGCCCTGGAAATCGAGGGGGTCAGCCAGGATGGAGCCAGCAACATCGCCCCGGGCCATGGCATCCCCTCCCATTCCGCTGATGCCCCCCACAGCCAAGAGCCTTGTGACCCGGCCGGAAACCTCGACCTGCCCGGGGAGGTGCCTCTGGAAGAGGCACTAAGGCTCTTTGGCTGCTCCCTGGACACCGTGGGGGGCAGCCAGGACGGTCCCGGCAGCGACCCCATCTCTGGGGATCCGGGTGACACCGGCACAGGGGTCCCCGACAGCGACTTCGACTCGCTCTCGCTGACGGATGAGCTGCTCACCCTCGCCGCCCGCGTCCTCGAGACCCCCGACGCCATCCTCAGCAACGAGGAATCCATCTTCTCCATGGAGCTGCTGGAGCCGTGGGAAGATGAGGCGATGGACCCGGCACCGTCCCCTCTGGCCGTGGCAGAGGAGCGGGGGAAGAAGCGGGGGCAGGAGCCGCGGGGGAGCACCTTGGAGGAGCCCCCCAGCAAGCGCAGGGCTCTGGCCGGCAGCACGGGGCTGGCAGGGGGGCAGTAGGCCCACGGCGGGGCTGGGATGGACCTGGGGGCAGCGGGGGTGGGGAGGAGGGGGGTGTTAGTGTGCAGTTAAAGAGTCTCTTTCCTTCCTTGTTTCCCATTAAAAGACTTTCCTCCAGAACCTCTCCGTGCCTCTGGGGTGTGGGGGGAGGGGGCACCGGGAAACGGCACCCAAGAGCTGCCAAAGCCCCGCTGAGCCCCAGGTCGAGCCGGGGAGCCCCGAAGGGCACCGAGCCGACCCTGGGGACGAGTCACCGCCAGCAGGGTGGGAATGGCAGGGATCGGGGGGATTCCCCTGTCCCTTCCCCATGGGAGCAGCCCTTTGGCAGGGAGCCAGCACAGGGGGGTCCCTGCAGGACTCACGGACACGGCCCCACGCTGAAAGAAAGGTCTCTGGTGCCTCAAGAGTCAGAGACTCAGAGAGTTTTTGGCTGCAGAGGTTCTGCTACAAGATTCTTGCTTGCGGCCCACGCACCCCAGGCGCAGACTCCGAGGATCACCCACGAGGCGCCCGCTGTCCCCGTCACGCAGGGACTAGGGCCCAGGGAAGAGGCGGGAAGGAGTGTCCCACGTGCGTGGGGAGGACACGGCAAGTAGAGTGCAGGGAGCAGGGCTCAGGGTGTGCCGTCTCACACCAGACATCCAACCTTCGACACCTCAGCTTGGTTTGGAGTCTGAACTTGGACTCCCAGAGCCAAGGCAAGGACAGACTTTGTACTCCAGCCACTTGCACGAGCACCAGCCCTCGCTCGCTGCGGTAGCAGGACAGCCTCGGTACTGCAACCGTCGGCAACGTGTGGCAGCACCTCACATCTGGAGGTAGTTTGGGGTCGGCCACAGGCCATGCCAGAGGACAACCCCCGTCCCCAGAGACCAGGTGGCCTTGTCTCACGGCTCCTCCATCCACCCTTTCTCTGCAAAAAACCCACCCCCGGGGCCCTGCATCCCTGCACAAAGCTCCATCCCCTCCAGCTGCCAGCTGCCGAGAGGCAGAAGAGCCACCCACCCTCCCCAGGCTCAGGGAACCCCTCCCACGACAGCAGACAAAGACCCCCAGGTGGTTTGTCCCGCTCCCTCCAGCCAGGCCCAGCCCTGCTCCAGCCAGAGCCCGGCGGGGACAGCAGCTGGGGTTACCCCCTCTTCACCCCGGCTCCCTCCCAGGACGTCAGCCGGGAGGTGCCCCAAAACACAGAGGCCCTCCAGAGCCACAGCAAGGGATGTCGCCTCTCCCGGCTGCCAGGACCGCACACCAGCCGCCTCTCCCCGCTCGGGGAGCCCCAACACGGGGGCAGCCCCCACCCTGCCCCGCGCTCGGCCGCTGCCCGGGGCCTCGGGCCACCCCAGCCAGCGCCAAGGGCTCAGGGCCTCCCTCTGTGCTGAGGACACGGACACGGACACGGACACGGACACGGAGCAGCGGCCGGCCCCCGGCTGCGGCCCGCAGAGCGGAAGCTCCCGCCGTCCAGCCTCGCTCCCCCGTCCCGTGGTGCCGGGCCGCCGGTGCGTCATCAGCGCGCGCGGCAGCATGGCGGCAGCGCCTGTGGCGGCGGGGGTGGCGCCGGTCCGCGCGCGGTGAGTGCGGCCCCAGGGCTGCTCCGCTCCCGGCCCTGCCGCTCCGTAGCCCCCGGTACGTGCCCGGCCCCGCCAGAGCCCCACCGGTCCGCGCCTGGCGCCTCTATCCCCTCCGCACGTGCCTGGCCCCGCCCCGCCCCCCCCTCCCCGCAGCAGACCCCTCTCCCCCATCCCCCCGGGAACCCCGCTCCCCGCCGGGTGCGGGCGGCACACGGGCTCTCTGGCTCCGCAGGTTCCTCGCCTCCAAGGAGCAGTTCCATGCCTCCCTGCGGGCCAGGGCCGAGCCCGGTGGCCAGGCGGGTGGCGAGGAGGAGGAGGTGGGCAGCTGCCCGAGCGAGCCCCCCGCCAAACGGGTGAGGTCGGAGGAGTCTGGTCAGGCTGGGGAAAGCCAAGAGGATGCTGGAGCGGAGAAGCTGGAGAAGGAGCCGTGGGAGCGGCAGCGGGCCCAGGGACAGAACAAGAGGCGGCCATGCATGAAACCTGGCCCCTATGAGCAGCGCAGGCTGTGCCCGTGGGTAACGCAGGTAGGGTGTAGGGCCCCTGCTCCGCGCTGGGGCGGGGAGTTTGGGACCCTGGTGGGTTCTTCCTGCTCAAGGGCTGCCTTCAGTGCCGGGCAGGCAGGCGGAGGGCAGAGGTTTTAACCTCCTCTTTATTGTTTGCAGGGACGTGCAGAAATGTGCTCCTTTGGCCCACGGTGCCGCTTCCTTCATGACGTCGCCGAGTACATGGCTGCGAAGCCGGCGGACCTGGGGCGTAGCTGCGTGCTCTTGGAAACCTTTGGCAAGTGCATTTACGGCGTCACCTGCCGCTTTGGCCAGGCTCACCTCGGGGCTGGCCACCAGAACCTCGTCAACATGGCCTTGGCCAGGCAGTGGGAGGGGAAGGAGGTGGTGAGGAACAGTCTCTCCAAGGACCTCCAGCACCAGCTGCGCAAGAGGAAGTTCAGCTTCAGGAAGGCTGACGAGTACCTCCGTGGTCTGGCCAAGGCCCACGGTCATGGTGGGAAGGGAGGCCAAGCCACAGGGTGCCCTAGAGGGGAGCAAGAGGTGTCCAACTGCGCCACACGCCGGGAGGGCCTGGGAGACGGCCCCGAATGTCCTGTGCTAGCGGGGCAGGGAGAAGATCCCAGAGCAGGTGCCTTGCAGAGTCCCGGCCCCACGGGTGGCGAGGAGGCTCCCTCCCTCCCAACAGTGGGCCCGGTGACAGATGAAGATACTGTGAAGCTGCGGTGGTGTGAGAAGAAGAAGGTGAGCAGTGAGGGTTTGGCCGAGGGCTGCCGTCTGTCGTGAGCTTGTCAAGTGGGTGAGATTGTGCTTGGGGAGAGGGAAGAGACCCCCGCGGGGCGAGAGGCAGGCAGGGGACAGAGCGGCCTGGGGACGCACGTGTTACTGTCAGGAGGGGAAGGGTGCAGGGAGGTGAGCTCTTGAGGCCATGGTGTTGTCCTTGGGGGGGTGAGAGCCAAGAGAAGCTGCAGCCCCTTGCTCGGGAAGGAGGGTGGGAGCTGAGCTGTCAGTGAGGGGGCAGATGATCTGCAAGGAGAGGCGAGGCTGGGGCTGGTGGTTTGTATGTACTGCACGGTGCTCTCCTTCCTCGCCTCCTCATCCCCTCCATCCTGGCATCCGTTAGCCAGGCTGGGCTCCCTCTCCATCTGTAACTGCTTGAGTTTTCTCCACGCTGAGCAGTGAAAACAAATCGAGCAGTTCAAGGTTCCGGTTCCTGTATCCAAACGATACATTCTCAGGGAATGGTTGAGGTTCTTGAAGTAAACTAGTGATTTCCTGGGTTTCCCACTGAGTTTGACCCAAGGCAGGTGATGAAATTGCTAACTGAAACATCTTCCAGTTTAACCCCTGCTGGTTCAGCTCTGCTAACATGCTTCTCCACCCCTGTTTTCCAGCTGGAGATCCAAGGCAAGCTCTACTTGGCTCCACTGACTACGGTAGTTGGATAATTCTTTCCTTTTGTCAAAATTCGCTGTTGCTGCATTTGGAACAGGGCAAATCTCCTGGCAAACCATCACTCTGCTGTCTCTTTCAGTGTGGTAACCTCCCTTTCCGAAGGATATGCAAGCGCTTCGGGGCAGATGTCACCTGTGGAGAGATGGCTGTGTGCACAAACCTGCTTCAGGGCCAGTCCTCCGAGTGGGCTCTCCTCAAACGGCATCACACCGAAGATATTTTCGGGGTGCAGGTGAGTGCTGTCATCTTGATAACCGAATGATAACCCTCTTCTGAGGAGAAAAGCTGCTGCTTGGACTCATGCCAACTGTCCCCCTTGGGTAGCTGGAGGGAGCGTTTCCAGACACGATGACCAAATGTGCAGAGCTCCTGAACCAGGCGATTGAAGTGGACTTTGTAGACATCAATGTCGGATGTCCGATTGACCTGGTCTACAAGAAGGTAAGAAGACGTTCTGCAGTGCGTTTTGCTCCCTTCAACAGATGTTTGTCTTTTGCCTCAGCTCCTGTTGCCTGGTCTGCTCCTGCCAGACTGATCCAGAGCTCCCACTTTTTACGGGCGCTAGACTTCAGCGGGAAGGCTGTTCAGGGAGCAGGGAATGGTTGGCTGTCTCTGCCTGGCAGCAGGCAGAAGTTGGGAGGGAAGAGGGCTGTGGCGTTTTTGTTGAAGAGTCCCCTTTCTCCGAGTCCTGAGATGCTCCAAGCCTTACCTGCGTCCCCTGCGCAGAGGGCTGCTGTTGAGCAGCTCCAAGGAGGCAGAAAGGCTTGCCCATGTCGTTTTGTTGTCCCTCAGGGAGGAGGCTGTGCTCTGATGACTCGGCCCAACAAGTTTGAGCAGATCGTCCGAGGGATGAACTCGGTGAGTCAGAGCATCTGCCAGCAGCGGGCGATGGGCTGATGGAGCTGACTCCTGCCTCAGCCTGGCCTCCCTCTCCCACTTGTGCAGGTGCTGGACGTCCCGCTGACTGTGAAGATACGGACGGGGGTGCAAGAAAAGATGAACGTGGCTCATAAAATAATCCCCAGGCTGCGGGAGTGGGGAGCATCCATGGTCACGGTACAGGGGCGCTTGCTGTGGCGTGAGATTGTTGGCTGGTGTGTGGGGAGCTCTGCTTGCATGTCAGCCTAGAGCACAGTGTGGGGGTGACCTCGCCCCTCCCCACAGCTGAGTAGCTCTTTCAAATGCCTTTGGCCAGCTGCATACTACCTCTTAGTGTTTGCTGCTGACAGCAGAGAAAAATGCAGGTGCAGAGAGCATTTTCCCAGGTGCTGCTGAGCCTTGTTATCCGTCATGAAGGGAGATGGCTCCTGCAGTGCTCTGGAACAGAGGTTTTGGCCAAACAAGCCTCGTTATGGCAGGGCTGGGGAAGCGATGGGACCACCTCATTGTCTTGAGGATGAGTAGTTCCTGCCCACAGGGAATGTTCCCTTTGCCCGTGAACAGTCACTTAGCCAAAACATCACTCGGAAAGCATCAGCCCTTTTGCAGCTCGGCTGACCGCTTCCGCAGGCTGGTCTGTTACCAACCGCCTGGACTGTAGGTCCAGAGGGATCCTTCACCCCAGCCTGGTGTCATTGTCTTTGCTGAATCACCTTCCCCCAGTGCTCCCGTTCTGCCCGGCCCCCTCCGGGGCATTTGGGGAGGTCTCACCGTGACTTTCTTCCCCAGCTTCACGGCCGATCCAGGGAGCAGCGGTACACGAGGGGTGCTGACTGGGCCTACATAGCAGAGTGTGCTAAAATAGCGAGCCCCATGCCTCTTTTTGGTAGGTGTTTCTCTTGTTCTGCCATGTGGGCTGAAAGTGCCGCGTGTTTGATTTGAAATACCTTTGAAAAGGAAAAAGCAGGCTCCCAAGGACATTCAGCCTGGGGGAAAGGTTGGGATATCCCTGCTGCTGAGGCGATGGAGTGAGTTGCCAGCGGCTCTTGTGTAGCCCAGAGCTGCCCATATGCTTGGGGCCAGGCGTGACGAGCACTGAGCAGAGTGGGAGGGCAGGGGGCAGGCAGGACACAAACCGTGTCGGTTTGAGCAGGTGCCGTCTCCCTTGGGCACTGTGGCACAGGCAGTGCCAGCTGAAGCTTCAGGGTCGGAGCCAGGAGCGGAGAAGAAGGGAGGAGAAGACTCTCCTGTTCCTCGGAAGGGGAACGTGAATCAGAACCATCCCTGGGAGTCTCTGAGCACGAGCTCCAGAGCCCCTGTGCACAATGTGGCTCTTGGGCCCTGTGTCCATTCTGAATTTGATCCCAGGCCTGGATTAGCTCACTTTGACCTGCCCTTGTGTATCGCTGTGACCTCTGGCTTCTCCCTTCCTTCTGGACAGGAAACGGAGATATTTTGTCTTACGAAGATGCGAATCGAGCCACGCAGATGGGCGTTTCAGGAGTTATGATTGCAAGGCAAGTGCCTGTGCTTCCCCTTTGCTTCTGAGCTCTGTCGGTGCAAGAGTGAAAAAGGAATTAATGAAAACCCTGAACAAACCCAAAGCGTGAGAAGTTTCCTCTTGGTGAAAGTGCTCTCTGAAACTTGGTAAAATCGGTTGGTGTCTGTGAGAACCAACAGCAGCTTCCTGTTGACATTGAGGGAAACATTAAAGCAGCGTTGGCTGGCAGATGAGTGCTGGAGCGTCTCTGCAGTCAGTTGGTGTCTTGAGAAGCATCAGCCGTGGGAATAACAATGCACTTTTCTTCTTTGGCTGCAGAGGGGCGCTCATCAAGCCGTGGCTCTTCACTGAGATTAAGGAACAGAGACACTGGGATATCTCCTCCGGCGAGAGACTTGAGATCCTCAGGGACTTCACCAACTACGGCCTTGAGCACTGGGGGTCAGATACGCAGGGAGTGGAGAAGACCAGGAAGTTCCTGCTGGAATGGCTCTCGTTCCTGTGCAGGTAATTCTCGCCAGCTGCAGGGATCTGTAACGCAGCCAGCCCGTGCTGTTTGAACAACAGCACACGCTGCCGTGACGTTTCCTTGCAGGTACATTCCAGTTGGCTTATTGGAACGCCTGCCTCAGCAAATTAACCAACGGCCGCCTTACTACATTGGGAGAGACTATCTGGAGACGCTGATGGCAAGCCAGAACGTGGCCGATTGGATTAAAATAAGGTACTAAAGCAGTGAATTTCGTTTCAGTTGCGCGGAAGGGACACGGCAGAGCCCCACGGAGTCACCGTGCCTGCAGGCGTCCTCCGAAGAGGGGTGCTGGCTCTCTGCCATCAGTTCCAGAGTTTGTAAGGAAGCAGCACGGGTCAACCAGGGCTTTTCTTTGAGGTTTTACCTGAGCTTGGAGTTGCCGTAGGAGCGCTCTCGATCCCTGCATCTGCTTCAGCAGGTCAGCCAGGGCTCACTGCAAGGCTGGAATAGCTGAGCCCTCTCGTGACACGCTGCTCAGCCCAGCACAGCTGTAGGAACCGAGAGAGGAGAGCACAGTGACGGGACATCCCAGGCTTTCAGCATCAGACCCCTCCGTGCTCTGCCCGGACAGTCCCACCCTGCCAGGCCCATACAGACGCCAAGCAGGAAGGAAGCCCCATCCCCCAACTAGGAGAGCGGAGCATTGTCCCCATTTTTCAGGATCTGATTTCCGAGTTCACGCGACAGAGCGCAGGAAACTGTTGCTCCCCACATCTGCGCGTCCTCAGGCCCTGGCTCGAAACGACTTTGGGAGCTCAAAGCCAGCTAAAATGAGAGCTGGAGCAGCCAGCTGCGCTTTCCCATCTCATGGAAATGGGTTAGGAAAACCGAGCGTGGCTACAGCCTTCTCTGGCTTCGCTAATCCTCACCCACTTTGTTAGGACTGGGAACAGCTGCCTAAAGCCATGTCACAAGCCCATCGAGCGCTGATGGCAGTTTTTAAATGCCATTTTTCAAGTGGAACCTGCCTGCCCGAGGCGGCACAAAGCTTTGTCGCCTGTGGTCTTCGCGGTGCCAGGAAGTGGACATCGACAGCCGTAACAGCTCAAAACTCTGAAGCAGTTAATGTTTATTTCTTAGAGTTCATTTTAAGGAGGCGCTGGCCAGAAGCAGGCTTCTCTGAGCACGCGCTTCCTGCTTCTGGGCTGTAGGTTCGGGCTCGTGCTCTGCAATTCTGTGCCCTGCTGGGATACTCTCTGGGACATGTCTTATGGGCAGTTGGAGTGATGCTGTACTGAACCAGCATCCAGGAATTAAGTTAAGCCTCTTGGACTCTAAACAAAATTCTCTGCACTGAAAATCCCGTGTGTGTTCCAGAGGGTGAAATGGTCCTGAGCTGGGAAAAATCTGAGCCCAGTAGAACTGGCTGACATCATCTTGGAGTCTGACCTGAAAGCTTTCTGGCACTGAGTGGCTTTGGCTCTGCACAAGCACAGAGAGGTGGGGAGGAGCTTTTCCGAGGGCCGCGTTGATTCTCAGCACGTCGCTGCCAGCGGTGAGGCTGGGATTCAGGTCACCAGGCTTAGGAACCCGGTTTGGCATCGACTCCGGTGACTCCCCAGCAAGAAGGGCGTTGCCCTTATCTGGGGGCTGCGTCCCTCCAGTGCTGTGGGTCGGGGTTAAAGCTCAGCGCCAGAGCTGCTGTTGTGCAGCAGCCCTACGTTTTCGGGAGGGTAATGGCTTGGTTTGACGCGTGGCACTGCAGTCAGCAGTTTTGTTCTTTCTTCCAGTGAGATGCTTCTGGGACCCGTCCCTCCCAGCTTCACCTTCCTGCCTAAGCACAAGGCAAACTCCTACAGATAGGGCTGATGAGGCCCTTTCCCATGGCATCGAGGCAAGAGGAGGCGTTCGGACGGTGCGTGTGGGCAGGCGGGTTGCTCTGACATGAAATAAAGTTGTATGTTTTAGAAGCGCAGGTGCCTTTGTGCCCCAGCATCGGTCCCTGCCACGAGTTACTCAGCAGAGGGCTTTGCACAGCCTTGCAGCCAGAGGTGCCTCGCTGACAGAGCAAGCTGTTTAATGAGGAGCTGAGGGCCCACAGCAGGGAGGAGATAGGAGAGGGGTGGGGACTGCAGTGTGGGCAGCCACAAGGCAGGGAGGGGACAGGAAAAGAATTGAAAAAGAAAAGTAAAGAAAAGATATCACTGCACCAGCCAGAAAGTGCCAGGCAACCATCTCTTTTTATTGCCCATTTCCCAGCACAGCTCCACAACCTGGGGCCAACGCAGCCACCGGTGCCTTCTGGAATGGTCCTCACCTTCCCGGCTCTGGCTTGCCGAAGGTGCAGGGTGAGGTCCCCGTCGGGGCAGTCCCCCAGTGCCGGGCATCGGTGGGGATAAGCCCTTTTCTTATGCCACTCCCAGTGACACCGCTGGGGTGGTGGGAGCCGCTCTGGACCCTGGGCAGGTGCAGCCCCGTCGGTGTCAGCACGGCACGGAGCAGCTCCTGCTGCTGCTCAGCCTCTCGCCTGCACGCTGACCCGCCCCGAGCACTGTCCTTGCCCCAAAACTCCCGTCCCCTGGAGCAGCTGCACCATCAGTACCCACAGCCCTCGGGCCACAGAGAGAGATTCTGCTGCTGCAGAGGAGGAGGAGACGAGAAGGAAGGAAAAGCCCAAAGTTCCAGCATGTTCTTAAGGGGGTTGCCCAAACTGACTCCTCTTCAGCCTGCAGCCACCCAGCACCCCCAGATCCCTTTCTGCAGGGCTGCTCTCCAGCCCCTCCTCCATCAGTTTAGACATCACTTTGTGCCCGGCCTTACTCTCTCCCGGCTGCAGGAGCAGCACTGGGACCAGTTCCATTGCCTGCCATTGGTCCTTGCCCAATCCTCTGCCGAGCTGCACAGACAAGCTCCATGGCTCTGCAAGGCCTCTTGTCCCTCAAGAGAGTCAACAGCACCTCCGCCCCTTTGCTGTCCTCGGCAACCTTGCCCATGGGGCATCAACTACTGCATCTGGACCATAGAACAAACACGGAGCAGCACTGAGCCTAGGACTGAACCCTGAGGAACACCGCTGCTGAACAGTTGCCAGTCAGATGGAGCCACTGTTGGTACAACATTTTGTGATGTAGTGAACCTCTGCCTGCATCTCCTGTGACCCTCCATGCCAGCACTGCAGGCCCGGGACTCGTTCCACCAAGGCCCACCAATGCCAAGCTTATCCCAGCGCCGGGAAAAGACCAAGGCTTGCCCCCACGGCCCTGAGAGCTGCCTGGAGGGGCCGGGGGCACCCCAGTGCCCCTTAACCCTTTCCCTGCCCGGAGGGGCGGAGCAGGTTCCTGGGGCGGGGCGGAACACGGGGAGCCCCCGCATTGTGACCTGGGACACCCCAGAGACTCCTTAGCAACCGCCAGCCACACAGCCAGAAGGCACCATGGCGTGGCCACCGCGGCAGCTCCCACCCCGCCGCTCCCGCGCACCTCCTGCGCCCCAGCTCCAGCCCACTTTTCTGCTCCCGGACACCTTCTACCCCCCAGGTAGGCACCGACGCCGACCCCTGCAGCCCGGGGATGCTCTCAGGGGCCAGAGCAGAGCTGAGCCCTGGCCGTCACTCCTGTCTCTCTTCCAGGCTCAGCCAACCTGTGCCCAGTGCCCGGGCAGTGGCAGCCCTTCCTCACAGCCTGGGCACCCGCGGCGCGGAGGGCACCCGCGGCGCGGATGGCACCCCAAGTCCCCCGGGCATTACCAGCAGGTATGGCAGCCCTGTCCGCTCTGGCACCCGGACCCCTGCACACACTGAGCATCCCACACCCCCGGGAACCCCAGCATCCCCTGCACCCCCGGCCCCTGGCACATATGGCACTGGGGTGCAGCAAGCCCGGGCGAGTGTCCGTGCCCTCGCCGGGGTGATGCCTGCCCACTACATCCAATTCCCAGGGGATTTCCCAAACACTTGGGGCCACATCTCCCGTTCCACCTCAGGGAAGCCAGCCCCCTCCCCAGTTAACAACCCCGGCCCACCCCGCGGGGAGCGCCCCGGCCACCATCTGCCCACGTGCCAGGCGCAGAGCTGTTTGGCGTCAGCCACCGGGGCCGGCTCAGCGGGTGCACCTGGAGGTTGCCCCTGGCCCAGCACGGCTCCCTCTCACCCTCCCAGGTCTGCAGAGGGCTCCATGCAGCTGCCTCTTCGACCCCCACCTCCTCCACGTGCCAGGGACGGGCACCGTCCACCTGCCATCGGCCTCCGCCACGCTGGGCCACGCTCCCGCTCCTCTGCCGGCTGCTGCCCTGTGGGTCCCTGGGGGCTACGAGACACCCCTGGCCTGGGCAGTCCCGGTGACCCCCCACGGCCAACCGCAACCCCTGGCCCCCCCAAACCATCAGGCCAGAGCGGTGGCCCCGACTCTGCTGCGGCCAACGTCCAGCCCCGGCTCCCAGCACATCAAGGGGCCGGCGGCACAAGTCAACATCTCCGGCCGGGCCACCGCCACAGGGGCAGCCCCGGGCAGCACCATCCGCCCGGGCAGAGACATCCCCCCCAGCCCCGTTGCTGCCCGGGACAACCACGGCCTTGGGGACCTCGAAGTCACCGAAGAGCAGCTCCTCGAAGAGGCCCTAAGGCTCTTTGGTTGCTCCCGGGATGTGCTGGGGGTCAGCGAGGGGGGGCCCAGCAGTGTCCCTGTGGCCGGGGACACTGGGGACAGCGGCAGAGGTGGGACAGCGGTGACAACAGCGCCCCCGGTGTTGCTGTCATCAAGCCACGGCTCCCAGCACACGGAGGGGCAGTTGAACATCACCAGCGTGGCCACCGCTGTGGGGGCACCCCCAGGCAGCACCATCCCCCCGGAGAGAGACACCCCCTCCAGCCCCATCGCTGCCCGGGACAACCAAGGCCTTGGGGACCTTGATGTCACCAACGAGGAGCTCCTCGAAGAGGCCCTAAGGCTCTTTGGTTGCTCCCGGGATGTGCTGGGAGCCAGCCGGGATGGTCCTGGCCCTGTTCCTACGGCTGGGGACACTGGGGACAGCTCCAGAGAGGGGAAAGCGGTGGCCCCAGGCCCCCAGGAGTTGCCATCTTCCAGCCATGGCTCCCAGATCATCGAGGGACAGTGCAACGTCTCTGGCACGGCCACTGCCATAGGGGCACCCCAGCGGAGCAACACCCCCCTGAGCAGAGACATCTCCCCCAGCCCCATCGCTGCCCGGGACAACCAAGGCCTTGAGGACCTCAGTGTGGCCGACGAGGAGCTCCTCGAAGAGGCCCTAAGGCTGACGGGTTGCTCCCGGGATGTGCTGGGGGTCAGGGAGGGGGGTCCCAGGAGTGTCCCTGTGCCTGGGCACCCTGCTGACACTGGCGGGGAGGGGAGAGTGGTGACCCCAGCGCCCCCGATGTTGCCCTCCTCCACCCACGGCTCCCAGCACATCGAGGGGCAGTTGAACATCGCTGGCACGGCCACCACCACGGGAGCACCCCTGGGCAGCAACATCCCCCCGGGCAGCAACATCTCCTGCAGCCCCTGTGCTACCCCGGAAAACCTGGGACTGTGGGACCTGGCAGATGACCTGGAAGTTTCCAGGGAGGAGCTGCATGAGGACACCCTAAAGCTCATCGCTTCCGCCCTGGAAATCGAGGGGGTCAGCCAGGATGGAGCCAGCAACATCGCCCCGGGCCATGGCATCCCCTCCCATTCCGCTGATGCCCCCCACAGCCAAGAGCCTTGTGACCCGGCCGGAAACCTCGACCTGCCCGGGGAGGTGCCTCTGGAAGAGGCACTAAGGCTCTTTGGCTGCTCCCTGGACACCGTGGGGGGCAGCCAGGACGGTCCCGGCAGCGACCCCATCTCTGGGGATCCGGGTGACACCGGCACAGGGGTCCCCGACAGCGACTTCAACTCGCTCTCGCTGACGGATGAGCTGCTCACCCTCGCCGCCCGCGTCCTCGAGACCCCCGACGCCATCCTCAGCAACGAGGAATCCATCTTCTCCATGGAGCTGCTGGAGCCATGGGAAGATGAGGCGATGGACCCGGCACCGTCCCCTCTGGCCGTGGCAGAGGAGCGGGGGAAGAAGCGGGGGCAGGAGCCGCGGGGGAGCACCTTGGAGGAGCCCCCCAGCAAGCGCAGGGCTCTGGCCGGCAGCACGGGGCTGGCAGGGGGGCAGTAGGCCCACAGCGGGGCTGGGATGGACCTGGGGGCAGCGGGGGTGGGGAGGAGGGGGGTGTTAGTGTGCAGTTAAAGAGTCTCTTTCCTTCCTTGTTTCCCATTAAAAGACTTTCCTCCAGAACCTCTCCGTGCCTCTGGGGTGTGGGGGGAGGGGGCACCGGGAAACGGCACCCAAGAGCTGCCAAAGCCCCGCTGAGCCCCAGGTCGAGCCGGGGAGCCCCGAAGGGCACCGAGCCGTCCCCGGGGACGAGTCACCGCCAGCAGGGTGGGAATGGCGGGGATCGGGGGGATTCCCCTGTCCCTTCCCCATGGGAGCAGCCCTTTGGCAGGGAGCCAGCACAGGGGGGTCCCTGCAGGACTCACGGACACGGCCCCACGCTGAAAGAAAGGTCTCTGGTGCCTCAAGAGTCAGAGACTCAGAGAGTTTTTGGCTGCAGAGGTTCTGCTACAAGATTCTTGCTTGCGGCCCACGCACCCCAGGCGCAGACTCCGAGGATCACCCACGAGGCGCCCGCTGTCCCCGTCATGCAGGGACTAGGGCCCAGGGAAGAGGCGGGAAGGAGTGTCCCACGTGCGTGGGGAGGACACGGCAAGTAGAGTGCAGGGAGCAGGGCTCAGGGTGTGCCGTCTCACACCAGACATCCAACCTTCGACACCTCAGCTTGGTTTGGAGTCTGAACTTGGACTCCCAGAGCCAAGGCAAGGACAGACTTTGTACTCCAGCCACTTGCACGAGCACCAGCCCTCGCTCGCTGTGGTAGCAGGACAGCCTCGGTACTGCAACCGTCGGCAACGTGTGGCAGCACCTCACATCTGGAGGTAGTTTGGGGTCGGCCACAGGCCATGCCAGAGGACAACCCCCGTCCCCAGAGACCAGGTGGCCTTGTCTCACGGCTCCTCCATCCACCCTTTCTCTGCAAAAAACCCACCCCCGGGGCCCTGCATCCCTGCACAAAGCTCCATCCCCTCCAGCTGCCAGCTGCCGAGAGGCAGAAGAGCCACCCACCCTCCCCAGGCTCAGGGAACCCCTCCCACGTCAGCAGACAAAGACCCCCAGGTGGTTTGTCCCGCTCCCTCCAGCCAGGCCCAGCCCTGCTCCAGCCAGAGCCCGGCGGGGACAGCAGCTGGGGTTACTCCCTCTTCACCCCGGCTCCCTCCCAGGACGTCAGCCGGGAGGTGCCCCAAAACACAGAGGCCCTCCAGAGCCACAGCAAGGGATGTCGCCTCTCCCGGCTGCCAGGACCGCACACCAGCCGCCTCTCCCCGCTCGGGGAGCCCCAACACGGGGGCAGCCCCCACCCTGCCCCGCGCTCGGCCGCTGCCCGGGGCCTCGGGCCACCCCAGCCAGCGCCAAGGGCTCAGGGCCTCCCTCTGTGCTGAGGACACGGACACGGACACGGACACGGACACGGACACGGACACGGACACGGACACGGAGCAGCGGCCGGCCCCCGGCTGCGGCCCGCAGAGCAGAAGCTGACGCCGTCCAGCCTCTCTCCCCCGTCACGTGGTGCCGGGCCGCCGGTGCGTCATCAGCGCGCGCGGCAGCATGGCGGCAGCGCCTGTGGCGGCGGGGGTGGCGCCGGTCCGCGCGCGGTGAGTGCGGCCCCAGGGCTGCTCCGCTCCCGGCCCTGCCCCTCCGTAGCCCCCGGCCCTGCCCCTCCGTAGTCCCCGGTACGTGCCTGGCCCCGCCAGAGCCCCACCGGTCCGCGCCTGGCGCCTCTATCCCCTCCGCACGTGCCTGGCCCCGCCCCGCCCCCCCCTCCCCGCAGCAGACCCCTCTCCCCCATCCCCCCGGGAACCCCGCTCCCCGCCGGGTGCGGGCGGCACACGGGCTCTCTGGCTCCGCAGGTTCCTCGCCTCCAAGGAGCAGTTCCATGCCTCCCTGCGGGCCAGGGCCGAGCCCGGTGGCCAGGCGGGTGGCGAGGAGGAGGAGGTGGGCAGCTGCCCGAGCGAGCCCCCCGCCAAACGGGTGAAGTCGGAGGAGTCTGGTCAGGCTGGGGAAAGCCAAGAGGATGCTGGAGCGGAGAAGCTGGAGAAGGAGCTGGAGAAGGAGCCGTGGGAGCGCAAGCGGGCCCGGGGGCAGAACAAGAGGCGGCCATGCATGAAACCTGGCCCCTATGAGCAGCGCAGGCTGTGCCCGTGGGTAACGCAGGTAGGGTGTAGGGCCCCTGCTCCGTGCTGGGGCGGGGAGTTTGGGACCCTGGTGGGCTCTTCCTGCTCAAGGGCCGCCTTCAGTGCTGGGCAGGCAGGCGGAGGGCAGAGGTTTTAACCTCCTCTTTATTGTTTACAGGGACGTGCAGAAATGTGCTCCTTTGGCCCACGGTGCCGCTTCCTTCATGACGTCGCCGAGTACATGGCTGCGAAGCCGGCAGACCTGGGGCGTAGCTGCGTGCTCTTCGAAACCTTTGGCAAGTGCATTTACGGCGTCACCTGCCGCTTTGGCCAGGCTCACCTCGGGGCTGGCCACCAGAACCTCGTCAACATGGCCTTGGCCAGGCAGTGGGAGGGGAAGGAGGTGGTGAGGAACAGTCTCTCCAAGGACCTCCAGCACCAGCTGCGCAAGAGGAAGTTCAGCTTCAGGAAGGCTGACGAGTACCTCCGTGGTCTGGCCAAGGCCCACGGTCGTGGTGGGAAGGGAGGCCAAGCCACAGGGTGCCCTAGAGGGGAGCAAGAGGTGTCCAACTGCGCCACACGCCGGGAGGGCTTGGGAGACGGCCCCGAATGTCCTGTGCTAGCGGGGCAGGGAGAAGATCCCAGAGCAGGTGCCTTGCAGAGTCCCGGCCCCACGGGTGGCGAGGAGGCTCCCTCCCTCCCAACAGTGGGCCCGGTGACAGATGAAGATACTGTGAAGCTGCGGTGGTGTGAGAAGAAGAAGGTGAACAGTGAGGGTTTGGCCGAGGGCTGCTGTCTGTCGTGAGCTTGTCAAGTGGGTGAGATTGTGCTTGGGGAGAGGGAAGAGACCCCCGCGGGGCGAGAGGCAGGCAGGGGACAGAGCGGCCTGGGGACGCACGTGTTACTGTCAGGAGGGGAAGGGTGCAGGGAGGTGAGCTCTTGAGGCCATGGTGTTGTCCTTGGGGGGGTGAGAGCCAAGAGAAGCTGCAGCCCCTTGCTCGGGAAGGAGGGTGGGAGCTGAGCTGTCAGTGAGGGGGCAGATGATCTGCAAGGAGAGGCGAGGCTGGGGCTGGTGGTTTGTATGTACTGCACGGTGCTCTCCTTCCTCGCCTCCTCATCCCCTCCATCCTGGCATCCGTTAGCCAGGCTGGGCTCCCTCTCCATCTGTAACTGCTTGAGTTTTCTCCACGCTGAGCAGTGAAAACAAATCGAGCAGTTCAAGGTTCCGGTTCCTGTATCCAAACGATACATTCTCAGGGAATGGTTGAGGTTCTTGAAGTAAACTAGTGATTTCCTGGGTTTCCCACTGAGTTTGACCCAAGGCAGGTGATGAAATTGCTAACTGAAACATCTTCCAGTTTAACCCCTGCTGGTTCAGCTCTGCTAACATGCTTCTCCACCCCTGTTTTCCAGCTGGAGATCCAAGGCAAGCTCTACTTGGCTCCACTGACCACGGTAGTTGGATAATTCTTTCCTTTTGTCAAAATTCGCTGTTGCTGCATTTGGAACAGGGCAAATCTCCTGGCAAACCATCACTCTGCTGTCTCTTTCAGTGCGGTAACCTCCCTTTCCGAAGGATATGCAAGCGCTTCGGGGCAGATGTCACCTGCGGAGAGATGGCTGTGTGCACAAACCTGCTTCAGGGCCAGTCCTCCGAGTGGGCTCTCCTCAAACGGCATCACACCGAAGATATTTTTGGGGTGCAGGTGAGTGCTGTCATCTTGATAACCGAATGATAACCCTCTTCTGAGGAGAAAAGCTGCTGCTTGGACTCATGCCAACTGTCCCCCTTGGGTAGCTGGAGGGAGCGTTTCCAGACACGATGACCAAATGTGCAGAGCTCCTGAACCAGGCGATTGAAGTGGACTTTGTAGACATCAATGTCGGATGTCCGATTGACCTGGTCTACAAGAAGGTAAGAAGACGTTCTGCAGTGCGTTTTGCTCCCTTCAACAGATGTTTGTCTTTTGCCTCAGCTCCTGTTGCCTGGTCTGCTCCTGCCAGACTGATCCAGAGCTCCCACTTTTTACAGGCGCTAGACTTCAGCGGGAAGGCTGTTCAGGGAGCAGGGAATGGTTGGCTGTCTCTGCCTGGCAGCAGGCAGAAGTTGGGAGGGAAGAGGGCTGTGGCGTTTTTGTTGAAGAGTCCCCTTTCTCCGAGTCCTGAGATGCTCCAAGCCTTACCTGCGTCCCCTGCGCAGAGGGCTGCTGTTGAGCAGCTCCAAGGAGGCAGAAAGTCTTGCCCATGTCGTTTTGTTGTCCCTCAGGGAGGAGGCTGTGCTCTGATGACTCGGCCCAACAAGTTTGAGCAGATCGTCCGAGGGATGAACTCGGTGAGTCAGAGCATCTGCCAGCAGCGGGCGATGGGCTGATGGAGCTGACTCCTGCCTCAGCCTGGCCTCCCTCTCCCACTTGTGCAGGTGCTGGACGTCCCGCTGACTGTGAAGATACGGACGGGGGTGCAAGAAAAGATGAACGTGGCTCATAAAATAATCCCCAGGCTGCGGGAGTGGGGAGCATCCATGGTCACGGTACAGGGGCGCTTGCTGTGGCGTGAGATTGTTGGCTGGTGCGTGGGGAGCTCTGCTTGCATGTCAGCCTAGAGCACAGTGTGGGGGTGACCTCGCCCCTCCCCACAGCTGAGTAGCTCTTTCAAATGCCTTTGGCCAGCTGCATACTACCTTTTAGTGTTTGCTGCTGACAGCAGAGAAAAATGCAGGTGCAGAGAGCATTTTCCCAGGTGCTGCTGAGCCTTGTTATCCGTCATGAAGGGAGATGGCTCCTGCAGTGCTCTGGAACAGAGGTTTTGGCCAAACAAGCCTCGTTATGGCAGGGCTGGGGAAGCGATGGGACCACCTCATTGTCTTGAGGATGAGTAGTTCCTGCCCACAGGGAATGTTCCCTTTGCCCGTGAACAGTCACTTAGCCAAAACATCACTCGGAAAGCATCAGCCCTTTTGCAGCTCGGCTGACCGCTTCCGCAGGCTGGTCTGTTACCAACCGGCTGGACTGTAGGTCCAGAGGGATCCTTCACCCCAGCCTGGTGTCATTGTCTTTGCTGAATCACCTTCCCCCAGTGCTCCCGTTCTGCCCGGCCCCCTCCGGGGCATTTGGGGAGGTCTCACCGTGACTTTCTTCCCCAGCTTCACGGCCGATCCAGGGAGCAGCGGTACACGAGGGGTGCTGACTGGGCCTACATAGCAGAGTGTGCTAAAATAGCGAGCCCCATGCCTCTTTTTGGTAGGTGTTTCTCTTGTTCTGCCATGTGGGCTGAAAGTGCCGCGTGTTTGATTTGAAATACCTTTGAAAAGGAAAAAGCAGGCTCCCAAGGACATTCAGCCTGGGGGAAAGGTTGGGATATCCCTGCTGCTGAGGCGATGGAGTGAGTTGCCAGCGGCTCTTGTGTAGCCCAGAGCTGCCCGTGTGCTTGGGGCCAGGCGTGACGAGCACTGAGCAGAGTGGGAGGGCAGAGGGCAGGCAGGACACAAACCGTGTCGGTTTGAGCAGGTGCCGTCTCCCTTGGGCACTGTGGCACAGGCAGTGCCAGCTGAAGCTTCAGGGTCGGAGCCAGGAGTGAAGAAGGGAGGAGAAGACTCTCCTGTTCCTCGGAAGGGGAACGTGAATCAGAACCATCCCTGGGAGTCTCTGAGCACGAGCTCCAGAGCCCCTGTGCACAATGTGGCTCTTGGGCCCTGTGTCCATTCTGAATTTGATCCCAGGCCTGGATTAGCTCACTTTGACCTGCCCTTGTGTATCGCTGTGACCTCTGGCTTCTCCCTTCCTTCTGGACAGGAAACGGAGATATTTTGTCTTATGAAGATGCGAATCGAGCCACGCAGATGGGCGTTTCAGGAGTTATGATTGCAAGGCAAGTGCCTGTGCTTCCCCTTTGCTTCTGAGCTCTGTCAGTGCAAGAGTGAAAAAGGAATTAATGAAAACCCTGAACAAACCCAAAGCGTGAGAAGTTTCCTCTTGGTGAAAGTGCTCTCTGAAACTTGGTAAAATCGGTTGGTGTCTGTGAGAACCAACAGCAGCTTCCTGTTGACGTTGAGGGAAACATTAAAGCAGCGTTGGCTGGCAGATGAGTGCTGGAGCGTCTCTGCAGTCAGTTGGTGTCTTGAGAAGCATCAGCCGTGGGAATAACAATGCACTTTTCTTCTTTGGCTGCAGAGGGGCGCTCATCAAGCCGTGGCTCTTCACTGAGATTAAGGAACAGAGACACTGGGATATCTCCTCCGGCGAGAGACTTGAGATCCTCAGGGACTTCACCAACTACGGCCTTGAGCACTGGGGGTCAGATACGCAGGGAGTGGAGAAGACCAGGAAGTTCCTGCTGGAATGGCTCTCGTTCCTGTGCAGGTAATTCTCGCCAGCTGCAGGGATCTGTAACGCAGCCAGCCCGTGCCGTTTGAACAACAGCACACGCTGCCGTGACGTTTCCTTGCAGGTACATTCCAGTTGGCTTATTGGAACGCCTGCCTCAGCAAATTAACCAACGGCCGCCTTACTACATTGGGAGAGACTATCTGGAGACGCTGATGGCAAGCCAGAACGTGGCCGATTGGATTAAAATAAGGTACTAAAGCAGTGAATTTCGTTTCAGTTGCGCGAAGGGACACGGCAGAGCCCCACGGAGTCACCGTGCCTGCAGGCGTCCTCCGAAGAGGGGTGCTGGCTCTCTGCCATCAGTTTCAGAGGTTGTAAGGAAGCAGCACGGGTCAACCAGGGCTTTTCTTTGAGGTTTTACCTGAGCTTGGAGTTGCCGTAGGAGCGCTCTCGATCCCTGCATCTGCTTCAGCAGGTCAGCCAGGGCTCACTGCAAGGCTGGAATAGCTGAGCCCTCTCGTGACACGCTGCTCAGCCCAGCACAGCTGTAGGAACCGAGAGAGGAGAGCACAGTGACGGGACATCCCAGGCTTTCAGCATCAGACCCCTCCGTGCTCTGCCCGGACAGTCCCACCCTGCCAGGCCCATACAGACGCCAAGCAGGAAGGAAGCCCCATCCCCCAACTAGGAGAGCGGAGCATTGTCCCCATTTTTCAGGATCTGATTTCCGAGTTCACGCGACAGAGCGCAGGAAACTGTTGCTCCCCACATCTGCGTGTCCTCAGGCCCTGGCTCGAAACGACTTTGGGAGCTCAAAGCCAGCTAAAATGAGAGCTGGAGCAGCCAGCTGCGCTTTCCCATCTCATGGAAATGGGTTAGGAAAACCGAGCGTGGCTACAGCCTTCTCTGGCTTCACTAATCCTCACCCACTTTGTTAGGACTGGGAACAGCTGCCTAAAGCCATGTCACAAGCCCATCGAGCGCTGATGGCAGTTTTTAAATGCCATTTTTCAAGCGGAACCTGCCTGCCCGAGGCGGCACAAAGCTTTGTCGCCTGTGGTCTTCGCGGTGCCAGGAAGTGGACATCGACAGCCGTAACAGCTCAAAACTCTGAAGCAGTTAATGTTTATTTCTTAGAGTTCATTTTAAGGAGGCGCTGGCCAGAAGCAGGGTTCTCTGAGCACGCGCTTCCTGCTTCTGGGCTGTAGGTTCGGGCTCGTGCTCTGCAATTCTGTGCCCTGCTGGGATACTCTCTGGGACATGTCTTATGGGCAGTTGGAGTGATGCTGTACTGAACCAGCATCCAGGAATTAAGTTAAGCCTCTTGGACTCTAAACAAAATTCTCTGCACTGAAAATCCCGTGTGTGTTCCAGAGGGTGAAATGGTCCTGAGCTGGGAAAAATCTGAGCCCAGTAGAACTGGCTGACATCATCTTGGAGTCTGACCTGAAAGCTTTCTGGCACTGAGTGGCTTTGGCTCTGCACAAGCACAGAGAGGTGGGGAGGAGCTTTTCCGAGGGTCGCGTTGATTCTCAGCACGTCGCTGCCAGCGGTGAGGCTGGGATTCAGGTCACCAGGCTTAGGAACCCGGTTTGGCATCGACTCCGGTGACTCCCCAGCAAGAAGGGCGTTGCCCTTATCTGGGGGCTGCGTCCCTCCAGTGCTGTGGGTCGGGGTTAAAGCTCAGCGCCAGAGCTGCTGTTGTGCAGCAGCCCTACGTTTTCGGGAGGGTAATGGCTTGGTTTGACGCGTGGCACTGCAGTCAGCAGTTTTGTTCTTTCTTCCAGTGAGATGCTTCTGGGACCCGTCCCTCCCAGCTTCACCTTCCTGCCTAAGCACAAGGCAAACTCCTACAGATAGGGCTGATGAGGCCCTTTCCCATGGCATCGAGGCAAGAGGAGGCGTTCGGACGGTGCGTGTGGGCAGGCGGGTTGCTCTGACATGAAATAAAGTTGTATGTTTTAGAAGCGCAGGTGCCTTTGTGCCCCAGCATCGGTCCCTGCCACGAGTTACTCAGCAGAGGGCTTTGCACAGCCTTGCAGCCAGAGGTGCCTCGCTGACAGAGCAAGCTGTTTAATGAGGAGCTGAGGGCCCACAGCAGGGAGGAGATAGGAGAGGGGTGGGGACTGCAGTGTGGGCAGCCACAAGGCAGGGAGGGGACAGGAAAAGAATTGAAAAAGAAAAGTAAAGAAAAGATATCACTGCACCAGCCAGAAAGTGCCAGGCAACCATCTCTTTTTATTGCCCATTTCCCAGCACAGCTCCACAACCTGGGGCCAACGCAGCCACCGGTGCCTTGTGGAATGGTCCTCACCTTCCCGGCTCTGGCTTGCCGAAGGTGCAGGGTGAGGTCCCCGTCGGGGCAGTCCCCCAGTGCCGGGCATCGGTGGGGATAAGCCCTTTTCTTATGCCACTCCCAGTGACACCGCTGGGGTGGTGGGAGCCGCTCTGGACCCTGGGCAGGTGCAGCCCCATCGGTGTCAGCACGGCACGGAGCAGCTCCCGCTGCTGCTCAGCCTCTCGCCTGCACGCTGACCCGCCCCGAGCACTGTCCTTGCCCCAAAACTCCCGTCCCCTGGAGCAGCTGCACCATCAGTACCCACAGCCCTCGGGCCACAGAGAGAGATTCTGCTGCTGCAGAGGAGGAGGAGACGAGAAGGAAGGAAAAGCCCAAAGTTCCAGCGTGTTCTTAAGGGGGTTGCCCAAACTGACTCCTCTTCAGCCTGCAGCCACCCAGCACCCCCAGATCCCTTTCTGCAGGGCTGCTCTCCAGCCCCTCCTCCATCAGTTTAGACATCACTTTGTGCCCGGCCTTACTCTCTCCCGGCTGCAGGAGCAGCACTGGGACCAGTTCCATTGCCTGCCATTGGTCCTTGCCCAATCCTCTGCCGAGCTGCACAGACAAGCTCCATGGCTCTGCAAGGCCTCTTGTCCCTCAAGAGAGTCAACAGCACCTCCGCCCCTTTGCTGTCCTCAGCAACCTTGCCCATGGGGCATCAACTACTGCATCTGGACCATAGAACAAACACGGAGCAGCACTGAGCCTAGGACTGAACCCTGAGGAACACCGCTGCTGAACAGTTGCCAGTCAGATGGAGCCACTGTTGGTACAACACTTTGTGATGTAGTGAACCTCTGCCTGCATCTCCTGTGACCCTCCATGCCAGCACTGCAGGCCCGGGACTCGTTCCACCAAGGCCCACCAATGCCAAGCTTATCCCAGCGCCGGGAAAAGACCAAGGCTTGCCCCCACAGCCCTGAGAGCCGCCTGGAGGGGCCGGGGGCACCCCAGTCCCCCTTAACCCTTTCCCTGCCCGGAGGGGCGGGGCAGGTTCCTGGGGCGGGGCGGAACACGGGGAGCCCCCGCATTGTGACCTGGGACACCCCAGAGACTCCTTAGCAACCGCCAGCCACACAGCCAGAAGGCACCATGGCGTGGCCACCGCGGCAGCTCCCACCCCGCCGCTCCCGCGCACCCCCTGCGCCCCAGCTCCAGCCCACTTTTCTGCTCCCGGACACTTTCTACCCCCCAGGTAGGCACCGACGCCGACCCCTGCAGCCCGGGGATGCTCTCAGGGGCCAGAGCAGAGCTGAGCCCTGGCCGTCACTCCTGTCTCTCTTCCAGGCTCAGCCAACCTGTGCCCAGTGCCCGGGCAGTGGCAGCCCTTCCCCACAGCCTGGGCACCCGCGGCGCGGATGGCACCCCAGGTCCCCCGGGCATCACCAGCAGGTATGGCAGCCCTGTCCGCTCTGGCACCCGGACCCCTGCACACACTGAGCATCCCACACCCCCGGGAACCCAGCATCCCCTGCACCCCCGGCCCCTGGCACATATGGCGCTGGGGTGCAGCAAGCCCGGGCGAGTGTCCGTGCCCTCGCCGGGGTGATGCCTGCCCACTACATCCAATTCCCAGGGGATTTCCCAAACACTTGGGGCCACATCTCCCGTTCCACCTCAGGGAAGCCAGCCCCCTCCCCAGTTAACAACCCCAGCCCACCCCGCGGGGAGCGCCCCGGCCACCATCTGCCCACGTGCCAGGCGCAGAGCTGTTTGGCGTCAGCCACCGGGGCCGGCTCAGCGGGTGCACCTGGAGGTTGCCCCTGGCCCAGCACGGCTCCCTCTCACCCTCCCAGGTCTGCAGAGGGCTCCATGCGGCTGCCTCTTCGACCCCCACCTCCTCCACGTGCCAGGGACGGGCACCGTCCACCTGCCATCGGCCTCCGCCACGCTGGGCCACGCTCCCGCTCCTCTGCCGGCTGCTGCCCTGTGGGTCCCTGGGGGCTACGAGACACCCCTGGCCTGGGCAGTCCCGGTGACCCCCCACGGCCAACCGCAACCCCTGGCCCCCCCAAACCATCAGGCCAAAGCGGTGGCCCCGACTCTGCTGCGGCCAACGTCCAGCCCCGGCTCCCAGCACATCAAGGGGCCGGCGGCACAAGTCAACATCTCCGGCCGGGCCACCGCCACAGGGGCAGCCCCGGGCAGCACCATCCGCCCGGGCAGAGACATCCCCCCCAGCCCCGTTGCTGCCCGGGACAACCACGGCCTTGGGGACCTCGAAGTCACCGAAGAGCAGCTCCTCGAAGAGGCCCTAAGGCTCTTTGGTTGCTCCCGGGATGTGCTGGGGGTCAGCGAGGGGGGGCCCAGCAGTGTCCCTGTGGCCGGGGACACTGGGGACAGCGGCAGAGGTGGGACAGCGGTGACAACAGCGCCCCCGGCGTTGCTGTCATCAAGCAACGGCTCCCAGCACACGGAGGGGCAGTTGAACATCGCCAGCGTGGCCACCGCTGTGGGGGCACCCCCAGGCAGCACCATCCCCCCGGAGAGAGACACCCCCTCCAGCCCCATCGCTGCCCGGGACAACCAAGGCCTTGGGGACCTTGATGTCACCAACGAGGAGCTCCTCGAAGAGGCCCTAAGGCTCTTTGGTTGCTCCCGGGATGTGCTGGGAGCCAGCCGGGATGGTCCTGGCCCTGTTCCTACGGCTGGGGACACTGGGGACAGCTCCAGAGAGGGGAAAGCGGTGGCCCCAGGCCCCCAGGAGTTGCCGTCTTCCAGCCATGGCTCCCAGATCATCGAGGGACAGTGCAACGTCTCTGGCTCGGCCACTGCCATAGGGGCACCCCAGCGGAGCAACACCCCCCTGAGCAGAGACATCTCCCCCAGCCCCATCGCTGCCCGGGACAACCAAGGCCTTGAGGACCTCAGTGTGGCCGACGAGGAGCTCCTCGAAGAGGCCCTAAGGCTGACGGGTTGCTCCCGGGATGTGCTGGGGGTCAGGGAGGGGGGTCCCAGGAGTGTCCCTGTGCCTGGGCACCCTGCTGACACTGGCGGGGAGGGGAGAGTGGTGACCCCAGCGCCCCCGATGTTGCCCTCCTCCACCCACGGCTCCCAGCACATCGAGGGGCAGTTGAACATCGCTGGCACGGCCACCACCACGGGAGCACCCCTGGGCAGCAACATCCCCCCGGGCAGCAACATCTCCTGCAGCCCCTGTGCTACCCCGGAAAACCTGGGACTGTGGGACCTGGCAGATGACCTGGAAGTTTCCAGGGAGGAGCTGCATGAGGACACCCTAAAGCTCATCGCTTCCGCCCTGGAAATCGAGGGGGTCAGCCAGGATGGAGCCAGCAACATCACCCCGGGCCATGGCATCCCCTCCCATTCCGCTGATGCCCCCCACAGCCAAGAGCCTTGTGACCCGGCCGGAAACCTCGACCTGCCCGGGGAGGTGCCTCTGGAAGAGGCACTAAGGCTCTTTGGCTGCTCCCTGGACACCGTGGGGGGCAGCCAGGACGGTCCCGGCAGCGACCCCATCTCTGGGGATCCGGGTGACACCGGCACAGGGGTCCCCGACAGCGACTTCGACTCGCTCTCGCTGACGGATGGCCTGCTCACCCTCGCCGCCCGCGTCCTCGAGACCCCCGACGCCATCCTCAGCAACGAGGAATCCATCTTCTCCATGGAGCTGCTGGAGCCGTGGGAAGATGAGGCGATGGACCCGGCACCGTCCCCTCTGGCCGTGGCAGAGGAGCGGGGGAAGAAGCGGGGGCAGGAGCCGCGGGGGAGCACCTTGGACGAGCCCCCCAGCAAGCGCAGGGCTCTGGCCGGCAGCACGGGGCTGGCAGGGGGGCAGTAGGCCCACGGCGGGGCTGGGATGGACCTGGGGGCAGCGGGGGTGGGGAGGAGAGGGGTGTTAGTGTGCAGTTAAAGTGTCTCTTTCCTTCCTTGTTTCCCATTAAAAGACTTTCCTCCAGAACCTCTCCGTGCCTCTGGGGTGTGGGGGGAGGGGGCACCGGGAAACGGCACCCAAGAGCTGCCAAAGCCCCGCTGAGCCCCAGGTCGAGCCGGGGAGCCCCGAAGGGCACCGAGCCGTCCCCGGGGACGAGTCACCGCCAGCAGGGTGGGAATGGCGGGGATCGGGGGGGATTCCCCTGTCCCTTCCCCATGGGAGCAGCCCTTTGGCGGGGAGCCAGCACAGGGGGGTCCCTGCAGGACTCACGGACACGGCCCCACGCTGAAAGAAAGGTCTCTGGTGCCTCAAGAGTCAGAGACTCAGAGAGTTTTTGGCTGCAGAGGTTCTGCTACAAGATTCTTGCTTGCGGCCCATGCACCCCAGGCGCAGACTCCGAGGATCACCCACGAGGCACGCGCTGTCCCCGTCACACAGGGACTAGGGCCCAGGGAAGAGGCGGGAAGGAGTGTCCCACGTGCGTGGGGAGGACACGGCAAGTAGAGTGCAGGGAGCAGGGCTCAGGGTGTGCCGTCTCACACCAGACATCCAACCTTCGACACCTCAGCTTGGTTTGGAGTCTGAACTTGGACTCCCAGAGCCAAGGCAAGGACAGACTTTGTACTCCAGCCACTTGCACGAGCACCAGCCCTCGCTCGCTGCGGTAGCAGGACAGCCTCGGTACTGCAACCGTCGGCAACGTGTGGCAGCACCTCACATCTGGAGGTAGTTTGGGGTCGGCCACAGGCCATGCCAGAGGACAACCCCCGTCCCCAGAGACCAGGTGGCCTTGTCTCACGGCTCCTCCATCCACCCTTTCTCTGCAAAAAACCCACCCCCGGGGCCCTGCATCCCTGCACAAAGCTCCATCCCCTCCAGCTGCCAGCTGCCGAGAGGCAGAAGAGCCACCCACCCTCCCCAGGCTCAGGGAACCCCTCCCACGTCAGCAGACAAAGACCCCCAGGTGGTTTGTCCCGCTCCCTCCAGCCAGGCCCAGCCCTGCTCCAGCCAGAGCCCTGCGGGGACAGCAGCTGGGGTTACCCCCTCTTCACCCCGGGTCCCTCCCAGGACGTCAGCCGGGAGGTGCCCCAAAACACAGAGGCCCTCCAGAGCCACAGCAAGGGATGTCGCCTCTCCCGGCTGCCAGGACCGCACACCAGCCGCCTCTCCCCGCTCGGGGAGCCCCAACACGGGGGCAGTCCCCACCCTGCCCCGCGCTCGGCCGCTGCCCGGGGCCTCGGGCCACCCCAGCCAGCGCCAAGGGCTCAGGGCCTCCCTCTGTGCTGAGGACACGGACACGGACACGGACACGGACACGGACACGGACACGGACACGGACACGGACACGGCGCAGCGGCCGGCCCCCAGTTCCGGCCCGCAGAGCGGAAGCTCCCGCCGTCCAGCCTCGCTCCCCCGTCCCGTGGTGCCGGGCCGCCGGTGCGTCATCAGCGCGCGCGGCAGCATGGCGGCAGCGCCCGTGGCGGCGGGGGTGGCGCCGGTCCGAGCGCGGTGAGTGCGGCCCCAGGGCTGCTCCGCTCCCGGCCCTGCCCCTCCGTAGCCCCCGGTACGTGCCCGGCCCCGCCAGAGCCCCACCGGTCCGCGCCTGGCGCCTCTATCCCCTCCGCACGTGCCCGGCCTCCGCACGTGCCCGGCCTCCGCCCCGCCCCCCCCCTCCCCGCAGCAGACCCCTCTCCCCCATCCCCCCGGGAACCCCGCTCCCCGCCGGGTGCGGGCGGCACACGGGCGCTCTGGCTCCGCAGGTCCCTGGCCTCCAAGGAGCAGTTCCATGCCTCCCTGCGGGCCAGGGCCGAGCCCGGTGGCCAGGCGGGTGGCGAGGAGGAGGAGGAGGAGGAGGAGGAGGAGGAGGAGGAGGAGGTGGGCAGCTGCCCGAGCGAGCCCCCCGCCAAACGGGTGAGGTCGGAGGAGTCTGGGCAGGATGGGGAAAGCCAAGAGGATGCTGGAGCGGAGAAGCTGGAGAAGGAGCCGTGGGAGCGCAAGCGGGCCCGGGGGCAGAACAAGAGGCGGCCATGCATGAAACCTGGCCCCTATGAGCAGCGCAGGCTGTGCCCGTGGGTAACGCAGGTAGGGTGTAGGGCCCCTGCTCCGTGCTGGGGCGGGGAGTTTGGGACCCTGGTGGGCTCTTCCTGCTCAAGGGCTGCCTTCAGTGCTGGGCAGGCAGGCGGAGGGCAGAGGTTTTAACCTCCTCTTTATTGTTCGCAGGGACGTGCAGAAAAGCGCGGCTTTGGCCCACGGTGCCGCTTCCTTCATGACGTCGCCGAGTACATGGCTGCGAAGCCGGCGGACCTGGGGCGTAGCTGCGTGCTCTTGGAAACCTTTGGCAAGTGCATTTACGGCGTCACCTGCCGCTTTGGCCAGGCTCACCTCGGGGCTGGCCACCAGAACCTCGTCAGCATGGCCTTGGCCAGGCAGTGGGAGGGGAAGGAGGTGGTGAGGAACAGTCTCTCCAAGGACCTCCAGCACCAGCTGCGCAAGAGGAAGTTCAGCTTCAGGAAGGCTGACGAGTACCTCCGTGGTCTGGCCAAGGCCCACGGTCATGGTGGGAAGGGAGGCCAAGCCACAGGGTGCCCTAGAGGGGAGCAAGAGGTGTCCAACTGTGCCACACGCCGGGAGGGCCTGGGAGACGGCCCCGAATGTCCTGTGCTAGCGGGGCAGGGAGAAGATCCCAGAGCAGGTGCCTTGCAGAGTCCCGGCCCCACGGGTGGCGAGGAGGCTCCCTCCCTCCCAACAGTGGGCCCGGTGACAGATGAAGATACTGTGAAGCTGCGGTGGTGTGAGAAGAAGAAGGTGAGCAGTGAGGGTTTGGCCGAGGGCTGCCGTCTGTCGTGATCTTGTCAAGTGGGTGAGATTGTGCTTGGGGAGAGGGAAGAGACCCCCGCGGGGCGAGAGGCAGGCAGGGGACAGAGCAGCCTGGGGACGCACGTGTTACTGTCAGGAGGGGAAGGGTGCAGGGAGGTGAGCTCTTGAGGCCACGGTGTTGTCCTGAGGTGGTGGCCCAACCCTGAGTTGTGATTTAATAAATGGCATACCTAGAGCAACCCGCTTGTTTGGGGAAAAATCTTTAACAGAAGTTGGCAGCCCAGATGGGACTGTAGGACAGAAGAGAGAGGAAATTCAGAGATCCTTCTGGATAACCCGTTACCAACGCTCAAAAATTGCGGGCAGTAAACAGGAGCAGGTGGGTCCCGAGTACTTGGGCACGGGTAAATTCAGAACAGTTACTGAGAAGCTCCTGTGTTTAAAATTGCTGAAAAAGCTATAGCTGGTTGAGAGAATGGGAACGACACCCAGCACTGAACGGGGGACGCCCCTTGCTGAGGTTTTAGAGAACTGGAAAAAGGTGACCCTGGCACAGAATTGACAGAAGAGCAGACTGATTACATTGTGCCGGGAGGAATGGCCATTCCTAACAAGGACGAGAGGAGGAGGATCGATAGACGTATGGCCTCCTAAGGGATCCTTTAAGCCTCATAAGTTGAAGTTCCTGAGAATTCTCCTCGAGGATCCAGGGCGTCAGGATATTGATTATTGGTATATTTGGTGTAATTGGGCCCAACAAAGGAGAAAGTCTTTAACTGGAAATGATAGTGGAGAACGATTAGTTCCACCCGCTCCAAAAGCTGGGGAACTTGAATCGTCCTCAGGAGGGGTTGGCATGTACCCACCGCGTGGGACTACATCCCAAACCCTAGGGCAGGACCTGGAGGTCCGCCAGAGGTTCCCACTGTCACTGCCGTGGTAAGACATGAGCCTTGGAAACAAGGGGATTTGGTAGCCTGGCAGGCTAAAATGCCAAGACTACGGGATGGCGCAGAAAAATGCGCCCAGTTCTTACCTGGCATTATAACTGATTATACACCCAATTGGAATGATATGAGAACCCTTCTCCGTGAATTGTTTCGTCCGGAGGATTGAGAAAAAATCCTGCCAAAAGAGAGAGAGATTGCCCAAAGGGGGCAAGCCCAGGGACTGGTCCCGTGGCCCGACAATAACCCTGAATGGGACATATCCACTGCTGGTGGAATGACAGCTTATCGAACCGCTATCCAGCAAGTAGTGGAAGTGGTCTGACAAGCTGGAGAACGGGTCACTGATTGGACAAAAGTGCTGGACTGCAGACAAAAACCTGATAAACATCCCTGTGATTACTGGGGACGTGTAAAAGCTACCTTACTCGAATACGGAGGTATGACCCGAGAAAAGGACCAGTAGCTCTGAGTGTATTTGTAGGTCAATCTGCCCCAGATATCAGTAAATATTTCAAAAAATATGCCTGGATGGCAAGGAGAAACTTTGGCTAAAATCTTGAGTATTGCTACGTTTGTGTGCGACGGACGGAGTGAGGGGAGAGAGAGAGAAATCACTCTGTTAGCTGCAGCGATTACTCAGGGTTATAGCCAACAAAGAGGGCGGGGTTTTCCCCGGCGAGGGGGCAGAGAGGAAGGGGTTTTTCCTCTTCAACTTCTTATCCTAATGCCCGTGGTTTTATTGTGGTAATTCAGGACACGTACAATCGTACAATCGACTGTCCTCACAGACCCATCAGCTCCAGCGGAAGGACTCCTGTGGAGAGACCACCCAGACCTCATTCTCAATAAAGAAGAAAACACTGGAGTTATCAATTTATAGAAATGACAGGAATTAAGGTAGATCGTAACGGCCCCGTCACGGCAAAGGTAAATGGTATTTCGGTGTATTTTTAATAGACACTGGAGCAACGTTATCTTTACTTCATTTTCCAATACCACAGGTCTCTGTTGATACCGTAATTATTGATGGGGTCGTAGCTGGTAAAGAATTCTTTTTTTCTTCTCCCCTCCCAGTGATATTAGGAGGGAAAATGTCTTGGGGAAGATTTGTCATATCCCCAGAAACACCAGGATCTTTGCTGGGACGAGACTTGTTACAAGGCTTTGGAACACGTATATCTCTAACACCCAAAGGGATCCTGTTGGTAATGCCAGGAGTCTCAGTCCTGAAATGAAAACCTGAGAAGCAAAAGGATAAAGGGATCCCTGAGGAACTGATTGAGATTCCTTCTGAGCTGAGGTAGGAGTGTGAAAATCTGTGGAAGCAGTGGTGATTCAGACAATAGGAGGGGCTGCGCCGTCAATTAGACAGTACCCCATAATTTCTGAAGCAATGCCTAGCACTGGAACACAGATTGAAAATTTCTTGAAAAATGGAATATTGAAAGAATGTAGAAGTCCTTATAATCCTCCAATTTTACCTGTTAGTAAACACAGATTGGATAAGGGTGGAGATCCTGAGTATCGATTGGTACAAGATTGACGTGCTGTAAATGAACACGTTAGTTCTCACCTACTGTTTTCCCATGTGCGTCGGAACTGGTACAATATGTGGGTGATTTACTAATTGCCAGTCAGTCAGAAGCTGATTGTGTTTGTGACACCAAATATTTGCGTACACAACTTGCAAAGAAGGGTCACCGTGCATCTCTATCCAAACTACAGCTCTGCCGACAACAGGGGAAGTACCTGGGGGTTATTTTTAAGCCGGGGGAAAGGGAGACAGACCCTGAACGCATCAAGGCAGTACAGGAGATACCCAGAGCTGGGCCTGAGAAGCAGTTAAGGGGATTCCTAGGTCAAGTGGGCTTTTGCAGACCGTGGATCCCCAGGTTTAGTGTGATAGCTAAAGCATTGCATGAGGCAACAAAACAAAAAGATGAAGTGGAACCGATAACAGGGGGCCCAGAAAGGGAAAAGGCTTTTCGAGCACTGAAGGGAGCGTTGTTAAAAGCCCCAGCTCGAGGAATCCCGGATTATAGCAAAACATTTAAACTGTGTTGTACTGAAAATAAGGGAAGAGCGAATGGAGTTTTGACTCAAACTTTAGGTCCCTAGGAAAGACCTGTAGCATATTACTCGTGCTCCTTAGATCCAGTAATGAAAGGAACTCCTTTTTGTATTTGAGCGAGAGCAGCCGCCGCTGAGTTAGTAGAAAGAATTCAAAATACAGTTTTGGGACATCCCCTGACGGTGTGTGTGCCCCATGAAGTGGAAATCCTTTTTAAACAAGAGGCCGAGAAGGCACTTTCTCCGCAAAGGGCACACCGGTCTGAACTGAGACTTTTGCTTGCTGATAATTTGAAGCTGGAAAGATGCAATACTTTGAGTCCCGCCACCCTGATGCCGCTGCCTACAGCTGGTGAGAAGGAGCACCCAGATTTGAACCTTTTTGCAGATGGATCGTCATATTATGAAGGTGGTCAGAGATGCACCAGACACACCGTTACCCAGGTATTACTGGCTGGACCTTTCTGCCCCGATCTAGGTGCGCAGGGAGAGGAGATGGTGGCAGCTGAGTACGCTACTGGCCACCGCGTTGACACCTGTACGGACTCAAAATACACCTTTGGAGCGTGCCGTGCCGCAGGTGTGCTGTGGGAAGAACGGGGATTCCTTACCTCTCCAGGTAAAACCATTGCGCACGGGGAGCTAAGAAAAGGCCTACGGGAGGCAATACCGCTGCCCTCTGAGCTGGCTGCAATAGATATTAAGGCTCCTACCAACAAGCAGGATAAAAGATGCAAAGGAAATGCGCTCGCTGATCAGGCAGCGAAAGCTGCTGCTCGACAAGTCTTTGCTGTGACTTGGATTTCGGGAAAGGAACCTGACACCGAGCTACCCGACAAAGGGGAACTTTCCGAAGAGCTGCCGGGAGAAGAGAAACAGCTGTGGGAGAAACTGGGAGCTCAGCATCGTGGAGGACAGTGGATTTTAGGGAGTAAACCGTTACTCCCGAAAAGGTATTTATTGCCGATTACATGTGAAAAAACGCACGGGGGTCCTGGGAACGTTGCCTTGAGGATCCAGAGACTGTGGGCGGCCCCAGGAGTTTATGCTGCAGCGAAAGCTGCCGACTTTGTAAAGAACATGCATCTCAGAATCAAGACACCCCTGGGCAAACGACCCCCGGCAATGTATCCACTCCCAGACCTGCAAACAGACGGGGCTGAGAAGCCTAAAGCCATGGGATTCACATATTGGCTTGTTATTGTTGGACAGTGATGGGGATGGGTTGAAGCTTTCCCCACTCGGAAAATGACTCCAAGGTGGTTGTTAAAGCTCGTTTGAAGGAAATTATTCCTAGATACGGAGTTCCTGAAGTCATGGATTCCAACAGGGGAGCACATTTTACTGCAGCTGTTGTAATTCAGGTCTCTCACTCCTCAGGCACCCGAGCACAGCTACGCACACCCTGTCACCCAGAGTCGTCGGGGCAGGCAGAGGATGAAGAGAACAATGAAGGAATAATTAGTGAAGGCTTGTAAACAAAGAGGGTTAGAATGGCCAGAGGCATTAAACTTAGTATTATGGGATAGTAGGAATACGCCTAGACAACCAGTAGGAGTTTCGCCTGCAGGAATTTTATTGGGAAGAATTGTAGCTGTTCCAGGAACTTGTGTTCCAGCTCAGACGAGCCTGTTGGATGGAGATGAACAGGGAAGCCGGTATGTGTTGTATTTACAGAACTCTTTCTCACAAATGAGAAATCATGCTTATTGGGATCAGGGAGCGACACCTGAAATTCAAGTCCATGATCTGCAGCCTGGTGATAAAGTTTATGTAAAAATGTTAAGAGAAAGAAGAGATTTGAACTGAAATGGGAAAGACCTTATATGGTGTAACCGAACTCTTTTTATGCTGTCAAGGTGCAGGGGAAAGAAACCTGGATCCGTCATTCACCTGTGTGTAAAGATTCCACACCAGGGCTACCTTAACCTCTTGTCTACTCTCACTTGCCCCGGACTGACACGCTGTGGTCAAAGATTTTCTTACGCTGTCAGGATCCAGTGGCAGATGAGACTGTGGTGAAGCACAGTAATGGCACATGTCAAACCTTTTGTGAAATCAGGGGTTTTCAGATTCAATCTGTTCAGAATGTTATAGTTACTAAAAATACCAGAATCGAGCGGGATTATTCCTTTGATCCTTCCGTGGCTGTTGAATTTTGTGTTACTGTTAGAGTCTCAGATAACTGGAGAGAATGTGGTGTATGGTCAAAACTAAGGCCTTGGGATCCCTGTTCTTATCCTGCACATCTCAGGGAGCTGCTGACTGGGAGAGGAACAGGGTGTTTGAACCAGCATCTGTGGTATTTGGGTGAAGGACCAGCTGGAGACTGGTGTTGCTTTATCCAGTCCAGTCTGTGTAGTTAGTTAACACTTCTTGGGGATTTTCGGAAGCTTTTTCATGGTTAACTTGTTGGTTCCCTGACCTGTCCCCATGGTTAAAGAGAGGGATTGCAATAGCTGTTGCAGTGGGTTTACGGCTTGTATGTGCAATAGGATTGTTATAATGTTGTATTACTTCTCTTACTCGCTTATTGACTGAGATTTAAGGTGCCACCTGGAATTATAATAAATGTTAATTGCAGGTATGCAAATCAAAACAAAAGGAGGGAACTGTGAAGGACTCTTTCATAGTCTCCGGTGCAGGGTTAGAGCTGAGGTTTGGGGTCTTGTAAAAGTGCAGAAACACTGCTCAGCAGGCCCAGAATGTTTGTGCTCAACCTGCTCCTGGTACAGACCCACCCAAGGCTGGTTTCAAACCCAGCCAAGCTAATCATGCAGAGACAGTCTCAGCAAAGGGTGGTTAATTAATTAAGCACAGGTGCTTTGCTAGACAAAAGGTAAACCCTTACTAGTACATCTCGAGGTCTGTCTCAGAATTGTGCGAGACAGAAAGGGCAGAAGAGTGCTTATGGAAACGGCGACCCGAAGAGACCCCGCAACTAAGAAAGAAGGCGGCAGCTGAGACAGGGGAGTGTGAGGGCCTTTGATAAACGATGAACTTTGGGGACTGAAAGGCTCAGTGGAAATATACAAAGACTTCGGACCTTGTGTAATGGGTATTGATTGAATGGTATAAAAACTGTGCGAGATCTTGGGCCGTTGGCCACTCCCTGAGGTGGTGGCCCAACCCTGAGTTGTGATTTAATAAATGGCAAACCTAGAGCAACCCGCTTGTTTGGGGAAAAACCTTTAACAAAGGGGACAGGGGAATCCCCCCCGATCCCCGCCATTCCCTCCCTGCTGGCGGTGACTCGTCCCCAGGGTCGGCTCGGTGCCCTTTGGGGCTCCCCGGCTCGACCTGGGGCTCAGCGGGGCTTTGGCAGCTCTTGGGTGCCGTTTCCCGGTGCCCCCTCCCCCCACACCCCAGAGGCACGGAGAGGTTCTGGAGGAAAGTCTTTTAATGGGAAACAAGGAAGGAAAGAGACTCTTTAACTGCACACTAACACCCCCCTCCTCCCCACCCCCGCTGCCCCCAGGTCCATCCCAGCCCCGCCGTGGGCCTACTGCCCCCCTGCCAGCCCCGTGCTGCCGGCCAGAGCCCTGCGCTTGCTGGGGGGCTCGTCCAAGGTGCTCCCCCGCGGCTCCTGCCCCCGCTTCTTCCCCCGCTCCTCTGCCACGGCCAGAGGGGACGGTGCCGGGTCCATCGCCTCATCTTCCCACGGCTCCAGCAGCTCCATGGAGAAGATGGATTCCTCGTTGCTGAGGATGGCGTCGGGGGTCTCGAGGACGTGGGCGGCGAGGGTGAGCAGGCCATCTGGCAGCGAGAGCGAGTTGAAGTCGCTGTCGGGGACCCCTGTGCCGGTGACACCAGGGTCCCCAGAGATGGGGCTGCTGCCGGGACCGTCCTGGCTGCCCCCCACGGTGTCCAGGGAGCAGCCAAAGAGCCTTAGTGCCTCTTCCAGAGGCACCTCCCCGGGCAGGTCGAGGTTTCCGGCCGGGTCACAAGGCTCTTGGCTGTGGGGGGCATCACCGGAATGGGAGGGGATGCCATGGCCCGGGGCGATGTTGCTGGCTCCATCCTGGCTGACCCCCTCGATTTCCAGGGCGGAAGCAATGAGCTTTAGGGTGTCCTCGTGCAGCTCCTCCCTGGAAACCTCCAGGTCATCTGCCAGGTCCCACAGTCCCAGGTTTTCCAGGGTAGCATGGGGGCTGCAGGAGATGTTGCTGCCCGGGGGGATGTTGCTGCCCAGGGGTGCTCCCGTGGTGGTGGCCGTGCCAGCGATGTTCAACTGCCCCTCGATGTGCTGGGAGCCGTGGGTGGAGGAGGGCAACATCGGGGGCGCTGGGGTCACCACTCTCCCCTCCCCGCCAGTGTCAGCAGGGTGCCCAGGCACAGGGACACTCCTGGGACCCCCCTCGCTGACCCCCAGCACATCCCGGGAGCAACCTGTCAGCCTTAGGGCCTCTTTGAGGAGCTCCTCGTCGGTGACACTGAGGTCCTCAAGGCCTTGGTTGTCCCGGGCAGCGATGGGGCTGGGGGAGATGTCTCTGCTCAGGGGGGTGTTGCTCCGCTGGGGTGCCCCTATGGCAGTGGCCATGCCAGAGACGTTGCACTGTCCCTCGATGATCTGGGAGCCATGGCTGGAAGACGGCAACTCCTGGGGGCCTGGGGCCACCGCTTTCCCCTCTCGGAAGCTGTCCCCAGTGTCCCCGGCCACAGGGACACTGCTGGGCCCCCCCTCGCTGACCCCCAGCACATCCCGGGAGCAACCAAAGAGCCTTAGGGCCTCTTCGAGGAGCTCCTCGTTGGTGACATCAAGGTCCCCAAGGCCTTGGTTGTCCCGGGCAGCGATGGGGCTGGAGGGGGTGTCTCTCTCCGGGGGGATGGTGCTGCCTGGGGGTGCCCCCACAGCGGTGGCCACGCTGGTGATGTTCAACTGCCCCTCCGTGTGCTGGGAGCCGTGGCTTGATGACAGCAACACCGGGGGCGCTGTTGTCACCGCTGTCCCATCTCTGCCGCTGTCACCATTGTCCCCGGCCACAGGGACACTGCTGGGCCCCCCCTCCCTGACCCCCAGCACATCCCGGGAGCAACCCGTCAGCCTTAGGGCCTCTTTGAGGAGCTCCTCGTCGGCCACACTGAGGTCCTCAAGGCCTTGGTTGTCCCGGGCAGCGATGGGGCTGGGGGAGATGTCTCTGCTCAGGGGGGTGTTGCTCCGCTGGGGTGCCCCTATGGCAGTGGCCGTGCCAGAGACGTTGCACTGTCCCTCGATGATCTGGGAGCCATGGCTGGAAGATGGCAACTCCTGGGGGCCTGGGGCCACCGCTTTCCCCTCTCGGAAGCTGTCCCCAGTGTCCCCGGCCACAGGGACACTGCTGGGCCCCCCCTCGCTGACCCCCAGCACATCCCGGGAGCAACCAAAGAGCCTTAGGGCCTCTTCGAGGAGCTGCTCTTCGGTGACTTCGAGGTCCCCAAGGCCGTGGTTGTCCCGGGCAGCAACGGGGCTGGGGGGGATGTCTCTGCCCGGGCGGATGGTGCTGCCCGGGGCTGCCCCTGTGGCGGTGGCCCGGCCGGAGATGTTGACTTGTGCCGCCGGCCCCTTGATGTGCTGGGAGCCGGGGCTGGACGTTGGCCGCAGCAGAGTCGGGGCCACCGCTCTGGCCTGATGGTTTGGGGGGGCCAGGGGTTGCCGTTGGCCGTGGGGGGTCACCGGGACTGCCCAGGCCAGGGGTGTCTCGTAGCCCCCAGGGACCCACAGGGCAGCAGCCGGCAGAGGAGCGGGAGCGTGGCCCAGCGTGGCGGAGGCCGATGGCAGGTGGACGGTGCCCGTCCCTGGCACGTGGAGGAGGTGGTGGTCGAAGAGGCAGCCGCATGGAGCCCTCTGCAGACCTGGGAGGGTGAGAGGGAGCCGTGCTGGGCCAGGGGCAACCTCCAGGTGCACCCGCCGAGCCGGCCCCGGTGGCTGACGCCAAACAGCTCTGCGCCTGGCACGTGGGCAGATGGTGGCCGGGGCGCTCCCCGCGGGGTGGGCCGGGGTTGTTAACTGGGGAGGGGGCTGGCTTCCCTGAGGTGGAACGGGAGATGTGGCCCCAAGTGTTTGGGAAATCCCCTGGGAATTGGATGTAGTGGGCAGGCATCACCCCGGCGAGGGCACGGACACTCGCCCGGGCTTGCTGCACCCCAGTGCCATATGTGCCAGGGGCCGGGGGTGCAGGGGATGCTGGGGTTCCCGGGGGTGTGGGATGCTGAGTGTGTGCAGGGGTCCGGGTGCCAGAGCGGACAGGGCTGCCATACCTGCTGGTGATGCCCGGGGGACCTGGGGTGCCATCCGCGCTGCGGGTGCCCAAGCTGCGGGGAAGGGCTGCCACTGCCCGGGCACTGGGCACAGGTTGGCTGAGCCTGGAAGAGAGACAGGAGTGACGGCCAGGGCTCAGCTCTGCTCTGGCCCCTGAGAGCATCCCCGGGCTGCAGGGGTCGGCGTCGGTGCCTACCTGGGGGGTAGAAGGTGTCCGGGAGCAGAAAAGTGGGCTGGAGCTGGGGCGCAGGGGGTGCGCGGGAGCGGCGGGGTGGGAGCTGCCGCGGTGGCCACGCCATGGTGCCTTCTGGCTGTGTGGCTGGCGGTTGCTAAGGAGTCTCTGGGGTGTCCCAGGTCACAATGCGGGGGCTCCCCGTGTTCTGCCCTGCCCCAGGAACCTGCCCCGCCCCTCCGGGCAGGGAAAGGGTTAAGGGGCACTGGGGTGCCCCCGGCCCCTCCAGGCGGCTCTCAGGGCCGTGGGGGCAAGCCTTGGTCTTTTCCCGGCGCTGGGATAAGCTTGGCATTGGTGGGCCTTGGTGGAACGAGTCCCGGGCCTGCAGTGCTGGTATGGAGGGCAGGGGCTGTTCAGGGTGGGGGCACAGGGCAGGCGAGGGGGAGGTGTGGCACGGGATGTCAGGGGGAGGTTTGACGCTCCAGCCCTGCCAGTCGGGCACCAGTTGAGAGCCCCTGGGTGAGGCTGGGGGGCAGAAACAAAGCAGGTGTGGAGGGTGTCTGCACCCATCGCCCAGCCGGGATGCCAGCCCTGAGGGCTTCTTCCCTAGGCAAGCCAGAGAAAGCTTTGGGGCAGTAGCCCTGGTCCCTGTGGGAGGCTTCACCTTTTTCCCTGGCCATGGCAGGGGGTGGCACTGCATGGTCTTTAAGTTCCCTTCCAACCCAAACCATTCCATGATTCTATGATCCATCCAGCCTGGCCTTGAACACTGCCAGGGATGGGGCAGCCACAGCTTCGCTGGGCAACCTGTCCCAGTGCTCCCCACCCTCTCCTGGAAGAATTTTTTCCTGATGTCCAATCTAAATCTCCCTTCTTTGACTTTAAAGCCGTTACCCCTTTTCCTGTCACTCCGTGTCCTTGTTAAAACTCCCCCCCCCCCCCCCCCCCCAGTTTTCTTGTAGCCCCCCAGGCACTGGAAGGGGCTCTAAGGTCTCCCCGGAGCCTTCCCTTCTCCAGGCTGAACCCCCCAACTCTCTCAGCCTGTCCCCATGGCAGAGGGGCTCCAGCCCTCGCAGCATCTCTGTGGCCTCCTCTGGACTTGCTCTAAGAGGTCCATGTCCTGCTCATGTTGATGCCCCACAGCTGGACGCAGCACTGCAGGGGGGGTCTCCCCAGAGAGGAGTAGAGGGGGAGAATCCCCTCCCTCGCCCTGCTGGCCACGCTGCTCCGGATCCAGCCCAGGATCCGGTTGGCTTTCTGGGCTGCCAGCGCACACGGCCGGCTCCTGTCCAGCTTTCCATCCCCCAGTACCCCCAGACAAAGATGTTGAACAGCGCCGGTCCCAATCCCGACCCCTGAGGAACGCCGCTCGTCACTGGTCTCCACTCAGACATCGAGCCCTTGACCACCACCCTCTGAGTGCCACCAGCCAGCCAGTTCCTTCTCCACCGAGCGGTCCATCCGTCAAATCCACACCTCTGCAGTGTAGAGACAAGGGTGTTGTGCAGGACGGTGTCGAACGCTTTGCACAAGTCCAGGTAGATGACATCGGTTCCTGTCCTTTATCTCCCAAGGTCACGACCCCGTCGCAGAAGGCCACCAGGTTCGTCAGGCAGGATCTGCCCCCGGTGAAGCCACCTTGGCTGTCACCAATCCCCTCCTCGCTTTCCACGTGCCTTTGCATGGTTTCCAGGAGGATCTGCTCCACGATCTTGCCAGGCACAGAGGTGACACTGACTGGGCTGGAGTTCCCCGGATCCTCCTTTTTCCCTTTTTAAAGATGGGGGTGATATTTCCCCTTTTCCAGTCAGTGGGAACTTCACCAGGCCGCCACGACTTCTCAAACACGGGGGGTAGAGGTTGCACAACCTCATCCGCCAGTTCTTTCAGGACCCGCGGAGGTATTCCACCAGGTCCCATGGAACTGTGCACCTGCAGGTTCCTCAGGTGCTCCCGAACCTGATCCTCACTGACCACGGGCGGCTCTCCATGCTCCCAGTCCCTGCCCTTGCCTCCCGCGACTCGGGGGGGTACGGCTTGTGCCCTCGACAGTGAAGAACGAGACAAACAAATCACTGAGCACCTCGGCCTTCTCCATATCCTGGGAAACCTGCTCTCCTGTTTCCTTGCGCAGAGGGCCCACATTTTCCTCTGTGGGGCCTGCGAGCACTTGAGGTGACCATGCAGCCCCAGGGCCTGTCTCGACGCTGGGCAGGACTGTGGCCCCCTGCCCTCCCAGTGTCTCTGGCAGGCGGGAGCAGCAGAGAGCAGGGAGACGTTTTGGGGCAAAGCCCGGCACTTTGCACTGGCAGGTGGTTTCCAAATCCCGCCTGGCGCTGCTGCTGCTGGACACAGGCACAGCCCCTTGGGTTGGGAAGTGGGGCTGGCCCAGCAGGTCCGGAACGGTGAGTCCCACTGCCAGACAAAGAAGTGCCTTGCGGTTGTATCGGGGGCATCCGCAGGGTGTTTGCCGATCCCCTGGCTCGGCTGCGAAAACACCGCCGCAGGCACCGAGATGCCCAAGGGCTGAGGGGGCTGGGGAGGGGCTGGGCACTGGCGCTCAGGGGGTCTGCGTGGGGTGGGCAGTCTTTGCCTTCGGGCTCTCCGGGGCTATTTGAGTTTGGCTCTGTGAGCTGGGGCATTTGGGGACATGGCAGGGAGGCCCTGGGGTCTGTCCTTCCCGCTGCACGGCTGCCCAGTAACCTGCTCCCCTTTGCCTCCTCTTCCCAGGAGGGTGGTGGGGGCTCGGCAGGGCCCATCAGATGTGGACACCCGAGGTGGGAGCAGCTCTGCACCAGGGCTGATGGGACCAGGGACACGGCCTGTGCCCAAGGGGTCCCCTGGCACCCAGGCCGTCACGCCAGCAACCCAGCCAGGGTCCGTCAGGCTCACGACCACCACCCCGGGGATGAAACTGGGGTCCCCTGGCACCCAGAGCACCATCCCGGGGTGCAGCCAGGGATGCCCAGCCTCAAGACAAACGTCTTGGGGATGCAGCCAGGGACACAAGGAGCAGGAGCAGGGGCTCAGCCAAGTCCCTGACGCATGGACTGCAGCCTTCCTGGTGCTGGGAAGGTCCCTGCTGAAGGTACCCCCCATGCTGTGGGGACACCGATGGACGCCAGTGCTTACGGCTATGGAGAGATGGTGGAGGCCCTGCCAGGTCGGGCAGCTCGGCTGGCTCTAGAGCACCCTGAAAGAGCAGGTGGCCCAGCTGGCAGCCACCAAGTCCAACCAGGCTGAAGTCGAGAAGCTGCGCCTGCTCTTCCCAGATGGAGGTGAGAGCCCTGGAGGGGCTGGGGGGGGGGGGGGGGGGGGGGGGGCGGGGTTAGTGTAGGACACCCTGGGTGCTGGTCTTGTTGCGGCTCATTCCCGCTGGGCAAAACTGACACCTTCGGGGCTGGGCAGCCAAGGCAGCATCCCTCTGAGGGTCCCCCCTGCTGGCTTTTCCCCAGGGCCGCCATGTCCCGTCCTGGGACAGCTGGCTGAGGGGGTGTGCCCCTCCACAGCTGGACCGCCTGGAGCTGGGGCCTTTCCTGCAGCAGCTGGAGCACTGCTGGAGCATACGGAGCAGCTCCAGAAGGCAGCGCAGGCGGAGGGGGATGATGCAGCCGGCATTAAGAAGTGAGTGCGATGGGGGCGACAATGGCTTCAGGGACAGCGCTCACCCCGTTCCCTCCGGCTGTCCCGCCTCGTGCCTGCCTGGTACCCTGGCACAGGAGCAGTTCCCACAGGGGTGGTGGGTTTGGGGCACTCGCTTCTGTGGATTCTCCAGTGCCTAATCCAAGGTGGAGCTTTTTCCCAGGTGGGACCCCACGGACCCCCTTTATTTCATACCCAGCCAACAGGTCAGGACCTTGTGGTGGTGGGGGGGGAATAAACCAGCCTCAACCCTCCCGCTTCCCCCGGCAAACACTGTAACTGGCTGCAGCAAAGTGCTCAGCACAGCGCTCAGCACCTTTTGGGTGCAGGATGGCTGTGCCCCGGCCCCAGCGCGTGAGAGCCCTTCTCCAGGCAGGGGTGGAGGGGGCCGGGGCGGCCTGGGCAGGGCAGGGGAGCAGAGATGTGCTGCGGAGAGCCAGCACACCCTCACCTCCCCGCTGCAGCGCTGCCCCTCCAGCCCCTCCCGCCTGGTGCCCCGCGGCCAAGCCAGCCCACGCTCCTGCTCCCCAGCAAGGTCGGGATGGGGAAGGCAGGGATACGGTGGGGGCGACTGAGGCTGGGAGGGTGATGCTGAGCACCCAGGGTGTCTGTGCCTCAGTTTCCCCGGGGAGAGCTGGGTGTGGCAGGGTTGCCTGGGGATGCTGGGTTTGGCCCTGTGTTTCAGCCAGCCCGCTCTTTCCTTCCCAGCTCGACCAGGCGGAGCTCTTGGGCCAGGAGAGCCGCGTCTACGGGGGCCGGCAGGACAGGCAGCTGTCTGTGCTCGTGGGAACAGGGGGTATGGCCGGGCAGGCTTGGGCTGACCCCACGGGTGTGAAGGGGACAGCAGGCTGGGCAGGACACCTGCGGGGTGGCAGGTTTTCCCCTACCCACGTCCCTGACTCTGGTTCCCTCCTGTCTCTCCCACCACACTTCCCAGGGGATGAGCCCAAGCTGTCCCCAAGGCAGTGGGACACCTGGGGCACCGGCCGCCTGCTGTCACGGCCCCAGACCGCTGGACCCTTGCTCAGCCAAGCGGGTATGGCCCTGCCGGGGCTCCAGGGGGTCAGGGGGCCAGAAGGCAACCTGTGGTCCCGCGCTGGGTGGGGGTGAGTTGGGGATCTGTGCCTGGTGCCGAGTGGGGCGGGACGGGGTCTGGGTCAGGATGGGGAGGGGTGAAGCAGGCTGGAGTGGGGAGGGCTATTGGATGAGGACCCCCGTCCCTGTGTTGGAGCCGCAACAAGACGGGAGGTCCTGAGCAGTGTGGACAAGAGCATGTCCACTTCATGTGTCCTTGCTGCCTCCTCCATGCCAGGCTGGCAGAGCTGCCTGGTGCATTGGGGGGGGCTTAGGCCTTGCCCTTTGCCCCCACACACTGCCGCCTCGCTGGAGCACAGGCCCGGCGCATGCGACGGCCACCACGTCTCCCGGGCACCGGGGCTCCTCCCGTCCATCCAGACATCAGGGCACAGATCCAGTGCCCCCGCAGCCAGGCAGGGCTGGGGGTCCCCGGCCGAACCCCCAGCACCCCAGCCATCGAGTAGGCGAATGAGGGGCAGCAGCCGGCAGCAATAAAGGGTGTTGAGCAGCCAAGTGCCTGGGGGGGGGGGCCCTGGGTCAGGGGCATGCGAAGCCACCAACAGGATGGTGTTGTCATAGACTGAGAGGGTCCTTTTCTCTTGTTTCTTCTAGTAAAAGATTTCCTCCAGAACCTCTCCGTGTCTCTGTGGGAGCTGAAGACAAGGACAGAGCCTGGGGACCTGGGGGAGCTGGACACACACGACAAGGGCTGCCAGGACTTTGTCTCCAACACGACCAGCGTCCCCTCCAGCGGGACAGGGCAAAGCCCTTCACAGCCTCCGGACCATCCGGCCCTTCCTCAGGCCCCACGGCGCTCAGCCCCGGGGCCCAGCTTTGCCTCGCTGCCGCAGCAAAACACCCCCAAAGCACCCCAAGCGTGGCGAGGGAGGGGGCTACACGCCAGGCTGGGACAGTCCTCCCCGTGCCGGGCTGTGCCTTGGGCAGCTGCAAGGCCGGGAAGGGGACAGGAAAAGAATTCCAAACAAATCCCTGCACCCGCTAAAAGTGCCTGGAAAGTTCATCTCTCCCTCTTGCCCCTTTCCCACGCAGAGCTCCACAACCTGGGGCCAACGCAGCCGGAGGCTGTCTTTCCTGGCGGGCTCCCGCAGTGCTGGCGACAAGAAGTTCTCTGCCACAAACGTCAGGAATGGCCCAGCCCTGCTCCTCACGGCACTGCGGTATTCCCAGCTGGTGCCTGGGAAGGTGAAGCCTCCCACAGGGACCAGGGCTACCGCCCCAAAGCTTTCTCTGGCTTGCCTAGGGAAGAAGCCCTCAGGGCTGGCATCCCGGCTGGGCGATGGGTGCAGACACCCTCCACACCTGCTTTGTTTCTGCCCCCCAGCCTCACCCAGGGGCTCTCAACTGGTGCCCGACTGGCAGGGCTGGAGCGTCAAACCTCCCCCTGACATCCCGTGCCACACCTCCCCCTCGCCTGCCCTGCACCCCCACCCTGAACAGCCCCTGCCCTCCATGCCAGCACTGCAGGCCCGGGACTCGTGCCACCAAGGCCCACCAATGCCAAGCTTATCCCAGCGCCGGGAAAAGACCAAGGCTTGCCCCCACGGCCCTGAGAGCCGCCTGGAGGGGCCGGGGGCACCCCAGTGCCCCTTAACCCTTTCCCTGCCCGGAGGGGCGGGGCAGGTTCCTGGGGCGGGGCGGAACACAGGGAGCCCCCGCATTGTGACCTGGGACACCCCAGAGACTCCTTAGCAACCGCCAGCCACACAGCCAGAAGGCACCATGGCGTGGCCACCGCGGCAGCTCCCACCCCGCCGCTCCCGCGCACCCCCTGCGCCCCAGCTCCAGCCCACTTTTCTGCTCCCGGACACCTTCTACCCCCCAGGTAGGCACCGACGCCGACCCCTGCAGCCCGGGGATGCTCTCAGGGGCCAGAGCAGAGCTGAGCCCTGGCCGTCACTCCTGTCTCTCTTCCAGGCTCAGCCAACCTGTGCCCAGTGCCCAGGCAGTGGCAGCCCTTCCCCGCAGCCTGGGCACCCGCGGCGCGGAGGGCACCCCAGGTCCCCCGGGCATCACCAGCAGGTATGGCAGCCCTGTCCGCTCTGGCACCCGGACCCCCTGCACACACTCAGCGTCCCACACCCCCGGGAACCCCAGCATCCCCTGCACCCCCGGCCCCTGGCACATATGGCACTGGGGTGCAGCAAGCCCAGGCAAGTGTCCATGCCCTCACCGGGGTGATGTCTGCCCACTACATCCAATTCCCAGGGGATTTCCCAAACACTTGGGGCCACATCTCCCGTTCCACCTCAGGGAAGCCAGCCCCCTCCCCAGTTAACAACCCCGGCCCACCCCGCGGGGAGCGCCCCGGCCACCATCTGCCCACGTGCCAGGCGCAGAGCTGTTTGGCGTCGGCCACCGGGGCCGGCTTGGCGGGTGCACCTGGAGGTTGCCCCCGGCCCAGCACGGCTCCCTCTCACCCTCCCAGGTCTGCAGAGGGCTCCATGCAGCTGCCTCTTCGACCACCACCTCCTCCACGTGCCAGGGACGGGCACCGTCCACCTGCCATCGGCCTCCGCCACGCTGGGCCACGCTCCCGCTCCTCTGCCGGCTGCTGCCCTGTGGGTCCCTGGGGGCTACGAGACACCCCTGGCCTGGGCAGTCCCGGTGACCCCCCACGGCCAACCGCAACCCCTGGCCCCCCCAAACCATCAGGCCAGAGCGGTGGCCCCGACTCTGCTGCGGCCAACGTCCAGCCCCGGCTCCCAGCACATCAAGGGGCCGGCGGCACAAGTCAACATCTCCGGCCGGGCCACCGCCACAGGGGCAGCCCCGGGCAGCACCATCCGCCCGGGCAGAGACATCCCCCCCAGCCCCGTTGCTGCCCGGGACAACCACGGCCTTGGGGACCTCGAAGTCACTGAAGAGCAGCTCCTCGAAGAGGCCCTAAGGCTCTTTGGTTGCTCCCGGGATGTGCTGGGGGTCAGCGAGGGGGGGCCCAGCAGTGTCCCTGTGCCTGGGCACCCTGCTGACACTGGCGGGGAGGGGAGAGCGGTGACCCCAGCGCCCCCGATGTTGCCCTCCTCCACCCACGGCTCCCAGCACATCGAGGGGCAGTTGAACATCGCTGGCACGGCCACCACCACGGGAGCACCCCTGGGCAGCAACATCCCCCCGGGCAGCAACATCTCCTGCAGCCCCTGTGCTACCCCGGAAAACCTGGGACTGTGGGACCTGGCAGATGACCTGGAGGTTTCCAGGGAGGAGCTGCATGAGGACACCCTAAAGCTCATTGCTTCCGCTCTGGAAATCGAGGGGGTCAGCCAGGATGGAGCCAGCAACATCGCCCCGGGCCATGGCATCCCCTCCCATTCCGCTGATGCCCCCCACAGCCAAGAGCCTTGTGACCCGGCCGGAAACCTCGACCTGCCCGGGGAGGTGCCTCTGGAAGAGGCACTAAGGCTCTTTGGCTGCTCCCTGGACACCGTGGGGGGCAGCCAGGACGGTCCCGGCAGCAGCCCCATCTCTGGGGACCCTGGTGTCACCGGCACAGGGGTCCCCGACAGCGACTTCGACTCGCTCTCGCTGCCGGATGGCCTGCTCACCCTCGCCGCCCACGTCCTCGAGACCCCCGACGCCATCCTCAGCAACGAGGAATCCATCTTCTCCATGGAGCTGCTGGAGCCGTGGGAAGATGAGGCGATGGACCCGGCACCGTCCCCTCTGGCCGTGGCAGAGGAGCGGGGGAAGAAGCGGGGGCAGGAGCCGCGGGGGAGCACCTTGGACGAGCCCCCCAGCAAGCGCAGGGCTCTGGCCGGCAGCACGGGGCTGGCAGGGGGGCAGTAGGCCCACGGCGGGGCTGGGATGGACCTGGGGGCAGCGGGGGTGGGGAGGAGGGGGGTGTTAGTGTGCAGTTAAAGAGTCTCTTTCCTTCCTTGTTTCCCATTAAAAGACTTTCCTCCAGAACCTCTCCGTGCCTCTGGGGTGTGGGGGGAGGGGGCACCGGGAAACGGCACCCAAGAGCTGCCAAAGCCCCGCTGAGCCCCAGGTCGAGCCGGGGAGCCCCGAAGGGCACCGAGCCGTCCCCGGGGACGAGTCACCGCCAGCAGGGTGGGAACAGCAGGGATCGGGGGGACTCCCCCATCCCCTTCCCCATGGAAGCAGCCCTTCGGCAGGGAGCCAGCACAGGAGCGTCCCTGAGGACTCACAGACATGGCCCCACGCTGGAAGGAGCATGGAGCCCCTGGGACACAGACAGAGCTTGGTGGCAGAGAGGGGCCAGACACACACGACAAGGGCTGCCAGGCCTTTGTCTCCAACACGACCAGCGTCCCCTCCAGCGGGACAGGGCTCGCTGCAAAGCCCTTCACAGCCTCCGGACCATCCGGCCCTTCCTCAGGCCCCACGGCGCTCAGCCCCGCGGCCCGGCTTTGCCTCGCTGCCGCAGCAAAACACCCCCAAAGCACCCCAAGCGTGGCGAGGGAGGGGGCTGCACACCAGGCTGGGACAGTCCTCCCCGTGCCGGGCTGTGCCTTGGGCAGCTGCAAGGCCGGGAAGGGGACAGGAAAAGAATTAAAAAAAAAAAAAAAAAAAAAAAATCACTGCACCAGCCAGAAAGTGCCTGGAAACCACCTCTTTTTATTGCCCATTTCCCAGCACAGCTCCACAACCTGGGGCCAACGCAGCCACCGGTGCCTTCTGGAATGGTCCTCACCTTCCCGGCTCTGGCTTGCCGAAGGTGCAGGGTGAGGTCCCCGTCGGGGCAGTCCCCCAGTGCCGGGCATTGGTGGGGATAAGCCCTTTTCTTATGCCACTCCCAGTGACACCGCTGGGGTGGTGGGAGCCGCTGTGGACCTCAGGCAGTCACAGTCCCGTTGGCGTCAGCATGGCACAGGTCCCAGTGCCGCTGCTGCTCAGCCTCTCGCCTTGCATGCTGACCACAGCCCCCTCTCCAGCCCTGAGCATCATCCTTGCCCCAAAACTCCCGTCCCCTCGAGCAGCTGCACCACCAGCACCCACAGCTCTCGGGTGCCACAGAGAGGGATTCTGCTGCGGAGAAGGAAGAGAGAAAAAAAGAATAATCACAGAACCAAAATGTAAAGGATTCTTAGTTCTGTTGGATAGGCTCTCCTCTCCCAAAGCTGCTGCTGAAGCTCTTGGTGCCATCAGGGCTACTGGGCACACGAAGCACCCTGTCCCACAGGTCAAGGGGCTCAGGAACTCCCATTGCTGCTGGGGGATATCCAGGCGGAGGTTTGGCATCCAGAGGACTGCTGCACCAGGCTGCCCAGGCACTCGCCCCACACCCCCAGCCGCAGGGGCTCTCGGTGCTGGAGCAGAGGCCATAGCAGCTGCTTGTGCCTAAGCCTTTTCCGAGTGGAGGGAAGACTTTGCTAGCGAAGAGTGATCCAGTGAAAGCCTTGTCCAAGTTGCCAGGCTTGAAGTTGCTGCTGGGCCAGGCGGCTGCTGGGGGGTCCTTTTTCAGGAGGAGGGGCAGTGATGCTGGGGTACCCTCTGTCTCCAGAGAGCTGCAGAGCAGGGAATCCCTGTTGGTATAGGGAAACACTGTGGCTGCTGCCTTCTCCTTCCAGCCTGGCTGGTTCACCAGCTCCTCTGCCACTTCCTTCTCACCCCCAGGTTTCTTCTTGAGGCCCTTCCCACAGAGTCGGACCACCCTGATGCTCTCACCACCTGGGAAGTTTTGGTGACAGAGGTCCTCGAAGGCCCTGCGGGCACTCTCCAGGCTCTCATACTCCACCAGCGCGCAGCACTTGCTCAGCAGCTCAGGGAAACGTGATGTGTATTTCCGTACATCGGAGGGCAGCTTGCGGCCTGGCCTCAGGATGCGGATGGAGGTGATGGCACCAAAGGGGCTGAACATCCTTGTGATGGTCTCAAGAAAGTTCTTCTGAAGCGGCATCAGTGTGTCCTGCTCCTGGGGCAGCAGCTCCCAGGCCAGCAGCAGTTTGCTGGGAGGGATACTCAGCAGGGACTCAGGGACGGGAACCCGACGCCTCACTTTGGTGCCCTCCTCATTCACCTCCAGCAGCTCTGAGAACTGCAGGGCGTAGAGTGTGAGCCGCCAGTCACGGGTCAGGTATTTGACCTGTGGAGAGAGGGGCCACTGTGTACCCCTGAGTCTCCCCAGGCAGGGACCACCCCAAATCCATCATCCAGGCAGGCTGCAACCCCATCTACCTGAAGTCATGGCAAGGCAATATCCCCCTTTCATGTGAGCATCTTCAGGTTTGTAAGAGAAGGTCCCCAGGGCCCCCTGGAATGTGACAACAAGCTACAGCTTCCCCCTACATCACACCAGCCAGGCTTCCCTGCAGTCTTTTGGTTATGGATGATCTCTCCCAAAGCAGCCCAGGGGAACCATAGATAGAGGAGGTGAACCCAGCCCTGGGAGTGATGCGAGGACTTCCCCAACCACCCTCCCTGGCTGGAGAACAGCTGTGGCACGCTGAAAGCAGAGAGCAGAGCCCAGCACTGCACAATGAGTGCTTCGCTGGGACACAGATAGCTGGAGCAGAGCCTGGACCTCACTGTACACCCCAACAGAGACAGCCAGACCCCCAGACATCCTCCACATGAAGGCCACTTCCCACCCCAGCTGCCTGGTGCCACGGGCTGCCTACCTTCTTGAAGGATGTCAGCAGTTTGATGCTGACAAAGCCCATCTTGTTCTTCTGGACATGTTTCAGGAGGAAAGCATCCTTGGCCAGGTTCTCATCAGAGAGGTAGAACTCCACCTGGGACACAATCCTCCGGACTAGCTGTGGGTCGGCAATAGAGTAGTTGCAGCCCAACAGGTCGGCCCCCAAAACACTGCTCGTATTACAGAAGCTCCTAGCAGAGCAGTAGAGACACAGGCATGAGTTAGTGGCCTTTAGGATGTGCAGCACTGCCCAGTCCCAGCTGCAAAAGTGAGGATGGCAGGGACACCAGAGAGACGCAGGGCCATCAGCTTTGCTCTGGCTATAGGGGAGCAACACCATCCTACACACTGCGAGCCTCCCAGTGCCGGGAGCGCTGGTGCTAGACCTTGAAACTGAACCCATCCTACCCAAGGGACACATTCCCTTGGGGATGAACATGAGGCAAGGCCAGGGCTCAGCCCCCACACACTTCCCAGCAGCCACATACCCACTGAAGCTCTCGAAGAAGTCCTCCTGGTTGAAAAGGGTAAAGGAGCAGCTCCGTGGTGAATGGAGATGCAGCGCTGGGAAGGAATTTCTTTGCACTGGCAGAGGAGTGCTGCGGCTGCGCTGGGAACCAAGCCCCAAGGCCACCCCAGAGCTAGGAGTTGACATCATCCTTCATCTGGGACATTACAGAAGAGAGGAACAGTGCTGTGATGCTTTCCAAACCTAGCCCACCCCAGAGCAGAGCCCTGCTCTGGGCTGCAGCCCCCAACTCAGGGACTGGAGGCAGCTCATAGCTTGGCCATGCCCTTACCTGCTTGGCAGCGCTGCAAAGGGTAGAAAGTCCTTATACTACATCCCAGAGCCCCCAACCCTCCCCACCCCCAAACTAAGGCTCCTCAAAGACAAAAGGAAAATAAAAGAAAAAAAAAAAAAGCAGCCCTTCGCAAAAGTAGACTGCTGGTTTATAAGAGCAGCCACGCCGAAAGAGCCTCAGCCAGTGGTTCCTGACCTGCCCAGACCCACCGGCTCCAGGTGAAACCCCTCTGCAGGTCAAGTAGCCCCAGCTGAGCCCTGGAGTAGCCAGGCTCCTCCTGCAGCGACTGCTGAGCCAGGCTGGGCAGCCAGCTGAGGGGCAGAGGCAGCAGTACCAGTACTAGGACTGGTACTGGTAACGGTACCCAGTGAGGTGGTGAAGTGCTGCCACGAGGCATTGGTCTGTGCCTCAGTTTCTCTGTCTTGCACAGTAACAATCCTGCAGAGGTGGAGGGCAGGATCAGTCCACGGCACTATTTCAGCTCCTGGTGCTGCCAGAGTGTCAGGCAAAGCTCCTGCTTCCTGCAGAAACACCCCTCACCCCAACGAGAGGCAGCAGAAAAGCCCCAAGGATGGGGTGAAGCCCAGAGAATAGCACGGGCCCCCTGGGAGGGGCGATGCTGCAGGGCAGGACGGTCAGTAGCCTCAGAATGAGATGGGGAAGGAGATCCGGGATGAGACTCATCCCTGTTGCTTGAGCCCTGCCCTGGGCAGGAGCAGGAGGGCAACGTGGAGGTGAGGGCCCGGCTGTCAGAGCAGTGGGGGCTAGGGCAGGTGGGGCAGCGCTGCGCAGTGGGGGGGCAATGCCAGGGCTCGGGGGGCTGTGCCATGGACCAGGGATGCCATTTGGAGGGGTTGATCCTGGGAGCTTGACCTGGTTGGCCCTCAGCCCGTCTGTCCAGGCATGGGGTTCAGCTGAAGTTTCTCTGGGCCATGGCCACAAGGACCAGCCGAGAGCTCATGTCCACCTTGAGCTCTCGGAACAACCTAGCACCAGGCTGGCGGCACCTCCCCTGTGGGCAGGCTGGTGCCTGGCTGCAGCTCCGTAGGCAGCACCGCCGTCTCTCCTGTCCCAGCCATGCAGGGCTGCTCCCCCTGAATCCCCAGGGTGTGCTGCACTGTCCGGCTCCTGGGATGAGCCATGGGGACTGGCAATGCCAGACCACTTCTGGGATGTCACCTGCCCCAGGGTGGTGGCACTTGGTGGCAGCTGTCAACAAGGACACACCTCAGCTGAATTTTCAGCGGGAAGCAGATCCACTGCCAGTCAGACACTGCCGGGCTTAACCCTCCACCCAACATTCCCGTCCAAGCTGTCTCTCCTCACAGGTTGATGCTCCTGCAAACCAGCCTCCCTGTCCTGCGCTGGGGGTCCCACTGCCCCAGCCTCTCATCTCCCAGCCTGGCAGCTCCCAGGCGCAATGCTCTCTCCGAAACCTCTGCAGGGATTTGCCCATCTAGGAGGGGTGATGGAGCCAGAGGCAAACTGAAGCTGGGCTGTGTGTACGTTTTCTGGGAGCGCTTTGAGCTGTGCTTTGCTTTCCACTTGCAGGCTCAGGTCAGGAGGTGCTGCCGACCTCCCCAGGGAAGTAACAGGGGAAGCATACACCAACCACCTTGTCCCAGTCCCAAGACTTGGTATCCGAAGGAAGATCTCCAGGACTCCATTCCCGCAAGATTGGGCATAACCCAAAGGGAGAGTGAAGCCAGCAAGGACGCACAGGGGCTGAGGCTAAACCTTCCCTTTCCCAAGGGGTCAGAGCAGGAATGATCTGTCCCTCGTTACATCCCTTTCTCACTCCTCCCATCCTTCACAATCAGTCTGGAAGCATGATTAGAAAATGCTTTAGCGGTCCCATGCTTAGCAGCACCTTGAATCTTTCAGCCTCTTCTTCCCTCCGTGAACTCTGGTGTAGTGGGCGCATTGCCCCTACAAACCAGCTGCTGTTTTGTGGTGAATCTGCCTCCCTGCAGACACTGGATCCCTGGCCGAAACTGCTTTAATTAGACTACACTAGGCAGATCCTGCATCTCCCCCCAACGCTGCAATGCTGCAGCATCTGCCTGACATCTCTTTTCAGTGATTAAAGAAGAAATGGGACCACAGCAATTATTGTACAGGCCTGAGCATTTGATACATGTTTATTGCTATTCAGGTTTAGCTGGGAATTCTGTGCATATCGGGTTTAGGTGGTTGTCCAGACTCCTTGCACAGTGCTGCAGAGCTCCGGAGCATCTCGTCTGCACGTCCGTGGCAAGCAGAAGGTGGCTGGCTTCGGTTGGTAGCGGCTTCAAAGAAGAGCCAATGCACCAGTTGAAGTTATTCTCACACTCAGTGGGAGTAGGGGAGTTTAAGACTTGGTTGCTCAGTTGTTTTTTTAGACCATCTTATCTCATCAGCAGGATCTGAAGTGCGGACTCTGACCCAGGGTGTACTCCTTGTCGTTACTTACAAATAAATCCAGCTTTCTCACTTGTCTCCTGTTACTTTGATATGAGACATTTACAGACAAACATCACCCTGACAGATAACAGCACGGGACAGGAAGAGGGAAAGATGTGCCACTACACTCACTTTCATTTCACTTTCCATTAGCAACATGTTTTGAAGTGTCACAGCTACCTTAGTACCATTCGGAATGAGTAAATAATATATTTGGATAGAATATACTCCGGTATGCAAATGTACACGAGACCCCTGGAAAAGCTCACATCAAATACTGTATCATTAGAAATAATAATAATAAAAGCTATTTATGACACGGCCTTTATTCACAGAAAGACTTGCCCCAGGGCTTTGTTTTTGTAGTTTGGCTTGATGACAGTTCCACCCCCTCCTCTGCCCTGCAGTCCACATCAGCTCAGACCCCACAGGACACGGAGAGGGAGAATAAAACCCCTCTGGGGCAGAAGCTCCCCCAGCTCAGCCCCGCAGGAGCCACCACCACAATGATGCCGCAGGAGAAGGTGAAGCGATACAGCAACGGGAAACACCACCGTCGTGCTGAGCATACCCAGGGCCCAGGAAAGCCCCTCACCACTGCACGGACGGGCTGTTGTATCCGAATCTGAGCTGCAGGGAAGCAGGCACGCCGGCCCACCCTAAGGCACTGCAGTCGCACACCCTCACCCGTGCTCTGGACGCAGCCCCGCGGGCAGCTGCGCCCCCCCGTCAACATTTTAGCCAGACATCAAGCGAGAATTTTACAGAACCCAAGCTGCGGGAGCAGTTCCCCTGTGCCTGGGTACCCTGGCGAGCACGGGGATTGCCCGGGCAATGGGGAGCACAGGGAGCAACGAACACACTTTGCGACCAGCTGCTGCTTCCTCAGAGTCCTTTGGTATCTTGAGTTGGCCCGACAGTGTCCCAGGAGCATTTGTGGCTCGGCGATGAACCGCACAGCTGGGGGGACACGGGAGCAGGAGGGAACGCACGTCCCCAGGTCCCAGAGCATGCACGTGCACCTGCCGCGACCAGGTGGATGTGCAGCCTGGAGCCCTCCCCTCAGGCAGGAACAAGAGAGACAAACTGTCCTGCCTTCCCCAGCATGACCGATTTGGCAAAGTCAGAGCCAGGACAGCTCATCTTGAAAGACTGGAAGAGAAGGGCCAGGTACTTTTCCTTCTTCTTGGGCACTGATTGGTTCAAGTTTGTATCACAGTGAAGTCTGAGAAGTGGGGAAGAAACCCAAACCACCTTCCCTGAAAGAGAAAGCCTCGTGTGCCCGCCTCGCTCAGGCTGGAGAGGACAGCCTCTCCTAGCCAGGCACATCTGATCCGCTGCTGACCACAGAGGCTTCCATCGCTCGGTAGCACACGTTGGACCTCACCCTCCTGCTGGCAGCGGGCAGGGGGAAAGCGGGCCAACAAACCAGTCCCATCCCACCGCCCGCCCAGGCTCACCCCCTGAGCCCTTCCTCAAACACAAGTAAACATAAAGAGAAACTAAGAGGCACTAATAACGCAGATACGGGGAGGCTCAGGCTTGTGACTGTCAAACCTGGCTCCGGACGTCTTCGTCCGGCTGGAGAAGAGCCGAGTCCCCGTTTCAGATCTCCTGCAGCGAGTGGCCGGGGTCGCTGCGTTCCCGTTTCACCATCGGTTCCCCCACACTCCGGGAGTCCGTGTCCACCTCGCTGCCCAGGTCACTGATGTCATCTGCAAAGGACAGGTCTCAGCATGAGTGGTGACCGGAGGGAAGAGGTCCTTTATCCCACAGAGCAGGGTGGAAGAGCCAGCACAAGGTTCCCCCTCCCACAGTGATTCAACCCTGACCCAGCGGGCTTCCCTTGAGGGAGAGGAGGTACCTTTGTCCAGCAGTGTTGGGGACAGGGATGTGAGGTCACCAAACTGAAAGATAAAGGAGTTACAAGGTCAGTGAGGCTTGTGGAGGCCCGAGGTGCCAGACCTGCAGGTTGACATCTAATTCCAAACAATCCTAACAAGCAGCTTAAGTGCTCAGGAGAAACCACAAGCATCGGCAGTGCTGGTGGTGAAGAGCAGAAAGCAAAACCGACCACTCGTCTGGGGAAAAGGTCTGCTGCTGCCGTTTAAACCTCTGGGCAAACACCACACACAACAATCCAGCGCAGGATCCCGCTCTGGAACGAAGGGAGACATTTTTTTGTCTTCCAGGTCAGAACCAAATGCTGCCACAGCCCAAAGGATGGTGCCTTTCCCCAGCCCTCTGCATCTCTTGGGCAGCTGCTCAGACAGCCAGCTAGTCACCTCTGCTGGGACTTTACCACTGCCCTGCAACCCTCTGCAAGCCTTTGCATTCAGGCCAGGAGAGTGCTTTGGCTTGCAAGGCCACAGTGCCAAGCGTAAGCAGAGGCTGGTGATATGCTGGGTTCTGGAGATGAGATGTCTCCCCCTGTGACGAGGTCTGAAACTCAATTACTGTAACAATAATGACGAAAAGTCAGGCAAAGTTGGGCAGCAGAAGGAACCGAAGAGAGCAGGAGTTATCAAGTGAGAAGTGGAAACGGAAGGATGCGATTCATCTGCTTTTGCTAGGAAGAATCAGCCTCCTCCTGGAGAACAGAAACGTTGCAAGAGTTTACTGTTAATAAAAGCAAAACCTGAAGGATGAGAGCCTCCCACAGCTAGGTTTGCTGGAAGCCACTCTCTGCCTTTCACGTGAGAAAGAATTTTGAGAGAACTGGGCTTGTTCAGCCTGGAGAAGGGAAGGTTCTGGGGAGACCTTATTGCAGCCTTCCAGTGCCTGGGGGGCTACAAGGAAGCTGGGAAGGGACTTTTTACAAGGGCAGGGAGTGACAGGACAAGGGGTAATGGGTTTAAATTGAAAGCAGGGAGATTTTGGTTGGAGATCAGGAAGGAATTCTTCCCGCAGAGGGTGGGGGGCACTGGGACAGGTTGCCCAGAGAAGCTGTGGGTGCCCCATCCCTGGGAGTGCCCAAGGCCAGGCTGGATGAGGCTTGGAGCAACCTGGGCTGGTGGAGGGTGTCCCTGCCCGTGGCAGGGGGTGGGACTGGGGGGCCTTTAAGGTCCCTTCCAACCCAAACCATTCCATGTTCCTTTAATATCAATAAAGACAGAGGTTTTGCAGGGAATGGTGTGAACTTGCAGTGCTGCTAACTTGGTGCAACAGCGTGGGTCTAATGGGAGGGGAAGGGCAAGCAAAAGCCATGCAATTGATTTGCCTGGCTCCCCTACACGAGTTCCGTGAAGAAAGGAAACAGCATGAGCTTCAAGGAGCAAATGAGATCTGTTTTAATCTAACAATAGTGTCTATATTGTGGTCACAGGTTTATCAGGGCCTTTTAAATCTGGGTGTTTCAGAGTGAAAATTTGGAATGGCTTCAGCTAGGCCCAACAGGCCCTGCATGCAAGCCAGGTGCCAGATCTGCTGTCCAATTGGTCAAAAAAAACCCCAAATACCACACTCCTACACAAACCCATCCCTTCTCTTCTTCAAGTCAAAAGCAGAGAGAATGGTTACTGCACATGTAACCCTGGAGCTTGCAGAGACCTGAAGAAGCTCAGTGACTGGTACCACTGAAAGATCCAGGGAATGTAAGTTCTGGAGCTTTTTTGGCTTGCGTTAATTTTTGTGTCAGATGGGACTTTGCTCTGGCGGGAACCCCAAAGTCAGGGTTGGTACCATGGGTTATGGAGTGAAAGGGGGAGATCCTTTCCTCCCCTCCTCCAGGCCTCCGAAGCCCAGCTGATGCTCAACTGCCCCAAACCTCACCAGCTCAGGTATTAGTGAGCCACGAGGGAAGATGCTCAAGGAGCTGGATCCTTGTGCCAGGCAACTCAAAACAACTCAGTAAATCCTTTGGCAAAGATGGTTATAAAACCATGTTCAGAACACAACACAGCTTGTGAACCACCCGTGTCTCTCTAAGTGCTGCTTAGTTTGAGTTTGTTTCTAGGGAATAAACAATTCTCACCTCTCCCATTACAGCAATCGGCGTCTCCCCTGTTGCCTGGGCAACACGATGCTCTACCAGATAAAACATGTATTCATCATAAAGCAGACGAATCAGGTGGAAGGAACCAAAGCTGGCAGCACTGCGCAAGGTGAGGTCACGGATCACCATGGAGCTGGAAAATGTTCAGGAAACAAAATATTTGGGTTGTGTTTTACACTTTCATCATGGCTGATGTGAATTCTTGACCCCAAAGGTACTGTGGGATAGAGTGGACTGTTTCTACCTCAAACCCAAGAGTATCAAAGCACTTTAAGAAATTAGTTGAAGGAGTATCCTATCCCCATCCTGAAAGGATACAGGTGCCCTTTTGCCCGGGTGTGTGCCCTTTTGCAGCAGGGCAGAGCAATACTTAACTGGAGTTGCATGGCAGTGAAGAACTTGGCCTTGGCTTTTCAAGGAGCTATTTACATGTCCTACACCCAATGCAGAAGTATCTCCAAAACGAGAAAGAAAATGTACCTGTAGAAAGACCATTTCAACAGGAACTGCCTGGCTGCCTTGGGGAAGCTGGGACTGCCCTCGTGATGCTTCAGGACTTGAGTAACAACATTATCCAGCCAACTAGCCCACTGGTCCAGAGAGCTCTGCTGCTGCAAAGTGAGCTTGAAATCCTGCTCCAGCTTCTGTACCATGCCTTCCTCACACTGGCACACCCACGAGGCTTGCTCCTGCTCGGGAAGAAGGGTTGACAGTTACTCATGCCAAGCCTGTATGGTTTTTGCACCCCAACTCAAAAAATCAACTTCATTTCTAGTAGACAAAGACTCCAAAGCAGCTCTGAATCACGTCTCCTCTGACCTGTCCAAAGCACAGTACAATATTATTATTAGAGCTATATTATTTTTGGTAGCACTACTTCTTACAGAGGTTCCTTAGCTCCTTCTCCACTGTTCACAGTGGGATGGCAGACTTACCTGGAAAAGTAACTCCAAACCCATTAAATGGTTCATTTAATCGCTTCTTAGTATCAAAAATAAAATGATGGCTACCAGCAGACAACCTCCGTATAGAGTCCCAGTTCTAGACAAAATGACCTAGGAGAAGATACAGTAAGTTACCTGCACGTTGGCGAAGTCGACCCGGTTGAGATCGCTGAGCATCTGGTTTATCTGGGAAGTGTTCTGCAGCACGGCCCGGGCAGCCTGAGCCAGGTGGTTCAGGGATGTGTACCTCCGTAACGTCTGCGCAAAGGCACTCACTACGCCGACCTGCAACACAGCATGAGGCCACAGAGCTGGGAGGCAAACTGTTCTCAGTGCTGAGCTCAAGCTCACAGCGCACAGCAGCTGGGTAACCCACACAGGCCCAAGCGTGCTGCTGCCCAAAGCACACACGAGTGCTCCAGAGCAGCACTTTTGCAGCATCTATTGCATCTTGCAAAACAGCCTCTGCATTGCTTTAAACTAGCAGGTCTTCACATTCTGCCTCCAGCAGAGACCAGCAAGGTGAGACCAGGCTGCAAGAATCCATGGCTTTAGGAGAGGGGGAGTAGGAGCCTTAGGATCAGTCTCTGCAATGCCATTCTGTCCATGAGGGGTCCGGTGCTTTCTGGTAGGACAACCTCATTCCAGTGCAGAGATTTTCTTCCACAAAGCTTTATCTGCAATTTCAGGACACAGTAATGGCTCAATGCACAGAGCATCATCAGCTTCTGGGACAAAGGAATTGCCCTGCCTGTCCTCCCACTCCTTGCTGATTTTGGTTCATAATTACTCATGACACTGTGCTAGTCCAGAGTACACGTGGCCAAACGCCAGCAGTGATTGCCAATCCCTGTGGAAAACAGCAACATGCACACACACTCAGTCCGTGTCCCTGACCTGCACCGTGTCCCTCCGCTTACCTTGGTCTGGACAACCTGAGAGGGGAACTCACTCATTGCGTTCATCAGCCACCCTTCCAAACTCTTGGCAAAATTACGAATCGCCTGTGTGAGTGTGCCTGCAAAGAAATCTGCAGTTAGAAAGGCTGTTCCGTAACACCTTTGGCCATCACTTTCTAGTTTAGGACTGCTGTGGAAAGCACAGCCTATGACCTGGTTAGCTGTGGCCTGGATTCAGCATCAAGGAGTCAGCTGGGTCCTGCAGTGCACTCAAATTTTTCTTATTCCCTAATGTTGTTACTCAAATTATTCTTAGTCTTACTCTTACCTTCTTATTCTTCCTTATCCTTTTCTTATTCATGGTCCTTCCAAATGTTGGACTATGCTCTTTAAAGACACCCATGTGCCCCAGCATGTAGACTGACAACAGCAGCTCAGAGAGACATGGCTTTCCAGTACTGCTCAACCCACTCTAGAGCTGAGCTGAGGCCTTGGGGGGACTGATGCACACTCCACTGAGGAGCCAAATCAGAGAGAAAGCCCTCGATATCTCATCACTAATCTCCCAAATGAAAGTTGACTTCAAATCTCCAGGAGGTGCAGTAGGGGACAGGATGGTCCTACGTAATCAAGGATATGATCTCCAAGGAAACATCTCACAAGGATTAAACATGCTTATTTGTGCATTAAGCTTCCACTTTTACCTTGACCCTCAGCCAACGGCAGGAGATGTGATATGCAATAAACCACATTTTAAAAGACATGGGAATTTCCAGTGGTCACAAAGTACTGCTGACACAGAGCAATGCTGCAGGAACAATATTGCTGTTGCCGTAATATTTTAGCTTGTATTCAACCCAAAATCCTCTAAATCAGCTTTTACAATGGAAATCTTCATGGCAAGTTGTAGCCAGACTGAGTCATGGATCACTGGTTGTCAGACACAACATCCCATGACTCAGCCCAACGCGGAGAGAGAGCTGAGCTCAGCTCAGGACCCCCCATGCCCTCCTGACCGCGCGGCAGGGTACTCACTGGGCACCGGTCTGAGCACGTCTGGGATGAGAATCTCGACCAGGGCCTGGTACAAGATGTGGTCACAGCTTCTCATCCATTTGAGGATGGGTTCGTATTTGCACAGACTAATCAGCTTTCCTTTCGGGAGGGTGCCTTCGTGTTCTTCTTCACTGCAGGAGGAGGAGGAGGGAGGCAGCGTTAGCAGCAGTTTTGCATTCAGTGCAATCACCCTTCTCTCAATTTCTAAATCTTTTTCAACAGAAAAAACAATTCATATTTCTTCCAAAAAGAAACATCTGATCGTTTGTACAAGTCTCTGACCCTGCAAGCTCCCCTCCATGCAAGGGTCAAAGCTCTGATGACAATTTTCCCTCAAATCCGCATCTCCCTGTGCTTGGCCTTCGCTTCTTCCGTCTTTAGCCTCAGTTGCCTTTTGCACACACGTGTTCATGCGTACCTGGGACCTGCACTTCAGGACAGTCATCTCAGCAAGCAAAGGCTTAGCTGGTACCCCCTTACAGACCCAGCTACTTTCTAAACCTCCTCGGCTGTAGCAGTGGGGACCAACGTTTGCAGCGGATGTTGGTTGAGCAGAGTAGCCGGTACTGACAGACCGGCAATGGTCTTCAGGTGTTTAACACCTCCAAATGCTGAATGTTTTCAGAAAGAAAAAGATGAGGGGTTTTGATGAGAACAGAGAATATTATCTCTAACTGACTGAGCTCAGTCAAACTTGCATTATTTTCACTTTATAGCTGTATGGAAACTTTTTCTGCATGATTAAGGCATAAGATATTTGGTTAAACAGCAACCAGAGAAAACCGAGGCCTTAATGCGCAACCAGAGCATCAACGCAGAGCTGCTTAGACACTACACTGGGAATTGGGAATTTGGAAAGGGACTTTCCCCATGCATTATTATCAAAATCATTAAAACCAAGCCGCAGACATACTCTAAACAGGTAATTAGAGTCTCTGCCTGAGCAGCTTTAGTGAATGAACTCCACCAGCATTCTCCTAGAACACTCACATGGACAAACTGGCCATCAAGTGCCTAAACTTTCTGTCAAGTGGAACCATATTCTGCATTTGCCTACAAGGAAGCTGGGGGGATGTTTTCCAAGGGCAGAGAGTGACAGGACAAGGGGTAACGGGTTTAAATTGAAAGAGGAAGATTGAGATGGGCCATCAGGAAGGAATTCTTCCCACAGAGGGTGGGGAGCACTGGGACAGGTTGCCCAGAGAAGCTGTGGCTGCCCCATCCCTGGCAGTGTCCAAGGCCAGGCTGGATGAGGCTGGGAGCAACCTGGGCTGTGGAAGGTGTCCCTGCCCATGGCAGGGGGGTTGGAATTGGATGGGCTTTAAGGTTCCAACCCAAACCATTCCATGATTCTATGATTTTATCATGCTTTCAAACAGTTTTCCACTTTGGTAATGTTCTGGGTTTATATTTGTGTCTACATAAAGCAGGGGGTGTGTGCTTTATCTACCTATCTTAATTGCTAGCAGTGGTATCGAGAGGTATCAGAGCACACCGCCTTAGCAAGACACTTCAGACAGAGCCCTGCAGACATGCAGCCTCCAGTATGCAGTGAGCCTACTGGTACCTAGCACGGCTCTCTGCGGTGTTGCAATGTGCCTTGGAGGTACACCCTTAAGTAAAAGAGATTTTGAAACAATCAAATGCAGCTACAGTGATTCTTCACAGGAAAAGATTCATTGGGTAACAGCTACTGAGGACAACAGGGCCATATTCTACACATTACTAGGGGGTATTTGCTTATCACTCAAACTTTTACCATTTTTCTTCTGAATATAAAATGGCCGTATCGGAAGTTCTTATATCATCAATAGAAGTGGAAAATACCCATTTTTAATACAAATTTTAAGAAGAAACCTTCACCTTTTCAATTTTCTCTATTTACACTTATTTCTATTCCCCCACCTCTTGGCAGCAGACCACTGACACACAGATGCTGAAGAAAAGGGGGTAACACGGCAGGCAGGAGTACAAAGATCAGAGTAGCTTCGTTTGCCATTATCTGCCTCAAAACTCAAGGCACTTAAAGATCTGGGTGGCCAAAGAAGCGACTTGGTCTAGGTGTCACTCAAACCTCAGGGCCTGAGATGTCACTCAAGACTGATACCTAATGGCACAGAATCGTCGCTGTCTGCTCCTGCGGACCATTTGCGAAGGCAGCCTCCTGTTCCCTTCCACCTCCGCGCTTTGGATCAGCACTTGTTACAAGAGGTATAAGGCGCACAGATGTGTAATAGCAGAGCAGATGCTTTCCTCGGAGCCCTGAACTTTGTGCCGCTGTCATGATATTAAACACTTCTGACACTCTCTGTAATGAATCTGCAGGAAGTAAATGCTTTCAAGTCCCACACAGCACTTAAAATGCATAATGAGGATGAAAACCCTTCATATGTTTGTAAAAGATAGAATATGACAAAAAGTGGAGCATTCGGACATACTGGAAGCCTAGCAGCGTACCTGGAGGGCAGGGCAGCAGAGCCGTCACTAGGTGGTGTTTTAGGACTCCAGAAGGATTGCCACAGTTTCTCAATATAATGAAACTGAAGATTCATTACAACATCCAAAGTCGCCTAACAACAAGAGCACAACTCATTAGCTGCTCTGCTAGCATCTTGTCACGCAGCGTAAGCACAGATTTCATTTGCTGCCATTTAGATTAAATAATTTACAAGAAAAATAACAGAAAGGGCATTGTTTTCACCATCGACGTAACATACAGGTCACACAATGAACAAATAACATCGTTCAGCCTGGAGAAGAGAAGGCTCCAGGGAGACCTTATTGCAGCCTTCCAGTGCCTGGGGGGCTACAAGAAAGCTGGGGGGGACTTTTTAGAAGGGCAGGGAGTGACAGGACAAGGGGTGATGGGTTTAAATTGAAAGTGGGGAGATTTAGATTGGATAGCCGGAAGAAGTTCTTCCCAGAGAGGGTGGGGAGCACTGGGACAGGTTGCCCAGAGAAGCTGTGGGTGCCCCATCCCTGGCAGTGTCCAAGGCCAGGCTGGATGAGGCTTGGAGCAACCTGGGCTATGGAAGGTGTCCCTGCCCATGGCAGGGGGGTTGGAATTGGATGGGCTTTAAGGTCCGTTCCAACCCAAACCATTCCATGATTCTATGATTCTATAAAGTGCAATATTTGAGTTACAATATCTACCAAATCAAACTTTCCCTATTATATTCTAGCTTTTCCTAAAAGCAGGATATGACATGAGCACATGAATTATGTCCCACATCAATGAATCAATTAAAAATATTCCAAATAATCACCTCGCAGTGTCGCCTGTAAAGCAGCTGCAGAGTTTTCACATCATTCATGGTGACCCCTTCTTGTAAAAGGACGTTACGTAGGTCAGGGGCTGGGAACTCGGGAAAGACGTGGGTTACATCTAGGGAAAAAAAGATTGGGAAAGATGGTGAGTTAGCAGCACTGAGTTACAGAGGGCTACAGGTGAGTCAAGGCACTGCTGTTGCTGATGGCTCCCTCTCGTATATCAATTGGGGATGAAAAGAAATGAGACCCATGATTTAATACTTTCCCACTTCACACTATTACACTGGGCAAAAAGCGAACAACCGCAGCCCATTTTATGCAGTGTGGAACGGAAAATGTTTTCTTTCTCTCTGTAATAAAAGAAACAAGAATACATTGTCCTCATCTACCGTGCTTCCCATTAGATTTTGTCCGAAGCCTGAACAATGTCTCCATGGTATTTTGAGAGTACAATGGAAAATATAATTGGACAGCAGACGTATCAGGAGCAATTGTCTTTCAGCACTGGCTGGGATTTGGTGTCTCTACTGGAGATGGTGGAGATGCATAGATCCATGACCAGCTAAGCCAGAGAGCTTGTCTCCCAAGGAGAAGGTCCATACGGATCATCTGCGGTCAGATATGTACCGCAGCCCTTACAATTAAGAGAATCGCTCCTCTCCCTCTGGCTGCCTGTCTTAGCAAGGCTCTTCAGGACCTCCACTCCTTCCATCCAGCTTGGATAAAACCAGATGGATTAAAAACAGAGGGAACCAACAGACGTAACGGTACAAGGAAAAAGGCTTTCTGTGGGTATGGGAGTTAGCAAATAAACTTAGCAAGTGTGACATTACAAGAGCTTATTAGAATATATGTAGTATATATTTAAATGTATGTTTTATATATCTAATACTGTAGATTTATTAGAAAAGCAAACAAATGCAGAAAGCCAGGGCAGGCTGGACAAGACCTCCCTTCTTAAACCTGTAAGCCTAGTCGTGATACATCTAAGACATTAAAGCAGTCTCCTCACCTATGAATTGCTGATGATGTTGACTTTGAGCAGCAACCGATTGCTCTGGCGTAGTGTGCAGGTTACTATTGGACCCACTCTCTGCCATGCCATCCATCTTCTGTGCTGGTCTGTACCTAAATTGAGAGCGTGGCTTGGGATTTACACAGGCACGAGCAAACACACGTACGTTATCTGCAGCGCAGTCATGCAGACTTGTGCGTTTGTTGTGTAATACATGCGGTTACGTTCAAGGCCAGCGCTTTGAGGGCTGAGCATTTATACCATCTACTGAAGTGGAGGGGGAAAATGAGAAACTCCATTTGAAAAGCACTCCATGAGACAGAATTCAAAGGATTGAGACGTTTGCCCAAGGTGACACACACACAAAAAAGAAAAAAAGACCCCAGCAATGAAAAAAACCCCAAGAAGCAGGGCTGGAGTGGGTGGAGACTCTGTCTTGGGAGCTGGCTTTTGCACTTACTTTCTGTTTGGGAGCTGAAGAAATAAATTCTTCTGCTCCTTCTTCACTCCAGCAAGAACCAAAAGTGTCCGTGCTTCCCGGAGACAATTCCAAATTCCTTTGCACATTGTGTTTTATATTAAAAACTACTCAGACACAAGACTAACCACAGGACTGTTTAACTTGCACTGTTGCACACCAAAAAACCCACCCACCAACAAAAACCAAAACCCACCCAAGCACAGCACAAGCTCCCAAGTCCTTTACACTGATTTGGCACAAATAACTCCATAGGCGAGGTCCTAAAACAGTTGGGTCATGGGGATGCCGCAAAAAGCAGCACATACAGTGGCATTCGCCGTAGCAGCGGGTTGAATCAAGCTGCTGGCAAACAGAATAGGCAGAGAAACACACTTTCATAGAATCACAAAATTTAGGTTGGAAGGGACCGTTAAAGGTCACCCAGCCCAACCCCCTGCAATGAGCAGGGACATCTTCAACTAGACCAGGTTGCTCAGAGCCCCGTCCAACCTGGCCTTGGATGTGTCCAGGGATGGGGTATCTACCATAATTGGGTTTGTACCCTTCCACTACTCAGAGCAGCCAGTGACTTGCAGCCCCCTCTTCCAGCTCAGCTCTGGCACTTCAGCAACACTTGGGTTTGAACTGTCTCAACACACTCCCTCTGCTCCCAAGCCAAGTCCCAAGATGGGTCTGCAGCTTTCTCTGGGGCAGGACCCTTCGCCACAGCAGCATCTGGGGCACCACCAAGCCCCTGGGAGCACCTACCTTTGCTTCTGGTGGATGGGCTGCTGCCGCATTGCCATGTACTGGGTTTCCTCCTGCAAACGGTTCAGCGGAGACTCTGGCTTTAGGCGGATCCCGTAGTAATGATATTTGGAGTTTCCCCTGGAAGTATCAGCATTGAAATTGCTCAGTGTAAGCTCGTCAATGGAAGGGACATCGTAGCCCTGCAATTTACTCTTAGGCTTGTTTTGACAGTGCACCCTACTCCTTACAGCACACATCGGTTTGCTGCCAAGCGCTATTTGAATGGCTGAACTAATGAACTAATGAATGCCATCATCCCTTATAAAATTTAAAACCACATGTCGCAAAGTTCAGTGACATCCACATTTAAAACCCAGTGAGGTTTGTTCCAAGTAACCCGTGGTAACTGGAGAAGAAGAGACAAGTGTTACAATACAAAGTGTTATTAAACAGAACGACAGAAAGACCTCAGGGGACACTCTGCTATTTGATTAGGGTTTAAGGATTTGTTTTTTCCATAAAAACAAGCTTCCATATTTATCTAGACTTGGATAAAACAAGCCTGACTGAATAGTCAACTACGATAAGAAAAATGTCTTTCTGTTGCCAGCACTTTCACAGCAACAGGCTTCGATACGACTGTTCTTGGAGTTGGTCATTTTTGTAGTTTTTGTCAAAACTGAAAGCTTGTTGCAAGCAAAAGAGGCTGGAATTCTTTTTCTTCTGCTGGTCAGTATAGTTGCTGTGATGCTCTGTAGGAAAATGCCTTTCCATCACGTTACACAGATGTGTCAGTTAAAATTTTTCTGCCAAAATTCCAAACTGGAATTTTTCAATCCCCACGTGTCTGCTTTTGGGAGCGAGGACACTCATGCAGCCATGGAGACATGACGACAGCATGTCCGACTTGGCTTTAGCCGATTTGTCACTAACAACGGTTGAGCCGAGCCCTCCGTGGGAGAGGAGCCTGCGCCTGGGGAGCAGCAGCAGGGTCTCCAGAGCCCTCTTACTGGGGATGCTTCACATTCATTTGCTGTGTCAGCATGACAGGGTCTGGAGGCTCCTTAAATGCAATGACGCTGCCCATTGGAAAATCACACATTACAGTTTACATTTCTCCATTACACAGAGAAATTTGGGAGGAACATTTGTCAAAGAATTAACCCTTTCTTCCTTGTTGGTGGAATTTTCTCTTTTCGAGGATGGTTGAATCGTTCAGTCTGTCACTGCACCAAAGGGCTTTACACACACAGAGTGCTCAGGTAGGAAGTTCGCTCTGGCCATGTCTTTAGTGATTTTAATTGCCTGCAAATTAACTATCATCAGCTGCATTTACAATCTAAATGAATGAATAAGGAGATAACAGCTACTTCCATATTTATTGAGGTTTACTGTATCCTTCCCAGCCTGCACATTTGCAGTTTTCAGCGGGTTTTTCACTTTTGGTTTTTCTTTAATCCTTGATAGCATTAAAGAATTTCCCTCCTTTGAAGAAGTTATTTCAGAGCTCTTGCACTTGAAGCAACGTACAGAAATCCAAACTCTCCCCTGCTCTTCCTATGACTGTTGCTTCCACATTCCAGCTGTGGAATGCCCAGACACATCTGGGTTTGTTCTTGTTTTGAAGCCCAAATATCTAAGCTTGAATTTTATTATAAAATCTTACACAATCAGAGAAATCACTGTTTCTCTAGTGCATTAATGACTTTTTTTTTTTTCCAATTAGAAGCTGGCTAAAATGCAAACTCAGCTGTGCAAGCTGTGCACATACTTTGGACGCTTCCTTGAAGGACACATACATCATTACAGCAAGTATACTTTCTTGTGTAATGCTTCTGTTGTAATGTCTTATGGATCCTTGATGGTTTAAAAGAAAATAAATCTGTCACAAGATTCAGCCTGCAGCTTTAGGAATTAAATAAGAAAATTAGATAAGAAAGAAAATTAAATTAAATAAGAAAATTGGAAAAATAGTTAAGAAATAAGCCCTTAACATCTGTACAGCTTGTCTGCATCAAAGATGTGGCCACAGGTTCTGTGGTGGAGGACCTTTAGTGGATCCAAAGGGAAAAACCCTTCCACTGCACCCGAATTTTGGGCTGTGCCACTCCCAGCTGCAATCATGAAGATGAGTTACTTCATCTTTTTGCTACAGTAATGGAATTAGAAGAAGACCAGGTTCAAATAAATTATTCTTAGATTCCCTACGGAATGGTCTTTGACCAAATTCCATTGGGTGGCTGGACAAGGCCCTGTCACCAGAGGCCTGGAGCTTGTCTCATGTTAACTGTACTGCTAAGGGAGAAAGCAGCTTTGCCTCACAACATACGGAAATTATTTCTGTGCCTCACAACAGCAACTTTTTTCCCCTACAACATCATGGTTGATTGTTTCTGTAGCTCTTGGAAGAATAACCTGCCCCTGCTAAATGCTTGGTACGTCTCAGCATGTATAAGAGAAGTTGTAGGAGGGTTTTTTTTAATCTATATACAGATTTATACCAACCTGGTTCCCAGGCGGCGCGTCCTCAGCCCCATGAACACCGAACGGATCAGTTTTCCGAAGGAAGCGGCATTCACCGGATCCAGTTTGTGCTCTTGGCAGTGCCGCAGGTAATGGTTGTAGAGAGAGCTCCTGGGAAGGCTGACGCCTTCTGCTGTCTCGTAGTTGTCCAACAACCACTGGAGCTTTATGTATGGAAAACATAAATAAATAAAGAACACATGAAAGTCTAAAGAGGGGCTGGAACAGGCTTCCTAGTAAAACAATGTCAACGCTTAAATGTCAGGAGAGCCCATCTGACCTTAAGAGCTCAAGAGAACTTAATGCTGGGTAGTTAATTTGTGTAAGTGGTACTTCTGTCAGCTGCATTTAAAAAAAAAAAACAAAAGGACCATTGGCCCAAAGCTATTAACCCGACACAAATGCTGTCAGATTCTGCAAGACCATTAAACAATTGACCAACTGCCATCTCAGTGTCCACCTCAGATTTGGATGAATTCCTGCAGAGCCAAAGTAAAGCTGTAAGAACTCACGTTTTAACAAGAATAAAGATGTTAAGATACTGTCTAAGAGGAAAAAATTTTAGGGGAACCAAATATGCTGCAAAATCATTATTAATTTGAAGATTAGCATGTCTGCAACTGTTCCCTTAACAATAAAATTAACGGTTACCAAAGCAACCTTAAAAAACTGAGGGAGCCCATCTATTTTTCAAAATTTACTGTCTGAACTTCTGACATTTCTGTTGATTAAAGTTTGCAACTAGATATAAATTATTTATCCGCAGTCAGTCTGAAAGGGCAGGCCCAGCACACAATGTCAGCACAGGAATTAAAATGCAAAAGACACAAAAACCCCAGTCTCCTTTAATTGACTAAATGACTTCAGCATCAATGACAAAGTGTTATGCTAAGTGAATTTTTGAAGGAACTAGACATACAAATGGACTAAAATCAATAGCTTTGGCAAGAGTCCTTTCATTGTTGTTAGGGATATTTGGGACTGACATTTTCAAGACTGCCCTCCCCATCCATAGAAGCCCCGGCTCTAAGCAGCTGCACTCACACCAGATCAGTGGCAAAAGAGACTCAGGGATGCCAAAATATCAGCCACATCACCTCCTTAGAACAAACAGTTTTTAATAATTAAGCACAAGCTTAGTCAAGAAATCAGTGCGATTCATCCATGCACATGGATGTACAAGCTGGCCTATGCTCAAGTCCTCTGCACTTGTACCCCAGTAGCCGGCTCTTTTCTACCACTTACTCTTTGTGAAACCTCGTGGTCCCAATTCACCAGTATATTACTTGAGTTCGATATCAATAACCCTGTGAAAACACCTGAAACGTGGGATGATGTCTCTGACACTTCACTCCATTGAGTTATCTCCAAGTTTATGTATTTCTATTTTCAGTTTATGTATTTCATATCCAACTTTGCTCTCACACAAGCGTTTTTCCACACCTATGAACGTATGTTCTGGGGTTATCATACACATATCCAAATATAAACTTCTGTTACATAACTGAGCTGAATCCAAAGCCGTACAGTTAAAACGATTTCATTTGTCACTTGAGTTCGATCCAAAGCAACCACAAGTTCGCACAACAGGATGCATCAGTTTTGGTGGCCTTTGGAGCAGAGCAGGGGCTGCCGCAGCTGAAAGAAGAAAAACCTCTTGGCCATTTTCCCCTCTGTCCTACTTTCCATGGATCTGCTTCCCAACTTCCTCCGGTAACATGTCACCCAAGACGCTCTTTGATGTGTTCTTCCACAGACGAAGATCCTCCTGACCTCCAAACTCTACAGTCCTAGGAGGTGGTGTTTGCTAATGCCCCACATCCCTTTGTGCTCTCACCTGCAGGAGAGACACCCCTGGGAACCCCGCAAAGCTGTTCTGTGGCCCTGAGCCGCCCCCCAGCCCCGTTAAGCTCTCTCTAACAAAAGTGCGTTTGACATAAAAGACCAGCAGCTCAGTTTTAAGCTGTCCACATCTGTGCTAATTTTGCCCCATCCCCTGTATTTAAAAGAGTAATGATTAAGAAGGTTTTTTTAAAAACATTTATTTTATTTAACCTATTTTCTAAACCTGTTCTAATTCCAAGCCTTAAGAAACAACCCCAGAAGTTGCATGTTACTATGGAAAATTCAGATATAGGTAAAACTCTCTCATTTAAATTTGATTCTGGACTGTTTTTTAATCTAATTGCAGATATTTCTAGAATATTTCCTTCATCTTCCAGCTTTCTTTTTCTGCAAGTGTCTTTTATATTCCCTTAAACATTACAGAGTTTCACAATATTGAACTCCCATGATTCAATTAGATATCTATTACAAAATGCACAGCAGAGCTTAAAAAAGGAAATTTGTCAGAATATACATAGTTTTTGAAACATGAATTTTGCTATTCCTGCATTAGTAATAACAGACCAGGCACTTAAAATGAGAACATTAAAGATTCTTTCCACTTGTACCCCTTATTCTGTTTACTTTGTGAATTTTGCTCTGTTATGAGAATGACAAGATATTCTATAGTTTCGTTTTTGTTTACACTACATTCAGGTTCAAATAAAATGAGTGCAGCTCTATGCAGCTTTGTTTGTTACAGGCACTGCAGGGGAGCGTTTCAATCTCATTTCTACTTTTACTTTATTTCTATTGACTATTTGTTTTGTTTTAAAGAAAATAAAATCTTTAGCAAAAACCTCATCCTTGTTCGATTCCAGGATGGCTCTTTAAGGACGGAGAAAGCAGCACACAGGGCTGTCTGAGAAAAGAGAAAACCTATTTTTCTGAAGGTCCAGGTTTGGAGAGGTTTTCTTATGGGCACTTCTGTGTAAAATAAACCAATGAAGACACACATTTATGGTTCATATTTAAGGTGTTTTTATCTGAGACTAAGAGGAGCAGGTTCCCAAGTCCCATCTCAGAGTCATGATGGGCCCTGGACCACCCGTGTGCTTGCTGAGCATGTCAGGCTCAGCGACAGAGAGCAACACTTCCTTCGCACCAGGAGTCCCCTGCTCAACCCCAATCTTTTGCAATTAGTTTGTCAAATCAAAGCCTACATATTTTTTTGAAAAGTCTCTTTTCTGGAACAAGTGCCTGTCAGCCCTGGTCCCTTGCGTAGTTAAGCCCTGAGCCGTCTGTGTATGTGAGCACAAGCTCCAGCACCGCTGCCTCTCTCCACCTCCACCGAGCAGGAGATCCATCCCCCGTTACGTCATTACATTCCTCCCCATGTGCTGCTGTTAGTCAGGACAGAGTTAATGTTCTTCACAGTGGCTGGTATGAGGCTGATTTGCGTTTGCCCTGAGAGTGCTGATAACTTAGGTGGTACTACAGAGTGCTTGCGCTGATTCAAGGACTTTTCCAGCTTCTCATGCTGCCCCTGTGTTCCCAGCTCTCTCACTACACACAGTTCAGACAGCTGACCCAAACCGACTGAAGGAGTATTTCATTCCACAGCACGGCATGCTCAGTTATCAGCCGGGAGTGAGCTGGGGGGCCATAGCTCATCAGCTTGCTCATTAGCTCATTTGTTTGTGCATTAGTTAGTTGGTTGGTGGGTTGGTTGGCTCTCTGGTTCGCTCTCTCACTCGTGGGGTCGCTCAGACTCTGCTGCCATTGCTCTCTGGCTCTGACTCTCTACGTGGGACCTGGCTATGCATCGGTCAGTGGGTGGTAAGCAATTGTAGCATTTGCTCTATTATCTTAATTACTTTAATAAGTAGCATTGATAATATTGGTACTGTGATTGTACTCATTTATATTCAGTTATTAAATAGTTCTTAACTCATTTAACAAGCTTCCTTGTCTTTTCCTCCAATTTTCCTCCTCCACTGGAGAGGGTGGGGTGAGTGAGCAGCTGTGTGGTATTTAATTGCTAGCCAAGGCCCCCCTGGCCAAGGGAGAATTATTCCCTTTAGCTGTTTTCCTGCCTCTCATTCAGTCCCATTTTAGGTGCTTCCACCTAAACACCAATTGGAGGTACTATCTTTTCCTCAGGGGAAAAACTCCAACAGCATCCGCCTCGACCCATTCACCCACCGGGAAGATGTCCCCTGTCTTGAGGGGGGATTTATTTTGGGGTTTTTGTTTTACAGGCAGTGAGGAAAAAAAAATGTTTTCCCCCTACTCTTATGAGTCCTGTGAGGATATTGAGGAGCCTCAGTGCCTCAGGCAGGTTATAGCATGCCCCCATGTCTGCTCCCCACATACAAGAATTGTAGCAATTTTTCTCAAATTTCTTTGCATCATCGCCAAGCTCTTAATTAGCAAAGCAGCAATCCTCTGCCCCAGCAACCCCAGAGCACACTGCGAGCAGAGCTGTTTCAGTAACAGCACTGGATTGACACGATTTCATTAGAAACATCACGTGTCACTGGGGTAGTAACATGAGCTTAGGCTTCCAAATTTGATAGTTCAAGGGCACTTAACCTCTCAGAGAGTTTTTGAAACCAAATGAAATTATCAAGTGTGGCTCCATTTCACAGTGGCTTTGTTTAAACAGCATTATGTAAAAACTCCCCTCCTGATTGAGACACCTTTAGTTTTCCTTTTTTTTTAACTTAAGAACAATGATTCCTGCCACCAAACATCTGCTGATGGCAAATAAACCAGTATCTCAAGAACTTACAGATTTGCAAACTGTGAAATTTAAAGAGAGGGACAGAACTCTTAATGAGAAACTCTGCAACTTGAAGGCTAAAAGCAATTAAGTCCCAACTAATACCGCAATTAGCACTATCTCACAATTTCCTGGCTACTAGCTTTTGTCAAGCTCATCTTTTACTTTCCGCCTTGACAAACCAGTCACCTGCTGCTTCACTTTCTGGTTCTCATGGGCAAGTCTGACAATATGGCACATCAACCACACAAGCATTTGGCAACAGTAATCCTCTGGTGTGTTTTTTGGGTATTTTTCAGTGGGAACTGAGATCCCTGTAACTCAGCACGTGCCAGGGAAGACGTACGGAGAGGTTCAGCGCTCATTGGGCTGTCCCGCACACTGCGCTTGGGAGCAACTTCTGGCAGTCTCCAGTCCAGGAGACATTCAAGGCCAGGTTGGACAGGGCCTTGAGCATCCTGGTCCCTGCTCATGACAGGGGGTTTGGACTGGGTAGCCTTTAAAGGTCCCTTTCCCACCCAAACCATTTGATGATGACTCTGTGATTGCAGCCCAGCTTCCTACTCAAACCTGGGCTCACTTCCAAGGGAGGTCAGGTCCCTCAGCCCAGTCCAATGGCTCATTCGAGTCCTGAGAACCTCCCCAGGCAGAGGCTGTGCAGCCTCCCCAGGCAATGGCATCAACCTTCCTCCAGCTCTGGAAAGTGATTGCCTGATCCTGTTCTACAACATGCTGCATTTCCTATGGGCACTGCTCGTAGCATCACCTCCTCATTATTCCCACACGTCCACAGACATCGCTCGGTGCTCCAGGAAGGCAGAGCAAGGACACTGGAGGTTCACAGGTCAGCAAGGGCCCCACAAGGCTCCTTGGCTCAGGCTCTGCACCTTGGCAGAGGGAATTACCCAGCCCTGTCACTGCCCAGGGCAGCATGTTGTACCTGAGAGCTGATGTGTACACACACGCCCAGGAAGCAGTTTATTTGCTTTAGCATTTGTAAGAGAACTTAAGCCTTATGCCAAACTGTGGACCCTGGCCTGAGAAGAGAGACATTAAGTTCTGTAATTCTAGCCTGCAAGACAAGGGTGGGGAAGATCTGATCAGAGGTCGGATCAGGCCCCAACTCCATCTTGCGCAGATGGTGGTCAGGTGAAATTTCTTTTCTATCTTTGCTTTCTTTCCTCTGCCCTTTTTCTGCTTTTTTCCAAACCTCCTCCAACACATACCACAACCCACCCCATCTGTTCTGCTCTGTTCCCTTCTGCACTGGGACAAGCAAGAAAAGTTCTGCAGAGCAACATTATCCTTAGACAACTCTGCGCAGCACTCGGGGCGCAGCGCAGGCGCGTGAGCACGACCTCAGCCGGGGACAGGAAGGACGCAGAGAGGTGCTCAGAACAGGAACTACCAGCCTGATTCTGCAGGTCTGTATTTCTGCAACTACAACAAGGAACCTCCCATTTCTAGAAGCTGAAATAAGGATCGAGATCATCCAGGAGTCCTGGATTGGAGTTCAACATCAGCTTAAGAGAATCAGACCATTAGGTTTAATGTTCCTTTCATTTTCTTAGGCTACTTCTCTAGGGTGAAGAGGGCAAAGATTTTTTTGCAGGACCTAAGAATGACAACAGATCTTCCCCCAAATACAAAGCAAAACGAAATCTGTTAGACTAACAAAGTACCACTCGGTGCACTGTGATTTATCAGTGCAGAACATGCTTCAGCCTAATCCAAAACACAATGAAGTCAAAGCAAGTCCAATGACATCAACAGGACTTGAATCAGGCTCTTCGGGTCTCACACAAGCATATGCTCACCGTGAAGCATTACTGCATGGGAGCCATAAACCACAATGCAGAAGGCCCAGTAGAATAGTGGGAGCTTCACACAAAGCAGGGATATTGTTGGCATAGTGAGCAGAGAGAGGCCTAGCAAATGGATTTAGCATAGCACTGGTCTTCCTGAAGCACAGAAAGAGGCAACAAAGGCATTCACAGGAGCAGGCTGCTGGTACGTGCTATCTAAGGGATATCTGTCATGATTCACACCCAGTTACTGCTGTAGAATTGCAAGTTACATTCCAGTCATCTTTCTGTTCTAGTGAAAGGAAAGAACTCCCTCAAATGTGTTTATCTAATTGCCAGCAATTTCCATTGCAAGGCAGATGAAATAAATAAACATGGGGTAGAGGCAGTTAACAGACTCCAGAGCATCTCATAAACAAACATTAACATGACACTTTCTGCAGACTCGTGTTTCTTGGGAATGGGCTGCTTTGGGCAGCACAGCTGAATCCCAGGCTGCATTCAGACTCGTGCTGTTGAACACACTAACGGGCTACAGATAATGCTCCTACCAAAGCAGGAAAAAGGGTGTAAATTCCGATTGTGACTTACATGGCTGTTGAGCAAACTGCTTTTGTGTGATGTAATCCCTTCATTTTTTTGTAGGTTTTCAATCGCCCTTTCAAGCTAAAGGAAATGTGCACAGGGAGAAAAAAAAAAAAAAAAAGGAAAAAGAAAGGAAATCAGATAGTTAGCAACAGCCAGGATTATTATTTCTTTATTAATATTTGAATGATTAATGCTTTGTATCAACAGGCTTGTGAAAAAGAGGCAAACAGATGAGGCACAGTCCTTACAGGATGAAGCTGCAGAGACGTTACTGTATGGCATGCAAACTGACAACACAGCACCAATCCCTATCAGGGCGACAGAGCCAGACCAGTGGGCTTTTGATCTTCCACTATACGCACTGACCAGTTACGAAAGAGAAGCAGTTTTTCTCCTCCTTTCCCCTTCATACCTGAATGAAAACACCACCAGACAGATACGCTGCAGCAGGTCAGAGATTTGCTACAGAGAAGGTGCATTTTACCCAGCTCTTTCAAGGAAAACTGGAAGTAATGACTTTGGTTATTACTTCTTAATGTTTCGACAAAAAACGAATGGCAACTAAGTATAATGGCCACAAGGAGGGTTGACACACAGAATGCATAAACTGGAATGGCTAAGAGCTCTTGGCTACTGAAGAGAACTACAAAGGGGCTCGGAAGGAAGAAGACAGGTTTCAATTAAGTGAGCTTCTTCCCACAGAGACAGGCTGGCACAGCTTGATGCTACTTGCGCTCATTTCCACTGATCTCAGAGCTTCTGCAAGCAGCCACGGCGAAGCATTCTGACCCCTGAAGAGCCCCTTTTCTTCCCTCTGTCTAGCTCTGTGCCCCACTCAGCTCCAACTATGGCTGCTGCCTTCTGCCCAGACCCTCTCCTGGACCCTTCTGGTCTTCTTTCTGCTACTGGGGTTCCCACGGCAATCGCTGGCAAACTACTTCCCAGGTGGCTGCTGGTCCCAGAGCTCTAGTGCTCCTGAGCACAAGCTTTCTGCATGTGAGGAAGTAAAAAAAATCCTCAAAACAACGACAAAAAAAAAAGCCACATTAAGGGACTGGCAGGAGCAGAACCGGCTGTTTCTCTCAGTGGATGTTCTCAAAACCCTGTTATCCGTGACCCATCAGTGCGGACAGGACAAGGCAGCACACACCAGCCAGTTAGAACTTGCAGTCAGCAGCTCTCTCCAGCATCTCTCCTCAGCTCACGTGCATGGTCGCGCACCCATCTGCAGGCACATGCACAGAGCATCTCCCAGTGGCCTCCTTCACGTGATAGCCAGGTCCCTGTATGCCAGTCTGCACTGACTCAGAGCATGGGGAAGATAAAGGTCGAGACAAAACCAGCCATTTACAAAATCAAGCTGTGTCAGGAAGGTGGGAGAATCAGATCTAACTTGTGAAGTAACATTCAACAAGCAAAGACACAGCCTGTGCCATATCCATTGCTGGAAGGAATAGTCTGTCCAAGCACCTCAGGCACACATCCCTTGTTTTTCATCCAAAAGTGCCATCACTGGGGCACTCCTCAAGAAGTTATCCCTAAATTCAAAAGAAGGGTCAAAGACTATGTGTCAGTGTTTTTCTGAGACACCCTGAGGTACCACAAGGAATCAAGGGCCGATTGCTGATGCAGCCTTCAGGAAATGAGTCAGTGTTAGGGGGAGACACCATTTCCTTCCTCTGGAGGAGCAGCAGTGCCAGCTGAGCAACACCTCTTACGCAAGCACAGAAACACTGCCTGTCCTTTGGGCACTGCAGTAAGCGTCCCATACAAACGGACACCCTGAATCTGCAGAAAAGGAACTCTTAGAGGGGAAAGACTAAATGTCCTCAAACAGCCCTGCACAAAGGTGAGGAGCTCGGAGCATCCACTTACGGGAGGTCTCAAGGATTTCCTCTCTTGGCATGGCCTAATTTAAATGAAGATTAATAGTGCTCTGTTGGCACAGACATTGAATGGGACTGCTTCGTGTGCTGTTTCAGCCCATTTGATAGAGCAGAATATCATTATTCCAGTAGACATGGAAGCAGGTTTCTTAAAATATTTGAAGATCTTATTTCCATGTACACACAGGCTTTACCAAACATCCCTCAGCCTCCTGGGGCAGCTCTCACACCACTGCTAATTCTGAATGGCGACCTTGTTCCCAGCCTCCTCTGAAGACACTCTCCTGGCTTTCGAGGCATCAGTTCCACCTCTGCCTCAAGCATTCACCCCCCACCAGGCCCTTGCTCCCCCATTCCTTGCAGCTGTCTCTCAGGTTGCCAAGCCCTCACATTGCTGGCCACTCTGATGTCCATCCCTTTTGCACCAACCCCCAAGGCCACATGCAAACACTACGGCTTCCTCGGCTACATTTGCTGTACATGAGCAGTACTTTGCTTTCTCTCCACAAAGCTCTTAACCCCACCACAAACACCTTTTGCCAGGACGACAGCCTCTCCGGCCTCTTTAAAACCAGCCTTTCCTATTTTCTGTTTAAGCAAGACATTCCAACGAGAAATATGTTCCTACCCAATGAGCTGATTTAGTCATTGCTCTCCTTAAGCCTTCCACTACCTGTCCACCCATTATTGTATGAAACCCAAAGCAGTTATGCTCTGCTCTATCCCCCTCCAACCCTGATCTGTGCTCAGAGAGCTGAAAGCCACACACAGACACACTCCTGTACTATCTGCCATGCGCTATTTCACCCTCGTGAGCCCCTCCGTAACAGCCACAGACATTTTGTGTTACAATACCTTCAGGAAGTTCGTTCCTACATGCCAGAGTGAATTTGTTTCAGATACATTCTCACAAAGTTCACTTCCTAATTTCTTTTCTTGCTGAACAGCTGTACCTCATGTGATAGACAGCTACAAACTAAACCCGTTCATGGGACTTCTCTATTGACAGATATTCTACTCAGGCTTTTTACACTGTGACCATCACCACAGAAATTGAAAAAAAAACCAATCAGAAAACAAAACCCAAGAGTACTGCTGTGCAGCTTTGCGAGATGCAGTCCCACGCAGGTGACAAGATCAGCAGCCACTTCCTTCAAAATAACAAGCGTGAGCAAAAACCAAAAGAAACGAACCCCAGCTGATCCAGATCCATCTGTCATTTTCTCTTCCACCCAAAGCTGAGAACATTCCCCCTACTCCTACCTAAGGCTGAGCACTTTTACTCCAGGATCAAAGGCAACATTTCAAGGCACACGGATTCAAAAACCAGCAAGTCTATATTTTAAAACTCATCGGGAAAAGGAAGTACAACTTAACCGGCCAGATTTTCAACAGTTCTCCATAGCAAACGGCTCCTGTTTTTCTCCCTGAGTGGTGCTGTTCATATTTTAAAATCTGGCCACATACACTGAATTACACCTACATTCATAATTATGTTTACACACAAACGGATAAACACACCTAAGTCAGTCTGGAAAGGAAGGTGAGTGGTGGCCCAGAAAATGAGCTCCAGCCCACCCCTGGCAGCAGCTGCTACTAAGAGCTGGTAGATTCTCACATAAAAGCCCTGGTCGGTCCTAGCTGGAGAAAGGCTGGTTGAGGTTAATAGTTGTATCCCCACGTCCCACACAGCTCTACAGCTGTGCTTCCAGCAACCTGGCCCCCCGACTGACAGTTGGAGGGACATTAAAAAATGTTAGAGCTTTAAAACATTTCTGTTTGATCAGTATTATCCCTAAAATGCATTTTTTGTAACATAAGGCACAGACAGAATACACAATGGTGTAGTAGATATACACAAAGACTTGTCCATCACTGTGCATTTGGCATGATCAGCTTGGCATACCTTAGGTGCTGATCATCCACTGTGTTAATAATGGATTTTTCGTGTCTCTTCGTAATTAAAAATATATTCATGTATTTCTTTATTTTGGGTAAGCCAAGCCCCTTGTTCAGATGTTATACTTATTAGAAAATGTAAATAGAGAAAATTCTTTTGAATTGGAAAGCCATATCATTTTGCTCAGGGATAAAAAAACCAAAAGCCCTGAGAATTTCCTCCTATCTCCATGATGCATAATTTCAGCAATCCACTCAGAAAGTTTGACAAGCCTCTGCCCACCAGCAAGAGAGACATTCCAAACTCCCATTGAAAAATATCTGTAGTACACCAGTGTCTATTCTCTCCCCTGCATGACATGTTACACAGACACATACACAGTGACAACGACAGAAAGATCTATTTTCTGAAGGCTTTTCAGTTCCCTTGGAATAATTCCTGGCCCCTGAGCTGCAACATCTGTAGGGCTACATACCGTTGCTGGAGAGGAGCGTGAAGTATGTGACAGAGAATGTCTAGTGTTTTCCATCCCCCCATGAATGAGATAGGCTCCCGAGCCGGAGAGGATCGGACTTCCCCCAATGTCCATGGTGATGCCCACCATGTTGTGAGAGGGAATGGCTGTAGGAGAGGATGCCGCTGTAGTCACCTGAGCTCCACCTCCCTGGGGTTCGAAATAGGATGCTGTGCTGCTGGGGGCATAAATCTGAGCTTCGGTGTTGTAGGAGTAGGTGGCTCGTCTGCCAAAGGAACAACAGGGTCACGAGGTCAAGAGGAGCTCACAGATCTACTCACACCAGACAGTGGTTTCCAAAATCAGGATCACCTTTTAGAAAGACTCCATTGTTGATGGGTTTGCTCAACCCAGGAGTCGTTCTGCAGTCATCATTTGCCACCTTGATGCCATGTCACCTCAGTGCCAAAGGCTGAGAGCATCAAGTCAGAGCGGAGAGACGGGGAGAAGGAAGAGGAAACCTCACAAAACCCCTTTCCTCCTCTGGCAGCTATGCTCTGGTTCCTAAAGCTGCTCCATCTCACCACACAATGGGCTGGGCAGAGGAAAATACCCAGTCCCTTTTATGTAGGGGAGAAACAGATTCCCTGGAGAACAGTCCGCCATGAGGACAATGCTTCCCCAAGGCTGGAGCATGGCTGAAACTACCCCCATGCACACGACATAGGATGTGAAACAGCTCCTCCTCTTCCTCCTTTTAACAGCAGGCAGTGCCAGCAGCAGCGCTGGGGAGGAAGGAGCCTGGGAGGACCGAAGGGCTGAGCCCAGCTGGGAGGGGAACACCACTCTGCTACAGCCAACAAGAGAGTCTTACATGGTTCCATTGGCATAAACAGCTTCTCCTTCCACATACTGGACCTGGGATGGATATACGTGCTGCACGGACTGCACCTGAAACAAGCATCATAAACTCGAGTTACGGATAGGTTATGGCCTAGGAAAAAGCATGAGAAAGTGCACATTGCATTCTTAAACAACATTGAACCTTACCTTGACACTGAGGCTGTCTTTTTAAAAGAAAAACAAAACAAACAAAAAAACTCCACACGCTTAGGAATCCCAAAGGACATATTTATTTTAAAAGGTCAAATGAAAATAAATAAATAAGTCATTGCTCCATGAGCAGTGGAAACAATGGAGCTGGGTTTCCTCTGCACACATGTCTCAGGGCTGGTTCTCCGCTGACTAATATGGGTGAGATCATGCTGCAGCCTTGCCTTCAGCAGGGAGGTGGGCAGTGTCCATCTGCACCATAGCCCCCTTTATCATTGGTCTGGGAGCGATGTAGTTGCCCTCTGTCAAGCTTTTTTTTAAATGAAACTGAGCAACTAAATAAAAAATTGCTAGGGGAGAAAGTCAAGGGGCTCAGACTCACTGTCCACATGAAGCAGCACCACATGTGCCTGGTTTCTTAGGAAACAAGGACTGCAAAAGGCAAAGTTCAGATAAATAACACTTGCGTGGCTCTGTCACCCAACCTTTCTGTGAAGCCACATACAGTCAGTACATTTATTTGTGTAATTAAAAAAAATCCCAAACACTGTGCTCTAAAAAAATCTTTACAGAGGAGGACTGCTGTTACATGGCAATTAAAAGCATCCATTAAATCTTCAAATGTATGAAAGACAGCAAAGGTTCTTCCTAAACTATCTTGAGAGTTTCTTTTGCCATCAGGCTAACAAAGGAAGGGAGAGGTGGAGAAAGCTGCTCTCACAGCGATCTCCAGTTCTCTAATTGCACACAACTCCTTAATTAGGAGCATGGAGTTTTCTAAGCGGTTACCTGGCACAGTTTCAAATGTCGTGTGGGACGTGGGGTCCTGTTGCCACAGGAGTCCCTGCGTGGTGTCTCACCCCGGAGATATTTACCTGTTGTGGAACCTGCTGAACTCTGGGAACAGAGATTTGCTGCATCTGTGCCCCTTTGGGAGCGGAGCCTGCTGCTTGGACCAAAACCCTCTGAAAGAAGAAGATACAATAACAGACGCTTACTTTCGGTCAGTAACACAGGTAAGTTAGGTATTCTCTTCCAACTAACATGGAAAGCTTGCCACCTGCTCCAGAGGCAGCAGTACCTCTTACTCAGCCTCCCTGCGGTCCCCATCCTTCCGATGCAATCTGCACCGGACACCAGCCTGAACTCAGCACCCTAAACCTGGGAAAAGCAGAGAGCTGAATCCACATTTTCTGACACGGACCATCTTTAAGTCCCCGTGCAAGGAAGTAACAGCAAGCAGTCAACCGACAGGAAGAACTCTACATGAGGTTCAGCCGCAGCTAAACAAGAACCACATTTTCCTCCTACGGCTGCAAACTTTCTTCTCTTACAGCTGCTATAGCAAACCACGCTCAGCCTCCCGCAACATGAAATCACACTCTCCAAGGCACCACAGCCCTTACACTTTCTACCAGCACCAAAGCTCAGCTGGTTCTGCATCTCCCTTCAGTGCCACCCAGGGCACAGAAATGCTTTGTGTTGTTCTGGGGTGATCACCCTGAACACCTCCACCTCTCCACTCCCATTACCATCGTCCCCCTGCTCTTTGTGTTATGCTCGGCATTCAGTCGGAGGTTGGACACACCTCGTAGACTGCTCAGCACCTTGCAGATCCACCAAAACAAGCGTGGGGACGTGGCGGATGGAACAAAACAATTAGTGAGGCCCGTGGGAACAGAGCGTGGGATACTGGCAAGACACTAAGAAAGGAAACATTCCAGCCAAAGAGCAGTATGGCCTTTTAAACAGGTGAGGACCTTCTCCAAGGAGACAGTCATCCTCTGTGGCTTGAGGCATTAAAAATACCCAGCAGATTGGGCTGACAGAACACAAGCTACAAAACAATCACACACGAATCCTAGAAGAGACCTTGACAATTACTGGCTACCCTATATTTATGATTTTTAGCCCTCTGACATCCTCCCAATGTGCCTTTTGTAACCAACCAGAAATTCTGTTCTAGCAGAATTATAGGAATATAAAAATTCACCAGATTTCTAGGCAGCCTATACATCACCAGTCCTCAGCCTGAACTTCAGCAAGTCTGGATACACTGGAGATCCTGCAGCTGAGCTAGCAATAAGGCACGTACACATGCCAACCATCACCTTGCCCATTTCCTCTCCAGAACAGCCTCTCAAGTCGGGCCTTAGCAGTGTCACCTACATCAAAGTCTCAGCAAGATCCGCTCCTTTCTCCTACTTTTTACCTATTCTCTGTCACTGTTTTTACCAGACGACCCTTCTCCTCCTTTGGCACAGCTGCCCAGCTCAGCTACTTGTGCAACTTGTCCGGTTGCTCCTACTACCTTCCAAGCAAAGAATTAATCATCCCTGACCTGTAAGATGAGGCCATCCTGTTCATACAGCCTTTGCTCACACTGAAAGGTAGACCTGTGATCAACAGCACCAAAGGCTTCAGCCTCACACCAGTCATGCTGCCAGTAGTTCATTCCTGGTATTTTCTTTGTGCTGCTGGTGAGAAGGGAAGGCCCTGGACGCTCCTCCTCTTCAGCAATCTTCCACAATCCTCTGGGTCTTCCTTAATCCATGGAGTTCCACTCAATACTAGACGTCATGACGACTGCACCGGCAAAGGCTGGACAGGTAATTTCATAATCCAAAGCCGATGGGTTTTCACACTAATGACTGATGATCCCTAAGATACGTGACACTACGGATCAGTGGTATCCACATCATTACAATAGGAACAAGAAAGGTCATCAAGAGAAATCAAAGATGGGAAGGCTGAAAGATGACAGGGAGCTGGCCAAACACGCACCGAATCATGCAACGTCAATGTTCATGTCCCCTGGTGAATCGAGTGCTCCTACAATTTTTAATTGTTCCTTTTCATCAGCATCCAATGGCAGCTACTTCTGCCCACTTGGAAATCAGAGAGAAGGGTGTAGCTAAGTTACACCCACCCATCCTCTTATTCCTCCAGCTTCCTGAGACAGAAACTTCTTTTGATAGTTCCCCAAAAGTCATAAAAAGGAACCAGTTTTACTTAACCCTTCCCATTTTGCACTAGCTAGTTTTCATTCATCGGCTGAACCTATCATTTCTCTCCTATCAGGACACCTCCCAAGTGCACCCTGTTCATGAACCATGAATCCTCTCTCCCCAGTTTAAAATGTCAGGATGCGCCTACCAAAGGCAGAGAGCTGCACATGGCTCCTCCACCCTCTCCCTGCACTAGTGCTCCCTCCACCTCTTCTCAGTCAAGCTAGGTACCTTATTTGCAGAGATGCCTTTAAGAACAGTTCCATTTACTCCTGCTTTTATTGACACAGCAAATAACGACAACAGGATATTATACCGAAGCAAACACCAAACTGGCATGAATGACTTCCTTGGGTAGCTAAGCTGAAATCTAAATCCCATGTCTAAAAGCTTGCATATTCACAGGGCTAACACATGAAACATCTATGGCCTTTATCAACACCAAGTCCAGTGACAGGCTCTCCCCACTGCATCAACGAGCTGATGAACAGTCCTCTCCCTCATATAAAACCCCTGGATTAAAATACATCTGCCAGTAAAACAGGTCTCTTCTCCATGGAAACGGCATTCCCAGCTATGCATACGTTACCTGCTGAGACGCTGGCACTGGCTGCACTACCGGAGCTTGGGCTGATGCCGAAGTGTGAAGTGCCACAGAAGCTGCTGAGTCTGAGCCACCCTCGGAACTCTGCATGCTCACTGCTGGGGAGAGCAGAGGGACATCAGCCAGGGAAAGCACAGCTACACCCCGCAGCAAATGCCCAAGGAATGCGCGTCTAAAAGGAACAAAATCCCAGTGGAAGATCCAGGGGGAGCGCTAGGAAGGAAGGTAGCTACCTTCCTACACAGAGGACTCTTTTTAGTCTTGGAGCTAATTTTAATACAGAATTATATTAAGAAAAAAAGAAAGTTGCACAATTGTTCCACAGAAAGGAGAGGGAAGGAACAGAAAATGCATTTCTAAATATAACCGAAAAGTAGCGTTGGAAAATTATTGTGTCATAGTGAGGATAACTTCAGATCTGGAAGAGTAAGAGCAGATTTTTTAAAATAATTTTTTCTCCCCCTCTGCCTTCTCATGTTTAACTACTAAAAACCATCAAATCTGTACATGCGTGGAGCGCAGCTAATGCTGTCCTTCGGAGAGTGGGTTGGTCCATTTGGGTTCATAAGCACAACGGAAGAACAGCAATCCACCATCACTTTAAAACCCTCAACCCCCCGCCCCAAAGAAACACCTCCACCCTCCCACCTGTGACCCTGTCCCGCAATCCCATCAGCCTCACCAAAGTCCCCAACCACAGACACGCCATCGCCCTCGGGTCCTGCTCCCTCACTGCAACTCTGTGGGGCTGATGCCCTCAGCAGCTTCAAGTCACCCGGGTCCCTCCATCCCAGCATCGCTCAGCCACCTTGGGAAGCATCCCAAGAGCCATGCTGGAATGTCCTGGGGAGGGAGAGGCGGCAGGAGAGCAGGGCCTGCAGCATCAGCTCTCCATCCCCCGGGTCTCTCGGTCCCTTGCAGCGCTGTCCTGGCACCCAGGTCCACCCCGTGCCAGGCATGGGGCATGTTAAAGCCCAGCTGCCTGAGGGACATTGGGGGCTGCACCAATGGTGCTTCCCGAGAGCAGACAGTGTCCTTTGGGGGTTTTGATGTAATAAGGAGGAGTGGGGGAGCCTTTTTTTCTTAGATTCTTGTGAAAGTTTCTGTTTAAAAAACTATTTTAAGAGGGTTTTTGCTGTCACTTCACAACCCAAAGACTCAAACATCCAGACTTTGAGAAGTATCATTCCTCCTTTCTTAGCTCTGCTGCCTAGCACGACAGGGCTGCCAAATAATGGCCTGAAATCTTTTCCGTTTTATTTCGCTTCTCCATCCAATATTCAAACCTTTTCCTCAACTCTGTGCAAGAGACAAAAGGAAAAATGAGAAACGAGGGACACTGGACCCTGTCCATTTGATAGCTCTTTGCTGTAAGAAAAATGCAGAGTGGAGGTGAAGTTACAAAAATTACCAGTTTATTCTCCTTCAGCTATTGGGAAAAAAAACCCAAACTCCAAAATATTTAGATTGTTCACAAAACAGGTTTTTAGGATTTTTTTTTTCCAGTCAGTGCTGACCCCCTATTCCCATGCTACCCATTAGCAAATTACAACAATAACTCCCCTGAGGTCCCCGAAACCCCACAGTTTGCAAGTCATTTTTTCTTCCACATCATCTTTCTTGCATCCGGAATGAGTAGCTACACAGCCCACATAGTCACTGCTCCACATACAGCTGCCAGGTTAATTTAACAAGCCAGAAACAAGATAAAGAAATTCAGTCACTATTTATCCCCATTTGTGTCCCTTTGTAGCCCTCAAGTCTGTCCGTAGCAGACGGCCCAACCCCATTCTGGGCAGCTCCGCTATATAAAGGCAGCATCTGCCCCTCCCCATCACTGCTTCTGCACGGTTTTTAGCCAAAACTTCTTTGTCAGAAGATAAAAGTTGCAACAGTGCTGTGGCGTCATGACAATAATTCTCACAGTAAATCAATAAAACAGCCTCCCACCTGTTCCAGCCCCAAATTATTTGCAAGTAAAGATTGGGGCAGCACTGTTGGCAAAGGGGCAGAGTATAGGCCCACGTGAAGATGCTCAGGCAGAAGAGAGGGGTCACTTTTAGCACGGGTTCTCCTAATTTTTGCAAGGGTGCTTTATTGTCTGCCATGTATGCCCAGGGCTCCGGTTCACTTTCTAAGGGTTTGCGAGTGGAAAATTATAGCACGGGGAGGTTGCAGAAGAAAGGCAGGTAAGTTGTCAAATACATGTTAATGATCAATTTGAGAACGGCTCTGGCAGGGTCGGATCTTGCCATTTCAGGTCTAGAGAAAGGTCCCTTTTCAAATGTAGTTACGATCAGAAAAGGACATTCCGAAGCATTGCTGTCTCAAAACTACCACCTACTCATCTCTGCTGATAAATTTTATCTTCTGGTTTCCCTCAGTGACCAAAAGGGACCAGAGAGAGGCAGGCAGGGTGGAAGGTGAATTGTCTGCTGCCCAAGTAAATCATCAACATTATTTTCAGATTCATTACAAAACGCAGGCTCTGTTAATGACCAGCCAAGCCAGACACAAAGACCCCCACAAAATCTGCAGCTGGTCCTCCCAGACAAGGTAAACAGACACAGAAGTACTGGGCCACCAAGGCACATGTACAAGATTTCTTATTATTTTGTTTATCAGTGAAACATCCTGGATAAAGAATAATTCATTTTGTATTAAAGCCATCCCGCGCTTCCTGAGAGTTGGAGAGACAGACACGTGTGTGCCATCTGCTAGCATCAATTTGCGCTGATGAAAAAGCTGACGACGTAAACAGAATTCCTACGCTCTGAGAAGCCATCGCAAGGTGCTACAAAGCTCTGCCGACATCCTGGGAGCACAGCTAGCAAGTGGGCCGGCACCGAGCCAAGGCTCCAGAGGATGAATAAAGCATCGGCTGTCAAGGGGCAGAGGAAACGTGGCATCTGAAGTCTTGCTGTTCTGTCTCCCTGGGCGTTGTGCATGTAAATTAAGGGACACTGGAAACCATGCAAAGGCACATGGAGAATGAAGAGGGGATTGGTGACAGCCAACGTGGCTTCACCGAGGGCAGATCCTGCCTGACGAACCTGGTGGCCTTTTGCGACGGGGTCGTGACCTTGGGAGATAAAGGACAGGAACCGATGTCATCTACCTGGACTTGTGCAAAGCGTTCGACACCGTCCTGCACAACACCCTTGTCTCTACACTGCAGAGGTGTGGATTTGACGGATGGACCGCTCGGTGGAGAAGGAACTGGCTGGCTGGTGGCACTCAGAGAGTGGTGGTCAAGGGCTCGATGTCTGAGTGGAGACCAGTGACGAGCGGCGTTCCTCAGGGGTCGGGATTTGGACCAGTGCTGTTTAACATCTTTGTCAGTGACATGGACGATGGCACTGAGTGCACCCTCAGCAAGTTTGCCAATGACACCCAGCTGTGTGGTGCGGTTGACACGCTGAGGAAAGGGATGTCATCCAGAGAGACCTAGACAGGCTGGAGAGGTGGGACTGTGCCAACGGCATGGAGTTCAACAAGGCCAAGGGCCAGGTCCTGCACCTGGGTCGGGGCAATCCCAGCACAAGGACAGGCTGGGGGAGAATGGATCGAGAGCAGCCCTGAGGGGAAGGACTTGGGGTACTGGGGCATGGAAAGCTGGCCATGAGCTGGCAGTGTGTGCACGTAGGCCAGAAAGCCAACCGTATCCTGGGCTGTATCCAGAGCAGTGTGGCCAGCAGGGCAAGGGAGGGGATTCTGCCCCTCTACTCTGCTCTTGTGAGACCCCCCCTGCAGTGCTGTGTCCAGCTGTGGAGCCCTCAGCATAAGAAGGATATTGACAGGTTGGAACGAGTCCAGAGGAGGCCACGAAGATGCTCCAAGGGCTGGAGCCCCTCTTCTGTGAAGAAAAGCTGAGAGAATTGGGCTTGTTCAGCCTGGAGAAGAGAAGGCTCCAGGGAGACCTTATTGCACCTTCCAGTGCCTGAAGGGGCTACAAGGAAGCTGGGGGAGGGCTTTTTACAAGGGCCTGTAGTGACAGGACAAGGGTTTAAACTGAAACCGGGGAGATTTAGATTGGATTATCAGGAAGAAGTTCTTCTTGGAGAGGGTGGGGAGGCACTGGGACAGGTTGCCCAGAGAAACTGTGGGTGCCCCATCCCTGGCAGTGTCCAAGGCCAGGCTGGTTGAGGCTTGGAGCAACCTGGTCTAGTGGAGGGTGTCCCTGCCCATGGCAGGGGGGTTGGAACTAGCTGGTCTTTAAGGTCCCTTCCAACCCAAACCATTCTGTGATTCAATGACACTCTTGTAGCTCCTTAATGAACACGGGCTGCTGGGGCTCGGTCGTCTGCTTGTGCAGCTCTTTGGCAGTTCTGCCACATCCCTAAAGCAAATGTCCACGAAAGGACTCACTGCTCTCCTGCCATCTCATTTTTCACCTCCCTCAGAGGAGGAAGTTTTAGTGTTCTTGATCACCCTAACAGAGACTCAGTGTCGGTGGCTCAACAGCGAGCCCTCCTGTTCCCCAGAGATCTAGAATTTGCTGCCTACTTCTTAGATCTGGTCTAAGAAAGAGAGGTTCATCCCAGCCACACTTGCTTCCCACTCCTGGTGGGGGAGAACACTGTAGCTCTCTCATAGCAGAAGTGACCGACAGAAGCTATTAAAAGGTGTCTCGTGGCTTCTGACAGACGGTGAAAGCCTGACAGCTTGGCAGCCCCCTGGTACTGGGGAGTTTGCACAAACTGTGAACCTAATTAGCAGTCAACATAGACACCGGTGGGTCACAGAGAGGATCAGCATCCGCAGTTGACTTTCCCAGCTCCAGGGCTCCTTACTGAGCTCAGAAGAGAAAAAAAATAGTGAATTATTTTTGCCAGGGGAATGAGCAGGCGGGACTTGACCATGCATAGGGGATAAAATCATGGTGAGAAGGGCCTTACTCAGACACTGGCGCTTCAAGTAGCAACCAGTTCAAAACTCCGGTTGCTCACGCAGCCGGTGATGTCACGTGCAGCATCATGACCGTGGAAGGCGTTGCAGAAATCTGGATTCCAGGCTGCATCATCACTGAATGAATCAGGCAGGTTATAAGGCTGGTGCACTCTGGAAACCTTGTGTTTACACACAGCTGTCTCGGTATCCAAGCAAATAGCGGTGACAGGAAAGGAAATACAGAAAAAACTAGTATCTTCTGGGTGCTATTTCTGGTTCTGCCACCAGCTTGCTCTGTGACCTTGAACAGGATGCTTCCCCTTCCCGGTGCTCCAATTTTCCCACCCCTAAAAAAGCCACAATACTCCCCTAGGTGAGGTATTTCTCGAGCACTGGTCTCACAGGGCTGTCAAAGTCTGAATGCATTTGAGGAAGACAAGTAGTAATGTTACAAGGGTTGATAAAAGCTCCAATTGTCACCATTCCATTCATAAGCCACGTTGCCTTCACGTAAATAGCCTTGCCTTTGTTAATCTCTCCTGCCTAAAACAGCTCCAAAGTGCTGGGAAAACAGAGATAAGAGGAGCATTTCAAAATATATTTTACAGTCAAGTTTGCAGCGAGAGATGGGAGAAAAGGAGGGGGCAGGAGGATATCACACTGTTTCTCCTGTGAGTCACCTTCGAGTGTTGAGAAGGGAAAACAGCAGCATCCTCTGCACCAGTTCCCAAGCCCCCCAAAAGAGCTTGGGAAAGGGCGAGGGGGGGGCTGATGCGAGAGCCCCCAGTAGTGAGAAGGGTGCCCTGGGTGCTTGGGCCGTCTGCAGCCCATGGGCTTGGCCATCCAGCAGATGAGCAGCAACCGCCCGTATTTTTCCACAGAATGTTTAATATAAACTATCAGCTCCTGAACACTCAAACAAAACCGTTTTGGAGCTAAACGCCGAGACCTCAGACATCTAATAGCTGCTGCTGAGTAGAGCCAGAGCGGGGAATCTGCCCCGGGAAGTATTTGGTTTCGAGCACGTGGCACCCGCAGCCACCCCAGGCAGCTCCCAGACCCCCAAGAAAAGGGGATTGAAGTCCCTGCCGACCTCAGGCCCAGGGTCGCTTCTGCCGTAACTGCGGGCCAACCTACTTGGTGGCTTTATACTAGAAGAAAATGTCACCACTTGAAGTGGATAGAACCCCCAGCCTTATTTTTATTTTGTAAGAGCAGCCTTACATAAACCAGAGGTGAGACTGGCGCAGTCTGGGCTCTCGTGGGGTATTTAGGTCATGTGTTTACAGATCTTCAGTTGTTTAAGGTGAAATGTAAAACGTATTAGCTACCTACACCAGCAACCAGAGAGTGAGGTTGTTCTAATGCAGAATAATCATACAGTCGTACTAGGGCTGCTTTCAAAATACCCAAATTGTTACTGTTCCACTGAGTCACCTGCTCACTTGAAGATAAACCTTAAACTATTTTATTTAATTTGCTTTTCAAAGCTTTCTTGGTCATCCTTTGATCTTATTTACACTTTTGAAATTCCTTTATTACATCCTTTTTTTTCTGGCATAACGTTGGAAAATGAATGTAATACTGGGACATAAATAAGGGAACGAAAAATGTCTTTGCTGAGTTTTTCGTTGTTGTTTTAAAGAAAAACTGTCAATTATTCTACCTCTGGGACAGTTTCTCACAGCTACTTATAGTCAAGCTTCCCAGTAAACTTTGGTGGGTGTTACCACCTCTACTGGGTAAGTAATTCCCTCCATGGGCTGTTTGGAAATGGGCTCAACAACTTCTTCTCAAAGAGGATTTAAATGTGGGGCATAAAAATCCACCAGGAAAATGTTTGCCCTGAACTACAGGGATCAATGGTAAATCAGACTTATGACAAACGGAGGATGTACCTCATGACTTTAATTTCAAACTAAGATATAAAGGCAGAAAAAGTTTCTTTTTCCAGGTGAACCTGCTATGATCACGCTTGGCTTTTTATTAATGAGACTTAGTATACCTGACAGCCAGGATGCTCAGCTGTGCACAGTTTGTGCTGCAAGTTTTCTTTCTGTTCAACGGATCTCAGGCTGACCAGAGGGTAAAATAACCCAGGAATCACATTTCCATATACAAGTCCATGATACAGCTATGAATTTTTTATAGAAATCTCCTGATATCTGGTATTTTACTGAAAATAATGGGAAGGTTGTAGTTTAATTAAAAGAAAAATTATTTCTCCTCCGTAACACTGACCTGCTAGGAACAAAATTCAAACTCAGGTTTTTGCCTTTTTTTTTTGTTTGGTTTTGTGCATTTTTTGCATACTTTGACAGGAAGGGTTACATATGAAAATAGTTATTTGGTTTCTGGAACTTTTATTCAGGTTTAGTTGGCTTGGAGCTTAGATAAACAGGAAAACCAGGACAGCAATAACTGAGTTCAGAAGAAATAAAAATGCCATTTAACCATCACATTCTGTATGAGCTCTAAGTGGAATTTTCTCCCTCCCCACTACAGAAAAAGGAACTATGGTTTTTATGTTTAATAGATTCACTGCTGAGAATCCTCAACGATCTCAGAAGTGACTGAAAATGATAAAAGGATGCAGGGAATAGCAGATTTTGACTTTCTTTTCTAGCAGATGCACACTATTCATCAACTTTATCCACCACACTCTATGCCACATTTATTTTGCTAAAGAAAACCTTCCTAAATATTTTCCATTTCATCCAACATTTTTGGCTTGGTCTGTATTTAACAATTTGCCCTGAAAGGCATTAGCTGTGTTTTAAGCAGAGCATAGAAAGGAAGTGTTTCATTCTTTGGAACAAGAGAATTTTTTATTTTATGTGAATGAAATCTAAGTTGAGTGAATTACAACCCCTTAGAGCAGAACTAAGGCAAGTACTCGTATCGGACCCGGCCTGCCGCCTGCCTACACACACACGCATCCTTTATCTGCGCCGCACACGTCTCTGAAGCACGATATCTCCAAGAAACAACAGGCGTTCCCCTGAAATTCCAATCAGGAAAATATTATAATTATTTCCCATTGCCCATAAACCTCAGAAGCCAGAGGAGCACACAAGCAGGCACACGCAGATGGCCAACACGTGGCTCTGAACCACGACCAAGGGACAGGTATGGCCCCATCTTTGCACCGTCTTTGGGAAACGTGATTCCAGCTCATCCATCTGTGAAACCAAAAGAAACTCTTTGCTTTCAGGTGGCTGAGCCAAGGAGAACCTGCTCTACCAGCATCCACCTTGAGAAGTCATCTTCTCCTTCAGACCATATGAGCATCACGAAGCTGCCAACACGGCTTCTAACAAAGGGTGCAGCTCAGGGCATTCAGAAGTCCGGTGCTTGGCACCTGAACCAAAATGTTGGACAGTCATGACACTAGCTTGACTTAGGAGAGCTACAGTATTTCCTGGCTTTTTAAGTGCTCTAGAAGCTTAGGAAGAAGAGCCTGCTATTGTGGCTTTCACAGGGAGACAGGAGTGGGAGCAGGTTAGGACTGGACAGAGTCTTGGCTCATCGTAACTTGGCCTCCACACCAAAACCCCTCATTCCACGCCGAGGACAGTGCGTAACCCTGCAGCCGCGCGACACCGAGCCACCCCACGGAGCCTGCCATGCTGCAGGATGCTGCCCAGCATCCCCACTAGCAACAACAAACACGTGTTACCGTTCACATCCCAAGGGCTGGGGCAGCCTTCGCCTTTCACAGCCAGCCCTGCCGAAACCAGCATCCCCGCCGAAACCAGCTTCCCCGCCGAAACCAGCATCCCCTTCCAGCAGAGGATGGGGAGAGGTTTGGGCCGTCTCTGTACTCAGAGCAGTGCGAACATGCCCTCATCCCCACCGCAGCTGAAAGTGAGCTCTCCCAGGCTAACAGGGGCTGGCACTTGATCCGGCTCATCGAAAGAGTGTCCTAAACCCTGTGTCATAACCTTTAGCCTTTCAGTAAGTGGTGGTAAGGGGAGGGAATGGAAAGGGGAAGCAAACATGACAAGGAACTTGATAAAAAGCTGATTCTGGAGAGACTGCTTATTACATTGCCTCAAAATGCTATAAACAGAGAAGGCAACAGAGCCTTCCACTGATTAGGTTAAATTAATTTAAAACAGAAGCAAATACTGCTTGTCTAAGAGCTCTAGTTACCTGGAAACACAGATAAACCCAAAACACGCGTTTCAAGGGCAGCAGGCACTATAGCTGGGTTTTTTTCATAAACCTGGTCCTCATGGAAAAATACAAACTTGGAAAGGGCTTTAATTAGCAATAGTTAATAATATACCAAAATACAAATATACAGGCAGTCTTTAATTAGATTTCATGGAATCAAGTCAAGTAATAGATATACACACACACGATTGTTGTGTAACAGCAGTTCACTAATCGCTGTTTCTTTAAAACTAACTTTCAGAGAGGCAGAAGAGAATGAGGAATGTATCTGTGCTGGCCCCGTAATGTGGAGTTTCCTTAAGAGCCAGCTGAGACTGAATAGCAGAAGCTGGGATGGTTTAATGTTGCTGGCAGCAGCCTGTGGACAAATCCCACGTGCACAGATCTGAGACCTGAACACGGCAAAGGACGTTGCAAACCTCCCTCCCATATGAAAACCTATCCCATTTTCTTTCTGGGTTAATAATACGAACCCTCTCCAAGTGTCAAAAGCCAGGACTGGATTCCTTCAGCTCTGAATGCATCCCTTCATGTGCTCAGAAACGCAGGGGCCAGCAGGCAGCCCATTTACTGCCGCGCTGCACTTCACCCTCAGCCTCCCAACACTTAACCTGCACGAGCCCCAGCTGTTTGTCCTTAAGAAAAAGTAGTCCAGCAGCTTCCAGATTTTTAGCCTAGCATGACCCTGTCAACAAGTGCTTCAAACTCCTTGTTTCCTTCCTATTAGCTGGCTAAATCACGACTTCAGAAAAGTTTTGCTACAATGGTGGCAAAAAATGCTACCCCAAAGAAAGGCTTGATACCCGCTGAGCAGTACGGAAGTTTTCAGGCCTGGAAGGAGGATTTAAGAGTTACACACTACACTGTGCTCCATGTCCAGGCCTTTCAGATACTGGCTGCATCATACACATTGGTGCTATCTGGCGAGAGCAAGCACGAGTTCTGGGCTCACATTAATCATTTTCCCATATTTTTAATACGTGCACTGTAGAGGTTTCTGAGGGCTGTGATTCAATAGGGGAAATAGAGTGAGTCAAGAAAAATCTGACACAAAAGCATTTCAAAGGTTCCTTTCTAGGACACATCTTAGTTTCAACTGTCAACCAAACCAAAATATCTGCTTACATGACCCCTGTGGTCTGTCGCTCTGCTTCGGCATGCTCCCAGGACCATTCCAGGTACCTGGGTACAGCTAATCCTCCCTTGCCTGAACTGGGCTCATTTTGGAACAAGAAACTGCAAACCTTGGTACTCAACTGCGTTTTTACAAGACCCTCTGTTGTAGCTGGTCTTATGGCATAAAACTATGGAATATGTCACTTATTTTAAATTAATTCCAAGAGATCCGCTTAATTTAAACGTGTATGTTCACCAGCCATCACTTTTCACTTGTTTAGACTAGACAAATCCTTTCAATGGTCTTAAAGCTACTCAGCCTGTTGACAATTTGAGTGTGAAGTAGGAGATTTGCTGCATTATTTCATTTAGATGTGGGGCAGCAGCTGCTTCCATCGTGCCTATCCAGTGAACAGCAAATAACCGCTGCCAACACAGTCCAGAATATTGTTATTTATTTATACAGCACCATTCACAAGCATTGTGGTACTTAACAAACTTAAGCAGAACAAGCCACAAGCATAAACTGTGGCTGATCAGTAAAGAGACGACTTCATCTCAGATTTTACAGCAGCATCTGAGTCAGTGCTCCAGAGGTCTCCGGGAGAGATTCCACCATGGGGTGAACAGAAACATGGCATGAGGTGATAAACAAGTGGTCACGAGCATTAGTGTCACTGTGGATTTGCACCAGGTAGTTTGAGAAGCCAGAAAGAAGAGTTCGAGCAAGGAGAGAAACAAGAAGTGGCCAGTTTTCCCTCTGAAAGGCAGGTAGTGCCTGGGTGGACATGAGGAGGAGGAGGAGGAAGAGGAGAAGGAGGAGGGCTTGTTTGCTTTCTCGTGCTACTAAGGACAAGTTTCTTTGTCTTTCTCAAATGTCTGCATGAGCTCTGACCCCACCATCCTTCCACCTGTTCACAAGATGCTCTTCCAGGCTGCGCTAAACCCGCACACTCCCGGGGGGCACTGCCCTGACCAGGGACTGGTGTTATTGGGAACCACCACGGAGGTCTGGGCTCTGCTCCTGCAATCCACAGAAAATGGATGTCACCCTTTCCGTGATGGTGCCCCACCAAAACATGCTCACGGGGATGTGCAAACTTTGCTCACGGAGTTTGGGATTTGCTTGTTGATGATTCTGCTTCCCCACAGGCAGTAAAACTGCCCCAGGCTCAGAACCCACACTGCCCAAACGCATTTGCAAGTGGCCCTGCAGGCTGGCAGGGAGGTCCCAAAACCAAACTCAGTTGTTATTCAACAGTTCCACTGCAGTATCCATGCATGTTTCACAAGTAACAGGACAGAAGCATTTGCTTTCCAGACCAGTGCACTGCGACCAGTGAAGAGTGGGAATGAGCTGGGGTTTTTTTCCTGTGGAAATTTAAAAGTTCATTCAGCTATTGGTGACTGGCACTGCAGGACTAAACAGAATACACAAACTATCTAGGGACAGACAATTCTTCCTGGAAAGGCAAAGAAATGAGAAAGTCCCTTTAGATGCCCTAGAAATGCAGTTTGGGAACGTGCATTTGAATATTCTACGCTTGGAGAAAGGTACTGCTGTAGTTTTGGTGAGGACAGCAATAGGACAGTCCATATTCTAGGTGGATGGGAGAAGATAAGGGCTTGCAGGAGCTGTGCACCGCTTTAATAGTTCACACTCTCCCAAGGAAAGAGAATTGACTGTTACCAAACTGGAACTAACCGAGCTGTATCTTTTATCCCGGCAACGGATTCCTGTGGGCAGTATCTCTGGCCTGGAGACATGAGTGGGTGGCTTTCCAACCAAGACCTCAGCCCATGAAACTTTCTGTCTGTGGCCGGGCCGGAGCAGGGTTCAGATAACACCCAGAACCCGCTCCGTTTCACCCGTCCCAGGGGGCAAGGCCAGGCTGGAGTCAAAACCTCATCCTCCAGCACTGTGCTGACAGACCGGGATTGTGCCTTAAGCCCGAGTGGGAAGATTTAAGTCGTTCTGAATCACAGACTTGGGCGGGGGGGGAGGGAACACGGACACGACACGACACATTATCTTTATTCCTAGTTCGGGGGCTGCTCTGCGGGGTTAGAGGCCGGGGGAGCCCCCCGTACATCCAGCCGACAAGCTGAGCCCATCCGGAGCGTGGTGCAGGCGGAGGAAGAGGCCGATGCGGGGGGGAGGATGCGGGGCCGACGCTGTTTAGGGAGCAACAACGGTTGCCAGGGGCGACGCGGTCCCCTCCCGTGTCCAGGGCGCGTTGCCAGGCAACGCGGGGAGCGCTTCCCAAACCAAACATCCCCATCCCCGCTCCCGCCCCGCCGCGAACGCACTAAATATGTCAGCGGGTATTTTCAGAAGCCCGGGAGGACTGACAAATAATTTCTTTGCTATAGTAACTGCGAGGGGGGGAGGAGTGGGGGGTTGGTGCTTTGTTTTGGTTTTATTTTCTTTTATTTAATTGTTATTTCAGAATAAACGGATTAACAGGCTGGACTGTGTTCGTCAAAGCAGATGCCCAGGAAAGGAACCTTTTTTGTTTGTGTTCTAAAAATGTTATTAAGGAGTTATTAAGGAGTTAACCTCTTTTGGAGACGGCAGTAACTAGTCCTTGCACAAACCCCCACATCCCCCAGCCCACTGCCCAGGGACGCACTGCACAGGCAAACACCCACATCCCCAAGCAAGTACTCTTGCAACTTTTTTTTTTCCCACCTATATGTAGAATACTAGAAGTTTCCCAGAAGAATTTAGATCCCTTCAAAGCAGGATTTAGCTTACTTAAAACAGATTTACTTTTCTTGGTGGTATCAAAGGCTGGGGGTACGGTAGCCTGGCTGGGAAGGAAGCTTTCGGGAGAGGGTGTGTATGGCTTCTGAGCATCCTCCGACTTGATGAAGAGGAGAAACTCCGCAGAAAGATGTTTTCTTCTAGTACCATGAACATGGGAAACATTTAAATTCTCTACTTTTCATTTTTTACATTAAAATTTGAGGCAACTAATCTTAAGCAAAAATTCCTGAGCACTCAGAGGATTTTAAGGGAAAGCTTGCTCTCTGTGGAAATAAAGAATAGAGACAGGCTTTTGTTGAGCTGGTGGAAACAGATCATTGTCCTGGGTGCAGCGCTACAATCTAAAACATAAAAGTTCTGCTGTGCTTGCTAATCATCACTGAGGCCACATGCTGCTGTCACAGGCCCCCAAATTCAATAGGGGCAGAATTTGGGCAGAATTTGTCCCTCCAACTTTTCCATCTAAGCTTAGGCACCGGCATCACACCAGTTCACCTCCACAGTGATTAACGATAAAGCTTATCACTAAAGTTGCTGATTTCCAAGTGTTCGGGTGCTTTTAGTACTTCCTTTGGCCTTTATCTACTAATGGCAGAGTCCTCCAGGGCACTGCACAGAACTGCAGCAATGCCTTCACTCCTCTGAGGCAGGTGTCACAAAAAGCAAAAATCACGCATCCACTGGCTAAAAAATGAAAAGCCCTAGTACTGGGCACTTGTAAAATAAGGCCTTTCAAAAATATTGTTCTTTATTTCATGATTTCTTTTTTTTTAAACTATTGCTGACCTCAGCCTCCAAACTGCTCCTTGGTATTTTCACATTTTATTTATCTATCTCCTTCTCGGGGGACTCACGTGCTTCTTGCATGAGAACGCCAGACCCAGGAACATTTTGAAGGAAGCAGGTGATCTTTCTCTTGCCATGCTCAGAGCAGCATTCAACAGAGAGCAGGCACTTAGGCAAGACAGCCAAGAGTTCGGCATAGCTTGGCAACTTAAAAATGACAGCTGAAAATTAAGACATGTCATAACTTGAAGAATTCCCTCAGCAAAGGGATAAAACATGCACCATTTGCAGCTATTCGAGGTGATCCAATGGTGTTTGCATTCACCACACAAAAACCTCAAGATAAGCTCCTTTACTTAGCAATAGCCTTGCATATTTTACCTTTACTTCAGCACTCACATCTCCATGTGAAACACAGGTAAAAGATGCTTTGACATAGCAACGTCTGGCCAAGTAAAGGGCTTCAAACGATAACTCTGGCTAAAAGGAACATCTTTGGCGTGACAGCAGAAGCAGCACAGATGAACGTGACCAACCTTTTGATAACTCTGGTCTCACTCAAATGCCAGCCTGAAAAGCAAACCAAAACCTGCTGCCTAGACCCCCTTGCTCCTTCCACCAAGATTACCAGAGTGATATCTCTGCTGGCACAGACCCAAGACCTATCAACTCATTTCAGAGTGTAAAAGAGGCTCCCTGCCCTGAAAGACCCACTATTCTTATTCCTTATTAAGATGGGCAAATTAAGTCCGAGATTCTTCTCATGCCATTCCTTTCTGCTAAGTGCCCTGCTTTAATATGCTAAAAAGTTACCGCTGGGATGAGGAAAACACATTAAAACTGAGAGCTGACACCTCTCAAGTGTAGATGCTGCGGGGAAGAGGGGGGGCAGGTTGTATGGTTTCAGTTGCTGGAGTCCTGTTACTCCCACGGAGCTCCGCCTGACAAGAAAAAGGGTTTCCAGCTTTCCAATTTGTACTGAAAAAGTAAAAAGCACCCAGTTTCAGAAAGTCACAATTTAAACAGTTGGCTTTCCTTTAAAGGAAAGTCCAACCTTGAACTTTTCAGAATTCTGGGCTCATGGGGGAGCAGGCAGTTTATCCACAATCATATAGCAGCAGCTCAAGCCCGCCCTTTTTCTTTTTTTTTTTTTTTTTTGCAAAGCACCTTTCTACCGTTGCTTACCAGAAAATGAAATGTGCATCCACTTCTCGCAAGAAGAGAGCGGCGTGAAGTGTGACTGGAGGAGCTATTTCCAGCCTGCAGCACTTTCTGCATGTGCTGAGCAGTTTATCGAAGAGACCGTGAAATGCTAACGATCTCCAGACTGCTTCAGATACAGTTCTAAATAGAAGGGAAAAGTATCTTTGAGAGATTTTTTTTTTTTCCCATTCCATCTCCAGAAACCATACAAAACTTTTAACACCTCCCTTTGGCTAAAGCTTTCCAAGTTACACTTGATAAGGGAAAACAGATGGGGGGTGGGGGAGTGGATAGAGATGATCTGACAGAGCTAAAATACCCATTAGTGGTAAATTCCACGGATCTCCTTCCCCTCCCAAAAAAAAAAAAAAAAAAAAGCAGACTGCATGGGTCAGATTCCACCCGCAAACCGAGAAACCAGCTCCAACCACATTCACCCAGACAGCCCTTTTTATTCTCTTGCTTGTCTAAGTGGCTGCTAGGCAACCTGAGCAGCATTGCTGCTCATATGCATTAAGTATTAACTATTATTTCATTCCTTCCCCCCTTTCTACAAAAGGCAGCAACCTCAATTCATAGCAGACGGATCTGTTCCCAAAAGCGAACGCAGGGCCAAGCTGAGCTGGAAAGAGGGATAAAGCCACGTAAGGGTTGTATATACCCAGTTACCTATAAGATGCTCGACGCAGGCGCTATGGGATGCGTAGGATTTCCAGCACCCCGCGTTACCCACCTACTCCAAGAACCCTCATTAGGGGCTGAAGCCCTAATTTTTAGTATCCCAGGAGGTGCAGCTACTCTGAGCCAAGCTCCACAGGTAACTGCGCTGCCTACCCAGGGATTCTGAAACCCTGCGTTAAGTTTCGTGCCCAGAGTGAAGCGATCAAACACCCCTGCTGCTCCTGCCGCATGCAGCCCTTGAGCAGTGAACGGCGTCACTTCCGAGGTGGCAACTCTCCCCAAAAGCCCAATTTTGCCAGGATGGGTCACAGAGCCGTAAAGCAGGGGAGACGGACAGCAGAAAGGATGCTCTTGCCCTGCCCAAGGGCAAACAAAGGTAGAATTCGAGAGACTACCCAGTGTGCCATGGTTTCTGGTCCCCTCTCTCCTGTGATCAGTTCTACAAGTAGCATGCCCATCTTTGCCAAAGGCAACTCTTCCAGCAGTTTCAGCAGACATTGTGCCTGAAGCAACAAAATTGGGACAGGACAAAAGAAAGCAGCAGCTGCCGGTTCAGAAATGGCACGGATACTTAAGCTCAGCAAAGAAATTCAGCAACACACTTAGCTCCCCTTGACAGCCTGGTCCCAAACTTTGGTGACACTCCTGTACCCAAAGTGTCCAGAACAACCCTTTACAATGGAGGAGGAAGGTGCTGCTAAGGACAACACATTTTTCACCTGCAGGAAAGCTCTGAACGCAGAAGGAAGCTGCCCTGGGAGAAAAGGCTGCTGACAGGCAGGGCCCAGCACTCTTCCAGCCCAGTGACATTTTTGAGTAATTACAAAACCTTAAAATCTATTATAATGTTAATCTGCTGGCTAGTTGTTGTGGAGAAGTGTAATTAGATGTTGTGTAGCTACCGTGCAGACTGGAAGGAATGCTAAGAATGCCTTCACTTGCAAACCAAGCAACAGCAGGAAGACCAGGAGCTGGAGCAGAGAGGGGCATCCACACACCTTTAGAGCCTGGAGTCCAGCTACAGAGCAGGTCCCTCCAGATCCCTCCTTCAGATGCAGAAAGCCCCACTGCAGTCAAAACACAAGCTGCCAAGCAATGGCAACGTTCAGCCAAGCCACCAGCTAGGGAGCCATGAGAAAATAAGGCATGCTTTATTTCCACCTTTACTCACTCCTCCCTATACATGTGCATCAGACCAGGGACTAGGAGGGTATCACTCTGCATTGCACTTCACACTGCTATGCTCCAAACAAGCGTTTGCCTCAACTGAGAGCATCCTATTGATTTATGTCACCAGCTTAATTCAAGTTTTCAGGCTAAGTGTTTTCTGTAACACAGCCCAGCCTGAAAATGTTTGGTTTTCAAACTACGAGGTGTTTCCTGGGCTGGGGCTGCACTCAGTAGTGGGCTGCAGCTGAGGATGACACAACCTTTTAAAATTAAAACAAGTCACACACAATGACTCTACCCATTTCACAATTAAGAGAAGCATTAATTAAGGGGGGGGGGGGGGGGGCGCGGGGGTTAGAGGAGGTGTGGTGTTGTTTTGTTTGTTTGGGTTTTTTATAAAACATTCATCTTTCAGCATATTTGGAACCAGAATCAGACATCATTTCATTTCTGAAACATTAAAAGGGCTCACAGATTTGATATAAATGTTTCTCCACAAAATAAATTGATTAAATAAAAAGCAAATTGGAGTCCCTAGAGCTTTGTAACCGTAAACTTCACGTAGCAGTTTTATAATTTGCAGGTGGAAATACAGAAGAGTATTCAATTGCAGTCCAGTGCAAGTACCTAGTTACTCTGCAAAACAGTATTTTTAAGCTATATCAATAGTACCTAAATTATTTAGGGGTGGAAAAAACAAATCCATCTCTGCTAGAAGGGAAAGCCATCAGCTGCTGAGAACAAAGTAACTACCCTCCTAAGGCCAAATCATCAACAAGGCAAATACTAGCAGAAAAGTGCAGCACCCTTAGCAAAAAGTTTTCTAGGAATACTCTCTCAGTCCAAAATACAAACAGTAGAGCACATCTTCTATGATATGGCATTTTACAGAGGAGCAGAAAAGGCAGAGGAGCAACACCCCAAGCATCACTTCCTCTGGGCGAAGGCATGGGACAGCAAATTGACCTGGCAAAGCGAGTGACTGCAAGGCCCAGCGCTTGGGACACCTGCTTATGCCTTTTCCCCTGGATATTTCAAATGGCAGCCACCCGTCATACCTGGTCACGCAGTGTTTAAGTAGCAAGAGACACCCCATGTGGGGCAGAGTGTCTCTCCTGTGCCACTCCAACCCCAAACCAGCACGCGCCGCGCTCTGGTGTTATCTCACCGCCATCACCTGCCCGCTCTGGGTCCCTTGTCACCGAGAGCGGCACAGGTTGTAATTCTGAAATCGTGTTGGGGGGGGGGGGGGAGGAATCAGGCCTCTACTACCAAGTTCCTGGAGGAAGGTGGAACTCCCTTGGCTGCCCAAATCTTTGCAAATTCACACAAAGAGCCTAATGGACAGTGCAGAGATTACCAAAAGTTGTAATTGTTATGAGCAAGGTCAACCTCCCCCACCGTGTCACCACCGCTGGACTAAGACACTTGTGTACCAAAGCTGCAAAAATCAGGAATTGCTATTTTCTTTCTGGAAAAACTAAGGAGACGCAGGGATGCTGTCTGAGCTGTAGTAGGCATCCTCCAGAACTGCCTGATGCATTGACCCAGTCTGGTTTTTTTGCAAGAAACACTGAATTGTTCTGAACTGTCAAGAACAACTTTTCTCCCTTATTCTGCTGCAAAGAACAATGAACATTTGTCATTATATGAAGCAGAGGGAGATCAGTCTGAGACGTTAAGAGCCAAGACCCTGCTTCTCTGTGTGGGCTGTGAAGCTTTCAATGGATTTTTTCTGTAAGAGATTGCACGGGTGAGTTGATTAAATCACATCAAGCTGATTCTCCTGCCTGAGCTGCACAGCTTCAAAAGCATCAGAAGAACCAGCCAGCATTCATTTCTTCCCGTGGTACTGGGGATTCACTCTTTTTCTTTTTAAATTATAAATTGTTTATTTATCAACCCATTACTGCTCTCTATTAATTTTCCTTTCATTGACTGAATTGCATAAACCTGTCTTTAAAATGAAAGCCAGAAGACACATGCTAACAGTGATCTCCCCATGCCATAGGGCAAATCGCCTATTTGTACCATTCTTCCCCAAAAAGACAAAGAAGGAAAAAAGACATTCATGAAGAAGAGAGAGAACAGGTCGAGAAGTATTAATCATAGATAGGGTTTGGCACTGTCAAACAAAAGATCAGTTTATGCTGTAACTTGAAGTATTGGACTGAGGTTTCTACATCCACAGTAGACCCTTTCCTACCCCCCAACTCACAGGTCTCTCATTAGTATGATCAGTTATTTACGGGCCAAATGTGCTCCGATCAACTCAAAGCATTTTTTAAAAAGCTTCCAATCCCCCCAGAGAGCCCCAGTTCAGCAGGTAGAGGCCATTGCAGTGCCCATCTTAAAAGCAGAATGATTTGTTCTCTTAAAAAACAGTTAACATTATCAGCGTCTCCTTTATGTACAGAGAAGAGATTTGGGTGGGGAATAGAGGGGAAGAGTTTCTTCGGTGCAGCCAGATGGAATATCAAATCCAGACAGTTTAGTCAGGGAGCTAAGGGGAAGATGTCAAAACATGCTTTCCATTAACGTAATACCAGAAAACACAACTGGTTTAAAATACTATATACAAACAGTTACTGTTCTGCTAACAGAACCTTTGCCAATACGAGCGACTTTATAACCATAGTTAGTTTAAACCAACAGCAACAGGGTTGTAAGTCAGCAATATGGTATTTTATTCTTAAATATTTGCTTGGGATGCTACTTGACATCAGATTTCAGTCAAAATAAACTTTAGCAAATTATATGTTAAATGATCCCATCTGCCTGTTTCAAAGGCAAAAAAAGTAGATTTTTGTTAATCCCGAATTTCCAGTCTTCCAAAACAGAAGGGTCAGCTTCTGTTCTTATTTAGCATGTTGTAAATCAAAAGTGAATGGGTTTAGTTCAGTGGTATAGGTCAGAGGAGTACACACAGTCAAGACATTAACAGCAGTTTTTAAAAACCAAGCACAACATGAATTTTCTCAGTGGAGAAGTTCTACTTTCTGCAGACGAAGGGAAAAAAAAAAACCACCACCATCACCTTCTCTGCGTCTGCACTGAGGTTGCTCAGGCTGAAAGCACTCCAGTAGAAATAATGCACATTGTTCAGCTGAGCATTCACATCAGATCATTTTTTTCCTCCCACAATCACTACATGCCAAAAAAGTCACCTACCTCACCCTCCAGTACTGACAGGAAGATACAGAGGGATCTTCCAACAGTACCATTCAAGAAATGGACTCACAGAAGCGCTACGAGCAGTTCATGTGAAGTTCACGAAAGACACCGTTGTCTCTAAGAAGAGGCAGTTACGGCAATGGTGCCAGAAACCCTTTGTAAAGAGGAAAAAAAATATAAAATGTGTGTTTGCAGCCTCGATCTGCAGCTCCACGAGTGTGTGCACATGTGTGTCCACAGGAGAACGCTGTTTGTGCTTCTGCAGTGGGAAAACACCCACTTTTGTAACAAACTCGTCAAATGGCATCAGTGCAGAGATTGGTTTACCTTCCAAAGTAGGTCTGAGACAACCATTGTCTCAAAAGAAAAACTCAGTCAACTCACTGTACCCAGCTGAGTAAGATTATGGGGGGGGCAGACTTTTAATTTTAAAATCTCTGGTTGTTATTGGACCATATTATTGCATACCTTCTTGAACTGATCAGCATGTGCTACTGCTGATTTGGGGGGAAATGATGCTTCCAGGGAACAGCCTCAACCCCTTAACTTTCTGATGCAAGAAAATCAGTAAAATTTTTATAAACCTGACAGAGAAAAAGGTATAAAGATTACTGCAGAGTCCACGGGCTGTCAGTTCTAACCAACTTTCAATTTACTATTAGCCTAGGATGGCCATAAGCCAGAAGTGTAAAGCAGAAATTCAGCCATAGGCAATTTACTTGTCTCCAGCAGAAATATTTCATAATGGCTAATCATGTAATTCAACCCTCATTTATGAAGAGAGCAGTTAGAAGTCAGGAGATGTATTCAAAGTGTTCACTGTGGAACATTCTGTTGTCCAACATCAGAATATAACATTCAACCAAGCGGCTGCCAAAATGAAAGCCATCACAAAAATTCCTTCATGATAAACTAATAAGAGACTCATCACCAAAGCATTAAGTAATTCTTTAGGGAACATGAATAAGAATTGCAATGTATGATGTATTAATTTAGTTATTTGGTGGCATTTAAGAAAAAAAAGCTTGAGTTTCAAGGACATGAGGTTAGAATGCAGCTGGAAAAATTCAATCCAGGACATAAATTGTCTCTTGAAATGTGTGAAGAAGGGGAGTGTCACTGAAGATAGCCTGCATTTCTCACCCGGTGCTGCAAACAGAGCAACACATTACCTCATCTACGGTTCATCTTCCCAAATACTTCTGTGCCAAAATGCACTTTTTGAGAGCATTCTATGTTTGTTTTCATTTGGAGGGCAAGACAGCCTGAAGAATGACGCTGGAGTCGCTTCAGCAAGAAATCCCCCAATCGCTCTTTTCCCAAAAGAATGTCTCTAATTAAATAATTTCTCCAGGGGTTGGTTGGTTGTTTTCCCTCTCAGTTTTTCAGGACCAAAACATGACTCTGAGCACGGTCTCCGCATCTTCAGCTATCGCCCTGCAAGACTGGGAGAGCAAACTGGGGGAGTAAAATCCTCCGAGTAGGTGTTTCTCCTGGATGACTGCTCCCACACACATCCAGGGGAGCAGGGAGAAGCCAGCAACCGCATCCCCTGCTTCTCTTCAGAGGACGCAGAGCCGAGCAGCATGCATCCGTGCTGTGTCCAGGGTTGAAGGGAAATGCTTCTGCACAGAGCATCCCGAGAGGGCGCGAAGCAGAGCGATGACACCAGCCCAACAAGCGCGATGTGATTTTGATCAGTGAGCAAAGCAGCAATCGCCTGAGGATTTCAAAGCACTTTACAAACAGTAATCCTTAGAAGTCTGGCCGTCTCAACTTTCTGCCTCCTGGAAAAAGGCAGGTATTGCATTTTTCCCTAATGGAAAATGAAAGCACAGAGTAAATAAAGGGGGGGATTCCCAAACAGACTCAGAACTACCAAAAGATGTAGCATCCGGATCAGAAACAGAAGGGACCTGCTAGATCAGAGACTAACTTATGCCTCAGCACAGTCCCACGGGGGGGGGCTACGGTGGCTCGCTGCTCCCATAAAAACCCCAGCGAGGATGGGGTCTGGAGGCACGGATGTGCATCAGAAATGTGGAATAAACATCCTTCAGAATGGTGTACTCTTGGAACTACACTACGGTGATGAATATATATGTACATATACAGGCATATTTTTGAGTGTATATAAGTGTGTATATACATATAGAACAATAAAATATACATGTATCTCCACATACACAGATACAGATACAGCCCCATAGCCTGCACCAACAGAGAGATATGTTATTGTGACAGATGTTTGATATTAAAATGTCTCAGTCCCCATCAAGGAGGTGATGATAGTGCTTTTTGCAAATGAGGTGTGAAGACACAGCTTGCACAGTACCTGTAGGGCTAAAGACAAAGCGTATTTCCCTACAGGGCAACAGTAGGGGACTTAAATTCCTGAGCGTTACAGTAAGGTGGATCATGTTTTTATGAATGATTGCATCCATACAAAAGATGCAAGAAAGTAACCGGTCCACAGCTTGTATTTAGGAGAGACTTACCCTGCAATCCACGACTCGGCTCAGCTGTAATCCACCATGACAATAGATACAGTGGAATAAACAGAAGGGCACTGCCTGGCCTGTACTTATGTACGCTCTGCCCTCACGCCTGTTAAAAACCAGAATACTGACTCCCAAAAATCAGCTCTAAAAGCTAGGCCTTTGCAGTTTATTAAGCACCAACATGGTAGCTCACGTCATGCATTTCCTCCATGAAGGCACAGGAGGTTGGTTGCTCTCAGTGAGGTTGATCTCTAAAAGGGCTGTGTATCTTAAATAGCCTGAAGATCCTTTATTTGGAGGCACACGGGGCTCTTCCCTAGTAACCAAAGGCTGTGGCGACAGCCCTTCCCAACAGCGCGGAGATGACGCAGCAGCTGATGAGGCACCACACTGGAATGTCTTGGATGGGGACTGCAGAGGAGGTTTCTGTGATGATAAAACATGCTGCCAGCACAAAATAATTAACCCTCATCTTCGTCGTAAGACAATCTTTGCTCTGCCTGTCCCACGAAACCACTGTGAGCATTCTGGGGCAGAGACTGGCCCCCCCTGTGCTGCTGTACTGCACCCAGGGTAACACTCTCAGGGTACACTGGGGCTTCCTGGCACTGTAACAGCTCAAACATGCACGGCTTTTAACTTATACTGGCTCGTAAGTCTAAAAGAAGCTATTTCTAGTCAGTGCCTCTGCCTCACCAAAGATTAAATAACAAACTGACTCAAAACTTCAGTAGCCACGTAAACCGCCGGGAACACGTCATTTATTAAGTCGACTGCACTTTTTATCTAAATACAACTTGGGTTGTTTGGGTGGGTTTTGGTGTTTTGTTGGGGTTTTTTGTCTGTTTGTTGTTTTTGTTTTTTTAAGATTTTTAAGTTCTGAGCAGCGCCTGGATTGGGAAGAATGACCGTGTGGAAAACAGCAGTGGTAAGAATCAAAAAGCACTTTTTCTGCTCCAGTGTAATTCAAAACACAAATTATCTGCCTTACAACTCCTTTACTTACAGAATTATCTCTAATGTTTGCAGCACACAGGACAATACTCTGAAATTTAAATAAGTACATTTATTAGCACAGCAAGCAGCAGTTCTGACTATCTAAGTGCTTCCCACCTGCCAGTGGCTCCCACCTGGTGAAGATTACCTGATCGTGGTGTTGGAAGCAACCTTACAGAAACTGCCGTAGTAAATGCTATTCCTGCAGGAAAACCTTGATGCCAACAGATCTCTAGGCTAAGCCACGAGTAGGAACAACATTCACTTCTGCGATGCCCATCTCAAGTCAGGGCGCTACAAGCTGTCAGCCTCAGCAGGTGAATCTAATGGAGCTGTTGCCTACAACATGAAGGATGAATTTAGAGTTTGGGGGAAGGTAATTAATACTGAACTCAGAATGCAGATTTCTGTAGCAGCTGTAGAGGACAGGTTGCCTGCAGGCAAGCTCCTGTTTCTTCAAGGGTTTTTTAGGACCTGGCTGAGGGATATTTCACCCTCCTGGCAGTGCAGGTCTTCTGAACTATAGTGTGCATCTATCATTGAAGAATAATAAATATTTGCTAGGAAGAAGGAAGCTCTGAATATTAGCTTGGTGACCAGAAGCCATTATTTCTCTTATTATCTGTAGCTACTAAAGAAAAATTTCCTCTCATGATTAGTCATTTAAGGTCATGAATATCTGAAAAGATTTGCATTTCATCTCCTCTTGGGGGAAGGGGGTGTGGGTTTAAACAGCACATGAAATATTTTGTTTAAATGCAAGGACTGAAGATAAATTAGAACTGGTCCATTTGCACTTATTCACATATACCCCCAGACTTCACAGCCCAGAGAGAGATTTCAAGTTGTTTCTTTGACTGTACCATCCAAGACTGCTCAGGGGAGAAGAAAGGAGAAGGATATCCTGGCACAGACCTGCAAGGTGACAGCACTGAAAGTGTACGTACAACAGCACACTGAGAGATTGGTCTTATCTCAAAACCTGCTTCCTCCCAGCTTTCTGCAAGCTTCATTTTATCAGAGGCTGTGCACAAATTCTCTTTACTGTGCAAACAACACAGTCTGGGTAAGAGAAAATATGGGACTACCACCCGCTTGCCAGAAAGGCCCCAGATCTGGCTGAACCAAGTGGAATATCCAGCTCTGTAGAATCCATCCATCAGCCTTGCTTCCCATGAGCTCCCCTAGCTGCATGGAGACAGGCCATTTGTCCACCTAATGCACATCTCCAGATGCCTCCTTCTGCTCCCTTCCCTGGCTGCAGTTTGGGTAGCAGCAGACTGGAAAGGTTTGGCCACGCGATGAAGAACAGGCACGCTCCGTACTTGGTAAAGCCAGGCTGCCGCCTCTGACACCCCAGCGAAGCCCTGCTCTGCCCAGAGACTCAGCTCTGTCCTGGGACACTGGTGAACCCTTCTGCCACCACGGCCACAGGTGATGGGGAGAGGAAAGCCATCTGCCTTACTGTCCCCGTGCCTTGTTAACCAGTCCCACTGCCTCATTTATACAACAAGGATGCTTAAGACTAGTGAAGCTGTCCAACACCAGCCAGTGAACTCATCTGAAACACTAATCCAACCCACACATCATCAAGCACTGGTTCAGCTCAGGATCAGATCTTGGAGAAAGCCAAGCAAGGAGGAGAAGGCCTTTGCACGTGAGCTGATTAGAACTCCACTACGTTGGCAGTAATAGTTGCTCCAGTCCCGTGAGCAACAAACACGGGAAATCCTTCGTGCAAAAGCTATCATCAGATGCAGCACGCTCAGATCATCTGGGCCTTTGAACATTGTTTTCCAGAAGGTGCCATCCTAGAAAACTTATGCATAATAATCACCATAAATAACCGTTCAAAATCAAGTGAACAGCATGATTTCAACAAGTGCTGTATTCAGGCCATCACTGCATTGTAGTGTAGGGCTGCTGGATGACAATACATGATGATAATAAAAATTAAATGTTCAGAGCCCTGATTAATCACTATAGCGCTATTTGAGGAAAAAAGTGCTTGCGAAGTGTCCCACTGTCTACCTGCTCGGCTACATAAAGGCAGGCTGCTCTAACTCGGAGACTCATAAAACACACGAGTATTTGCTGCTCAAGACAGACCAGCAGAACAGGATCTTTACAGGCAGTGGCTTGGTGATTCCATGGTGGTCATACTGAGGTCAGACAGTTCCTCAACGTGGTACTCCACCACTCACTCACACGCTGCTGACAAAGCGTACGAAGCAGGTAACCCCTCTACCCGAAGCTGGCTGGCTGTGGACTAACATGCCACATCAGAGTTTTCTTTACACTCCCAATTATGCTCATAAACATGAAGATTTAGGTTCCTCCTAAAACACTGCCTTCTCTAGCATAGGTATTACCTGTCAGCATGAGGTTCCTTTTTCTAAAGCCCGCTGAACTCCCAGCATCCCAGGCATCCTCTACCAGAGATTAGAAGAAATAGAATAACTAATGTAATTCTCCAAACAAGGTGAATGTTTGATCAGCTGTGTGTTAAGCCAGAAATTATCCAGAATAGTTCCAGGGTTGTCATGGTGGCAATGGGATCTTAAGCTGATATGAAAGAATAGTCTCACAATGACTAACCAGGTGGCAGCTAAGGAAATTGCTTATTATGCTTAGGTTGTTTGCTTATAATCATTCCACCCGCGCCTTTTCCTTTCTCTCTTCCTCCTCTAATGTTTCTTGTCAGTCTCACCTAGTGACATCTCCAAAAGAAGGAGCATCCTTAATTGCAGGCTGTTCACGGGGCCTTCCGCCTCGCATTAACCTCGAAGAACCACCAGCCACGTAATGCCAGACAAACTCGTGAATAACTGCTGCATCACCGCATGAATTCAGCTCTGGTTTCATCCTCCCAGTTCCAAACGAACTGGGCACTTACAAAACTGAGCAGGCAACATTTTGGAAACCCTGACCCACGCCGTGAATTTCTCACGGCCTAACAGCATCAGCTGGCAAGGGCGCAGAAAGGAAACGCACCCCTTCGGCACCACGTAGCTACGGTAGCAAAATTCATGGCATAGATGCGGCAAGCAACAAAGTGCTTAAATCAGCTCAGCTTGGGCTGCCCCGAGGGCTGCGGCAGGACAGCCTTGAAGACCTGGTGCTGATCTCCGGAGAGAGATGCTGCTACGCGCACCTTGGAGACAGAGGCATCTACAGAAGCCTTCTTTCCTCCTGCTTTCGCTACGTTTATGGTTGAGTTCTGCATTTCCTTTGTAAGGACTAGAGGCTTTGTAAAGACTGGAGATGCCCTGAAGAAGTCTGAGCATGAAGTCTGCCGCTGAAGAAAGGGATGAGTCTCAAACTGCTGCTCTTCACCTGAGCCCACACCCAGGTACCTGCCGTCGTTTATCCTCACATTCAGACATGTCACATTCAGACATTCCGGCACATAAAGCCAGAGGAGAACCACCTCAAACAGAAAAAAAATCATTTGTGGAGACCGGACAGTCACAACATGCATCAATGAACTAAATGATGTGGCAGTGAAGAATATCGCTGCAGTCAACACAATTATTTCTGCCATCAGCTTCTTGCTAACGACACTGAGGATTTCCTTCAGCACCATATTGATTTGTGACAAGAAAACAGAGAACCCGGGGTTGGGTTTTTTTGCATTTACTTATATAAAGTCATCATTGGCACAGCATTCTGCGACCCCAGTTTCTTTGAAAGCAACCGCAACATTCAATTGTTAATCTCTTTCAAGGCTTCATCACTACGGCACATTTGTACTACACAGAGACTTCTTTGGCATTTATTAAGATCAGAAAAAGAAATCCTTAATTTGTTAATAGAAAGTAATTTAGGAAGAAATGCAAGCCTTTAAATTACTTGACAAATGCCTTCATTTGGCATTTCTACAGCTCCTAACGCCTGCACTATACCAGATCAATAAACCAAAACAGTTTACAAAGCTCTGTGTTGGAAGGACTCTTGCTTCTGTTGGGATTTGAAATACTCCTTGTAAATCTGGATAGATACTGCTTAACACCCCAGTGTTGTAAGAGTATCATAGCAAGAAGAAGAAATTTGCATTCATTGACAAGAAACCACGTGTCTACACATCAGTAAATTCTAACAAGTCAGCTGAATTACATAAATTTAAACTTTTCTAGTTGTTCTGTTTTATCTGGGTGAGAGGCAAACACAGCCATCTTTCATAGAAAGGTGACCCACAGCTGAAAGTGGGGGTTTTGTTTTCCACTTTTCCTTTCTCCCCTAACAGTTTGTATACCGATGGGCACTGCAATGAGTTGCCTCCATGCTTTTTGTGTTAAGAACAGCATTTTTCTGTAGGTAGCGTCCTGTACAAAGAGATTCCTGATTCCTCTTTGATCAGTGTATTAATGGGTACACGGCTTGTGCTGAAGAAACGTTTTGTTGTCTGTGTATTTATGGCATAATTGGTCCACACGCTACTTAGACAGAAACAGCCCAACGTGGGAAGCCAGCACATTCTCCCACAATAAGGTGGACTTGAGAATGTTTGAGCACAGGAGCGGAGAACTGCCAGTCCAAATAACACAAAACACTAAGTCTCAAAGCGCAGATTACAGAAAGAAACCTTGCATATGTTTCAAATATAAGAAACATAATCCCGGACCACGGAGCTGCATGCGCTGCCACACGGGGAGGTTGGGTGCTCCTCTCCGCAGCACCCACGGCGAGCCCTGGCACGCTGGTCCCGGCAGTGCTTTGCTCCAGCTGGCAGGCCTCCAGACCTTAACTGTGCTGGCATTTGTTTTGAGGGAGGGAAAGAGGGGAAAACTTGGTTTAAATATAACTCGTCAGCCTCCAGCAGAAACTTTGGCTGAGAAGCCGAGTGGTAAGATACGCCTGTTGAATCAGCACTGCCCTCCCCGCGCTGCGACAGCACGCCGCAGGACGCTTTTAGCTCTAGAGTACTAAAACTGAACCAGGAAAATATGCTAGAATACGTTAAAACAGCTATGTTTACAGGCCCGTATTAAAAGCAAAAACATGTTGTGATTAAATGTAACAGCTGTCAGCGCTCTGAGGTGTTACAAGCATGAGACTATTTAAAGACAATGACTGGCACCATCTATTTTACGGTGATCGAGCTAGGAAAAGCTGCAGTTATTAACCACAGACCCAAGCTTCACATCTATGGCAGCCCTGAAGAAGCTGTCACAGAAGAGGGCAGCAAGTACCGGGGGTGACTTTTAGTGGCAATGAATATTCCCAACTGGAGAATTCACCCACAGCATCAGTGGCCCTAGTTGCTTATGTCTTCCATTACGGCTTTAGATTACCATTTCCGATTTACACATACAAAAACATAAAGAAACATATCCCCTACATATTTTTAATGTACCTTCACATGCACATGATTTAACAGCTACTCTCCCTAGACTGCACTCTCTTAAGTCTTGAGATGGGCAACCCCTTCCCTCTCTCCCACCCCTGCTGCAGGGAACTCAACGGGACACGTGGTGCCAAGTCGCTTTGTGAAGATGGGCCTCCATTTATATGCCAAGCCTACAAATTCATATGCCAAATCCACAAAATGCCCTTTGAGAGGGCAGATCTGATGCTAAGGGAGATTTTGCTGCACTGGGCCGCAGCACCCAGTGAGTTGCCTTACATCCTCTCAGGTTGCTGTAGCACAGCGTTGGGATTTCGTCTGCACGCAGAGCCTGCCACAGCAAACAGAGCTGGCACTCAGGGCAGGGACACGGTACAGTGACAGGAATTCATGAGATGCAAATGGCACAGCAGGGAAATGCAAAGCAGGGATGGTCTGTGGGAGCCCCATGGGAAGCCTGAGGGACCTGGCTCTTGCATTCATGGATGGTGATAAGAGCATCCAGCTGCTAGAGGAATCCATTGGGATCATTCCCATTTTGGAGAAAGCAAGCAGTGACAAAGAAATTCCAGTTGTTGACTCCTCCTCGCTTGCTTTGGTGCACGCTTACACCCTTAAGACCAAGATCCTGCAGCTACCTGAGAACCTAGTTTGAAGAGATGAGTATTTCCCAAAAGTGGTACAGGAACAGCTTTGAGAATATGGATTCTAGAAGGCTTAAACCAAAACAAAAGGTGCATGCCCACACCCGTATACACCAAAAGGTGTATGCCAAACAACTCACAAATTTCAAATAAATGTCACATCCCTCGGGACAGCAATATTGAGAGGTAAAGAACCAGTGGGATGCGTTGGGTTTTTTAAATATGACCTAAGATTTTCAAAATGAAACAATGAGCGTTGCTGACAGAGCCACCGCATCCCAGTGCCCATGTCAGATATCCAACACCCACAGTTTGGTCCTACAGGTGTTGGGTTTTGCTCACCTGACTTCAGCCATCTAGAAGTCAAACTTTGTTCATCCTAGAGCCCCTGCACAGAGAAAGATCCCTTCAGAGACTGATTCAGCCCATCTTGAAACAGGCAACCATGTGAGAGCCTTGCAGGACGCCTTCCTGCCATAGTAACTGCCTTCTGCTAGACGTGTAACTTTAAAACAAAACCTGAGATAAGATTAGATTCACCTTAAACTGACTGAAGTAAACACACAGAAAGTCAAGCAGCAAGAGGCACAGAATGAACCCCAGCCTTTGGGAGCGTAAGGCTTATATTTTGAGACTGATTTGTTTTTAAGCCAGCAATTACTCTTTATCCATCTCAGTTACAAATCGTTTGAGAAGCGTTGAATTTGGGCAGAAGTGGATGAAAAAACCCCTTGACTAACAAATCTGTCTGAAGCTGAGCATGGTCAGTTTAGGATATTCTAAATGCAAGAGAGAAAGTAAATTTTTAAAAATTATTATGTATTCCACTTTGCTCTTTAATTAGTTGAGATTTGCTTCTTTCTATTGAAAGCAAAACCAAAAAAAGACACTGGAGTAGTATCTAAATAGAAGGAATGGAAAGATGTAATCAGACTGCAGGAACTCACGCTTGAAATAGGCACATACATAAAATCCTGCTTTAACAGGAGACGAGTCTTTATTCAAAACGAACAGGGGAAACCAAGTCAAGAATAGACGGTAGATGCTTAAAAATAGGTCTTATTGCAATTTTCACTCGTTTCTAAGACCAACAAGAAAACAAGCGCTGGGGTTTGAGAGCTCTGGCAAACTAAAGGGATGATCTGGAGTTGAAAACAAGCCCCCACCCCCCGTAAGCCTCGGAGGAGCGCCCGGGGGAACACGGAGCCAACACAAAAGGTATGCAGGCTGCTGCACGAGCGGCAGGGGGGCCGGCCAGCCCCTGTCCCCGCTCCCCAACTCTCACCAGGCACTTCCAAGCTCACACGGCCGCGGGAGAGGGGTAACGGAGCCCGCCGGGGTCCAGCAGCGAGGTTTGTCCCGAACCAAACCTGACGCTCGGTGCGGGGAGTTAAAGCAAAACCCCGAGGAGAAGTTCGTTACGGCGGAGGGGATGCGGTGCCCCCGCCGCCACCGGCACCGCCACGCCGGGCCGAGCGGGCAGGTGGGACTCGCGCCCGGGCAAGGCGCAGGGCAGGAACCGCCGCGCTCCGGGCGGTGCCCCCGGGCAGCGTAACCGACGGGGGGTGTCCCCTCCCCCGCTCCGCCCGGGCGCGGCGCCGCTCCCAACTTTCCGGGGGAGGCGCGGGGAGCGCCCTCAGCCCCGGGCGGCACCGGGGGGCGGCGGACCCCGGGGAAACGTTCCGAGGCGGCCGGGACGGGGCGGAGGGCTGGGTCGGGGAGATCCGCTGCCGGCCCCCATCTCATCGACCCCCGCGGAGCCTGCGGAGCGCCTCGCTTCCCCCCCCCTCCCCCACCCACCCCGCCGCGGGCCCCCACAGAGGACGGGACCCCCCCCCGGCGGGGCGCCGGGCCCCCGCTCACCTGCCCTCCCCGCCGGGCGCCGCGGGTTGCGCTGGGCTCCGGCCGCCGGGGCCGCGCGTTGCTGCCGTTGGCAAGTAACAGTCTCCAGGGCTACGGTCACTATGGCGCCTGGCGCCGGGTCTCGAGGCAACTGTTGCTACCCTCTCCCCGCGCGTCACCGCCCGGCCCCGCCTGCTCCGCCGCGGGGCGCCGGCGGCGGTTGGCGCGACAGCTGTCCGTCAGTGGGGAGGCGGGACGAGACGAGGATGGACCAATGGTGACAGGGAGGGGGCGGGGCGGAGAGTTGGCGCGCGCTTTGGCGCCTCAGCGCGGGGCGGGGATGGCGGGGGGGGGGTGAGGGGCCGCTGTGGGCCCGCCCCGGACACGGGTGAGCGGCGGGGCGGCCGCGGGAGGGCCGCGGGGGAGGAGGATGGCTGGGTGCACGCCACGGGGCGCGGATGGGCACAAAGCGGCCATCCCGTGAGCGCCGCGCCCCGACACTGGGAAAAAAGTTCATTTTTCCACTATTAAATATTAATATTTCACGTTTCCACGTTCCCGTTGGTTCCTGGGCTGCGGCACAAAAACCGTCCGCACACCGGTGAGTGAGCTCCTGGTTTCTCCCTACCTGAGCCGGTTCCCCACGACATCAAACCGTTTCCATAGCGACCGGCTGTGTAGTCACAACCCACACGGGGTGGGGGTCGGGCGGGTGGGAGCTGTTGGAGAAGCACGGGGCAGGGGGCCTGGTTCCACGCGAATTTTAGAAATATAAGGGCATCCAACTGTGCAGGCACCCACTCCCGCTCCCACTTCCCGCCCCAGCGCAGGCACGGGAGGGCTTGGAGTTTGGTGGGGGATGCGATGGGTCTGGAGGGAAGCAGGAGCGCGTTCCCATGACACCAAATTATCCATCTAAGGGCAAATGCTTCCTGATGGAGCGTCTTAAAGAACAGGCTAAGTGTCCAAAATGCCACGCTCGAAGCCTGAAGGGCTGCGTGTTTTCCAGTGAGCTCCATGCAGAGCCGGAGCGAGTCTGGAGGAGACCTGCCAGCTGCCAGCAAGTTGGGAATGGCTCCCAGCACCCGCGCTCGGCCTGGACACGTGCAGAATCCGGCCACCTCGCAGAGATAGAGAGATCATTGCACATGAGCAGCATGACAAGGCTTTGGGATACTGCACCGGGAAAAACCAACACAGCACCTGCTTATGTGTTGGAAGATGTAATTGATGGGTCTGTGTTGGTGATGGAGAGAAAACAAAGGCTGAACTATAGTTTCTGGACACAGCAGCTGCGAAAGCAGCAGCTACCTCAGCTCTGCACTTTCTCCCCTTAAATGAACATCCCCGTTGTGCCTGTGGTGAGAATCGGTGTTATCCTCTGCCCTCCTGGAAGTGGTTCAGGCTGGAAACTCAGCAGATTTCAGGTGTAGATGCCTTGAAATCCTTTCCCTGAGTGGCCAGAAAGGCCACTGGAAAGGCTGAGCTGTGTGAAGAAGGGGATTTGTGGCCTTAGGCTTACATTTCCAGTCTGCACATGCCTGCCTGGCCTCGCCAGCAGGGCAGTGCCAGGTGTCCTGAATATGTGCAGACTAAAATCTATCCATAAGGATGGCCTTTATTCCAGGTTTCTGTTTTCAACCAAAGGGCCTTGATAGCATTATGATGATGAGCCTGGTCACGGCTTTGTGGTTAAGGTTAAATACAGTTTTGTTCCTAAGGAAGAAATTATGGTTGGAGGGACAGCTTTAAAACCAAGCAGGGATGTGTCCTTCCTCTTGTTGCAGGTAATTCCATTTCCCATCAACACAGATCGACCTCAACTTCAGAGCTGGCCTGCCCCATGCAGAGTTAACCCAGGCCTATATTCTGGGCATTTCTCTTAAGTTTAAAGTGACTGATAGGTCTGAGGTGGCTAAGACACGCGTTTTAACCACAGGAGAGGAAGATGCTCCGCTCCCCACATCCTCTCCTCTTTGTTTGAATCCTGGCAGTCAGGGCTGCATAATGAAAACCAGCATGTGCTCTAGGTGGGTCTCGGTTCATCTCTAAGGGTTTTGAAGGCAGGTGCTGCCAAGGAAAGCAGCATTTTTTATAAAGCTTTAAGGAATACTTCTGTTTGTGGGGTTTTGTTGTGGTTGGGTTTTTTTCCCCCAGTTAAACCCAGCAGAATCACCACACTTGCTTTTCAATTGCTTTGAAAAATCCCCATCAGGCATTTCAAGATTTCAAGGATCACCTTATTGACATGCAATAAAAAGCTTTCATGATATATTCTTCTGTAACGTTTTCTGAAAAGTATGTCCTAGCCTAAGCCAAGGAAGTGTGTGGAATTTGTACCCACGGAGACTCCAGTAACACAGCCAGCTCCAAACACCGCAGGATTATTAGTTTTCTTACCTAACATATCAGGAAAGGAGTTGCTGGAAAAGGGAGAGATGGAGAGGAAGTGTCTGAGGCAATATAAATTGGTGAGGCTGGACTTGCCGCTTAGTATTTGGTCTGTCTGCAGATTTGGGGTTAGTATAGCTGCTTTCGGTATGTTACTCTAAGAGTTATACTGGAAAAAATCTGAGAGCTGTGTGTCTGAGCACCAGGGACAAGCAGGGTGAGATTCTGATAAGCTCCAAAGAAAAATAAGTCACTGTCTTAATGGGTTGTAGACCCTTAAACCAAGGATGTTTAAAAAGATCAACTTCTAGGGGAGGGTGTCATTGTTTAATAAACAATAAAATAAGAAGTAGAGATGGAATAGCTTTTGAGAAGCTATCTACTGCACATAAACATCAACCTTTACCATGCGAAATGGAGATCAGATTAATAACTATTTCTTAACAGCTCTTCTGATGTATTTGAAGATTGTTCTCATTTCTTCCCTCTATCTCTTGTTTTCCAAATTAAACAACCCTCTGGCTTTAATGTAAGAAAAATCCAGGCCTTTCCTACAGAAGCACTACATAAACAGTTATTTTTGATCCTGCAATACTGTGGTTACTTATTCCTGTTTAAGCACTGGACTTTGCATTTTGCCATATTGAATTGCACCATGTTTATTTTGAGTCATCACTCAAATTTACTAAGAGCTTAACGAAATCCTTCAGAAGTGCCTGCAGTCCTTCCCAGCTGAGGATCACCTGCAATGTGTTGTCGCAGACCTGTTACCAATTCAGTTTTTAAGGCATGATTCTCCACTGCACGGCATCTGTACCTCTGCAAAGAAACGTAAACTGCATTTGGATGTGCTCTTGTTCTTTCCAAAGTGTGAAATACTGTGTGAAACCCAAAGCAGAGGTTCCCTGCCTTGTACCCTGCCAGCAATATCCTGAAATTCTGCCTAATGCCCAGCACACAACCTTTGATAAAGTCCTACAAACCTTGCAAGTTAGCCAGTTCCCTCCTGGGAACCTAGGGAGTGATCACAGGGCTGTTATTTTTAATTAGGGACCTGTCTGTCACCCCTTTTGTCAAGCTGAGCACTGGAATTCATTTTTACTTGTTGCTTGCAACCTGTTGCATAAGCCAGAGCTCATCCCTCTCAGCCTTTACAGTACCGGGGTGGGTCTGGGGGAAGGAGCCTTAAGAAAGATGCTGGTATAAAAAGAGAAACTAAGCCTGCTCGCAACGGAGGACGTTTGCTGCAGCTTTAACAGATACCCACAGGAGGGCACGTTCCTCACAGCAAACTGGAATTCAGCTAAAAGCCAGTCCTGCTCCAAGGATCAGTTTAACTTGATTTCACTAAAGGGAGACTTTGACAAAAAACAGCCTTTTTATGGAAGCAAATGCCCTGCAAAGGCAGTGGGATCCTTTCATGTCATGTTTATCCCTGAAAAAATACCATTGTTTTGGTTGGTGATGGAGAGAAAATGAAGGCTAAACTATAGTTTAGTTATATGAAACCTTACATGAAGCTATTCTCTTGAACCGTTTTACTGAAAAAATTCCAAGAGGATTAAAACCAAACCAAAGCAAAAAATCACCTTTGGGGTTGTTTGGTTTTGGGTTGTTTTTTGGGCTTTTTTTTTTTTTTTTTTTCTCAAGAAAAAGATTGTGCTCAGGCAGTTTTAAGGGGGAGAATCCCCATTTTTATACAGTAACCAACCCACACAGCACTTTCCCTGCTGAAAGCTTTCTGTCAAGTTCCCCCTGTCCACACTGTATTTTATTGCTGAGTGATCTCAGTGCATCTGGTGCAAAATTTAAGGAGCCTGAAGTGGTGGCTCTCTGTGTCCACCCTACCACAGTATAAACAGCATCATCCCGTGCAAGGTAAAACGATTGTCTAAACTGCGATAATGGATTTTCTTTTAATAGATCAGCGATAAAATTTATCTTCACAATCATTTTAAACTGTGATGCAGGTGGGATAGGTTCAGTTATGCAGGAAGGTAGTTGCTAAAGAGAAGCACTTGAGAACAGAGTAAATCTCCATACCAGCTTCTGAGGAAACTTCTTCAGAGGGACTGAAGCAAACTGAAGTGATGACTTTTCCTGCATGGAGCTGCTGCGTCCTGCGAGCACTGCAGCGTATCGATAGCGCTGGGTGAGAGCCTGCTCCAACCACGGCCCCAGGAGTGCTGTCTTCTGCATCATACGTTTCTGAATTTGCCACTGGTCAGACCATAACCCTCCTCAGTGCTTTCAGCTGGGCTTAAGCGGATAAATGTGTTGAGCGTGGTTGTGCCAAGGCCACAATGGAATTGTGCAGTGGCATTGCAGCATGTCCTCCTCTGCCCACACGTCTCTTCAGCAGGAAAATGAAATCCAGGCTGTCGCTGCTACAGTGTTACAGGATGCTCTGTCCTGTCCTGACAGCATAACAAAGCTCTGCTTTCCTCCCAGCCTTACCCAGCCTGGAAGCAAACAGGGGAGTGTTGAAGATGGGAGGAAGAAGAAAGGGTGTTCAGCAAAGGTGTGCAAGGCCAGGCTGGATGAGGCTTTGAGCAAACTGGTGTAGTGGAAGGTGTCCCTGCCCATGGCAGGGGGGTGGAATTCGATGATCTTTTAAGGCCCCTCCCAACCCAAACCATTCTGTGATTCTATGATTCATCCGTTTCCTTGCCCTTTCTTCTGTCTCCCTTGGGTGGCAGCAAGTACTGCAACAGTCCTTGGCAACGGCTTCCCCGCTCACTGTTTTGAGGACGTGGACTTTGAAGAAGTTACTCTTCTCAACCTTATGTCTTCCCCCTAACAAGTTTTTAGCACATCTAGAAACCCAAATGCTCTCTTCCTCCCACCCTGGAAATTTCCTTTCAGCAGAATTAAAGGACTAAACGTTTATCTGGAGTGTTATCGGTTTGGTTTGGCTGTAGCTGTCTGGAAATTCTGCAAAAAACACTGGGTACAGTCATGGAAAAAACAGTGTATGTGGGGTTTGGTGTGCCACTCCCTGCAGGGAGCTGTAGCTCAGCTCGCAGAAGCTAGAGGAGGATGTGTCCACAACTTGGATGTAATCAAAGATAGTCATATTGATGTAAGTGAATCAATAGAGCTTATGTCAACACACCTTTTGTATGGAGGCAACGTCTGTGTAATTAAACCCTCAATGACTGAATAGCCCTGGCACAAGGTTTCAGTGGAAATTCTGTACAATGCAGAACTACTTTTCTAGTGCAGTGAGTTTAAATGAGTCTACCCCGTTTCCCAGATAACCACAGGCACTAAGGACAATGGGGAGGGAAAGAGTAACCAGCAGCCTGGGAGGGAGAGTAACCAGAGAACTTCACTCCTCATCTGCTGGATCTGACAGCAGTGTGATCTGCTGCTTTACATCCCTGACCGTCCACTCGGGTAGGTGGGAAGAGCTGTTGGGTTTCTGTACAGGTGGCCTGATGGATCACACAAACAGCATCAGCTGTGCTTAAGGGAGGTGTAGCTGAGTCTTTAAGGTTCTGATGGACAGGCTGTAGCAAACAGCCATGTCTGGCCTCACCTTTCCATTCCAGCTCTGGGCCAAGAGCCATCATCTACCCAGCAATGCCAAAAGAAAGGTGCGTGTGCTTTTGCTTTGGCCGCCTCCGTGCAGAGCCCAGCTTTGTAGCCTTGACCAGCAGCAAAGTGAGTCTGACCTGTGACACTGTGACCTGCAGCAGGTAAAGGGGTGGCAGTGAGAAGCAGTAACTACTTCAACTGCTATAGCACGATTTCCTCAAGCCGTCAGGTGAGGGACGATTTTCTTCTACGAAAAAGTCACCATCAGGAATTGTGCTGCTGCGGCTGTACGAGCATCGCTGACTGTCCAGCGGGGAGGGCGAGCAACCGGGCAAAGACCACGCGGCTGGAGATAGTGCAACTCACATACTGGCCAGGTAACCTGGGGTGGAATTATTCTGAAAACCAGACTGTGGGAGGACAACCACCTTCTGTCTGCCTGCCTGAGGGATGTTTTCAATCTTTCAGGGACAAACTGGGACAAGAAGTAGAATGCGTATGGAAGTTTGGAACCTGAATATTAAACAGAAGGGTTCACCTTGTTTGGGGAAGTCCAACATGCTCGTGATCACGAGCATTTTACAGTTCTGTCACTTTTTAACAATGAGTTTATGTTTAAAACCCAGAAAAATATGAAGTAACCTGTATGGATTCTTAATATTTCAGATTGAATTACAGGCGTACCTGTAATTGGAGCGTGGTCTTGCACCACACTCCAACTACCGTCAACCATCAGCAGCAACTTCTCTGCTTGCATTGTCCCACCGCACCCAGAATGCTATCTGGGCTCTGTGTAATCAAGTGACAGAGCATGTTTCCATGTTGCTATCTCTTACTCTGGTTACACATTCATCCCCTCTCCTGGTTACAACACAGTTTAAATGAGGAGGAGGGGGCACAACCTTGTTCTGCTTTGGGCTAGACCTGTCTGGTAAACATTGTGACACCGTTGCAACACAGTCCCTAGGCTTGGGAGCGGGGAGGCAAACCTGCTGCCCTCATCCCGCAGCAGCGAGAGAAAAGATGTAACTCTCTTGTTTATTGAAGTTCCAGAGATGCAGCTGCTGGTTTGAAATTGGTTGGGTTTTTTTTTTTCCTGAGCTGCTGGAAACAACTCCCTTCTTCTACATGTAACTCCTGTGTGCATCTCGTTTTGGAGCAAATCACTTCCCATTGAATTCTTTTTCAAAAGTGCAATTACCTGTGGGCACAAATAGCACTGCAGTTTGGTTTTAGCTTTAAAGTTCAGAGGATACAGGCAAGATCTCTGAAGAGAGGGGGTATCTAGAATCAGGTCAAACTAAACTGTTATATGGGCTAGAAATTCTAATTCTCCACTGCCTTTCATGCTTCAGAAATCTGTATGCCACATGCTACACTGTGCGTTGTGTAAAACAACGGACAGCCTTTGCCTATACTGTGTTGTTTCAAAATCTACTGGTGTGCTGGTTTTAGTGAATATTTTAAAAAAGAAAGCCTGTGCCTCTGACAGACAGGGCACATACCTTTTGCTCCAGTTTTATTTATGAGAACAAAACTGCAGGAGTCATGTTATCACAGACAGAGGGAGCTGAAGTCAGTTATCAGCTGGTGTGCTGGTGAAGACTCCTTGACTTTGTTGACGCTACGTTGATTTGTGACAGCTGAGAGTTGGATGTGAATCCATAACTTAATTTGGTGTGGGATTTTGGTGTGGGATTTTGGTGTGTGTGGGGGTTTTGGATTTTGGTTTGTTGTTTGTTTGTGCGGTTTTTTTTTCAGAGAGACCTACATCTATTTGCTGCAGACCCTTTCACATGACCAGAAAGATATTGCAAGTCCTTGGTGGGAAACAGCATGACCTGTTTAGGTTCAGAAATTACTGTGCTATAAACAGACTTTTCTGTCTCCCTTCCTTCCTTGTGACTGCCTGCTTACCAGCATATTTTCTCCCTGCCTTCATTCTCCTGTTGTTGAGCTTCATGTGGAAATTGCTGGACTAGTGTCTTCTCCAACCCCCCCCCCCCCCCCCCCCCGCCCCCGTTTATCTTTCAAGTGAATGTCCTGAGGTGCAACTGCATCTCACGTTGAGTCACTTGCTACCAGTGACTCTGAAGCTGGAAATCTGTGAGCGTTATGGGAGGAATGTTAGCCCAGAATAGTTTCCAGATCCAATGGCAGTGCTAGATGGGAAGGGTGATAAGAGTGAACGGTTTTGTGTCAGTTAGATGGGCAGATATGACTTGTTCCATATAGGAAACGATTAAGCTGAAGAAAAAAATTTATTCCCACCCTCTCTGTGTGTCCACAGCTCTATGAAGAGATGATTCTTTGCTTGAGATAGGAAAGAACTTGCAAATGGAACGTCTGTTACACCAGAAAGCGGGGGGATGTTCTGTAGGTCACAGGAAACCTGCGGCCAAGAGGAAGAAGAATGCAGCTCTCAGCCAGCCTGTGCCTCACCGACACACTAACCCCTGTCAGGAAAAAGTGTGCTGTCTGTACGCCAGAGTTTCTAACCACAGTCAGGTGACGTGCACAAGCCTACAGTGCCACGGCCTCAATCTGCATTTACACTGGGCCTTGTCAAGGCACTTATCCTACCGCTCTTGTCTTGTGAGGGATGCCTCTGTTCCTGGTGGTATCTTCCTCCACCTCAGTCTTCTGCTGCAGCACGTGAAATACCTGCAAGTGTCAAGGCAGGTTTGAAACATGAAGGAATCAGAGAATCATTTAAGTTGGAAAAGTCCCTTAAAATCATCAGATCTAACCACTAACAGTGTGGTGGTGGACACTACCAGGTCCACCACCAAACCATGTCCCTAAGTGTCACATCTACACACCTTTTAAATGCCTCCAGGAGTGTGTCTACACTCAGCAAAAGGTGACTTGCATCGCAGTCGCCAACAAGCTGCAATGTCCCAGGCATAGAAAACCAAGATGCTACTGTCCTGCTGTAAGTGATTGTCGTGGTTTAACTCCGGCTAGCAAAATACCACGAAGCCGCTCTCACAAATCCCCCTCCCCTCCTCCAGTGGAGGGGAAGAATTGGAGGAAAAAGAAATAAGGAAGCTCGTAAAATTGAGATAAGAACTATTTACTAATTAAATCTAAATCAATATATACAGGTACTACTAATAATAAATAATTAAAATAGTAGAAAATGAAACATATAGTACAATATGATACAATATGATACAATTTCCCACCATCCACTGACCAATACACACCCAGATGTTGAGGGATGAAAATCAGACCTCGAGACCATGAAAATTTTCCCAAATACTCATACACTTGTGCCATTGACCATAGAGAAGAGGGAGAAAATTGGAATAATTTCCACACATCCACCCAACTGAGTAATTCCTTCACATCCAACCCACTAAATGATTTCTCCTCTACAGGCTGTGTCCCAGAAGTGAAAAGGTATAATTAGTGAAAGTCCCTATGAGGTTAGATGAGAAACATGCAAACGCTGCCAGTACTGCATACAGATACATGATTATTCCCCAAACCAGTAGTATACAGACCAGCCAAATCAGACTCTTCAATCTGGTCAGAGCATACATGATCAGTATCATAAGGAGCACCCAAGGCAGTAAATCCCACCGTTCTATCATCCACTTAAAGATCCAAGAACTTAACGTGCTGACCAGCCACCACAACAGCTCTGTAACCAATACTTATCACACAATCTGCTTTAACACACAGTAATCAGATCTGTTCTTATCTCAACCCTTCGAGCCCCACGTTGGGCGCCAAAAAGGACTGTCGTGGTTTAACTCCGGCTAGCAAAATACCACGAAGCCGCTCTCACAAATCCCCCTCCCCTCCTCCAGTGGAGGGGAAGAATCGGAGGAAAAAGAAATAAGGAAGCTCGTAAAATTGAGATAAGAACTATTTACTAATTAAATCTAAATCAATATATACAGGTACTACTAATAATAAATAATTAAAACAGTAGAAAATGAAACATATAGTACAATATATACAATATGATACAATATGATACAATTCCCCACCATCCACTGACCAATGCACACCCAGATGTTGAGGGATGAAAATCAGACCCAGAGAGCCCAAGAACCACAGCCCGAGAGCGATCGCAGCCCGGGAGCCACGGCCTGAAGGCCGGAGCCCAGGAGCCTACGCAGCAGATTCCAAACAAACCTTGTCACTGATAACACAGCCAGAAAACTCAAAACAATCCACCAGCTCCCACACGAAGGAGCCAGCACAGGAGTTGGCAAAGCAGCTAACGCAGGAGGGTTAGCAAGTGCCCGGAGAGACGAGCAAGGGAGTAAGGGAGAGGGAGAGAAGGGAAGAGTAGTGGCTACCGGACCCCTTCCCCACCCAAAAGAGACCGGAACATGACGCACTATGGGATGAAATACTTCCTTGGTCAGTCTGGGTCAGCTACAGTATCTGAAGTGGACAAAAGACCTTGAGTTCAGTACAGGCCATCCCCAGCACCAGCTGAGGCCTTATCAATGTTTTCTCTTACCGTTCAGCAACAGAGTTCCCTGGCAACCAGAGTAAAGGGAGTTAGCCCTTTCCTGACTGAACCCAGCACAGTGATCCAAGCAGACCATTAACTAGAGGTTTTGGTCAAAATCATGCATGTGTCTGCATTTTCAACTTGCAGCAATACCTGGGTATCCTCACCATAAAATTTACCAACAGGAACAAAATGGATTCTGCAGAGTTTTTGGTTCTCCCTCCGAGGTGGAGCCTGGCTTATCAGCAGAGCTCAAGGCTGTTTAACCTGCAGCCATCTCCCCCTCTCCCACAATCTCACATCACAAGCACAATTTAAAGGCAACGTCAAACTCTGATTGTTAAAGAGTGACTCTGTAACGGAAAGGCATCTTCAAAGGGGAAGGCTTTTCAGCATTTCTTGAATATGCCATGTTTGCCTGGTATCTTCTGGAAGCTCGGTGCACAGTCAGACTCTGTAACCAAGAACTCTTCCCCAGCTCTCACACTTTGGGACCTGCCTTTTCTAAGAGCAGATGTGACAGTTCTTCCAACCTGTGTCAAACTAGAATTACAACTTTATGCTAGTATGTGACAATTTATTTTATTTGGATAATCTACATTAATGCTCTAATGCGGGCTGATCATTTAGACAACACACTTCCATGGTTAGGTCTGCTTTACAGAGCCAAACACCAAGGCACTGTGCTTATCTCCTCCTTTGCTGTAAAATACACAGCCTTGCTGTGGACGTTGATCTTGGCAGGAAGCACGCCACAGGGCACAGCTGCTTCTGCAGGGCTGTGTTGGTTGGCATCGGATGAGAAACCGGCCTTTATTCCCTTTGAAGGCCCAGAGACTGAAAATGTCTATGCAGACAGTAGATACTAATGTACTTCACTTGCCTCTCATCTCTGCAGCCAACAAATGCTAAGACATGTATTTAATGGGGTTGTTGTCCTTTTTTTCCCCCACATGCCAGCGTAAGTCATGCTGGTTGCTATTTTCATGGCTTGAAAATTCAGTAAGATCAGTCACAAGCTGGTGATTGGAACAACTGATACCTGCAAAGACTTCCCAGTCTTTCCTGGCCTATGCAGCCAGTGCTAAAATTCACCCCAGGTGAGGGATTCTGTACTATGTTATCATTTCCTGGACCTCCTGGAGCCACTCTGCTCTCAGTGCCTCAGAAAGCCTGGGACTGCTCGAGTTAATTACTGGTAAATATGAAGCCAGCAAAGGCAATACTTGACAAAGAGTGCAGTAACTCTGGCACGTTTGCAAGTTCAAGCTTAACCACTTTTGTTTATCAAAGGCTGGGCCATGCTATCACCAATCAATAATAAGTGTTCTTGTAGTCATGCCAACACATAAGCTGATTTCCCCTGCCCTCGAAAGCAGTGAGAACACCTGAGGCCCATTTGCACTTACCTCTGCTCTTGTCAGGTCCTTCAGCAGTAACGTGGTCCCCTTTGGTCCCAGAACTGATGGCAGTTTTGCAAACCCCATGGCATCTACCTTTGTAGTGATGCAACCTCAGTTTGACAGACAAGGACACTGGGAACATAAAAAAGCAGCTTGCCCAAGGTAATTTGTTGGCTTGGGGCATCACCAAAAATAGAACTGGTTATTCCTGTCACTTAGTTAAACTTTGGGTTGTGCCACTGAATCTTCTCTTGGTTCACTGAGTGCTGTGTGTCAGCACAGCAGGTACTGGCTAACAACCAAGGCATGACTGGAGCTAAGAGGGTCAGTAGTCTGCTAAGTCCACAGATCTCACCGACTTTCCAGATGCTGTTTGTATCTTTGCTCTTCAGAATAAATTTGCCATCTGAATTGAAACGGCGTCACGCAAGGGATTTGGACAGGCTGCAGAGAGATGAGATAGCTGGGAAAGGGAGGGGAGCACAGTGAAGCTGTGAGGGAAGGCTCAGGCTGCAGGAGATGGCCAACAGCCAACACAGCAAGAACTCGTGGGTGTCTGGACCTGCAGACAGCACGGTGCAGTGCTCCAGGGGCTGGTTTGGTAGTCACCCTCCCACTGCACGGTGGCTGTTTTGCAGCTGCAATATTCCCACTGGTGTTCTGGCCTCTTGACCTGCTGCTGCTCCAGCTGTGGCCCTGACCTCCCTCACAGGAGCTGCTCTCATGACATGCTCCTTAGGTTTGCTCATCAACTAACTGGTGTGAGCCGTACCCTCCCCACCCCGTGTGAGTGGGGAATATCTCTGGGCAGCAGGGAGAGGGAGAGAAGGATCTGCAGGAAAAAACACGCAATGTTTTGTTTTGGAATTCTTGGTCTCTGCTAGCAAAATAGCAGCAATAATTCATTTCACAGATACAGCTGTTCTGCTAACAGATAAACACAATTCTGGCTTTTCTGCTACTTTATCAGTTAGAAACAACTGGGAACCGTTAGATGGGCTCCCTGACCAAAACCTTTAAAAAAATACATTAAAATATGTGCCACCGGACTTCAGTTTCATAGAATGGGTTGGGTTGGACAGGACCTTAGAGACCATCTAGTTCCAACCCCCTGTCACAGGTAGTTCAAATGAGCAAGCCCCAGGGAGGTGCCGTAGTTTAACCCCGGCTAACAAAATACCACGAAGCCGCTCTCACAAGGGCAGGAGATGGAGCAGGCACTGGACCCCAGGTTCCAGCCCAGGTCTGGTCACGGCATGCCTGCCTCCACTTGCGCCCGTCACACTGTTCAGCACAGCTCCAGCCCATTTCCTTCGCTTGTGCTGACCAGCCACCACACTGCGCAGCTGTTTGTCCGGGGCCAGCCTCCTCCCCTGCTGCTGCACCTCAGCTGCGAGCACCTACGGCACTGCTCCCTTCCTCCCGCTTCTACGTCTCCTCGCAGGGCAGGGCAGGGCAGGCCGCAGGGCAGGGCAGGGCAGGCCGCAGGGCAGCGTGCTGCACGCAGAACCCCCTCCCGCTCGCAGCCGCCGCAGGGCTGCTGTGGCAGAGCCGCGCTCGCCGGCTCGGGGTGACCGTGAGGCGACTCCCGCCGCTCCCGCCGCCTCGCGGGCGTTGCGCTGTCTCGGCCCGTCCCGCCGTCAGCCCGCGGGAGCCGAGGCGCGCTCCGAGGGGCCGCGGTACTCTGCCCGCTGCCGACGACCGACGGCAGCGCGGGCTTCCGCAGCCGGTCCGGCGGTGGGGCAACGACCGCGGGTAACCCCCGCCGCGAGGGAGGGGGTGTGGCCTCACCGCCTTCCGACTGCCGTCTCGCCCAATGGCGCGGCCGCGCGGGTCTTTCGAGCGGGGGGTGTGGGGCGGGGCGGGCGGGAGGGACCTGCCCTTTCTGGGCGGAGGCCCCGCCCCCCGCCGCGGGGGCTCTAAAGGTTCCCGCGTGGCGGCGCGCGGCAGCTGCTGTTACGCCGCGTGGGGGTCGTCGCGTGCCCGCCGGCTCCTGAGGTAACGGCGCGTGCGGGCGTGGGGTGGCCGCCCACGTGCGTGGTCCCGCCTTCCACTCGCGATCGGCTGCGCGTGGCGGGGGCGGCTTCGTCTCGTCCCCCTCTGACGGCACGGGAAACCCGCTGGCTCCCACGCGGGCCGTGACCGGCCCCCCCCCCACCCGCCGCGGCCGGGTAAGAGGGTGCCGGGGGCTTCGCGGAGGAGCCGCAGCTCCGTGGGCCCCGGTTTGGCCGTGGCCACGCGATGTCCCCGCGAACCTCTGGGTGTCTCGAGTGGGAGGCTGCGTGGCCGCGGGGCTGGTGTGGGTGTGGAGCCGGGCTCTGAGCCCACCCGTCTCGGGGAGCTTGAAGCTGCCCGGCAGGTGCCGAGCGAGCGTCTCTCCATGCCCCTTCCCCAGTGGGGTGCCCTGGCCAACGGAGGTTTTGGTTAAATAACCCCCTGGGCCGTTTGGGGCGGCCTGCCCTGCCAGGGGAGCCGCAGGGTGACCCGGGGAGAGGGTCTGCCCCTCCCCCGTGGATGGCTGTCACCAGGGTGACCATCACCAGGGTGACCTGGGCATTGGGTACCGGTACCCAGCCTGCTCCAGTACCGGCTGTGCTGTGGCTGCACGCCCGGCCCGGCCTCAGGCGGAGATCCAGGCTGGAGGGGCGTACGGGTGGCCGGAACAGGGTGCTGTGTCTCTCGCAGCACGTCCCTGCACTTGCTGACTGCGTGAGGGGATTGCCCACCCGCAGGAGAACTGTGCAGCTGGCTAGGGATGCAAATAGCAGTTTGGGAAAGAGGAACTTGCACCTGCCTCCTGGTGAGTCACTATAGGGGAATTCACCTAAAATGTGCTGGTGTCCTGGAAACGCATCACAGGACCGTTTGGGTTGTAAGGGACCTTAAAGTCCCCCCAGGGCACCCCCCCTGCCATGGGCAGGGACACCCTCCACCAGACCAGGGTGCTCCCAGCCTCATCCAGCCTGGCCTTGGACACTGCCAGGGATGGGGCATTCACAGCTGCTCTGGGCAGCCTGTCCCAGTGCCTCCCACCCTCTACAAGAAGAACTTCTTCCTGTTGTCCCATCTAATATACTCTTGTATATAATATGTATAATATAATCTTATATCTAACATAATTCTATATCTTCTAATATAATCTTATATCTATTCCACCCACTTTCCGTTCAAAGCCGTTGCCCCTTGTCCTATCTCTACCTGCCCTTGTAAAAAGTCCGTCCCCCCCCCCAGCTTTTTTGTCAGCCCCTTCAGGTACCAGAAGGCTGCTCAAATTTAGAATAACGAGTCATGGCTGAGGAACTGCATGGTGCGGATGCCTCCAGCCCCTGGTATCAGCCCGTGCCGGTGCCCTTCATGGGGTGGGCAAGCCCTGGGTCGAGCTGGCAAAGCGATGTTGTGTGGGCGCTTTCTCAGCCAAACTCAGCTCTGAAGGTGCCGAAGTGGAGTCAAATGTCTTCAGTCGAATCATTCATATAAGGTCTTTGGCGTGCTTTCACCCTTACAGGGGTTGGGGTTATTTTTCCTCACGTTCTCTCCCCTCCTGCATCAGGAGGGCTTTGGATAATTTCCCAGCACAGCCATACACCAACCCGTGGGCAGTGGTACTGCCCAGGAGAAAACCTTTAATGCCTCGGAAGTTTTTATCACTGCCGTTCTAGAAGTGCAATTTCTCTAAAAGAGGATGAGTGGGTTGCTCAGTTTCTGTTTCCTCACTTAAGATATCTTTAAAGAAGACAAAGGAACAAAAAGGCCAAGTTTCAGTTTTGGTGGACATGCGGAAAGGCAGTGAGATAAGACGGCAATATCTCCTAAAGCTGACCTGCACAGCGTACGTCGGACCGGATCAGAAGTGGTGCCGACCAGTGAGAGTCGGCAGCAGGAAGCAGAGTGGGCTGTGCTGGGAAATGTCGAGATGGCTGGTGAACGCACGCAGACATGTAGATTTGAACTGCTGTTTCTGTAGCTCTACCTGTGTTTTAAGTAGAAGCATGTTCAGAGCCTGTTGTAAACGAAACCTTCGCTCCTGTCCCGTCTGCTGTCACGATTCTGTATGCAGACAGACTTTTGGCTTGTTTTGTGGGTGAAGCTCTGCAGCGGTTCAGTGAAATCGTTCACCAACTCCCAGACGCAGCGCTCCATCAAAGCAGAAGATGCTTGGTATTTAAATGACTTAAGTTGTCACACAGGATTAATGAAAAGGGAGGTTTCCTTCAGCAGGCTTTTGTTTGGGTGTGTGTTCTTCATGTTCCTGGACATCTGCGTGTGTTCGTGAACCTCACAACGCGTTAACTCCTCTGGAGAGAGCAGGAGAGGATCGCTCCTGATCCCGTTCACCCCTGTGAAGCCTGGCTCGGGTGAGCGTGCGTGTGCTTCCAGTGCAGCGTAGCTGTGCCTCTAAGTAAGCGTCAGGGAGGCAGGAGCTAGCTGCACTGCTGGGCAGAGCCGGTGAGAGTATATACTGGCAAATTCTTGTTTCTGACCTGGATTTGTTCCATAAAATGCATGAATGACTTGGGATGCCTGTGGGCAGTGTCCACCTTGGACAACCAGGCTGTACTTCAGCTTTCTGTTTCATGGGCACGCCACAAGTTCTGCTGCTGCTCTCCGGGTGTTGAGGGCCATGGGGCATGAACATCTGGAAGAACTCATCCCACTGGAAAGACAGTGATGTCCTGCTGCGTCTCCCTGTCTTTTGAGTTGTGCAGCCTCGTGTCCATGATCTCTGTGCCATACCTGGAACCAAACCCAGCCATCGGCAGGGACCCTTCGTCAGGGCTGTGCCCTGTACCAGTGAAGAGCACGTGTGTGGCACAGCCAGGGCAGAATGCTGTTACGGTCTTCGCTGTGGAACGCTTTTTCCTCTGGAGTGGCTGGGGGTGAGGCACAAACCCAGCCAAAACGCCTGTCTGGGAGAGGAGACTTTCTTTGCCCACCGTGTTTCCAGCCAACTTCTGCCACCCAAGGGATTGCGGTCTGCGCTGTGAGATAGCTGGCACGAGGACACCTCTGCCCTTTCCCTTGGAACCTTCTCGCTGCATTAAAGAGCAGATGGCAAGAGAAACGCTGTAATTAGCACGGAGAGAAAAAGCTTCCTTCAGGGACGCAGGGGAGCCTTAACCCTGTTGTGGGGCTCTGGGGAGCAATGTGGGGACAGTATTGCAAAAGGGGGCCAGGCCTGCTGACAGCTGCTGTGACAGGTTCCTCCTCGCCTGGTGCCCTGAGCCCCCGTGGCCGCGGCGACACGTCCAGCAGGCACCACGCAGTCTGGTCCCGGGCATGCTCTTCCAGGTGTGGGTTTGAGCTCTTGCAGGCTGGGGAGGGCACACAGCCCAGGTTTTGCAGGTGTGGGCGGCTGCTGCTAGCACGGGGCTGCTCTGTAGAGATAACGTCGCTTTTCTCACGGCTGTCGGAGTAAAAAAAATACTCAATAACCCCCTCTTTTAGCCTAGAGCGGGACATTGGATGAGTCTGCCAGTTGTCTCGGCACTTCGGAGAGGGGAGTTTTGGAGACATCCCTTTCTCGGCTGCTTGTGAATCAAACTATTTTTTGAGTTGTGACTGTAGCCTGTAGCAGAGCGTGGCGTGAGCAGCAACGTGTCCTTGCGTAGAGGAGGAAGCGGAAGGGGGGGAACATGCTTTCCTGGGCTGGGGGCAGGTCTGTCTGCTGGGAATTGTGGCTGGCCGCGGCTTTCCCCACGCACCATGTGTCGGATTCCTTAGATAAAAGGGCTCTTTCCTTTTGCTCCTGTCTGTCATTGTTCAGACAAACGTGTTTTTCATATTGTCGCCTGCTTTAAATTGTGTCTGACGTGAGTACAAAATAGCATCGTAAAATCCACTTTTTGAAAAGATCAAGGATAATGAGATTCATCTCCAATGAGCAGTTCCTTGAGACAATTAAAGCTCAGCCTGTCGAGTCATACGCTTCAAAGGCTTTTGACGAATGTAAACCTTAAACAAAACCAGCATCGCTTTCAGCGTTAGAAAACACCTCGTTTAGGTGGCAAAACCCCCCAAGGACAAAGTACAGAGAGCAGCGTAGGAGACGCCAAAACCAACGGCTGCAGAAGCGCTGAGTTCTGAGAACAGGTTAAATTTCTGGGGTGTCCTGGGATCCCAAACCCCTGAGAGAGACCCCAAACCCCCGAGTGCCTGAGGCTGGCAGGCAGGCGTGGGGCCAGAGCTTCCTTAAGCGGCGCTGGTGTGGGGTGACGAGCCGCTTCCAATTGCGAGGCAGGCAGCACATGACATAAGATGCTCCAGATCTGCCTCCTGGGCGCTAGTTTAAAAATAAAGGATATTACAGGTCCGGAGTGGCTGCGGGAGGAGAGGCCGCACAGGCGGTGTGCTGTAAGGCTGGTCCCGCAGCCCTGCGGGGGTGGGTTTGGGGGGGGGTCTCGGGGCGGGGTGGGAATCTTTGGGGCAAAGGGAATGTAAAATTGGGCTCGCGGTGCTCTTTCAAAGCTGTAGTTGTCACGGTCGGTTTTGGATGTGGGAAGGGATGCCGCTGATCAGGCTTTTTGAACGAACTGAGCGGGGTGTGGGGTGGGCTGTGTCCGCTGTTAGAATTTACCGTTTCGGGCGGCTGCAGCGGTCTGGAGTCACGCCTGCTCCGCGTTTGCCGCCGTGGACAGCTACATCAGTGGAAGCTGATTTTACTGTGGCGCTTGATTGTATTGCAGTTTTTAAAACCTGTTTTCACAGGGACAATGCTGTGTGAGTCGGATGCTCCTATGGCACTTACGGAACCAGTCCCCATGGCTTATTTTAATTCGGATCCTGGAGAGAGCTGCAGGGTGTCACTGGATGATGTACAGCTCAACTCTGCAGCAAGGTTTGTCTAATTTTTTTTTCTCCATGGTGATCTGTATCCCTAGAATACACTGTGTATTCTACCATGTTTACTTAAATTAATATTTTTTAAAGAAATTTCAAACATCTCTTACTATTCCCAAAATCCGAAAGCTGAATCTACAATCTCACCCTCTCATAAGAAGAGGAGCAGAATTAAATTTGTTGTGCGTAGCTACCACACGGAGTATGGAGCTTGAAGCAGTATGCATTTAATATAAACTTCAAGCACAGGAATGGCAGAATATTCTCTGTAGTCAGAAAGATCACCTCTGAAAAAAGGAACTCTGCGTAGTGGTTAACCTGTGTGTTTGGGAGGGCACTGGTCAAATACATAAAATACCCAGCAAGTACTACCTTGTGAGGTGTTGCTGTACTGTGAACAGGGAGGAGTCTCTGCAGGGGATAGTTTGTGTACTGTACCTGTGCTGATCTTTATCAAACTCCTGTTAGTCTGCATGTAAATCTATGCAGCCTCTTACTAGAAGCAGATTAGTGGTTAAGGGACTACATCTTACCACAGTGGAATGGGATGTAGCTGGCAAAAAACTCCTTGCCTAATTCTTTTAGGCTGCATTTGAAGTCCATGTAATAAAGAGGAGAAAAAGCTGATTTGATTCACTGGAAGGGAAATATCTGGGCTTTTTTGCTCATTATTATTGGGTCGTTTGCGTGCCTTGATCATAAAGGCAGGTGGAGGAGTGGTGCAGAACTGGTGCAACTGAGGAATTAATTTGTTCTGAAAAATGCCCTCACTAATGAGGAGGAAGCGCATAGTAGGGAACATCTCGTAATCCTTTTGGGGGAAATAAAGGAAAAAAAATTACTTCCCTCTGGTTCCTGGCTCAGGGATTAGTTAGGAGAAGCAGGTCTGCTTTTGGACAGCACGTGGGACTAGCCATGTCAAATCTTATCTGTGCCTCAAACCTCACCCTATGCCCAAGTAATAATAGACTATCCCCTAGAAATTCAGAGAAAACATAAACCGGAGGGCAGCGATTCACCCCTTGCACTGGAATTCCTGGTGCCTTGTGCTGACTGCCTTCTCTTTGGTCTAGTAGAAAGAAAGGAATATGTGGGGCTAGGCAGGAACCCTGCCTGGATTGGGACGAGGAGTTTGCCTGGGACCAGAGCAGCTCTTGTCTGCAGGTGGGGTCCGAGCGTGACAGGCAGATGTCAGGGCTTCTAGAGCTGCCTCTGCGGAAGGTTGGGGCTACTGTGATGTCAGAGGTCTGCAGCCCTGTTAGAAGACTCACGGGTCTTCTAAGCTGTGCACCAGATGGGGAAGAGTAAACACCTAGCACTGGCATGAAACAAGCACTGTGATGGCCTGGAGTGAACCCAGCACAGCAAGGCAAGATGGAAATTTTGGTTCTCTGGAATATGATCTTGGGCCAACTCAACCTTGGACCTTAGTGCCACGGCTGTGGTACAAGCGGGGTGTTGCCCAGGGTAGTGGGACAAGCCTCATCTGTCTGAAGGTTGGAGGGTGGGATGTCCTTGTAGGGACTTGAATGCCAAATCTCACAGGGTCTGGCTTCCGATTTCAGTCTGAAGTGGGACAGGTGACGATTATTCCTTATCCTCACCGCTTACGGCTGTGAGAGGGGCTGTCTTGGAAAGGGACAGAGGTGGTCCTGTACAAAGGCAGGCAGGTGGTCTTTCACCAGATCTTGCAAGATGAGAGTAAAAGGGGCAGCTCCCAGCTGGTGCCGCAGGACAGGTTCCTGGTGAGGAGTGTGGCTGAAGTGGAGGGGGGATGTGCCTGTTTCCACTTCTGCACAAACATCTGGTGGGAGCCTGATGCGTTAACTTTATTAGGAATACCTAAGGACAAGATTTCCTGTTAAATCAATTTCCTGCTCTTCTGCTGGCCTGGCCTTCTGCAGGAAGTCTCCGTGGGTTCCCTGCAGGGTGACTAGCCGGGGGCCTGCTGTACGGCACAGGAGTGGGGCTGCAGGGGCCCCCCCTTCATTAGACTCGCATATTGCAGACAGGAGATAAGCACCAGATCTGAACGCCCCTTCCTGCCCCCTCCTCTTCGCTGCTGTGGTCTCTTTGCTTCAGGCGCCTGGAGCAGACCTCGGGTATTAGTGTGTTTATGGGTTCTTCTGCAGCTTGGCTGAAATGACAGCTACTGTTAGGACAACATACATGTGTTTAAAAGCAGTGCAGGCAAAGCTTGCACACTGAGAGGTGCGTGTTGCGTTGCCATAGCCATGTGGACCAGTAAAATTAAGAAAGTCACTTGCAGAACACCAGGAACCACTGCGACATCCAAGGACTAATGTAATTAAGTGGTGGAGCAAGCAGCCTGAGGTGGTGTTGAGCCATTGTGCTAAAGCCTCTCCAGGGCTAATTGCTTCTGTCTTGCAGAACTGTTGAGGTCCACAGCACTGAGACAGCTGAGGATACTAGGATGGAGAGATCTCAGACAGACACGCTTGGCTTCAAAGGTAAGGGGAAAGAATTTTCAGTTACTGTGGTGCAAGTAAAATCAGTATGGAAATGAGGGGGGAATTTATCACACCATAACAACGGAAGGAGAAACTCAAATTGCAGGATGGTCTGTCCAGAAGCCTCTGGAACTTAGACTTTAAAGCACGGATATGCTTCAAGGACTAAAATAGGTATGTCGGTGCCTAGTGCTTTCCTGCCAGGCAATGACGTGTGACCTTCAGTCCTCCTTAGAAAACAAAGCACCGATTGTCACGGGAAGCTGCCACCTTACCTGTACAAGAGCTTTAGGGTAGCAAAGCAGGTCAGAGGGGGGCGTAAATGGGAAATGTTTAACAGAATTTTGAAAGTGCTTCATCTACTAGTGCTGGTCTAAACTGCTGGGGGTCGTGTGGCAAACTTGCCAAGGCTAAAAGGCCCAAAAAGGGGTGTGGGAGGGGGTAGAATGGCATTTGCTTTCATGTGTTTGGTACTTGTGTTTTTATTTTTGTTCTGGCAGTGAGCAATTTCTAAATACAACACGCTGAACACTTTTTCTCTCAAACCAGCCTCTTCCCCTCCTGCCTCCAGTGTGTGGACAACGCGACGAGATGGAGAAGTCACACTAAGGATGGACGAGCAGGGCATAGGCAGTGAGGCACCAAAGACCATCCATGAGGTCTTCCAGGAAGCTGCTAGTAAATACAGTGATTATTATGCCCTCGCATCCAAGAAGGGTGGCCAATGGATAAAACTAACGTACAAGATGTACTACAATGAGTGTTGGAAAGCAGCAAAAAGCTTTCTGAAGGTACGCTTGTGTGGAGTTCTGCTTCTCCTTCGCATTCAGTCAGTTCAGCGGCTGAAATGGCTGTGGTCAGCTATATCTTAAACTTGCAAATTCTCTGAGTGTAGGTCAGTCTTAAAGTGACAGGGAAAGACCTGAACATGCCGTAAGTAGCATGGTAATTACTGCAGTGGTTTTGTTTGAATTTTTTCCACGCTCAGCTAAAAGATAGTGCGTAAGGAAACATCTAAAGCGAGGTGTCTGAGGTATGTGGCAAACCTGGACAACACCCCTAATGAGGCTTGTAAATTTTAATCTTTCTAACAAAAACCTGAAGGGATGCTTATGAATCAGACTTAAATGTCCCAAGTGGCTGAGCCTTTTGCCTGTACTGGTGGGAGTTAAGACACTCAGAGGAGGAAACCAACAGTACATGTACTTACTCGTATCATTAAGAAATTTTGTTTCTTGAAGTTAAGGCCACTCTGTCTTTATTCCCACAGTGGGATCTTCCAGTGGGACAAAACCAGAGAATGGCTGAAGGTGATTTAAAGCCTGGGACTCCAACAGCTGGAGTTTCAAAATCCCTCTGACTGTCATTGCAGCTTGTTGCTCTTGACATTGCTGATCTCTGACATGATCTAACCTGTACTAAATGACTAAATGTCTCAGTGGGTGTTGTCCAACTTAACCTCTTACCTTCTCGTTCCCGGCCCAATGGGAACTGGTAACTACCTGGATTGCAGTTTTATAGTACCGTTAGTGCCTGTGAGCGAGTCTTACCCAGCGCAGACCTAAGCAAATCCTTTTTTCCTGCCCACTGATAAAGTGGGACAGCATCTGATGTGAAGCTTAACTGGTTCCATATTAGGTCTTGGGAAGTTTTTCAATGTGAATTACTGTGTATAGCAGCGTGAACTCTTCCCTTGACATTGTGCTCACAGCAGAGAACTGTAAATTAACTCTTAAGCATTCGTCAAAGGAAAACCAGGATTGCTGTAATCTCATCTCTCATTTGCAGCTGGGACTAGAGCGTTTCCATGGAGTGTGCATCTTGGGATTTAACTCTGCAGAGTGGTTTATTGCCGACATTGGAGCGATCCTTGCAGGGTGAGAACAAGTCTTGCCTCTTGATGTGCTCTTTGCTTTAGCATTCAGATAGTAATTTCAGTACTCCTGTGAGAAGTATTTTTTAATTAAAAAAGAAAAACCCAAACCACAGAATAACCCAAACCAAACCCACCTGTTTATATTTGAATTTAATGAAAACAGCTAGAACCTAAACTCTCTCTTAATTATGAATTAATGAGAAGAAACCAAAAATTTGTAGCCAGGTGCTTATTTCAAAACCAGATGAACAGTGAGTTAATCCTAAAGCATGTTTACTGACACTTTGGTGGAAAGTGTGGTGGGAAATGCCAGAGGGTCACAGCACTGGACTCCGACAGCCACCTTCCAGCTGGGACCCCATGGTCCCGTACACCATTCTGACATTTCCCATGCCCCAGGACAGAGCCTATGCTCATGGAATTATGCCCTCCACTTTTTCTTGTTGTTTTATGGGATATTCTTCTTAAAGTTTTTCCTCTAGTAAGGTTTGAAATGATCTGGCTTTTGCCAGCAACTCTGCTTATCCTCTAATTCTGTGTTTTGCTTTTCTGTTCTTGGTTTTTTCCCCCTTTTGTAGTGGATTTGCTGTTGGTATCTACACTACAAACTCTCCTGAGGCCTGTCGTTACGTAGCAGAGAACTGCTGTGCTAACGTTCTGGTGGTGGAAAACGATAAACAGCTACAGAAAATCTTAGAAGTAAATACATTTATTAAATGGATGGGGGCTACTGCATCCTGTTGACAGAGGTGGGAGGGTAATGCCTGAGGGAAATGCTGGATCTGAAGGCAGTGGTGAACCGGTCAAGCCTACTTGCTGTGCACCCTGCACAAGCCAGATGGGCGGGCACTTGTGCTAAATCTCCTGAGAGGTTAAATCGTGGTTCCACAGCTCAGAAAAGCCATGACCTTAAAATATGAGAAGCCAAAACAAGCAACTGGGCTTTCCCTAGGTTGTCTGGCAGCATCCCAGTCCAAATGATTACTGTCTTCAGTGAGGCTTCCCTGTTCTTTCAGTAACACAGATGAGATTCTCTTAGCTTTACTGAAAATGGCAAGTAGCGGTAGCTAAGTGGTGGGTCACTTAGGCTTCAAAGGGACAGGCAGGGTTTGCTCCTTCTCACAAATCTCCCTTTTTAACACAGATTCAGGATAAACTACCTCATCTGAAAGCTATTGTCCAGTATGGGGAAGAGCTGAAAGAGAAGAGACCAAACCTGTACTCGGTGAGTACTGGGCATCTTACACACTCGTAAATAGTGGCCGTGTTTAGCTGGTGGCTTGCGAGCATCGCCTTCCACGGGCCTGTCGTCCCCTGGGCTTGTGTTGGTTTCACCGAGGGATTGCTTGCCTCGCTGCAGCAGCAGATGTCTACTGCTGTTCAGACGTTGATAATCCGTGTTGCAAGGAGGGGGTGTTAGCGTCCTGACTTCTGCACGACAGCCTCAGGCCCCGCAGTTGCTCCAGCTCGGCACTCCCACTGAGTACCAGGGTTGCTGCAGAGCTATAAGCTTCCTCAGGGTGGATCTGTCTCCTTTTCTGCTGCTCCAGAAAACACCGGGGGCTGGCAGTGCATATTTCCAACCTCTTCAGAGTCTGTCAGGGGTTTGGACGTAGGAAACTGTTTCCTTCTCTGCATGTGTGGCAAAGGGTTTAACGTCACATGTGAATGACAGCCTACAAGGCGATCGAGCTCTTCTCTCGTTTATGCAGTGGAGTGAGTTCATGGACCTTGGCAGAGATGTTCCAGACACTCAGCTCCGCGCAGTCATCGCCTCGCAGAAGCCTAACCAGTGCTGTACACTGATATACACCTCGGGGACGACTGGACAGCCCAAGGGAGTAATGCTCAGTCATGACAACGTAAGTGTCTCTTTGACCAAATGCCTGTTCTGTGGCCTTCGGTGGGTGCTGAGGGGGGTAGAGATCAGCTGGCAAACATGCCTGAGGGGAAGGTCACAGGGAGTCACAGAGGTGCTTCCTGAGCTGTGTGATCTGCCCGCTCGGAAGAGCAGTCACTTATCGCTGATGTGGGGTCTATGTTACAGCTGACGTGGACGGCGTCGACAGCAGGGCGCTCCATGAAGCTGACCAGCGCTAAGGAAAAGCAGGAGGTGGTGGTCAGCTACCTGCCCCTCAGTCACATCGCCGCACAGATGTCAGACATCTGGTTGGCCATAACATTCGGTGTACAAGTTTTCTTTGCGCAGCCAGGTGCATTAAAGGTAAGAATGCAAGGGAATAAAAATCCTGCACCCATCCACCTGCTTGGAGCTGGGCTGGGAGCTTTAAAACTAACGTGGCTGCCTTATCGCATGATTCTGAGACCTGAGCTAACTCAGTTTGTTTGTGTAGTGACCGACTGCTCCCGTTAAGGGTCTGTTGGTTTGACAAGTGTAGCCGCCCTGACCTTTGCCTTTTGACTGTATTGCAAGCTAGGAGCTAGGAGGAGCTGACCAAGCACTTCACAGCTAGGAGCTGCTTGGTGCCTCACCTGACACCAGTTCCCAGCCCCGACAGCTGGTTGAGCAATGGCTTTGGTTGCTCTGTCCACATTGCACAATGCCACCACCACTAGATCTGTGTCCTGAGGGAGAACGGTTCTTCTCTCAGTGCTGTGGCAGCGTTGGCACTGAAAGCATCGCCCCTTGCTGTCTTCTCAAAACCACTGTGGCTTTTGAGCGCTCATGGGGGTCCTTTCTAGTGGTGGCACTGCATCAAAAACAAGCCAGTTCCTCAGCATTGGTGGCAGAGCCCTAAACTTCGGGTGGCGACCAGCGCTGACCGCAAATCTACGGTGAAGCCCTTCTGAAAGCTGCATTGATCTCTGCTTTGCTCAGGGCACCTTGGTAGACACGCTGCGGGAAGTGAAACCAACTGCTTTTCTGGGAGTTCCTCGTGTCTGGGAAAAAATGGAAGAAAAAATGAAATGCATAGGCGCAAAATCGTCAGCACTCAGAAGAAAAGTGGCATCGTGGGCCAAGGGAGTGGGTCTGCAGACAAACCTGAAGCGGATGAATGGGTAATTATGAACTACACGTGAGGGACGTCACCAGTATTCGGATAACTTTACTGTCAGGTCAGGAATTATATCCCATGTAACAGGCCAGACTTAGGGACAGTAAGAGCCAAATGCAGTGCTGACCAGAGGGCGAGCAGCAAGGGCTGGAGGGGGAAACAATGAATGTTTTACTGAATAAACTAAAATAGAGTGAAGGTGAAAGGAGGAGGCGGTTGAAGTTCTACTTGGAGACAGATCTTGTGACCATTTTTCTCCTGCAGGTACTCTGAAGTGCCAGTGAACTTCCACTTAGCCAGGCACTTGGTGTACAAGAAAGTGCGGAAGGCCATCGGGCTGGAGCGGTGCACAAAGTGCTACACGGGGGCCGCTCCCATTACCAGAGAGACACTGGAGTTTTTTTTAAGTCTGAACATTCCCCTGTTTGAGATGTACGGCATGAGCGAGAGCTCTGGGCCTCACACCATGTCCTTCCCTCACGCCTTCAGGCTTACCAGGTAAGTCAGCTGGGAGCAGAGCGCTGCAGGCTGGGAGGAAGGGTGGCTTTAGGGTTTTTCCTGCGTCTGGCACATCTGTCTCACCTGGCACATCTGTCTCACCTGGCACAGCTCATCCCCAGGGTCTTGCTGCCAGTGAAAGGCACTGGGGAGCTGGTTCCTTTGGCCACATCATCCAGGTGAAGAGATCTGCCAAGGGCAGCAGCAATGTTGCTTGAATTCAACTTGGCCCAACTCCTCGAGGAGGAGGAAGCGAGGGGTTGATGGGCAGAAGGAAGAATTGGTAATTCTGGCCTACAGTTCGCTTTAATGTTGACTGAATAAACGCAGAGGGGCTGTGCTGTTGCTTTGAAGGGCTTGCACGGTCCTCATGGGTTCAGCCTGCAGAGTAAATACCACCCTCGGTAAAAGTTTGCCAAGGACATAAATCTTCTCATTCAAAGCTCAGGTGTTTGAGAACAATGCATGGAAAACACCAGGTGCGTGAGCACTGACCTCGGCAGTAACAGCTTTCCCGTGGTTCCCCTTGCACAAGCCTTTCAAGTCTGCGAGTCCCTTGCTGATGCAGTTGTAAGGAGAAGCTGCCTGGCTTTGTTCAGACCCTTCAGCTTGAGAGGCCGCTGCTATAACCTCGCTCTGCTCAGCTATTGCATGAAAAGAAGCAAATGCCTTGTGTTTGTGTTCTCCCGAAGCTGCGGAAAGGAGGTCTTGGGCTGCCGGACACTGATTTATAAGCCAGACGCAGATGGCAACGGGGAGATCTGCTTCTCCGGACGGCACATCTTCATGGGCTACTTGAACATGGAAGAGAAAACCAAGGAGGCCATTGATGAGGATGGCTGGCTGCATTCGGGTGACCTTGGCAAGCAGGATAAAGATGGGTTCCTCTACATCACTGGCAGAATTAAAGGTAACATACCCCCTGACTTTGTCCTGAGGCTGCGTGCTGCAGTACGCTCGCTCAGACCCTGCTGGTTACGTGGTGGTGGCTTGCACTGAACAATGTTTAAACGCTTCTTACGGCGTTTTGGTATGAGTATGGCCATGTCCTGTGCTGAGCACCTGACGTGGAGTGAGGTGGGAGGAGAGGGGTGACCTCTGAAACCAGAGTGTGTTTGCAGAGTAAGGATAAGTCCTCTGAGTTCCGAAGCAGCAGTTAATGCTTTGTTGGCTTGTTTCCCGGTGCTGGAGGTGTGCAGGCCCCTCCAGCTCCAGCGAGCTTTGCTAGTTAACCTCTAAGAGAAAACAGCAGCTTAATGCTGTTGTGAAGGTGGCTTGCAGCAACGCTGTTCCTGGGACACCGCTCTGACCACCCCCAAACAAACCCGACCTCACGCAAGACTTCAGTCACAAAAGAGAGAGAAGCGGTCATGCGAAGGGCTCTAAGCCATCTGTAAAAGCCGGCCCAGGGGCGGGCTCTCCACTCCGCATCGCTCCGCACAGCTTCAGCAGCTCTGCTTTGCCTCAGCACGTTTCGCTTCAGTTGCTGAACAACTTGGGCAGGCGCTGCCGTGCCCGAGAGCCTCAGGTGGCTGTGGCAGGATGCTGAGATGCTGGTACGGCCCAGCCCACGTTCCCAAACTGCAAACATCTCCGGGGCTTTGCAGCGCTGTTCGTGCGCAGGCCCCAGCCCAACTGGAGTCCTGGTTTGCTGCCTTCCCTGGACGCTGGGACACGGATGCAGTTTGAGTCCGCAGACACAAAGGAGCTATGAAGACACTGGATTGTGAAGGAGAGGGGAAAAGCTCTAAGCACTAATCACGATCTGTTTTCCAGAGCTCATCATCACCGCAGGAGGTGAGAACATTCCTCCTGTTCCAATCGAGGATGCTGTGAAAGAAGCTCTTCCCTTCATCAGCAACGCAATGCTGGTTGGAGACCAAGCGAAATTCCTTGCTATGCTTCTGACGCTAAAGGTAATGGAAAAATCCGCTCCTGTGGGTGAATGTGTTTGATAGCGGTGAGGGGGCAATGGCAGCACGTGCTGGACAGTGCCTTCTGCAGTCGGGAGCATCGTGGAGCATGACCTGGTGCGGCCGAGTTGCGAACAGCAGCAGTAACAGTGCAGAAAAGGAGCGTCGACCCTGCTCGGGTTCTGCTGTCCTCCAGGGCAGCTGTTTCCCTCTGTGCCACACGAGGCAGAAACAAGTAAAAGATGTGAAAGTGAGACTGGAAAGACACCCTTCTGCTTTCCCTACCCCTCTGGAGCGTCTCCCGGAGCAGTCAGGCCAGTGCCAGGCTGTTGGCGATGTCTTTTTAGGACCCTGTCTTTAAACGCCCAGTGATGGTCTGGGGTGACCTGCGCTGCCTCTGCCTAGAGCCCGTGCAGGCTGGTGGCTTTTTGGGGCAGCGGGAGCCGCTCGTTAGCGAGACCGACAGCCAGCCTCCTCCCCCTGTGCCAGAGACGCGTGGTGGGCGCCGCATGTGTTCGCTTCCAGCACTGTCACGCTGCTGGGGGCGTAGGGGAGCAAACTGGACCAGGAAAAAGGGATCAGCTTAGCATAGCGCAGGAGGAATTGGGAAGAGGAGCTCTGTACCCAGCTCGCTCCTCGGTACTGACGTGGCTGTGGAGTACGCAGAGACCTCGAGGAGCTTGCTCTGCCTTTTGCCCCACCGAGCTTTCGCTCGCAGCTGTGGTTTGCATCAGGGGTATGAAAACTGCGGTGGTTGATCAATGGCACAGTTGGCAGTGGGGGCCGGGGGGGGAGATGGGGCGGCTTCCCACGGCCGCAAGGAAATCGAGCGTTCTGTACCTGCTCTGACTCGCCCTGCAGTGCAACGTCGATGTGGAAACGGGCGAGCCAGGAGATGATCTCACTCCAGAGGCGATTGAACACTGTCACAGACTGGGCAGCAAGGCTACGAAAGTCTCCGAGATCATCAGCAGCAGAGACAAGGCAATCTACGGGGCGATCCAGAGGGGAATCGCGGCAGTCAACGAGCGAGCGGTCTCAAACGCTCAGAAAGTCCAAAAGTGGGCCCTTCTGGAGAAGGACTTTTCTCTCTTTGGTGGAGAGCTTGGTGAGTGGTGGGTGAGCATCTGGGGTTACCCTGTCACCCCCTCCTTGGGTGCTGAACTGCCAGAGCTCCCCCGGCCTTTCTGTGTCACAGTTTTGGGGTGGGTGGGCTGAACTCCCACTCTGCCTGGCAGACCCGTATGGAGCAGCGCTTCCCCTGGGTTCCGCGGCGGCTCTTGCGGGGTGGATGTGCTGTTTCTGGTCACCGGAGAAGGGAGGGAGATTCTAGTAACCGCACAGAGAAACTCCGAAGCCCCAATTGGGGTGTCCGTGACACCGGCACTGTCACCGTTAACACCCTCTGCCCTGGTTTTGCCGCAGGCCCGACGATGAAGCTGAGGCGAGCAGCGGTGGCGCAGCAGTATAAAGGCCAAATCGCTCAGTTTTATGCCGATGTGGATCCTCCCACCGGCCCGGACAGCGCTCTCCGCCAGTAGCGCGGCGGCTTTGTGCCGCAGGCAGGAGCGAAGCTGCAGGACCAACCTTGGCTGCTGGTGGAATAAAGGAGGCTGGTGGTCACGCAGCCCCCCGTCGCGTCACTGTCCGTTTGTTGGCCCTTGTGCTGCAGCGTGGTGAGCGTGTGCGTGCCCGGTGCTTCCCTGTGTCTGTGTTCTAGCGTGAGATGTTCCTGAGTAGCTCTGCTTGGTGTTTTTTGGCCTGTTTTTTAAGGGCAACACGTTTACCCATGTTACAGGTTGTTTGAACCAAAGTTTTCTTTTCCTGAGCCGAATGTAAAACAATCGGGAATCTTCCTGCTGAGGGAGGAGGGCAGATTTCTTTACAGCCCTGCCCTTCACTCCCCCACTGCTGGCTTATTTTGAACCTCTGTACCCCAGCTGCCTCCTGTCAGAGATGAGGGGCGCCGTGACCGAGGTGGCACCTCAGCGCATGTGGCGCCTCGCCTTGGCGGGGTTTGTCTGTGCAATATTTTGTGTCTGGTTTATCTTCTCGAGTTAAAATTTAAGCCATAAATTGTATTATGAAAATAGCTTCCGTGGCCTGTGTTCTGGGAAGCGTTTTGGGGAAGGGGCTATTTACGGGGCTGTGTTCAAATGTGGGAATCTGGCTGGAGCTTCCCGGAGCGAGCGGAACTTGGAGCTGACGCTTTGTACCCGCTCTGAGAAGACGGTGCTGGGAGCCCCCCTTGTTCAAAGGCTGGTTCTGCTGAGGGTCTGTGACCAACCACTCCAACGGCCCGTACAGTGGAGGTGGTAACTGTGGCTGTGGGCAAGCGCTCCGTCACCAGCAGCGCTTGAAGGTCGCTGGTAAACGGTTCCGCAAGGCTCACCCCGGTCTGCCCAGTGCCTGGAGGGACCCTCACGCCCCCAGGATTGCTTGTGAGATGGCTTATGTCAGACTGAACCGCATCTCCCGCGGCCAGGGGAGCAGCAGCAGGAGTTGCTGGGTGCTCTCCCACACTATCCAGTAACACCGACAGCTCCGGGGTGCTGCTGGCTGCAGCTCACAGCTCTGCCTGCTGCACCAGGTGCTGTCAAAGCCTCGCTGTGCTGGGCCCCCGGGGCTGGGGTTAAACCCAAAACCTGTATCTGGGGGTGCAGTGAAACTCCACCTGCCTGCAGCACCTGGGGGGAAGGGGGGCGCCACACTGGTGCGACACCGCTGACCTGGGCAACGCTGCGTGCCTGGTGCAAGCGTGTGTGGGCTCAGCTGTACAAACTCGGCCCTAATAAACACTGCAGTTTGTGTCTCAGCACTCACGGTGCTCAGTCCCTCGAGACCCGTGTTCAGTTTTGGGCCTCTCACTACAAGGACAGAGGGATGCTGGAGCGTGTCCAGAGAAGGGCAACAAAGGTGGGGAAGGGTCTGGAGAACAAGTCTGATGAGGAGCGGCTGAGGGAGCTGGGGGGTTCAGCCTGAAGAAGAGGAGGCTGAGGGGAGACCTGATCGCTCTCTACAGCTCCCTGGAAGGAGGGTGTAGGGAGGCGGGTGCTGGCCTGTTCTCCCAGGTAACTGGTGACAGGACAAGAGGAAATGGCCTCAAGTTGTGCCAGGACAGGTTTAGATCAGATATCAGGAAGAACTTCACTGAGAGAGTGGTCAGGCACTGAACAGGCTGCCCAGGGACATGGTGGAGTCGCCCTCCCTGGGGGTGTTCAAGGCACATGTAGACGTGGTGCCCCAGGACATGCCCTAGTGGGTACGGCAGTGTTGGGGCAGTGCTTGGACTGGATGCTCCGATGGGTCTTTTCCAACCTCAGTGATTCTGAGGTGACAGCGCAGTGAGCAGCAAAAAAGGGTGTTTGCTTGTCACGGAGAGCTGCAGCCAGCGCTGGCTCCCGGATTGCTGCTCCCCACGGCAGAGACAAGCACATAGCAAGCACCGCAGCGTCAGTGAATTAGGCTCTTAAACACTGCTCACAGCCCGTGAGCAACCCAGAACAGCGCTGGCACAGCACACGGCCAGAGCTCTGCCAGCGCTGTTCTGGGTTCGTGAGAAGCGCCAGTGTTTGGGAGCCGTGAGTAACATCTTCAAGCCCCGAGGAAGCAGAGGGAGCACTTGCCCTCGCCTCAGGCAAGGCCATTGCTCCCGCCACGCACACTCCAGGCTCCTGCTGCCGCCCAAAGCGCAGGGAACTCCCACGCAGCAGCATCTGACAACCCCAACGTACTAACGGACACCAGCGCTTTCCCCCCACGCAGCGGGCTTCGAGCAAGGCTCCCGGTCCTCCGCCTTCCATCCCCAGTGCCCAGCGCTGCTGCAGGCTCGGGGCTGGCCGAGCTGCGTTACCGCCTCCTCTCCTTCCAACAGCGTTTCGGTAACGAGGCGCTTGGGGAAGCCACGCTGCTGCCCACAGCAGCAACACAACAAGCCACAAACACTTGGAAGTTTTGCTTTTCCATCTTTATTTCACTTTTTCTAGAAAATTCCTCCATAGTTCCACAAATTTAACAAAAAGTTTAAAATTCAGGACAAACAATCCTGGAACGTATTACAAACATGGGGGGTTTGTCCTTTTTTAAGCTTGAAGTCAGTCTTGGGCCGGCTGCGTTTCCTGCAGCCGGGTGAAGAATGCGTTTCCCAACACAACTTCTAAAACCCGCGGGTGCCGAGGTATTTAATACCTCGGTTCTAGGCAGAAATACAATTAAAAATCATCTAGAAGTTGAAGTACTTACATTTTCTTTAGGAGTGCAAACTCATCTTGTCAGTTTTTGATGGCTATTTCACGCCCCCAGGAAAGCGACACCGATGGATTCTCCGTCTTTCGGGAAGTACAACTCGTACAAGGTGCACAACGGTTGTCTACAGCATCGGCGCGAGCGCGCCCGCTAACGAGTGCCAGGCACCGGGGCCAGCGGAGAGACGCCGCGTCCGCGCTCGCCGCCCGGGCTCCTGCGCGTCCGCCGGGATCTGCAGGCCCAGAGCGACTCGGGGCTCCGCTCGTGGAGAACGTGACGGGGCAAGCTCCAAACGGGAGGTTTAAGCCTCTCCCACCATCAAATACGTTCAAGATCCGACAAAAACCGCTTCTGGATTGTTGCATCAATCGCTTCGCTAGTTGTGACGCTCCCACCGCTCACAGCCAGGGAAGAACTGGTGGCAGAATCATTGCACTTCCATGTATTCAGCCGACCACGGCACAGCCAGTCCCGTTTCCTACGTGTCCGATATTCCTTGCTGGGCTTGGTGATCCAGCCAGCCTTCCTTTTTTTTTTTTTTGTCTTTTTTCATAGTACGCATCAGTAACCAAAGCCTCGAGGCTTAACACACACAGCCCAGGACAACAGGGAGATACTCCTGCCCCTCTCGCCCTTCCGTACAAAGGCCAAGGACAAAGGAAAGGCCGTGTCCTGATCTTACCTCCAAGCACCTCTGAAAGCCCCCAGACCCATCAGCCGGCGGGAGCGGGGGGAAGGACACTGAAAAGTCACACAGTTCTGTCCGTTTTCCTTGGAAAAACCATTATGGCTAGAAGTCAATTTTGGGTTGTATTCTTCCTTAACGACGCAAGCTACTACACATCTGCGACGACCCGAGGCAACGCCGACAGCAGCACCGCCACCTCCTTCCTAGAGTACAATATCCATCCATGCTCTCAAGAGTGACACAAGAACAAACACTTTATCCACAAACACCGGTACACGGCATGTTCCAACAGCATTCAGCCAGCCTACGGAGAATCTACACAGGGAACTCGTTCATGTAACTAGGGGGGGACACAGGACGAGGCCCGAATTCGACCGTTCTTCGTTTGCAGAGTCGTTCCTCCCGCCGTCCCCGACGCTACCACATACCCCAAAAAACAACAACGCTGTAGAACAACTAAGTACTTGCAAGAAACCTTTTAGGAACAAATCAGCATGTGCACACAACGGAAAAGAACTATTGCTGGGGGAACAATCCTATTCCGGGTTTTCAAGATTATAAACAGTCTAAAAAAATCCATGTGTAAAATACTTCTTATAAAAACCAACCAAAATGTCTATCAACGCTCATCAGACTTCACGAACGAAGTCAGTTCCAGGACAGGACGATGCCACGGCCGCGGGCAGGAGCCCGGGCCCCTCCAGCCACGGTCAGGAACACCCTCCCATGCGTGTTCGTGGACCGGCCGGGAGCGGCGCGACCATCGGGATCTAACGCGAGAAGGGGCAGCGGGAGGCGGCACCTCCCGTCCCTGCGGGGGACCCTGGGGGTGCTGACAGTCCCGGGAGAAACACTGCCGGGACGGCGACACGGATGCAGAGGCTGTGGGCGAACGTCACCTGCGCGGGGAGAGGAGGCAAAGACCTCGGGCTCAGGCTGGCACCGCTGCTCCTCCTGCTTCGGGGACAGGAGGAAGCCACGAGCCTGCCCTCCACAGAGGCGATGGGCCCCAGTGCCAGGGCTGCTCCGCGCGCCCAGGGAGCCGTTTGGGGCCGCAGCAGCCGCAAGGGCTCGCCTCCTCCACGCCACAGACCCAGCAGACCATGAGCAGCTCGCACGTACCCACCACGCCTAACGCAGCACACGGGGGAGCCTGCGACACTCGTGGACTGCGGCTGCCGTCCTCCGCCGCGCCGCATCCCGCTGCCAACAAGACGGAGCTGCAGCTCCTCCTCCTCTTCCCGCCGTCCTTCACCTTCTCCTTGCGCACAGGGTTTCTATCCAGGTTTGGCATTGTCCATCAAGAAAGAAAAGAGCTGAGATCACTGTCGTGACAGGGTTTGCACCTGGCATGAGCTTGATTTTTTTTATATATACACACACACACGAGACACATGAAAGATGGTACAAGACAAAATTAATGGGAATCGGGTCAACATGACCCAACTCAAACAAGCTTATCATCATATTGCCACTTAAGTTGATTAGTTGCAACATTTCCATGATAAAGAAAGGGGTAACCCAAAACAAGGGACTGCAGTTTCCTAAGGGAGCAGAGACAGCGAGCCCTGGAGGGATGCAACCCCCCAGCTCCCACCCGGAGCGTTCACAGATCTGGGAGGTCCACTCGGAGCAGAGGGCTCCTCTCCTCGCCGCCTGCAGCCCATTTAACATTTGGCAAAAGCTTACACTGATTGGGAAAACCGAGCAATCCTTCAAACCCAATACTGAATCCAGGGAGCAGGAGGGTCGTCCCGTTCCGATGCGAGCTACGGACTTTCCTGCCAGCCCCCCAGCCAACACTAGTTTAACTAGAAATACAGGAAAGCTGCTGGATTAGTGTTTACCGTTTCCTGCCGTTTCCCGAGCGGGCGGCAGGAGAGGGAGGAGGGAGCCAACCGACCTCATCTGGCCTTTACACCAGCATTCTCCAGGGCTGTCCCAAGGCAAAATTCTCCCTTGTTTTGGTTTTTCCCAAAGTAGAGCCACTACTATAGGGGCCACGGTAGGAGATTCCTCTTTGAGAACACAGAACGAAACCGATCGCGTGTTTTGGCAAAGTTGTTAAACACTGACAAACGAGAAGATGGCAGGCGAGTCCCTTCCGGAGCACAAACCGCTCTGAAGACTGCTGCTCAGCTTTCGGTCCACAAGAGGCATTTTAACAAACAAGGCAAATCCTAATAAGCGCCCTTCCCCTGCCACAGCCATTAGAAAACAGAACAGAAAAACACACCCTTAAGATCGTGAGACCCAACCAGGCCCTTCTTATACGTACAGTACATACATATATATAATATATATATAAAATATACAGCTTACAGTTCGTAGTCCTATTACAGTTAAAGCAGACTGAAAGGAGTGAGACTTTGTTTAGGAGCTCAGACCAACAAACAAGACATCTCAAAACCCCAGCGGGAGACAGCAGATTCTAGAGGCCTCTTCAAAGAGCACGACCTGTCTCTGCAGGAAGCCGAAGGTCCTGCGTGTGGACCGATGCCCCGCAGGAATCGGGAGCCGCAGTACAGCGACGCTCTGTACCGAACCGCGGCAGAACTAACTCGCAGGGGATCAAAACTGGAATCTGTCCGCTTTCCTCCGCAGCAGGCCAGCGGGACCCCCGGGAGGGCTCTGTCGTCAGTCTCTCGGTTAGCTTTGTAAAAGCCAATCTTGCTTACGCAGCTGGAACGCTTCTGCACAGAGCTGGAGGAAACGGGACTCGCTAGAGCTCTCCACGGGCAGGCTGGTCCCTACATTTGGTGACGAAAACATCGTCCACACGTCTTCAGATCTCAGAGACGCCTGAAAACGTGCTCTTAAAACACAGTTTCTTGAAGTAAAACCACAAAGGTCACGCTGTGCAGCTAAGTGCAGCACATCTTTTGCCCTACTCAGGGCCTGTGCCCAAGCGTACTTAGGAAGCTAGGGAGGACAGACTCAGCAATACAGGCGCTTGTTTGAAGCCTACAAGAAAGTGCAGCTGGCTGTGCATTCATAGAGCATGGCTGTTCTCTAAGGCAGTGCTTCGGGTGAATCAAGAGTAAGAAGGCCTAGTTCCATGGGTTCATTTCCTGGTACCAATAAACGGGATTTCTGGATTCAAAAGCAGCCTGCTTCTAAGGCCAAGCGTCATGTTGCTACCGCTTCCAAGTAGCTCTGCAGCTTACGGACGGTTGTCTCATCCAAGGAGAAGAGGTCAAAGTCAAAGGTTGTGTTGGTGACGTTAAAATGCCCGGTTTCCTCAATGAGATTTACAATCTGTACGGAAAGGAGACAAGCAAGGATGTATACAGAGACCCCGCACAGACTGAGTACCGCAGAAAGGCCGACAGATACCGCGCAACCCATCCAGTCCTTTCCTCATCCCTCTGCGATAGCCTCAGAGGTGAGAATGTCTCACGACACGAAGGGAATCCTCTCCCAGTAAAGCAAACCAGCTCCTCCTGCATGCCTGGCTACTCACCCCCGGCAAGTCGTGCAGGCACACTGCTTTCCTTGTAGACCAGACCGAGAGCGCCCAGCTTTGGGACTGCCACCAGGACGGCAGAGGAAAGCTGTGCGAGCCACACTTCCCACCTTTCCCAGCAAAAGCACTGCATGCACATCGGACTTTTTTCTATGTATCTTTGCTTTCCAAGTGAACCAGACCCTCTCGTGAAGGAGAGGCAAGTGAAAGGTCAAGCATATCACAGGGGTCCGGCCGAGACCCTTGGACACACCGATTACCAGAGTACAAGAGCTGGCCAGAAAGCTGACAAATGATCTCTACCTGCTGTAGCACATTGCGCTCTCGTAGTGCCATTAGTCGCCTGTGAAGCTCCACTAATTCATCAGTGTAGGCCTGTAAAGGAGGCATGAACAGAAACAGTGACATGATTGGATGACTGCCAAAGTGACCTTCCTAGTGAGGATCAGAGGAACTGGAGGCCCTTTCACATCGGTTTGTTCCTATTCCCAGGTCTTCCCTGATTTTTTTACTGCCTCCTCCATCCTTACCAAGTGCTGGGAGACTAAAGACTTCACACAAATACGGACAGTCCGAAGACCACCAGCAGATATTTAATGACACCGTTAAACACCTGTGACCAGCTTTAAGAAGGTGTCAGCACCTTCAAGGACCTCGGCAAGGTGAAGGTCACCCTGGTGAAGGTCAGTGTGAGTCCTTCAGCAGCAGGTTGTACTAACTGCTCCTTCCCCGAAAATACCTGCATCCATGACCGACCTCCCAGCAACCTGCTGGACAATGTGTTTAGGTAAGGAAAAACTCAGAGCACCGTGTCCCCGGGTGGTTTTACATACAGCACCGTGGGAATGCAGGACTGGCTACAAGCTCCATATTTTAATTGTTCCTATATACGGGGGGGGGTTGTTTTGTTTAATTTAGGCAGCCAGCAAGGCAAGCTTCTGTTCACACTACTGCTCACAGGGGACAGATTCTTAATCTGTAAAGCTGCCCCAGAGCTATTCACGTCTGTATCAGCAACACTGAACTCATTTACCAAGGCAAGAAAATAAAATCCCAAACAACCCACCCCCCAAATTTGTGAAATATACCCCTCCCAAGGCATTCACACAGAGAAAAGCTTTTTTCCCAAGCAGTACTGAGCACTGTACTTGCTGGGAGAGCCCGTATCTCTTATAAACCTCTGACAGCCGGAAAAGCTGACGGTACTTCAGGTACGCTGTCCCCTTCTAGCTGTACTAAGTGTCTGGTAAAGATGCTGTTACCTACAAACCCTGCCCCAGAGGAGCCATCCCAGCTGTGCTGAACAGTGGAGGATTCCATAGGTAGCAGGAGACTCGGATGCAAATATCTCCAAGCCCATGCTTACCCCTAACGTTAACCCGTGCTGCATTCTCCTGTTGAAAACGTGCTCACACACGAGCGAGAGCTACAGATGGAGTTTCGATCACTGTAGGGACTTCAGTGATTAGATTAAGGAAAAGCATTACACTCCCATTTAATTGATTTCTTTACGGAAAAAAAAAAATCACAGCGGGAGAACTTTCTGGACAGCTTGGGGCTTGGCTATTTAAGCTTTAGGAGCATGCCCACTGCTCTGCTTTCCTTGGAGGCAAGAGAAGGGAACTTCATTGAACAAACAAAGGTTTTAAAAAAACCAGCACAGCAGAGCATCAAACAATCTTTAATTGGTGAGATCAAAGGCAGATGAAAACTGCCCTTTAATGAAGGGGCACTGGCCACTGCAGCAGTGGCCAGACCACTGGTTCAGGCAAAGGCCAAACAAATAAACCAATTTAACATTTTGCATATGGAAATGACTCGAGGGTCCATCTATTTCACGGACACAATTCCTGCAGTGTCACTCCCCAGAGTCTGTCCTTTCAACATCTGGTTCTCATTACACTCAAGCTTTTAACCAGTCGAGACAGAACAACGTGGACAGGCTAGGCTGATTCAAAGCATTCCCTACACAGAAACGTTAGTGAGATCCACCAGTTCCGAGATGCAAATCCTCAGACATACCTTGTCGTATGTTCCCTTCTTCAGGATCTTCTCTGGCTTGTTACAAGACTCTGGGCTTTTCCTTCCAGATGCCTGAGGGTAAAAGAAACCAGTATTAGGGACCAAAATTAGTTCAGACAACATGGTGGTTTAACACCCTGGATGCCCAGCACTGAGCAAAGAGAAATTGTCTGATGAGGGCAGTCAAATACGGAGAATTTGGTGCAATTCAGAACTAACAAGCATAATGGAGGAATGGGTGGAGAGCGGTGGAAAGCAGCACTGCACAGGCGTGCAGGGTGCGATACCTTATTATTTGCTGGGGGCAGTTTCTGACCAGGAGGTGGCTCTCGACTTGGCAGGCAGGAGTCTGCACTGTTATCGCTGTCACTGTCACTAAGGCTCAGTCTGAAAAACAAGCAGCAGAGAATTAGCACCACCAGGTAATAGGAAACTTAGTTAACTGTCAACTGAACCCCCAGAGTTAAGTGAAATTCTCTTCTTTGCTATCGACTATTACATTGTCTGGGAGAAATGGTCAGTCTGTAATTTCCAAGAGGCCCTTTTTCCCCCAGCTGGCATCAACTTTGCCACCTTCCCTTCCCCAGGCAGGCAGAGTAGGGAGTTTTAGTTTACACGTCGCAGCTAGCAGTTCAGTGCTTTTGGACACAAGTCCCCTTGAAACGACTGAATACCACCCGATTTTCACAAATGACAACTCTTTCATTTTGGGGATTCATTCCAAGACCACCAAGTACCTGCAGGAGACGTTACCAACACCTCCACTGAGAACACAGGCAAAAAAATGCATTTAGTGGTTCTGTTCGTGACCTTTGGGACTTCCTATTTCCTCCTCCTTCCTGTGGCCCTACAGATGTATTATAGGGGGTATCCTACTTTCAATGAGCATGAAAAATTGTTTATTACCTATCCCCTAAAGGTCTGAAAAATAACCCAAGTCTCTCCATTCCTGTCGTTGATAATGACAGAGTGTGACAACGGAGGTTCGCTTGGTTTTGGTGAGCACAAGCATTATTTGAAATCTGCAGCTGCTACCTGGGTTTCAAATATTCAGCCCCAGACTCCAGGTTTTGGCTACAACAGTGTTTCCTGAGGGGAGAGGGATGAAATTCATCTATTTCCATTGACTAAAGCAGGAAACAGCTGTTAACCAATCCCACAGGAGTCAAGTCACCAACTGCCAGCATAGACTATCCACAAAGACTAAGACTTGTCAGTTTTGCATCAGCCCAGCGCAGTAAGAAGCGCACACATGCTGACAGCCTCCACCACACTTCTCTAATCTCTGCAGATCAAAGGTGTCACACACCATTCAGCTCAGCGGAGATCTGAAGATGATAATTAGGTGACTATTTTAAGGGGCTCAGTCACTAACACCCACAAGCTCAACACATACCACTTCCCAGCACTTACTCTCTTTGAGCTCCAGTGATCTCTCCTCACCCAGTTCTGTTCTCCCCGCTGTTTTCATCAACTCTGTCCTGCCATGACTCCACACGTCTGCCCTTTCTCACCTTCTCTCACACCTTCCTCTCACGCACAGCCCCATCACTCCGATTCCTCCCTCCAAATGGGAATACCAAGCATGGAGGACAAAAAGAAAACAAACATCTTTCTTCCCGATTTGTTACCACCTGGAATCCCGGCTGACGGGGTTTGCTTTGACCGCTGCCTCTTCTCCAGAGGAGCTGTCATCATCATCTGACTCCTCTGACTGCAGATCTTCCACCATGGAGCGCAGCGGGCCTGGGATCAGAGGGGAGAAAGCAATTCAGCATCAGGCCACGTGCAGCAGAACTCACCTGAGCTAAACTGGATGAGTTATTATTAAGATACATCAAGATTTCTCAACAAGGTGTCACTGCTATTTTCATTTTGCACAAAGATACTGCTGAGAGACACTGTCCCAGCCTCAAAACTAAAGCAGAGTTGGCCAACTTTACAACTGCTATAAAACCACCCTCCCCTCCCCCAAAATACTCCCGCTGTCTTCTGAAACGAAGACAAAAGGACACGTTTTTCATGCGCTTGGGGACTATTTTAAATGTCACTCACGAGACAGTGTTTGTAGCAACCCAGCACTTGCTAAGGTTAGAGCATTTGCTATTGCCACAGTCTATCTCTTTGGATTATCAGCGGAGGAATCTGAAAAGGCAGCTGTGTTATGCACTGGCAAAGTGATGAATGTCACATTTATAATTTTTAATAAAACATATACGAGACTGGAGGAGAAATATTCTGATGGCACTATAGATCAAGCAGCAGCAAACACATTTATAAACTGAGGCAGAAACTGAAGTCAACAGGGAAAGAATCAAATCCAGAGAGGTACCTTCCTCATAAATTAACTGCCAGAACAAGAAAAATACCTGTTCACGATTATGCTGTGACATTATTGCCTTTTCCTGCTGTAGCGTCAGAGCTCAACACGTGGTTGCACACAAGAAACCGTGTTAGCCTTACACACGGTGCTGGGAAAACTGATCTAATTCTCATGAGCCCTTTAAGGTTATGCAAGGAGGATTTTAACAAATTTTATTTCTTGCAACACACCTTGACTGTGGTTCTGAGATGGCTCGAAATCAGAGTCAGAGCTGGAGTCGGAGCTGGAACTGGAGTTGGAAGGGCTGGACTGGACAGACTTAACCCCCCATAAAAGGGAAAAAAGAAAAAGAATCTTAACCTTTCTAATCCGGAAAACCAGTGCAGAGCACAAAGCACAGTGAGACAGAAACATGTGAGCACTCTACAACATCATACACAACTGAACACGGTTCTTACAATTACAGGAGATAGACCCAACGCCCGGTGCATCAAACCGGCACCCCTGGGCAGCAGCACCGGCTCCCTCCAAAACCCTCCATGCCACTAGCCTGAGAGAGCCTCGAGTCAGGAAGCAGCATCTGACAAGGGTCAAAGTGACAAATCCCTTTCTTTAAGATGAGAGAGATGACTAGCGCCTACCCTGGACGCTTCTCAAAGCCCTCTCAAAACGTGTTCAGAGGGAACGTTGGCGGGTTACTGGTCATTAAACACCGAAGGGCTGCCCACCCCAACTAGCTCCCTGGCCTCCAAAGTTAGTTCTGATTATTCTATCCTCAAAACAGTTGTTTCTACACCAGTTTGAGCGATCTGTACTGCTTCCAGTTTGTTGTGAAAACGTAACAGAAACCAGCTAAACCCTAGTGAAACCAACTCCACCGGCTGCCAGCGTTCGGCGGAAACGCCAGGAGCACACTACGCAGCGAGTGAAAACCCACAATGACCTACTGCTAGTAACAGCACCCAGAAGCAGAGTTTTAGCACTCCGCAGGTTTTTAAGCCCACCCCAGTGCTGCCCAGCCACCACGCGCTGCAGCGTGCTGGCCCACGAGGTGGCAGCCAAGGCCAACCCAACGAGTGCATCCCCACAGCAGCAGCGACTCTTACAATCCTCTTAAGGGGCTTTCTTGTTACTCTGTAGGATCTAGCTTAGAGAGTCTCAACGTGCTGTAATATTAGCTTACCTTTTTTTTAAGGTAATCCCCTAGAATTTTAGCATTTCAATATCACTGCACCATTCCTGGGACTCCACCTATGACTTCCACTACCAAATCCTGATGCTACAACGATCACACATTCCCACTGATCAATAAACTTGATTACAAGTGTTAATACCATAAAACCACTGTAAACGGGTAGAAAGATGGGCATCTGCAGCTTTGGGCATTAATAACTGAAAGCAGAGGCAGGACGTTCATCCCAGTACCAGCCTTTCCTACAGTTTATCACCTGAGTATTAAGAGGTTAATTGATTCAACTGTAAGAAAGTGGGGAACAATGCCCAAAAAAGGGGTATTAAAGCCCTTGTGAATTAGTCAGCAGCAAGGAATAATCACTTAACAATTCCAATAGCTGATATATTGGCATGTGGCAGCAGCACCACTTGTTTAGAACAATTGAAACAGAGCAGTATTTTCAAGATAAGGGAGGGCAGCTCTTGTGTCTTATTCAATCCTAACAGCCTTCATTCCTGGCAATCTAGCAGGTTGCCCTTAAAACAGGACCTAAGATGCTGTACAGACCCGCTCTCTCCTTTTGCCATTGACCCCATCAGCTATTCCAACCGCTGGGGAGGCATCCGGGGGGCCATGCCGTGCACGCTCAGGCTGCAGTCCCTGCCACCGCGATCTGACAAAAGCACATGCCGACAATGGAAAGAAGCAATCCTGCCCTCGCGCCTCAGCCGCTCCCTTTTGTCAGCACCAGCATTTAGGCAGCCAAGCATGAGGCCAGTTCAGGGAACTGGACTTGGTGGGGGAAGGAAAAAACAAAACCCCACAAAAAGAAAGGACAACTAACTAGTGGCAGGAGCTGGAATGGAAGGAGAAACTCCTCCAGCCCACTGCAAAGTCACACAAGCTCTCAAGCCAGCAGCACAAACGAGAGCAGGACTGTTCCCTTCAACAGCAGCCTGCAAAGACATCAACTCAAAGCAGTCGTGGAGTCGCAGCCTCTGAGCGTGTTGCACAATACCTTGGCTGCAGCAGCAAAGCTGATTTAAGAGTTTCCGGGCCCCGGTCCACCTCCAGCTGCTCATTCACTTTAGTGATGTGGCTTACCACACAGATCCCCAAACAGCTGTACCAGCACCAACGATGGAGCAGCGAACTGCAGCGTTGGGAGCAAAAAACCCCCCAGGGTGCAAAAGGAACGCAAACAGTCCTCTCCGCTGATGCCAATGCATGATGCAGTTCTACCCTTAAGCTTAGCTGATCTGACTGGCAGCTGCCACGCTTCCCCCTCCATCACACTGAGTATTCCTACCCTCCTCTGGGCTAGCACCCAAATACCTCTGTCAGGCATCCAACAGACACGAGAGCTGGTGCAAGAGAGGACACAGAAGCATACAGAGCGTGGTGGGGGCAGGACAGGAGCGCAGCGACGCCGTGGAACCACAACCACTGCTGTGGTTTCACAGAACAGTCTAAGCAGCACCATCAGCTTACGGCTGGGTGGTGAGTCCCAAGGGGATGGGTGAAACCTAAGAAATAACGAAGTACAGGACACTCAGGATGCGGAGGTCAGCAGAGTGCACAAGCTCGCAGGGACGGCCCGGTGTCTGGTACAGAAGTGACGGGCTTGCGACATGCTGATGCACTTTAGGTATAAAGCCAAGAGCAGAGAGAAGCTGCCTCTTCCTAATGCACAAGCTACACATTTAATCAACCTGGAGAAAATCCTTGCGCAGTAACTTGAATTAACACTTCCCCAATAAACTCTTCTACTGGGAATCTTTTGGAAAAAATCCTTTCTGAAATAAACGCTTCGGTACTTACTGTATCATGGGGCTGATTAAATCATAATACAAACTGTCCCTAGAAGACTTACTCTAGTAAAACAAATCTTTTAGAAGTGGTCAGTAGGAATCAGTTGAAAAATTCCTGTGAATCCTGTTAGAATATATATGGCTTCTTTATAGCAAATAAAAAAAAAATATACAAGCAAAAAGTAGCGAGAGTTTGGATTCCAGCTGTGTCTTTCCCCTCCTACTTTCTTTTTTATCTCCCTTCTTTTGGAAAACAAGTTTTGGAAGACAGAGGATGAGGAATGTTCTTAGTTGGAAAAAGGAAAAAATATTTAGACAGCTTTTAAAAACAGTGGTACAACAACATAACTCGTTTTATGTTTCACAATACAACTTCTTTAGGTTTAGTGGCACGTGGCTACGTTCTGCGCTTTAGCTGACAGCACATCTCTTACAGGCCATGTCAGGAACAGGGAGTATTATTTACATTTTAATACTGGTTTTTTTCAGAAACAAAACTGAGATTATTTCCTCCTTTTCTGAAATAAGATCATGTTTAAAACCACCACGTTATCACAAGCAGATAGAAAGTGTACCTACACCTACTATACCCTGGCCCTGTAAATGTCACAGGGATGAACGAGACCGTAACCTTAAACTCCAACTTCCAGATAACTCTGCCTGTAGATAAATCTGCATAGAACTGCATATCTGAAAGAGGTAAACCAGGCAGCAGTAGCGATTATTGCTGCTGGGATGTTCAAAGAAGAGTTTATTTGAGATACAACCCAGTCTGCGCATTTGCCAACGTGGTTCTGTCTTGTCTGAGGGAACGGTTTGGAACATCTATGTCATGCAGGGATTTAAACAGCATGCCTAAAAATTCTGGTAAAGGACAAATTCCTACTCACCTCTGACTTGAAAGAGGTTTCATCCTCTGAATTTGATTCCTCCATTTCCACAGGCTTTTTGATCTCCTTGGCCTCACTTTCAGATTTTACCTTTTCCACTTTGGCATTCATCTTCTCCTTGGCTTGTTTCTTCTCTGGGTATGAGGAAGACGAGGTTCTGGGGGACGTCCCTAAGATATTCTTTACCCCTTTGGAGCTACTCTTTTTCTGTTTTTTGGCACTGGGCTTTGGTGACTCCACGTTGGAGGGCCTCTTGCTGGAAGACTTTAACTCCGGCTGTGGCCCACCCTTTGGAGAAGTGTTCTCCAGTTTGGTCTCCTTCACGGCCAGTTTTGGTTCCTTGAAAGCAGCTTTCGGAGGTGCCTTCTCCTCCTTAGGCAGTTTGTTCTCAGTTGGTTTTCTGGAGGAGTCCTTCAAAGGCTTGTTTTGTTCTCTTTCAAGGTCTTTGGAGGAGTTTTTGCTCTCAGAGTCTTTTCTTGGCCTCTCCCTGTGCTCCTTGGTTACTTTGTGTGGCTTAGATGCCTTGCTACTTTCCTTGTTCGCATCCTAAAATTCAGCAACAGAAACATGCAAGCTAGATATGAAATTGAACCTCTGCACAGAATTATAAAACACATTCTCCTAAGTCACAGTGAAGCGTTTGTTTCCTGACATCCACCCACAGATACCTGAGGTGGACAACCAGATTTCCCTAAAGCTGACAGACAGAAGTTGACAGCAGGCACTTAAATGTTTGTCTCCATCAGGACAGGATGAAACATGGTCCTTTCCATGGTCTATAAAAGGAGGCCTATAAACATCTATAGGTGTGTAGTTCAGATTTCATCTGCAGGGTTAACATCTGAAGCCAGACAAGAGGAAACTCATTCCAGCCGTGTTACACAAAGTTATATTTCACATTTTAAGGGAAAAAAACCCAGCAGCTAAAGAGATTTTTCTTAAGGTTAAATCACATCCATGGCGAAAGCAAGTTCTGTTCGCAGTGCAGCCCCCAGCTCATCACCACCACAACATGGCAGCTTGACAAAAATACTTAACTGTAAGAGACCCAAAACCTCTAATATCAACAGACATTTTATCACCTCTATTAAGAGCTTTAAGACAACGACCAATAGGACGCTGGTCCCTCCCAAGAGTCAGGTACGCATGAAGGCAGAGGAGTACTTCCCTCTGCGAGTCGTCTGTGAACTCAAAACACTCCCAGAAGTGGGTCTCGTGGGGAGGCAGTGGTGTACAACTGGACATGCGGAGATGTCCTTTAAGGGCAAGCTGCAGGAGCAGAAGCAGGAGACTTATCTCTGGCTGCTGGCAATTTTCAGCCAAGCTCGGGTCAGAATCCTTCTTCTCCGTTTTGTAATGCTTAATTCCTGACCAAAATTAAATTGGCCACTAATGGATAAGGCCTCTTTATTCTGTTTCATAACAGAAACATCGGAAGACATGACCCCAAGTGCCAGAAGTGTTTAAAGCCGTGAACAAAATGGGTATCAGAATTGAATTACACCATAAAATGAACGGCTGTTAATATTTGTGACTGTTGTCAGTGACACATGGCCTGTAGATTGTTCCTCCTGTGCAGAATTACCCAAAAATAGCTTCATCACACAAATGAAAGAGAAAACTTTAAGCTTAAGTCTCAAGAACCAGATACTGCTGGACGCAAACATCAAATCTTGAAATCACTAGTTTGACCGAGTGCAGCATATTCTACGTTCTGGACCTTCTACCAAGTGGTCTTTACACCATGATCCTAAGTAGTCCTAATGACAGAGGAAGTGCTGACTCAGCCTTGCCGCTAGGAGATCGAAATCGCTCAGGAGAGCACAGCTTCACATGGCAGACTGCAAAAGAGCCGTATAATTTGTCTTCAGCATCAAAGATAGGAGTCAGAACAGAGAGAACGTTCAACTTTAGCACTACAGCGGTTCAGGAGGAAGATACGGTTCACCAAAAATTCCCAGTCTTGAACATTCCATTTTCTTTTCAAAATTTCCCTGTAGAGAAGTCTATCAAATCATAAAGAAGCCTCTAAATTATGCTACGTTTCAGACCATTAGCTAGTAGAGTACACCAAGTTTTCAGAACTAGAAGTAGCCAGAAACAGCTGCTGAACAAGCTCCCAAAAGCCTTCTTCACCTCAGGATGACCCAAAAGCATGCTTCACAGACCTTTGACCCATGGGATGGTTTGGTCTTCTTGGGATCAGAGAAGGCAGAGAGTGGTATTGTGGGTAACATCGGATAATCAGGACTTGGCCTTGAAACTGTTTCTGCTCCTTCTGGCATTACCATCACCTAGTAATAAAGAGGAGAAAATTTATGTATGAGTAAAATCGTGTGGACTATAAGACATGCTTACGTTACGTCACTTGCTCACGTTATGTTACTTGCTCAATTAACACACTACTATTCATCTTTGGATGGTTTTTCCCTTGCTTAAAGGCCATAAAAAGATATTGTCTAAGTAATGCTCAGTTTCAAGACAACTCCTCAAATACAGAACATTAAAAGCACACAAGAAAAATGAAAGGCAACATGCAATATCAAGTATCTTTCCTAAAGGGAACCCCAATATTCTGAGCACAAGCTAACAATGAAACTCTGGACAAGAACTGTGTGTTCTGCTGCAAACGGGTAGCAAGGTCAATCTGGAAGGAATAAGCAAGACTTCATCAATTTAGGAGAAGCTGAATTCACTCATTCAGAAAGAAAAAAGCAGAACTTGGATCTCTCCCTTGCAAGATCCTAACACCAAGCACTGAGCTCCATGAAACACTTCCCCCTTCTTACCTCCCCTATATTCTGTCAGAATAATCCTGCTGAAAATTTCCACTACATGAATGGCATCAAAGTGCTTCACAGATGAAACACCTCAGCACACAAGGGATGCAATAATGTACTACGAAAAACCTAGAAAGCAAATGATGTCCTAACCCTTCCTCTTTGTGCCCAGCATAGAAAAGCACTGGCACACTGGGGAAGATCTGGACAGGTCAGCTTGGAATACTTGCCACTCCTGAGATTTATTACTGACAAACTTCCCTACAACCTTTTTTTTTTTTTAAATTTTTCAGGCTAGAAACACATGTTTACAGAAGAAAAGTTTGCCAGCAATTGAAACCATCTTGAATGAAGTCCTTGAACAGAACATAATTACACATTACTATGTATGGGGGTGTCATGAATACAGTCATCATATTCTCTGGTTAAAAACTGCATGGACTTTGTGGCTTGTACTAATTTGCCCAGATCTTGTAGTTATTTGAGGATCATTTCTTTTGTCTATCACTGCATATTATTTCCCAGAATTCAGTTTATCCACTGTAGTAACCCACATTTTATTGTGCCTTCAAGAGTATATCTATTTTTTTCCTCTCACACCCAGTTTCACCCTGAATTCTAACACTTTTCCTTGATTTTTTTTTTTTAATTATCTAAGCCACAAGCAGCTGACCTCAGGTTTAGAGGATATTTATTGACCAGGAAATGCTAAGTATTAAGCCATCGTGTGGCAAAAATGAGTAAGGAACAGACTGGAAGCATCTCCCCTTTCTTGAGCTTTTCTATACTGATACAGCTCAGAACACTAAGAAGGTCACAGATAACTGTAAGCGCCTGATGGGCAGTGTGCAACACCCACAGATCTCCACTTCCAGAGGGGGTTTACCGCTTTGATATTAACGTCACATTAAAATTGCAAATGCAGCGCCACCAATCACACAAGCGATGGTTTAGTTCTGCTTCAAGTGCTGCAGTTGTATAATCGGAAGTGAAAAATTGGTTAGGCCATCCTTTAGATGAAGGTAGAAAACTGTAGCCTGCTGGGCTGCAGCTAAAAAAAATAATCCCAGAGCAAAACGAGATCACTACGCATCTCAGCAGAACGTCTTCAGATCTCCGACCCCTTTGGCGCTTACCCCTCCAGCCCGGATGAGTTTGCGTCTGAATTCCTTGGTGGGGTTGTTGAAAGTCAGTTTCTCACAACGAAGGTGGTTGACAGGCGGATTGCCCTCCAGATTTAAGAACAGGTCGTACGTGAAACAAACCTTTTTTGGCTCCTCCTAAAAAAAAAAAAAAAAAAAAAAAGACAGACTTTGGGAAAACAGAAGTTTGGCAAGCACACTGACAGAGGATTCCAACAGTCACTCCTGAAAATCCCAAATAAACACTGAGTACATGTTGCATTCCGAGTTTTTCATCGTGAGATCAGAGAGCTAGAAAATAAACTATCTGAGCCCGAAGTTACCACACCATCAGAACTCAGGCATGGCTTCTCACTGCGGAAGGATACTGACTGATGACTGCCTGTTTAAAGGCCTTCCAGCCATCCTGGGAAAGCAGGCTCACAAGCTTTATCCTCTATTCTGTTTTCAGTGAATTTCAGATCCTATCTCCTCTGTGAGGCAACTGAACTGTAAGTATCGATATTAAGAAAAGCATAATCCTTTATTTAGAGAAGGAACAACTTCTGAACTCACAGGATCTCTGCGGGCACTAGGAAAAGATTAAACGCAATGGGAAAAGGATGACTTGGCTTGTAAAATCCTGTTCAATATGCATACTGCAGGGCCTGAATGGGGAGATATCCCAGGCTTTTGAACTTTCCAAGGGCACTCTCACTGGAGAAATCTGGAGTTTGTTATGCATGTTGGGGATCATCTGCGCCTCACTGGTTTTGCTCCACCTGCTGCAGCAGCACAGCAAACGCTCTGCATCTGCAGTCCGGAATGGAAGAAATCTCTTCCTTTTCTCCCCCCGAAATCGCAAATATTGCATACTGCTTACAAATATCGGTATGACACTTCCTGGTATTATCTCGTATTTGGCATTTCAAGATGAAAACTCAAAATACGGCAGAAGAGACTCTCCTGCAAGCCACAGCGACCCGCACAGCACATTCAGTATTTACATGAATGCATCCCACACGCCTCATTCAATGCGCAACATCGAGCAGCTGCACAGCAGTCCCTTCCACAATTCATATCCAGCAGCTTGATTTCCTGGTGTAGTTGCATTGTTGTACGGGAACAGACGCCGCAGGCTTCCAGCCCAGGCCATTAGATTTGCTGAAAATAGGCTGAAGCGTCAGACGGCTTCAGGCCACACTGATTCCTGCTGTTTGCTTGGTGGATAGCAACGTCGCTAACGAAGCCATTTCTTGTACAAACTATACCTCTAATAATAAAGTGTGGTAGCTACACCTGGTTTACACTGGAATCGGTACCCTAAACTCACCTGGGCGTCAAGCTCTGGGGTTTTACCTCCCCAAAGGGAAGGCAGAATCCAAGCAGACACACAACACAACTGTCTCCCATTCCCAAGCCAGAACATGCTACCAACACGGGGGTCTTCAGACCCGCTTCTGGAAAAGTCCTGAAGGATCCAGGCACACCTGAAAGGGTTCAGTGTCTACTAAAACAGATGAAATGGAAGAAAAGTACTTGGAAAATACACTGCATTGTCATTTCCCCCTTTTGCTACAACCATTAACCGAATCATTAGCGAGCTCTGCGTGTGTGTGCTTACGCTAGAGTTAAACAGCAGCTGCAGAGGGTCCCTCAAAGTCTATTAAACTTAAATGAAGGATGAATAGAAATCTAAATGTGGCCTAAGAATTGCCAACCAGGAAAAGCATTTTAGAAGCACATAACAAATTGATCTTGGATACATTTGCAAAAGCAGGCTCTAGTCAAAAGCCGTGATGCCATCACACTGTCAGAGCTCTGCTTTCAGAGCGGAGGGGCAGCAGATACACTTCCCTTTGATCTTAGGTATCCCATTTTTCATATGGTCTCAAAAGCATCACAGAACCCCCCAAATATTTACCATACCGCTGTTGATGAGCTTCCACTTTTTGCAAAATTAGGACAGTTTTTCAATGAGATTTTTCTACAACTCGGAGATCACGAGCACCCTGGGAACGGAGCCCCAGCCAAGCACCACGATCATTAAGATATCCTTTGTATCGTCTCAGGCCATCAGAACCCACTCCCCCCCGAGCGGGTAGTTAAGATTACAGCACTCCTAAAAGAAGGAGTACAAAAGTCTCAAAGCAGAAAGCTGCAAATAAACATTCCTTCCTTTACTGCCTTCACTGACAGCTAATGATTACAGCCCAGGAGACTCCAAAGCTTAACCCATCCGGTCCTCCCTGAAAGGTTCTTTCCTCCAAACTACCATCAAGGAAGGGAGGGGGGGAGCAACAAACCAACAAGGAATATCTCTCTCAATTGACCTGGACCTACACAATCCTCTAAAATTTAAATGGAAAGCCAAACTGAATCCACAGTGCCCCACTTCAAAGCCTTTCCAAATAACACGTTGGGATCTACATATCCTGCGGCTCGGAGGTGCAACAGAGCGTAGGTGCTTTTTCACCCTGCGAACTTCGGGCCGGGCAGTCTGTTTTCTTGCTGCAGCACCACATTACGCACTCCCACTCGAGCAGCAACTATACGCACAAGCTGAGCTTTACCCATAGATGATTCCACCTTCTGACGTGCAACCCTTGATGTCAACAAGTAAAACTGAAAAGCAGCGAGAATTCTTTCTGTGAGCATTTTGTTGCTCTCCGAGACCATAAGCTTTACTCCAGGGCCTTTCGTCCAAGGGAGGCTTTAGAAACAGATGTGAACCACCCTTTCTAACTGGTAGATACTGCGGTTATTCTGATTAAAATTCAACGGTCAGTTTGGACACGCAGTGGTTAACCCGGTATGGGAACTCTCAGCAAGGCACCCCAGAACCTCACTTTACATCTGTCCCTTAAATCTCAGATGCCAGAAGTAAACTAGATGTGTGTACCACAAAGCCAGGGCCAAGCTTTTATTTGCAGCCACGGTAAATTACCCTCCAGCCAGTGGATCCCCCTGCTCCACCTCCCATCTCCAAAGCCGAGTAGTTACGCTTTATTTTTACTGTTTTCCAGCCTCCTGTCTGTACCGATTGCCACGGCACGGTTACCAACACACAACTTGCTTTATTTTTCTCCTGAGCTCTGAAGTAACGGGTTAAAGTTCTTCTGGCACTTTCCATAAGAGGAGGAATTTTTCAAAGTCTTTTGTTAAAATTTCCTTGTCCTGTTTTTAAGGCAGGGTGTGCCCTTTGCCACTTAAACACAAATCAAAAGAATTTCACTGGTAGCGTGTGCATAAAGCTCATAAATCACTTTTAGAAAGCCATAAAACAAAATTATCTACAAAAATCTAGCACACCAAGGAAGCAGACTCATGGTTATTCAATAACTATAACATCTAACACTACTTCCCTTTTGCCACAGATCCAGCCTGACGGAGTCATTTATCCGTAACCGGTTCATAAAGTCTCTATAAATGAAACCCCCTTTCCCGGCTTGTACAACCCGTTTGACTAGTCTTCCACCCCCTTCCAGACAGGACACTTAAAAGCGAATAGCCCAATATTCATTTCTGAAGCAAGTCCACGGAACACCCTTAACCCTGCAGAATCTCAAAACAGGTAAGTAAAATAAATGAGAACAGCATTTTGGAACTCTCCTCCCTCTGAAACCTCTTACTTTGTTTGAAAATTAGGAAAAAGTACTCACTGCTTAAAGACAAGCATTTAATAATCTACCACCTCTTAGAAGAAGACGGTATGATGCTGGCACGGCTAGCAAAGCTGCTACAGTCAAACACGCTTCCTTGCCAGGCACTGCCTTCTCTTCAGCATATGGAGATGCCACGCTGAAGAGCTACGGAAACACACACAGCCAGGGTGTTTTGGCCAGGAAAAGAGTCTGCTGGGATAGAATAATGGGTAAACTGATAACATAGATTAATTTATGACAGAAAAAGGTAAAAAGAGATTCATCCCTCATCAGCAGTGCAAAAGAAGTGCTGCAGTTTTAGTAGGACAATACAGAACACACCTAAAAAATGTGAGTAACAAAGGCTTCCACTTAAACGCTAAACAAAATGACAAGTTTTACTCCTTCCACAACTTTCAGCAACACTGAGTAAATACTAACAGGCTAAATCTACTCCTCCTTTCCTCAAACCTGTGCAGAGCCTGCCCCCAACAGCACAGCAACTTGTTAAGTAAAATCCAGCGTCTCATGCAAACGCTGGCTCTTCAGCGACCTTCCCTGGGAGCAGTTCACAGGCAGACACCTTCCTGATGGCAGTCCTGACAGCGAGTTCTAACGGATCTCCAGCTTCACCTACCCTGCCGGACATGCACCCATGTCTGATGTCTCTCGTGAGCTCCTACTTTGAAACACAAATAATTTTTCCCTTCTTCCGTATTTTTCTGTGTATTTTCTATATCACACCTATAAATACTGCAGAAGAGGTAAAATGTGCATGATTTTATCTTGAACCTAACTGGAAAAATCAAACGGATTTCTCTGTGTTCTTCCCGTATCTCCCCGTTCACCAACAGAAACGGCCCCAGTTCCACGTATCCATTATGTAAATACAGGAATCCTTTTATCTAACAGTGAAAATGGGAGGTAGTACTTTCAAAGAGATTTTAATACAACACCTTATCCATGCTGCATTAGCATCATCTGCCTCGTACAACCTGAAAGTACACTAGACCTTCAGTCTTTGTTGGAGGGGATCGATCTAATTTGATTAGGATGCAATGAACGTGATGGTGAGTGAATTCCAAAGCCGTACCTGTATTACAGCCTCCAGCTGACAGCGTGTGCCACTCTGAGATGTATTGGGAGACAACAATGAGGCCACAAAAAAAAAGCCTCAAGACTGCTGAAACCGAGCAGGGGAGATGGAAGGGGAAGAGCCGTAGAAAAACAGCAACACATTTATTGTACCCAGTTTGTATTGATTCAAGCACCAGAAGCCACTAACAGCAGCCCTCATTACAGGAAGGAACACAAAGGGTTTCAAATCAAAAACAGCGTACTAACATTTTCAGTCCAACAATCCCAAATGATCCGTGGTCGTTAGTCAACTGTGCTTTCAAAAGCTTCACCATCCAACCTGCTGAGACACTGCCGTTTGTTTTTCAGGTTCAGCTATGGAGGCAAAGGCTGTAGCGAGCCACCGATACCAAGCGAGACGGCCAGTCCCGCGGCCTGCGCAGACCACTGCAACTCTCTGGAAAGCTGGTGCACAAACTTCCCAGGCTCACGGCGGTATTTCAAATAATAATGCTGTAATTCGAATGACAAGACTGAGAAAGCACCTACACAGTGAGGAACTGAATTACGGCACAGGAAGGACAAACACGCCAACGACGTGTGACTGCGTAAGTAGAGGATCAGAACAGGTTCTTGCACCTTTTTTAATACTCTGCTGACACCTCCCTGTCTGACAGAAAGGCACTAAAAGCTCCAGCTGGCCTGAGAGCATCAACTTGCCTACTCCAAACAGAGAACAAGAGTACTCCACCACAGAGAGTTAATGGGCACTTTTATGCAAAGCTGCCTAAAAAGAAACCCTCCCAGTTTTAATTATGTTCATTAAAAACACTCTTAAACCATTCCTAGCAAAACCGTTCCTTAGCAGTGAACGGGCCCGTGGTTTTTTAGCCAAAGCAAAGAGTCCACTGGCTCTGACAACCGCTATTTATCATCCTAGTAACAAATTAGAACAGGGAAAGGAAACAGCAGAGAAAGGAGGCTGAAACTGTGGAGGAAAAAAAACCCCTCAGCCAATCGGATTAGTTCACTCCCTCTTCAAATCCTTCCTCTTCTCACCTTTACAAAGCTAAACATGCATGGATAAACAAATCCCCAAGCCTTTGCAACTCGTTTCAACTGAGAGGACACACACCAACAGAAACGTGCTAGAATGTAGGGAGCATATGGCCAGAGACCCACCCAGCTCCTGCCCAGCCACCTACGCCACAGCATTTCCTACCCAATCGCAGAATCGATCCATAATGTCTACTTGACAGGAGTTACTCGAGGAGGAGTCCCAAATGCTGTCATCAATCCAGGCAAATTCAAAACAATATATGCTCCACGCACAACAGCTGATCCCCACCAGCATCAACAGGTTTACAGAGATCAGAGCGAACATATGGCCTCGAAGTAGTAAAGACTTATTTATCTGGTGCTTTAATGTCACACTCTTTAGTCAGGAGAAAGCAGGCTGTATCCTAAGCCTTTGCCATTCCTCCACCTCTTTCCCAGGCCTTTTAATTTCTACTATATCCCAGACTTTGCTTATCTTTTGTCTTTGCAGACATATTCACCTCTTACATTTCCTTCAACTCCACTTACTGAAAGAATCATAGCTCTTAATATTCCAGGATGGCATTATCACCAGGCAATAGTGGTCAGAGGGCCAAATTCTTCAAACAGCAGCAGCTTCTAAGCGTCCGGCAATCACAAGCACCATGCTTAACTTCCAAATGTGCAGAGAATATAGCGTTTGCTGACATAAGGATGGAAAAATTAGGCAGTAAAAGCAGATTTCAAACAAGTTCAGTGTAGCTGACACACTGCAGGTTCCTGGTTGAACCTGGGAACATGCCTCTGTTCAAGGGACCTGCTGGGAGATGAGCGCTGTCACGGTTTCGACCACTGCCTGCCCCGATTTAAGAACGGGAGGTGCTGTCTGAAGCTCCTCAATTAGTCAATTCATCTATCAGCTTCTAAGTGGAAAAGAACTTCTCCATAATGCATAAAGCTAAACAAAGAGTGCAAAGATGAGCGTTTTGAAAACAAGCCTGCAAATAAACCTGTTCTCCCATTTATTTTTCTTGTTTCTGAAGTCCAAAATGCCAAAACCAAACCACTTTCTCCTAAATTAACTGCGGCTTCCATTGTTTCCACCAAGAACAGAGACCACCTATTTCCCGTGTTTGTAAAAGCCACCCTATCGCTGATGCTAGAAAGAACAACTGCGCAGTCACGTGCTCAGGGGAACAATGAGAAGTGATGACCCCAGTGGGGTGAAACCAAGTTATATGCAGAAAAGCTGTCAGTTCCACTTTCTGCGAAGAACATAGGAATGTAGGGGACAGAGGGAAGGAAAACCACAGACAATACAAATAAAAAAAATACAGGAGAAGCAGAAACGAGAAAGATCTGAAGACTTGGGAAAGACAAAGCCATGAGAGACCTGCAGTGAAAAGGCAAGTGTGAGAAAGACTGGGTGAATAAAGGAAGGAAAAGTAAGAGGTAGGAGTAGAAACAAAACGTTGGTCACCCATCCCAGTCAAGAGAGATTCTCCTGACAAGAAATCAGCGTGGAGAAATTCACACCTGATGGTCAGGCAGATTTTGAACCTGAATGAAGACAACATACAGCGCAGATGAAGAGTTTCCTGATTTTCATCCAAAACCTCAGAAAAGCTACCAGAAGCCAAACTACTTTTAAGCTTTTGAGGGTTTATGGGTTTTGGTTGGGGTTTTTTTTTTTTTTGCATTCACATCGTAGTTTTCAGTGTTTGCCAAAAAAACTGCTTCTATCAACAACTTTCATCCCCCGCCCTCCTAACTGCCACTTCTCTTCACATCCTTTTGGCTCACCCCACCCACCCTAAAGAAAGTGGTGGGCAAAATGTTCCCAGGTTTACAGGACAAGTTGTCCTGTGGTTCAGTCTCATCATTTGGCTTATTGCTCAGACCCATAAAACGGGGTAAGTCCAACGTGGTAGGCCAAAAACCCAAACAAAAATGTTAATTGTACTCAAGTGATAGTAAAGTGTGCTAGAATGGGGCAAGAAGGAAAGGATAGGCAGATAGGTTTGTGGGAGGTACAATGGAAAGGATGCTGGGAAGTGAAACAGAATCAGGGTGTTTTTGTGGTCTGCTGTCAACAAACGTGGGGAACAGCACAGGAGAGTCAAGGGGGGTGGGGCTGAAAGCAGACATCACAGTGATGTGGCTTAATGGTCAGGTTTTAGCTTATCTGGGTTCCCTCTTAGGGATAGTAAGCAGAACATGATTTTTTCTTATTTAAGTAGTAAACAAAACCAGAAAGAATCAGTATTCATGTTTAACAAAACACTCTGAAACTGAGTTAATATGAACGCAAGTGCCTAAATCCATATTTTCATAACCTTCTTCAAGTCATGTAGCATATGACCTCTGTGGTAAGACATAAAGCAAGCAATAAATCCCACACTTTAACTTTCATACACTTGTTGGCAAGGCATCTCAAGATTTAAAATATTTAGTGGTTGGTTATTTTTTTGGAAGAGTACTGAATCAGAACGAGAATATTTTTAACATAGCTGTAAATACCTGTCCTACATATGCAAATGTTTGTCTTGGGCCTATACAAATTTTGTACTTGTGCAATTCATTTAGAATCACAGGATGGTTTGGGTTGGAAGGGCATTAAAGACCATCCAGTCCCACCCCCTGCCAGGGGCAGGGACACCCTCCACTACACCAGGTTGCTCCAAGACTCATCCAGCCTGGCCTTGAATGGGGCATCTAATTAGATTACAAATAAAAAAATGGATTTTTAAATATATTGTCAGTCAACAGAGTATTTACAAATGTTTATAAAAATCAGTGTTTCATATCCATTCACTTCCCTATTTGCATAAATTATTTTAAACTGCTGTAATATTATCCATGCTAGAAAAGCCTGTAATGAGAGATACAATCTCTGCTCAGAATCTCAAGGACCATCACACTGTCCTGATATTACCTTTCTATACAATTTCATTTCTGCCAAAAGCTCTCTTTTGAAGTCTGGCAGCAGCTTCCAGCTCCCAGTTAAATTCTATTTATTAGACTAATAAAAAACACACACATAAAACAGTCACATAATTTAGAGTCTTTCTGTCAGGCAGTTTCAGGCTCTGGCACAGCTCAAAACAATTAGAGGACCAGAAATCAGATTCTACCTTATTTTTGAAGTACACTTCAATGGGCATAATGAAGCCTGCGTAGCCAGACTCCTCCACTTTGTAAGGGGGCTCCTTGCACACTGAAAAGAGAACAGACAAATGTTAACTTGGAATATAACGCAACTTAATCCAAGCCAAAAAGGAGTTGCAAGATGAGAATCGGGCCTCTGACAGCTCCAGCACATATTTAAAACACTGACCTTTGTGAAAAACCAAACCAAACAAACCCCACACAAATAAGATGGTGGTCATGGGCCTAGCTAAGAACACGAAAATCTGTTCTTAGCTCCTCCCATGGAAAGGAAACATAAAACACTCCATGCCAGAGTCTCCCTGAGATTCCCCTCCCCTTTTGCAGTGAGATACAATTACATTTCTGTGCTGTTCCACAACAATGAAAACTGCCAGTTAAAGCTGTCTTGCAAAAATAAGGCAACGATCCAAAAGGTGGGAATTTGAACAGTACGGAAAGGTAAAATGTGTTTTGGACCCCCATTTATTGATCAACGCACTGTACAGTGCGAGCGGACTTCTTTTTTCCCCTTGAAATGCTCGATTTTCAGAATTAGGTAACAGCCATAGTACAGGCCGCCTCATCCAAACCCGGGAACAGACCCGGAGGGCAGGTGAGCACCGCTACATATCCCACACCCAAGGCAACGGAAAAACCTTAACCACTCTGCCACTAAGGTTACAGTGCAGAAACATCAGTTACAAAAGTTAATCGCTTCTAATAAATTAACCTACATTCTTTCCTGCCTCAGCTCCCCCTGTGCCACTACCTGTTGTATCTTCATGCTGCCAAATCCTTCCTACCATCCACCACTGCATTTCAGCACAGTGATAGCTGACTGGAAGGGCTCTAGGATCGTTTATCTGGCCATGACATAGCTACAGAGAACATGCCTGAAGAAACATGAGAGCAGCACCGGTATTTTCCTTCTCAGAAACTGGATACACTTGCACATCATTTATGCGTTACAATATATGTAAATAAAGTCAATTAAGTAATTAGAGGATTTCAGTGCAAATCTTTTTACTTTCTCTGAAGAATTCCAAGTAATTAATATGATCAGGAAACAGCACCTCAAACCTCAAAAGCACAGACTGTTTTTCTTTCACGTAGACACATTATCCCCAGCTCTAAGTACTTCCACCGTCATTCAGGTGCTAGAAAGCAGTTCTCAAAATCCAACCATGAAAAAAAAAAACCCCCGTATCTAAAAATAACCAAAATCTCTAGACTTGCTTTAACTCAAATTTCATAGAAGAACCCTGTCATTTAGGGGAAGAAGCCCAAAACCAAAGAGCGTTGCCAATATGGCAGCAGGAATCTTAAGCCTATCTGCCAAGCAGCCTTTGTTCCTCTGCCACTCTATTCGAACAAACTGAAATTACTACACGAGCAATCTGCTAGCAGCACAAGCCTACCTCCACCAGTAGGTTTTGCTCCAAGTAAGAGCAAGCCATCTGAAGAAACCCTTCAAACAAATCTCAAAATAGCACGCATATGCCGTGCCATTTATGTACAACCCAGACACGCTTTGGTCAAGAGCACGCTGGCGTTACAAGCAAGCTTAAGCACGCAAAACCAAGAGATCGGAAAAACCAACCCCAGAGAGGTAGATGATATGGGAACTGACTGAGCAAAGCCCAGGGACTACGCTGCCCCAGTTGTTTGTAATAAAATAATTACACCAGATGACAACAGTAGCACAGCAGACTGTAACTGTCATTCTGTAAATCAGCTTTCAGCTCAGTACTGCACTTGCTTACCATACAGCAGTTTTACTACACCACTGTGAAGGAGACAGTGTTAACATCCAGACTAGATTCACACCCTTATGAGCCGAACACCTCTGAGTTACTTTCCACCGTGGACTCCCACAAATCACCAGTGCAGTAGGTACTCCCAACACATCCTGCATGACCAGCAGTTTTCCAAAGGCATATTTCAAAGATCCACATTAGGTGGTAAGTTACAGCAATGCCCTTTAGCAGCCGGCGTTCCTCGTAACGCTGCGCAACACCACCGCAGACGCAGTTACACAACCTTAAGCAGATTTAAGTCTTTGCTGCTGCTGGAAAGGGCAATTCCTGCTCCTCCACCTCAACCATTCGTTCCTGCTGCGCCATGCCAAGGATAAGCTTCACGTTGCTGCACCGTCAGAAAGAGCGAAGCCCAGATCCAGTACAAAATAACACCGCGACCTGTATATTCTCCTCAACCTCGCTGACTGCGCGGTGCTTGCACACACACACGCAGCTGGAATGTATGGCCAGCAGCAAACAGACCCCCGCCCCTTTGGCATCACTGAGTTCTGCTGGGTTTAACACTACCTGAACTGGCACTCCAGGCCAGAAACTGCAGGAATCCTGATGGCTACTTAAGGCAAAAGTCTACATACTCCAGTATGTATACAAGCCCAGAATTTGAGCATCTCTCACCAATCATATGCTTCCAGCTTTTGTTGGCAAATATTAATAAATCAAACCCACCTTTTCCATTTTGTAACATGAATCACCTCCTGCTGCCATGAAGTGTCTTGAAAACCTGCCCGTGATGCTGCTTAAAGAAGAGGAAGCACCTCACCTCCAGCCCTTTCATCTGAAGCAAGCTCCCATTCTCCCTGACTTCCCTCAAACACAGATGGTAAAGGTTAGAGCTGAAGTGCGTGCAAGGTACATTCCGCTCATCTTTAAGAGGGTATTTTACAGAAAAGTAACAGTCCAAGCCAACCCTGACTTGCACCGAGCTCGCTAATACAGGGAAGACCTAATAACGTATCTCCAAAAAAACACACTCACCTCGCTTGGGTTTTGGGAAGCTCTCATGTAGGCGAAAGACCACCCTTTCCACAAAATGCTGGATGTCACACTGCTCCGGGCCACGGACAAACACCATCCAGTCATGAGTAAAGCCTTCAGTGGTGGGCTTTTTCCGCAGTTGGGCTCGGTGCCCCAGCTCCAATTTTACTTGAACCGTGCACTGTTTTAGGACAGAGGTAAGACCATAAGCAAAATGAAACAGCTGGCATGTTAGCCACCAACAGAAGACACTAGATCACTGCAGGGGAGGAATACAGCAGCCTCCACAGATTGGTCTAATTGTGAAAAATACAGTGTTGTCAACTGAAAAGGTATCAAAAATAGCTCCTAGAACCATTTTCATACCTATCTTCTTCCCAATATTAGCACTGCAGAGAAAACAGCTTTAGAAGAGGGATAGGTTTAACTGCCTCACTTATCAACTAAATTGTCAGCAAAGTCCTAATTGCGGAATCTTTATTTCTAGAAAGTGTCAGAGGCAGAACTTGACGTTCACAGCTCAGAGAATTCACAGCACCGACAGAAAGCTAGTCTTAAAAGAGGAAAAATTAGATCATGAATTGGTGGTTTATGCTATTCTCTGGAATATGTAATTCATTAGAATACAGCCATGATGCTCCTCATATTCTTCTGAATGTATTTTATTACCGCACTTTGAAAGACCAACATATAGCACGCCTGCACAATACCCAACGCTAAAATGACCTAATTCTCATTTGCCCTCCCAATCCTACTCTAATCACAGAGCAGCAGAGAAGGCGTTATTCAGTGTCTCACTCAAAACACAAAAATCCCACTGTTTTCAAACTCAGACTAAATGAATTAAAAATCCACATATTATTGCAGACTTCGCAATCAGAAGAAAGCAAATGAATTAAACAGATGTGACAGAGGCAAACAGGATTCAGACCCAAGTTCAAGCAAATCTCAGGGCGAGATTTACAGAGGCAGGTAACAACACCCAAGGTATCTGACTACTTACTAAGTTTGGTTATATAGGTTATACAAACTAGACCAGCACAGCAATCTCAAACTAAACCCAACAAAATCCAGCTTCAGCAACTGGAAGCTTATAAAAAAAAGGGGCAGTATTTAGTCCTGACCCTCTTCTTCACCTAAGGCTTGAAAAGTGCATGTCTTGTTCTTTCTACCAGTTCTCCATTACCATCTGGAGAGGCAGCAGTATTTGTCATTACCTGTATTACAGGTGGACACAGAGCCAAACTGAGGGCATGATGTTAGACAGTGAAATGGAAAGAGAAAGCTTCTCAAGCTGTGGACAAAAGTTTAGGAAAAGTATTATCCTCATTTTCCCCACTGAGGAACTGCAACAAGGAGTCTGACCACGATTAACGCTTAAAAAACACTTTGCATCTCCAACCTGACATTTTATGGGAATGTGATTTTCAGACCATGGTTAATACTTTCCGAAAAAGCCTAAATCACTCAATCTCAAGTGCTCTTTTTGTAAAAGGATCACACAGGATGTCTACAGAGCACCAGACATCAAAGCTCAACCTCCCAAATTGCAGTCCAGTTCTAATTTCAACTACAAGCCTTAACACACTCTTTAGGCAGTTATCTTCTTAATAGCAAAATACCTTCAGCTGCCATCCAGCACATCAGTTCTAAGACTCGGGGAAAAATCCATCTAATGAATTGCTTCCCCTCTATTACTGCAACATTTCTTCAGTTTACTTCCCTCTGCAACTTCTCTAGGCTGCACTTTAGGGCTTATCTAGGCTGGCTCCATCTCGCTCCAGTGCTAAAAATGAAGCTACCTGGCCGCCTGTTCTTTCATGTCATATTAAGGAATAAGAAAAAAAGGCAAGGTGTGTTTCACTCAAAGCACAGCAATCTCTCCTACGGTGGAAGAGACAGTCTGCCTAAATCCCTAGCTCGCTAGGAGGGTGCTTGCAGGCCTGCTCTAGCTGGGATACTTCCCACAGCGTTCACGCAGGCATCTGCATCAACTGATCCAGTCTGTTCGGCAGCTTCACGTTATCGATTCCATAATTACCCTTTAAATTGTGCTACTGTTGCCAGTTACTACTGCTCTCCAGAGAAGTGCAAATGACTGTCAGTCTACAGAATTTGCTTTTCTGGTTGAAACGGCTGAGAAATTTTAGCTGAGAAACAGATGGGGCTATGTGGAAGAGAACAAAATTAAACATAAAGAGAACTGTTTAACTGAGAGTGAAAGTTGTACTTGCTATACTCCTCACATACCGGTCCAATTAACAATCGCTCTGAATTAAGCCAGAAGTTGAAACACGTTTGAAAATAAGATCTCCCAGCATAAACATCCCAAGCCGCTCCACTGAAAACGCAGGGTTTTTTCCCAAGCGTGTCTCCCAACAAAGAGAAATCGGGATCCTATTCAAACAATTTGTAACGATACAAAGGAGTCTGCTTCTCAACTTCTCAATAAACATTCTGAAGGCCGCTCGTTTTTGTTTGATGTGCTAATTGCCTGAAGGCCACAACCAGCTCCCACTCGCTCTCCTTCGGCTGGTTGCTCGGCGGAGAGCGGGGCTCACCTCCGGGGCCCCAGCAGACCTGTTAGCAGCCCTGGCACACAAAAGGCCTGGGCTAGCCCGGGCGGGGGTGACCACCCCAGGTAAACTTCCCGCATCCATCCCCGCCCGCTGCAGCCCCGCAGCGACGCGTCCGCCGCCCCCCGCCCCCCCGGAGCGGCGGGAGCTCTGCCGGTGGCATTAACCCTTTGTGCGGCGGCTGACGGGGGCAGCAAGGCTGGCGCCACCCCTCCCCGTAAATAAGCCCCGGCAGGAATTTGCGGGAAATGCTGCTGCCACCCCCCGCCGCGGGCGAGGCTGCAGCGCGGCCGCCCGAGGAGGGGCGAGGGACTCCCCTCCGCCCCCCACAAAGAAGGGGGTGTGGGGAGGGGGTGTGCCGCCTCAAAGCGGGGGGCGTTGGCCCCAACACCGCTGGGGGAACCAACACCCCCCTCCGCGAGGACGGGGGTGGGGGTCCGCCCAGTGCAGCCCCCCCCTCCCCGGCGCAGGGGGGGCCCCGGCCCCTCCCCACGCGTTCCCCCCGCGCGGGGGGAGGGGCAGCGCCGAGGGGCCCCACCCCCACGGCGGCGCGGCGGGGCGGGCGCCGCTGCCCTCACCTGATTGTCCATGGCTGGGTGAGCGCCGCGGGCCCCGCTGCCTTCCTCTCGCTCCCGCCGCGGCGGTTTCGCTGGCCGGTCGGCGGGGGAGGGGGCTGTCTCTTTCCCCCCCTCTCTTCCCTCCCTCTACGAGCGAAGCCCGCTGTCCGTCCGTCCCCCCCACCCCCCTCCCCGCCGCCTCGGCCGCCGCCGCCGCCTTCTCGGTCGCGGCCCCTCACGGCCCCGCCGCCGCCGCTCGCCTCATTGTGTGTCACTCACAGGCAGCAGCCCCGCCACCCCCCCGGCGCCCGCCCCGCGGAACCGGAAACCGACGCTGCCAGAGCGGCACCCGCCCGCCGCCAATAGCCGCGTCGCCTCGCACCTGGAGGCGGAGCTTCCGCCCGGGCGCCGCCGGCCTTCCCCGCCTCCGCCTGATAGGCAACCCTTGCGCCCAATCGACGGCGAGCGGGCCGCAGAGGGGGCGGGGACGGGGGCGGGGTCCGCGGTGGGTCAAGCGGGTGATGGGCGGGAGCGGGGCCCCGCTGCCTCCCTTCCCCCCGTTTCCCCGCGGCGGGTGCGGCGCTGCGGCGCGCTCCTGGCTCGTGGCGTGGCTGGGCCCGGGCCCCGGCCCCGGCTCCGGCCCCGGCTCCTCGGGACGGCGCGGCGCAGCTGCCGGCCGGTACCGGCTCCAAGCGCTTGGGCCTTGTTGCGCGCCCCGGCCGCGCTAACCCGCCCCTTGTCCCTCCCTCGGCCCGCGCTTCCCCGCCGCTGGCGGCAGCGAATCTCACCCGTGTGCTAGTTTCCCACACAAATGAGCTGGGAACAAGGGAAACCACCGCTCCCAGCGCCGCGGCGGGGCAGAGCGGCGGGGCAGGGCTGCGCCGCTGCTGGGCAGGAGGCTGGTGGCACCGCTCGCCTGCGGCTCTCCTCGTTCTCCTCAGCCGCTCTCCTTCCTTCTCTTTTCCCTCCATCTCTACCCCCCGGACTGTTTTCCTCTCACTGCCCTTCATTTTCCCCCAAAGCCTCCCGCTTTATCCCTCATTTCTCCTCACTTTCAATGGTTCCTGCTCCCCCTCGTTTCCCCTCACTCCCTCCGGTCTCCCTCGGTCTCCATCGCTTCTCCTTTGCTCCCCCTCATCTGAGTTCCCTCTCAGCTGCCTCTCCATCGCCGAGTTTCCATTTTACCTCAGTCTCCCTAATTTTTCCCCAGTTTCTTTCCCCACCTTGAGCTCCCTCATTCCCTGTTTCTTTACCCTCTCAGTCTCCTGCATTTTCTGTTCATTTTTCCCTGTCTTCTTCATTCCCCCCTCAGTTTCCCTCATTTTTCCCTCAGTCTCCCTCATTTTCTGTTCAATTTTCCCCCGGTTTCCCACATTTTCTGAGTTTCATTTTCCTCTCAGTCTCCCAAATTTTTCCTGCTTCTTTCCCCGCTCGATTTCCCCCATTCCACCCTCAAGTTGCCCTCATTTTCCCCTCAGTCTCCCTCATTTTCTGTTTAATTTTGCCCTCAGTCTCCCTCATTTTTCCTCAGTTTATTCCCCCCCTCGGTCTCCCTAATTTTCTGTTTCATTTTTCTTTCAGTCCCCCAAATTTTCCCTCACTCTCCCTCTTTTTCCCTCAGTTTCTTTCCCCCCTCAGTCTCCCCCATTTCTCCCTCGCCCCCTCGGCTCCCCGCTTTGTCCCTCCCGGCCCCCTCCGGCCGCCCCCCCCCCGCCCGCGGCCGTGCCGCGCTGGAGCCGCGGGGTGTTGGCGGCCCGGGACACCGCGTCTCGTGGCGGCTCTGCAGTGCAGATGCACCCGGGGGTGGCCATCAGCCGCGGGCTCAGCTGGGTGACGAGCCCGAGCTCACTGTCCCGGCTGCGGCGGAGGCACCACGAGCGCTGCCAGCGCGGGTTTCCCAGCGCCGCTGCTGACGGGCATTTGCATCTGAAAGTGGGGTTTGTTTACCTCTCCTTAGAGCTCTAAATGAGGAGTTACTGCACTCGATTTTGTGAGCCTTCAAGTCGTTACAAGTGCAATTTGTGACTGTTTCTGAGCAAACTTTCTTTTAGATGCAAGGCGGAATTTTTAATTCGCGCAACTTTCTCTGAAATAGTTGGTTGAGCTCCGTAAGGCAGCAGGAAAACGCGAATTAGCCAGTAACGCTGCGTGTGTTGCTGATAGCCACAGGCGAGGATTAATCGGTTCCCAAATCATTCTAAAGAGCCAGTTTACCTCATCAACCTGATAGAGGATATTAGTAAAGCAAAATGCTTAATCGCTTCAGTTAACAATAACAACAACAACAAAGAGCTTGATTTGGATTCTCTTAAGTGCTCCGGTTTTAATTTTCCATGTTTCTGTCTGATGCAGTCCCAAGAGACATCTCCTGGGACAGTCTCTTTTCTTCTCCGTTGAGACAGGGCCTCTTTCTCCGGGAGTTCTCATTGATATCTTTAATTGTGGACTTTATTCCCATGCACGTGACCCAGGTCTAAATCTTTTATTTCCCAGTCCTAGCTATTCACTCGCAACCTCATCACAGCCCTTGGTGGTTCCATGCTTCCAGGCCTGAATCTTTTCTGGAAATGTCTTCGCTCGCCCAAGTTTGACTCCGCTGTTGCTCTGTTGAATTTCTTCCTTGTGCAAGAGATGTTGCCCAGGCACACAAGACCCTGAACTTTTCCCTGTCCTGAAAAGTTGACTTACTTCCTCTGAAACACCTTTAGGATTTGCTTTTTATTTTCATTCCCACTAATGACAGGTTTCTTCTGCCTTTACTTTTGCCCAGTCCAGTGTTAAGGGTTGTTTTCATGGTCTCCCAGTGTGGGACCTGGCCTGCCCTCCCAATCAGCACACCCGTATTTACTTCTGGTTGCTCCTCCAGCTTTCAGCTGCTCTGTGGCCTTGGGGGGGGATATCCAAGCATGAACTTGAGGCATTTCAAAGTCAGGGACAGGAAACATGGCGTCAGGCACCTTGGCTTCCACAGTACCGCAGGCAGGCAGTCCAACACGTGGCCATTAAACCACGCTGAAGATGCTGGGGTTCCGCATGTCATCATCATACCGATGCCTGCTCCGAGGCAGCACCCCAGGGCCCTGTGCTGGGACGAGGAGCACAAGTGGATTCATTTAAAATGTGCTGGAGTGGCTCCTGACATTCAACTGCAAAAACACTCGAGAAGTTCCTATCACCAGCCTTTGCTCCACTTGCAGTTTCCAGTTCTGAATGGTTTCCAGCCCAACAGCTGACCAAGCTTACCCCCAATTTCCTTTTAAAAACATCACAGCCAGGGGTAGAAGGTTTCCCAGGCTCTATGGGAGTGGGCTGGGAGTTTCAGGTGCCGAATAGCGCTGGGGAAGGTATAGCCAGCAACCATCCAGGCTCCTCCAAACTTCAGATTTTGCAGGGCTATCTCAAGCTGATGAGCTGTCAGCTGAGCGCCTTCACACCCAAGGCAGCCGTGGGCTGAGCTCCTGTTTCTTTATATCTATTCCAGCAACTTCTGGGTTTTGCAATAAGCGTCTGCAAATCCAATTAGCGTCTTTCTTTGTGGCACTGTGCTGGCAGGGATCTGCTGTGTTGCTGCCATCTACAGTAGGGCCAGTGCCAATGGATAAGAAACCGGGCTTATTTGCATATTCAAATATGCAAATGAAACATGACAGCTCTCTCTCTCTCATTTTTGTTTGGGCTTTTTATTTTTATTCCCAGAGTCTTGCTTCAAAGATCCCTGTCTTGGACCGAAAGGGGTGTGTTTAATCTGGCCTGGCCCATGGCAGGGGACAATGCCAAGATCTGGTTCTGTCCCGAGAGTTGGGGATGGCGGAAAATGAAGTAGAAAAAAGCCTTTGCACTGCGCTTATTCCTGTCTTGGCCAGGTAAACCCAGACTGGAAAGATTTCTAGGGTGTTTCCCCCACCACGGGCTAATCCACAGCCCTGGGAAGGTGCAACACATCCACTCTCCTTCCTGCCTGCGTGCACCATGGCTGCTTCACGGGCCAAGCCTGGCTAGTCTTGGGGAGTGTGACTGAAGGAGGCAACGGCTGGGGTGTTTGGGACAAGATGTGTTCTAGTGCTTTGGTGGGGAAAGTCACGTCAGGTGGAAGCTGGGGCAGCGCGGCCCTCACTCAGCCATCCGCAAACGCCTTTTGAGAGGTGGCTGACCGGCAGGCGCTGAACTGTGACAGAGCCTGCTCCAGCTTTCCTGAGACTCTGAGGAGCAGGAAACAGCCATCAGAACCGCTCCTCGAGGCACCTCTCCTTCCTCCCATGCTGCTCCCCTCCTCCTCCTCAACTCCCCCTCTTTGCAGTAACACAACATTGACGCCTGAAACACACACAGCCCCCTCCCCCAGCAGCCCCCTCAGACAATCCCCATTGCCATGCAACCCAAGATGCCTGAATTGCTTCCTCGCCAACCTCCAACCCCCTTTTGCAGCAAAAGTACTGTGCTGGAGGCTGGGATGGTTGGCTGTACGTCCACTGTAAGGTCCCGCCATCAGTACATGTGTGTTCAGCTTGCCCTTCCTACCCCTGGAGAAACAAGTTTGTTTCACTGTTTGTTGTCATTCATTATTTTCTCATTACTAATTTAGTTGCATCTCCCCTTTTCCATAGAATCATTGAATCACACAATGGTTTGGGTTGGAAGGGACATTAAAGATCATCCAGTTCCAACCCCCCTGCCATGGGCAGGGACACCTTCCATAGCCCAGGTTGCTCCCAGCCTCATCCAGCCTGGCCTTGGACACTGCCAGGGATGGGGCATCCACAGCTTCTCTGGGAACCTGTCGCTGTGCCTCCCCACCCTCTCCAAGAAGAACTTCTTCCTGATATCTACTCTAAAGCTCCCCTCTTTGAGTTTAAATCTGTTACCCCTTGTCCTGTCACTAGAGGCCCTTCTAAAAAGTCCCCCCCAGCTTCCTTGTAGCCCCTTCAGGCACTGGAAGGTGCAATAAGGTCTCCCTGGAGCCTTCTCTTCTCCAGGCTGAACAAGCCCAATTCTCTCAGCTTTTCTTCACAGCAGAGGGGCTCCAGCCCTTGGAGCATCTTCGTGGCCTCCTCTGGACTTCTTCCAACTGGTTGATATCCTTCTCATGCTGAGGGCTCCACAGCTGGACACAGAACTGCAGGTGGGGGCTCACAAGAGCAGAGTAGAGGGGTAGAATCACCTCCCTCGACCGGAAGACCCCAAGTTTTGTGGTCAGTCTGTGCTTTGAGGAGTTTGTCAAGGCTGTCTCCAGCACTTATAGACTCAGGCAGTGTAGAAAAATCGTAATAGTCCCACAGCCTTACAGATTAAGACACAAATCTTGCATGAGCAGGGTTTTTCTGAGAAAATACATGCCTCCACTTTGTGTCGATGTGTAACACGATGGAGTGGAAAGACCCCTGAGTTCTCTTATGGACGTGTGTGAGTCACTTCACTGCCTTCTCTTACCAGCTGCAAAATTATTATCGTGATCTTCGTTTTCTTTCATGAAGCACATCCGAAGAGCCAAATACTGGGTGGCATTTCCAAGATGAACGTACCTGCAGTCAAAACAAAGAACTGCTGATAGTTTAGATACCGAGGGGCAGATATCTTTCTCCTGGTACTTAACACAGCTTTGCCAACAAGTGCCATGTCCTTACAGACTCAGAAAACGTCCTGAACCTGGAGTCAGGAGAGGATTTGGTTTCTCTGGTGGCATCGAGGCAAGCTTTGGTTTGTGTGTGGCTGAGTGTGGCTGAGTGTGGCCTTCGTTGTCTTAGTTCACGCAGGAGCTCACTGCAGCGCTTGGCTGCGTTGGCTGCCAGGGAGACACCAGAAGAGGTGACGCGGAGAGAAGCAGTGAGTGAGTTTCTGCAGCGATGCTTGCTCTGGTGTAGGAGGGCTCCTGGTTTGCTAATCAGAACTGGGATCCCTGTAGGGAAGGAATGTTTGTTGGAATCAGCTGTTAATCCAAGCAATATTTATTCTTCTAAAAATGATTTTGCTTTGCCTGTTCTCTGCCTTCCCCTCCTTCTCCAATTCACACTCCACACTACCGTACTCACAGCACATATTTAACACCAGGATAGTAGAGCGAAAGTCCAGATTGTTAATAGCCAAAACTTCTGATTGCCAAAAAGATACTCCTAGCAACTACTAGCTGCATCTGGGAAAAATTACAGATGGTTTGGAAATGCTTTACTTGCCTTATTAATGAAGGACTTAGTAGGAAAAAACCCAAACCCCACACTGTAATACAGTTTAGCTTAACTAAGTTCTTTTGTGCCTGAGGAAAACCTAAATTATAGTGTACTATAGCTACTGAAAAATGCGACAGGCTTTCAACGTACAATAACCCTCCAAACCAGAAGGAAGAGGGAAAATTTTCTTAGTAAGCGGGAACACAATGAGAATTTATTTTATTCTTTCTGTGTATTTAGTGCTGGTGAAAAGAGCCAGATGAATAGTCACAGATACGTCATGTCCCTTGCAGATGCAGCATGGGCAGCACAAGCGTCCTCAAGCTGCCCCGCCAACGTGCTTCAATTCTGAATGAGAAGGACCAGCTTTCTGGGTGAGAAAGGAGTCTGTCTCTATTCAGCCCCTGACCTCTCTGCTCAAGGCTGTTAATGAAGGGGCCTCATTAACACCAAAGGTGAGGTTGGCATTACAATGTAGCTACTGGTCCACTGCAGGCTGAATCGACACCTATCATCAATTCGTTTTGCCTGGCTACTGAGCAGCCGTTGGGTGATGGTACCTTTCTCTTGTACTGTACAGACAGAGGTCAGGTTTGGCCAAGTGATGTAACGGTCTGTGTCGTGCCAAACCCGCCAGCCGGCTGGACCTGCCACGAAGAGCATTTCACAGGCTGGATTTGTCCAACACTGAATACAAGCTGCTGGCAGAAGTGCAGGCTGGGGAAGACGGGCCCAGGCATCTTACGTGCTCGCTGGAGCAAACACAATCACACTACAACAGAAGGGAGTGAGATTCACTGCGGAAATGTGTGTCTGCTTTGCACGGGGCTTCTTTTGGTTGATGCCAAAGACATTGAAAGGTGCTCATCTGCATGCTCAGAAAGCGGCCACCTTCTGACTGGTGGCTGTCACCCTAGACGGGATAACCTTTAGGCCACTGAAAAGTACCAGATGGGGGAAAAAATAGTGTGCAAAATTAGGCCAGGACAGGAGGAGTTCAGTAGGGGAGCCTGACTACCACCAAAAGCCTGTTCTGGATTGTTTTCTGGATTGAGTTGTCCAAAAAGGAAGTAGGAATTACTAACCCAGACATATATACTGCCTGAGATACAAGCCCCCCCCAAAGCATTCCCGTTGGTTGGTGTTTCCTGGGGCTCTGATGTAGCAGTCCGGTGGCCGCACACTCACACTTGCCATGTTTCGGAGCATCCTGAGCTCTGGCTCATATCGTGTGGTGCCTTTTCCTCTTGGGGCTGCTGTTCCTGCTGTTTCCAACCCTGGTTAAGTCAGCTTAGTGGTTTTCAGAGCAAGTGGCCATTTCCAGCATCAGCCTGGTGGTTTGATCCTCTCTGTACTCAGAGCGGGTTGTGAGACATCCCTGAGCTGGTGAAGCAGTGTTTCAGGGCCCCTAACGTTCAAACCAGTATGAGTTTCTGATTTTTATGGATTCTGGGTCAGCTGCTCTCATGACAGATACCAGCAAAACAAAGCTGTTTTGCTGCAGTGACATGAAATGGGTTTTCACCTGCCCATACAGCTACTGGAGGTGGAGTTGCCACATATGTAAATGTATGCAAACCACCTCTAATCTAGCCAGCTCAGGTATGATAGCAGTGCAGATAAACCTCGAGGCTGCAGTGTGTGCCATGCAAACCTGTCTGTGACAGAAGGAATTTGGCTGGCCCTACCATGCTGAAATTTGTCCCACTGAAACTGAAATCATTATCACTGATATCACTCCCTGTGAGACAATAGTGGACCTGATTGCGGAAAAGTCCTATCTTAGCGGCGTGGCATGTCTCAAATGCCTTGGAGCTTGATTTCCTTGCATAAATGCCCAAGCAGGGCAGTTCCAAGGGATCCAGATTGGAATGTAAAGCAACAGACACGTGCGACAAATACCATTTCAACCAACACAGAGAGAATTCAGAATTGCCTCTGTAGCTACACTGTGGAGGCAGAGCTGTAACAAATTCCTACCCTTTGTTACTCAGGAATCAAAATAAAGCATGTAGTACATGCTCACGAGTGAATGCATCACACATACATTTATATGCCATCAATATTTTAGCTAGATGAAAAATACAATCAGTTTGGACACGTTTCATGCAATTTTGAAGTGCATTATGTAAACGTTGCAGATGCAGGCTGTTTTCTTCCGTGGCCTGGGCAGTTTTATGTGCTATGAAATCTATTTTAAATATATGCATGAAATGTGTCATGAAACATCTGACATATGTGGAAAACATATTCCTGTACCGTATGGGCAGTGTATAAGGTCGCTCATGAACAGCTTGAAAACAGCAATCATTTGCATATGGATATATGGCTGTTTCTGTGATGATACCATCACAGGGGTATGTCCCAGGTCCACGCAGCTCACTGCCAACGTCAGTGCTCTTGGACTCATGATGTGTAAAGTTATAAGAACAAATACAAATCGTTTGGCACCTGGAAATTTTCAGCAGTTCCTCATAACAGGGCAATTCATAGTGTTTTGTGTAAGGTAAGGCACAGTAAGCAGCACAGCAAAATCCTGGTTTCCGTGACCCATTGCTTTATGGTAATTTGGTCATTAAAAGTCATCCAGGCACTTGGCTGCTGTACCAAGTGTTACAGATCAGGTCTTCTTCCCTCTTTCAGACATCCTCTTTGACCTGGACCGACTTTCTGGATGAATAGAGCTGGAACACACTGGGGATGGCACAAATGGGGTCAGGTCTTTAACTATACATATGTCTTTCTGACGAGATAGTGAATGTAATTCAGTGTTACATGCGTAAATCTTTAAGTCTGATAGCATGATTCATGATGAATAACAAATTCGACTTGTTGCCATTTTTGTTCTGTTTCACAGATTTGGCTTTGATTTCACTTGGCAGTGCTCTGGTGGATGTTAATACTTGGCAATATTAGGATAAACATCAAAATCTCATATATATTATTTTTTGGCATTTTCACATTACAGTTCTTCACTGATTAATTTTTAAATTGGTCCCAGAAAGCACTCAGAGAAATATTGCAGTTTGCACTTTATTGGCATTACATGCCACTACTTCTGGCTCCATCCCAGCAAAATATATTCTTAAGTGTAAGCAAGTGCCATTGATATAAATGGAATTATTCATATTCTTAAAATTAAACATATGCTTAAGCATTTTAGCGAACTGAGACAGCTGGTCTCTTATGGAAGGCCTGCCTAAATCAATGCAGCATCGATTGCAGATTGTGAATTTTATAACCACAATTGAATGTTGCTTTTGGTGAATACTTCAGTATCTGAGATAAATCTTTGCCTTTTGTTAAATATTTGAGACACTGAAACAAAGTGTGCCATTTCAGGAGAACCACACGATTCAGTTTCACATTTAAACACATTTATAAAAGTGCATATCCCTAAGTGAGCTCCTGAATCGGGACTCAAGTGACTGAATGTTCATAGACAGCGAATAAATAGAAAGCAGAGAACAGTCCTAATTGAAACCACATTCTGGGTTGTAATGTGGAGGCACAGAAAAATTAGTCCTTTCAATGTAGGTGTTTTGATAGCAGCCATTACTAGAGAATTGGAGTTATTTGAACAACGCGAGCTGCTTGTTCTTCTGCAAACTGCAGTGAGAACGTCTGACTGAGTGGAAACAAGTCATGGGGTTTTACGGAAGCAGCTGAAGAGGTCATTTGATCTTGTGATTAAAAATCACTTTCTGTCAACTGCTTTATTTGGCCATGTAACAGCCGTGCTTCTCCTTACTGCGGAGCGACTTTCACCCATATCCCCTCCATGATCACGGGTCAAAACCGGCCCTGATGATGTGTGCAACCACCGTGTGAGCCAATACAGAAAAACAGAGGCAGGGGACCTCAAGACCCTGGCTGCTGCCAGCACGGTGACACATTATTCACTGAAACATGACCTCCAGCTACTCACGACCTGATACCTTTCATCTGTCCAGAACAGCCACCAGTATCTGGAAGATCCTGGCATTTGTTTATGTCCCTGTGGCTAATGTTGTCTCATGTGAAAAGTGGATAGCAAGAATGTAGGTAAAACAATGGGGGGAAAAAAACGAGACAGCTTTCCTGGCTGTTGTGAGATGTGTGTAACAGAGTCGCCAGCCCCTGAGTTGGAAATCCTGTGTCAGACCTCAAAAGGAGTACTTAAGAGTTGAAAGCACAAGACTTTTAGAGGCAATAATTCTTGGAGCTTATCTCCTTCCTTCCTGGGTTTCCTAGCCCTTTGCCTTCATGGTTTCAAACTTTTCACTGCAGACCTAGGAAATTAAAGCTAAAAAAAAAAACCAACAAAGCTGAATCAATGTTGTTTTAACATGACTCCAGCGGAGGGTTCTTTAAATCAATTGCAAAGATTGCCAGGCTGGCAATAAGATCCCAGGACCTAGCAACATGCATTCCGTGTTTCAAAAATATTATCTTCCTTTCTCTTTGAGACAGTTAACAAATAAAGATCTTTTCCAAAAGGCGTAAGAGATACCAGTGAAGCAATTTCTTCTCCTGGCATTGTTAAGAGCAGAAACTGGGTTATTATTAATTACTTTTGCATTATTTATGCAGGTTTATGAATGTGCAATGCCCTTTACAGATAAATCACTCTGCCTTGAAAAGTTTCCAGTCTGCAAGCCAAATCCTGCAGTGTAAGTATCTAACAGCAGGAGGCAATTCAGTGCAGCAGAACAGGTAAGCGCTAATCCTCCATGCTGTGGGACTGCTGCGTTATCATTATTATTTCATTTGTGCTGCAATTACACCAAATACACTCAACTGGTGCTGTTGTTTCACAACCTCTTTAATCTGGCATCGGTTGGAAGGAGCAGCCTCTATCCTCTTCCTCATTCCTGCTCCTTCTCTTGCCTCTTCTCTTGGGGTTTAGGCAGCCACATGTCGAACCGAATCGGGGAAATGATCCGGATTTAAGGCTCATCTGGCAAAAATAAGGAAAGGTTTAATTTTGACCAGTCCTAACTCAGATCCCCGTGCGTGTGTGTTTGCAGCTCTTCCTGCCGTGTTCTCCTGTTGCTCTGCTCAGCGAGCTGGCTGCTCACACCTGCACAGGCACTGCACGGCCCAGGCTCCCGGTGCAGAAGGTGCCGTCGGAGCTCCCCATGGCCAGGGGAGTTCAGAAGGGGCCACTGTTGCCTTTCGCCCTCTGATGCTCCCAGCTTTACCTGCTCAGTGTGCTGGTCGTCTCTGCAGGACTCCTTTTAGCTGGAGGCTGGTCCCTCTGACAGCCCCACGCATTTTCGAAGGGTGTTGTCAGCTCTGCTGTGCGGGCTGCGCCCCGCAGCCTGGAGCCGAGGCTCCCTGACAGGAAGGACAGAGCATCCCCCGCAGCTCAGGGACCTGTTGGAGGTGTGATCGCATCCTCTGACAACCCTGTGCAGCCCCAGGACGCCCGGGGCACAGTCACACGCCGGTGCCCAGGCTGCCTGGCTCTCCCAGGCTGCAGGAGCTTGGAGCAGGAGGCCCTGCCTCGGGCCCTGCAGCCCTTTTAAAGCGGCTTTGTGGGTTTCTTTTCTTTCTCTCCTCTCTTTCTTCCCCCACTCCCCTTTCTCCCCCTCCCCAGGTTCCCAGGGCTTGGGATTCGGCTTCTGGCTTCATCCAGAAATCCCTGAGGGTTTCAGATCCCCACGAGGCCTCTCAGTGTCTTGATCTGCTTGAATAGGCATTTTTAACGCGGCCCCGGCTGTCATCAGGGCCTGTTACAGTCACTCAACTGCAGCAACATTGTTCTCAAGGCAGCGGCGCCCGGACACCTCCCTTATTACCATACCGCACGGGGGATTTCGCCGCTGGGTTTCTCTGCGAGCATCACACCAGCTCGGTGGCCGGAGGTGGCCAATTACCCCTCCTGCCCGCGCCCCAGCCTCCATCCCTTCGAGCCTCCCCCGGCATCTCCGGCCCGCAGGGCTGCTGGCGCCTGTCCATCTCCGGCGGTCCCCTCGGAGGTGAAGGTGACCCCCTTTTCCTGTGCCAGGCTCCCTGGCAACGCGGCCTTTCTTCGCGAGCGGCCTCCTCCACCCCCTGACGGGGAGAGGGGCTGTGAAAGCCCCGCTGCACTTTTGAACTTGCTGCCGGCGCGCTCAGTGGCTGCGCGGGGCAGCGCCAGCGCAGGGGCCGGGCCCAGCGGGGACCCGGTGCAATTGCCCAGAAGTTATTAATAGGCTGTAGAAGAATGTGATGGGCTGGGGAAGGGGTGAGGCGAGGGGGGGAGAGCAAGAGGGAGAGGAGCGGGGAGGGTCAGCGAAAGGGAGATGGGGTGATGAGGGGAGAGGCACGAGTGATGGCATGCCGGAGGGACAAAGAGGCAAGCGGAGGTGGACACCGGCACGGTGTACAAAGGCTGGGGCTCCGAGTGCCCCCTGTCCCGCACCTTGTGCAGCTGTCTCCCCGGTGGCCGTGCTGGCAGAGAGGTGTCTGACCCTGCTGCCGGGCAATGGAGGGGGCGGGAGCACCCGGCCTGGGGGTTCAGTCCTTGCACTAGGCTTCCCTTTCCCACGATGAACTACTGCTCGGGGTTCATGAGCCAAATTTGCCATCTAGTGGCTCCGGGGACCATTGCAGAGGGACCCACGAGGCCGCAGCGGCAGGGCCACGGCACAGGGGGAGGCTCAGCCCAGGCTGCTTCTGCTTTTGCTTTGCTCATAGGGGCCCAGCAGCCTGGGGTCCCTGGAGTGACATCACCCGGTTCTGGCTGTGTTGCAGGGAGCCAGCTGCTCTGCCAGCCTCTTGGTGCTCCCCAGAGACAGTCCCCACAGGTTGTGCGGTGACCCAGACCCACGATGTGTTTCAGCCCCTCACTGCAGGGCAGCAAGAGCAGGAGCGTGTCCCGTGGCCACGTTAACGCTGTGGGAGAACCTGGAAAACATCCCTTTGTACTCGTGGCACAGCAGTGGTCTTTCTCTAGGGCTTTACACCTTCTCTTGGTTCTTCCAAAGGAAGAACACGGAATGTGCTGGCTCCTTACCTCACTCCCTGCCACCAGCCAGCCCCTTCAGCAAGCAGAGGAGACTCCAAGTTACACATGGCCACTGGAGACTGGCAGAGCTGGGGAGGAAGGAAGGCCACTGGGGTTGAAGAAGGGGTGGAGCCTGGGGTAGAGCTGGGCCAGCAGATCTTCTTTTGGGCTGTCACCCAGGAGGATTTCTCTTTACAAACAGCTCTCCCTAGGTCAGAGAGAGCTTTGGCCACCCTGACTGTGGGAGTCACTAACAGATAATGGGGACATGGTGCAGTCGGGAAAGAAAGGGGATCAGTGCAAGTCAGTGTCCATAGCTTTAATGCACAGCTCTCCTGAGCAAGACCATATACATCAATAAATAAAGTTAATAATAATAAAGTTAATAATAATAATAATAATAATAATAATAGCAGCCCCAACAAACCCAGCTGTCACCAGTTTGGCTTCTGCGTTCTCCATTGTGCGCTTGTCAGCAAGGAGTGCCGCTGCATGACTAATGCAGAAGACACAGAAGAAGCACCATCTCCCTCCCCTTCTCAGTGGGGATCTGCTGGAGAAGATCATCTTCGCTTCCCTGGACACCAGTCTGGGCAGAGTCTTCCAAGGCACCTGTGGGCTCCCACCCTGCTTCATGCCAGCATCATGAGGCCTCAGCTGCTCCCTGCCCCATCCACTAGCCACATTGCCCCTGTCCGAGGAACAGGTGCACAGCCGAGGTGTTCCCCACGCAGATGCACACGTGTGCATCACACACCCTATGCCCAAGGGACGCCTGTGGGCAGCTGGCTCTAGCACTTCTTGTGGGGTTCCTCCAGGGCAATGTAAGGCACCACGATAGGCCAAGAGTCGCTGGGCCAATATCCGAGCTTCGGCTTGAACGATGGCATCTCATAGTTGACATTAAAGTACATGACCAGTGGGAAGCAGTAGAAGAGGGACATGGCTATCAGCACATGCCTGGCAAGGGAACAAAAACGCACATGTTGGACAGGGGTAACTCCATCTGCTCCTCCAGCCCCTCATAGTGGTGCATGGCTTGCATTGCCACCCTCAGGCTAGAGCCGAGGGGTACAGCAATGGCAGGCAAAGGTCCCAATCCCATGATGCATGAGGGCTGCGGGGGGTGCGGGTCCTGTGGGGTTTGTGCCTATGGGAAAGTCCTGGAAGAGCCCTGTGAGCTGGGGCTGGGACAATTCCTTGCTCAGAGGGGATGGGGTGATATAGGGGACTTCAGCCCCCAAAAAACCCACCCATTCCACTTTGTCTGGCCTCACCCAGCAGCTGGGTATCTGTCTCAGTCATCCCAGTGGTTTGTGAGGATGGACCTGAGAATGCGCGCAGCGTGCAGCACTTACAGCCACACTTGGCTGGGTGCTGAAATGTCTTGCCCAAGCAAATCACCGCCTTTCAGTTTGGCTATTAAACTAACTCAAAGAACACTGCACTTCATGCAGCTTCCTGGGAGCAGACGCAGCCCTTTGAAAGCAAGTTGCTTACCTGGAGGGACTTTTAGAACCATTTCACTTGCAAAACACCATTTGGCTGGTGCGGAGGAGGTAAGGGATATGAAGCAGTGATTAGGGCCAAATCCTTGAGCTGGGGCCAGGGTTAGCAACAGCATCAATAGCAACAGAGGAAAGGGCGAAAGGGTTGGGCAGAGATGCGGGTGCTCCCTGATCGATCCACCCCTGCTGTCATGTCTCCTTATCTGTGGCCCTTCAGCTCCTGCAATCTTTGGGCTGGGGTTCCTGCCCCAACGCTGGAACCCTTACCAGAAGCTGTGGAAGTAGGGGAAGTTGATCGCCTGCCAGAGCCCGCAGAACCACCTGTCGCTGATCCAGCTGCTGATGGCCAGAACCCACCACACGACCATGACTGCAGCCATCCGGTGAACCCTTTTGTCATTGCACCTGGAAGACACAGCGAGGGAGAGGGAGCAGAGTACCATGTTGGAAGGAATGTGTGTTTCAAAGAGTGTGGGTTCCTGGCTGCAAATGTTATTGCAACAGACAGGGCAAAGCCCAGCAAGTTTCTTCTGGAGGCTATTCCCCAGACTGCAAGCACGGGAGAAGTATGAAGAGGGGGTTCTGGCTTTCTGTGGGCAAGGATGATGCTAGGAGATTCCAAGGCACTCCTGTCTTTCTCCTCTGATCCTGGTGGGATCTCCCAATCCCACACTGGTTCCCAAATCCCCCACAAAGTGGAAAGAGCTACAGAGGTGGCAGCTGGGGAGGACAAGATACACTTGTCCTATGGATTGTCCCCATTCTGCCTGGCTCCTGGGCCAGATGGCCTTCTTGTGTCCTGCTGCCCACAGCCTCTTCCTGGTTCCCCCCTGGCTGGCCAGTTCTTTGCAGAGCTGATTGATAGTTCAACATGTGGCTGATGAAGACTTGGGCTCGATTCACTGTTGTGCACAGAGACACTGCCACATGCGATCCTACCAGGAGCGTGCTATGCACCTGCAGACCACCCCTCTCAGACCCCTCCTTACTTCTTCAGCTCACGCCACATCAGGTACAGCAGGTGGAAGGCGATGCAGTTGAGCACGTAGGCATTGAGTGCTGGTTTGATGAAGGACATCAAGGTACTGATCACAGTGGTGCCACCACTAAACCAGTAGAAACGCTTCCTAAAGGGAGTTAGGAGTGAGTGTCAGTGCCCCCAGAGTTCACAGGGTGAAGGGCTAAGGATTAGAGCAGTCCTGCTCATTGCCTGAGAGAGGAAACCCTTCTCCAGCACCTCCAATCTGTTTGCACGTGGCTGACTTCAGCCTTTGCAGTAACCCTGGCAGGAAGGCCGAGTGACCTGCTAATATCTGTGCTTTGCCCAAAGCTCCCCAGTTAGTCCATGACAGAGCAGGGAACACAGCCCGAAGGTAATGTGCACTTTCCTGCTGATGCCAGAGACAGCCCCCCGGGAAACGCATCACCGGAGCTTTGCACCGGGCTGGGCTGCAAAGCAGGAGCCCCAGCAGTGGCACAGGGGCTTGAGCCGTGCAAACATGCAGATTTGGGATGACTGAACAACAATAGGGCTCAGAGGGGCCTTTCACATGCAAATCCCTTCCCAAGTCCTTTCCCCTCTCCCCCAGCCATGTCTGCACAGTGAACTCCTGGTGACCTCCTCTTTGGCATGGGAAGAGCAGACTTGGAGCCGGCCTGTGCAAGGCTTCGGACTGGGCTGGCTCAGAGGGCTCCAGCAAGCCTGCCGGCATGGGACCATCCTGCGAGCAAAGCCTTGCTGGGTTCCTGTTTCTGCTGAGCCATGCCCACTCAGTGTCCCCATCCTTTCTGCTGAGCTCCTCTAGCCCAGCCAGCCCTCCCACAGGCAACCTTTGAAATGTGGGGTGTTAACTTGGACCGGCTTGTCCTATGGGAAACCCCATCAGCTCTCTGTGGGTGGCAGGGGATGCTGTAACAATTTGACAGCATGGGCAATTGAATGTCAGTGCTCAGGAATGCTTAATTTTCTAATTAATTTTGAAATTCTCCATGCAAATGTTCCTTTGCAGCTTCGCAAAGACAAGCAGCTCCAGCTGACAGGAGCCCAGCACAGCCCTCCCCCGTGGGAGGGTTTCTTGCGCTTCCCCTGTCAGCACACCCACCACTGAGTGATGGAGAATCTGGTCCCAGAGCAAACTGCAGTAACCTCAACGCTGCCCCCTTACAGGGAAGCTGCCTGTGGGCTGGGGCGGGGATCTGTGAGTCACATGCATCAACGTCCCTTCCCGCAGAGCCGGCAACCCTATGTCCCCCTGAGTCATACCTGGTCTTGATGCACCTGGGCAAGTAAATCTTTGGGTACCAAAAGGAATATGCCGCAGCCAGCGTCCAGAGGATGGAGAGCTCATCCAAGAGTTGTCCGACGTAGCTCAGGGTCATATGAAAATACATGGAGAAGACACCTGCAAAGAGCAAGGACAGCTTGTGTCAGCAAAGCTCCATCCTCACATGAGCCCGTCTGGCCTGGGAAGTTCTTGGGGGCCATTCCTAGAGACACACCATTCCTGAAGGGCAGGGCATGGGCCTTGGCACCAATGGAGACTTGGGTGAGTCAGTCCACACAGCACCATGGGGATTTACTGGGCTGGAAGCAGTGCATCCACAGCCAGCAGGAACTGTGAGCTGTAGGGCTTCAGAGAGATACGGCTGTTCGGTTTCCCACCCCAGCTTGCCCCTGTGCTTGGGCCACTAAGAACCAGCCTCCAAAGCCAAAGGTATCATGAATGAACAGTTGGATACTCTGTCAACCTGTCTGGTCTTCTCACAACCTCGGCACCCACCTATACAGAAGAGCAGGCCAGAGATGAAATACAAGGGCAAGGCACGCTGCTGGCGGTACTGCCGGTTCAGGTAGAGCAGGGCAGGAGAAAGGACAAAGAAGCCTACATTGCTGATCTGAAAAACAAGAGGCACATTCAGCTTATTGCATGATCTTGGGCAAGTCCCATCCCAACATGTGCCTCAGTGTCTCCATGTGCAATGAGGATACAGATCTCTAGTGAAAAGCATCGCGGGGAGGCAGGTATTACTCGGCACAGGGAGAGGGCAGAGGCGTTTCTTGAGAAGCGAGGCTGGAACTGGAAGGACAGCTATTGCTGTGACAGTAGTGGCTGCAGACACCTGTGCTCTCCCTGCAGGCACTGCTGGGGCCAGCAAGCCCAGGAGAAGCTGGTGTGCCCCTTTTGGGTGATGGTTAACTTCAGCTGCCCAGTGTCTTCTAGCAAGCTGCCAAAGCTCTTCTGTTTGCAGTCATGTCCCTCTCCTGCCAAAAACTCCATGGATGGCTTCTGCCCCTTGCAGCTAGCCGGCAGCCCCTGCCAGGGGCTGGGTGTGAGGAGCTTGACCACCACAGCAAGGCACAGTCAGGAAAACCATCCTTAACTGGGAGCGAGTGTGATGGAGAGCAGCAGGACAAGCAGGACATTGGTAAGTGAGAACAAGACGGAGGTGACATCCTGTAGTGTCATGTGTGAAGCCACCTGGCCTGGGGGGAAAAGGTATTCTGGAGACTGGTAATTACATGAAGTCATAAACCTCCTTTAAACATACCCAGCAAATGAATGCAGTGAAATTATTCTGCCCTGATTTCCAGCTCTGTGAAATTGCTTCATTGACAGACTGATTTGTCTGGGGAGGAGGGGACAGCACTGGGGCTCAGCCTGTTGCTGCTGCCTGGACCGGTTGAAGGTGCCAGTGCTTTGGGGAATGGCAGTTGCTGATGGGCAAAATGTGAGAGCTGGGGCGGAGCACCGAGTGCCCAAAGCCTGGACTTGTCACCCTGCAGCTACGAAGGAATGAGGTTTGAAATAATCCTCACCCTCTATGCATTCTTACCCTGGCTCTTTCACCTGATTTTGCAAACTCAGTAAAGGGATATTACGAGGAAGCACAGCCTCCCCAGGGAAAATATTCCTTGCTCATGAAAGGTTGGAACCGTGGTGCCCCGTCTTACCTGCCAGGCAGCTCTTTGAGGCTTTGGAAAAGCAGGGCAGAGCCATCTGCTGAAATACCATTTGGCAAACCACGAGCCTGACTTTTATCTCACCCCAACAATCCTTTTCCTTTCATCTTCCAGCTTGATGCTGACCCAGACCCCAAGCCTGAAATCTGACCCCCCACAGCTGGAGTCTCACCCCTCAGCAGTTCTTACATGCACCAGGTAAAATGCTGAAGTGACACTCGGCTTGTGATGTCTCATGGGATCTAGCTTTATGGCAACAGGGCTGCAAATCACAGGGATGTTGGCATAAATGTGAAACACACCCTCTCATATTCCAGAGGGAAACACAATTCACGCTTAATGTAAGGTCTCTATTCCCTTTAACACCTGGAGGTTAATCTTGAATTTCACTAAGGCTTTGATGAAACAAGCTGATGCTCCCATTAACAGCAATTCTCAGGCCAAGTGTATTGGTTTTCTATAGGTGCTTAGGGCCAAATCCAGGCCTGTCCGTTCCAGCTATAAAAAGAGAAAAGCTGGTCCCACTTGCACACTTGAAGTCAAACTGTTTGAAAATGTTCGAGAAACCAAACCCTGTATTAAAGTAACACCTGTGTTACAAACATTTATTTTCCTGTGCAATGGTTAAAGGGGCTTTCAGAAAACAAGCGGGGATAGCAAGAGAAGAGAAAACACTTGCAGGAAAGGCAACAGTCTGCAAGTGCCAGCATGCGCATCAACGTGAGGAAATGTGGGATTTTGAGATTGCAGATAGAGAGGTCTGAAGCCCTGCTGCAGTGGGCATTGCAACAGTGCCATTAATTACATGATAGCAATGTTATCGCTTCATTAATTCAGTATCAGGTGTGCAAGATCAGATATCAGAGGGGAGGGATAATCAGGGGAACCATGCCAATAGGGTCGAAAAGATGGAGTGATTCCTTGCAGAGCAGCCAGACTCAGAGCTTAGGGGAGAGCGGCTACACAACCGCACTTGTGAGGGACACGGGGTCTTCATCACTCATGGGTTCCAAGCCTTGATTTGTAGAAGTGCTGTCTTCCCTTTAGGATGTGACAAGCTCTGTCTCAAATGTGGTTAGGAGGGTTTTTGCTCCCAGTACTCCCATTAAGAAGTTTTTCCAGAGTCTCTGCTCATGCTGAGTCTCCCCAGCATGGCTTCTGCTTATACCTAGCTTGGTCATACTGGTCAAGAGGCACCAGCTCCCTGTACCCAGGATGCCAGGGACGTAAGAGGGTGGTGATGGAGCCGAGGTGTGAATTGACCTGTGAGGGTGACTCAAGCATTGTGCTTTTCCACTGTGTGAGCTCCCAGCGATGCCCTGCTTCCTAACAAACATGAGTTATTGCTGCAGGTACCTAAACCAAGCCCGTCTATACTACCATTTACTTCTTTCACTAGGAGAAAAGACTGGGATCAGTGGCATGGGTCTAATCCCGGTGCATTAACAGGATCATGGGAAAAACCCCAGGGCTGGTGCAGCTCGGCACTTTGCAACCTAAGATGGAGAGAGAGACCTCCAGAGAACCTGTTTGCATCTCTGTCCACAACAGGGTGAGAAGAAGCCTCGGATATGGATTGGGACAGGAGGCGCTGGTTGGCAGAGCCCTGCCTGGCCCTGTGAGCACAGCAGTAACAGCCAAGGCATGTGCTGGTCCTTACTTAAGACAGGCATTTTTGGCAGTGAAAGGAGACTTCTGCAAGACCCATTCACTTGGAGGCAAGTGAACCAGCTTTAGCTGACAGATCCCGCAGGGCCAGAGAGAGAAGTGAATACCCCAGAGGCTCTCCAGACCTGTGTAGCAAGTTCCTAACAGCCAGACCTGTGCAGCAGAAGACGAAGCTGTGTGCCCTGACATCGCAATGTCACGCCGGTGCTTTGGGGCAGTAAACAGCTGTTTGTCTAGTCTTTGCAGGGTGCCAGGAAAGGAACTGCCGTGCTCCTGCACGAGACTTTCTGAGCAGGCGAGGGAGTGACGTGCCTGCGATGCCACGGGGTTACTGAGCCTGTGCGGAGGGCCGGGGCGCATGCCATGGCTCTGACACACTCTGAAAGTGAGTGGTTCTCACTTTCAGTTGGGCTTATCTCCACCAATCGATGAAGCATCTGGGAGCCCTGGATATACAGTAGTGTCAGAGCTTCCCTGCTTTGCCAGAGACTGATGAGGATTTGGGTGTCATTGCCAGCATCCTGGATCAGTCATTTCAGGGAAGAAATGAGGATAGAAAGACAGGTCCCTAACTGATGACCCTCATGTAGCACAATACTGTTCTATGAAGAGCCAGAAGACAATAAATTTCTGGGTCACTGAGTCACTATAAATAGTTTGCACTTTGTTGCCTAACAATCACAAGCCACTGCGTATTATTAGGTACTTAAAGATACTGTTTACATTCTTTGCTCATACCCTTGGTGCTTATTTCTAATAAAAAGCATCCAACTCAAGCAGACCTGAGAGAGTGCGGCTGGCACAGAGCAACTGTCAGCAGCACATTGCTGCTGCTGGCACAAAACTACCCTGTTTGAGCCCCGGGCAGTGTTGGAAAGAAGACGTCGAAGAGGATGCTCCATTAGGAAGCCCTGCTGATTTAGTGGTGCAGGAGTCTTGGGTAGGAGCTGGCTGGATTCCCAGCTAGTCTAAAACTCTGGCAAACTGACACTGAAGTCAATATTGATATAATTATCTCAAGGCAGCCCAGTGAGATAAGGCCCATAAACCTTGCCGCAGGGAGGAAGCAATCTGAATATGGGGAACAAATGAATGGAGGGGAGAAGAGAGAGAGATCCAGGCTGCAAGGATCACATCTGAGAGAGTGCCCTGAGCCCCGGCTTGATCTGCAACATGCTACCAGCCAGCGGGGATGGCTGGGGATCTCAGCCTGGTCTGATTTCTACAGTCTCCCCTTTAGGGCACTTCACAGGGACCCTGAGCTTGTGAGAGAGGCCAGAGCATGAATAGGGCTCCCCTGGTGCTGCTGCAAGGGGTGAGAGCCAGGCAGTGCCAGCCAGCCTGTGCAGATGGGAGAAGGGGTGATGCCCATGTGCGTGATGCTCCTGCCTGCTTTTGATTACAAGGTCTGGCAGCTTTGGGGCTGTTGTCAGATGCTCAGGCAGCAGCATTTTTTAGGAGGGTTTGCTCTTTTGTCTCCCCTTGATGGAGAGGAGATCACATGCCAGCCCTGATGCAGGCAGCTATCAAGGCAGGTTTAGATCTCTGAACCGGAATCGCATCTTAAGACAGAAAGTGCAGAAGTGGTACCCTCTGCCTGCACAGGCACTCTGCTGAGCTCCATGGACTGCTAAAACAGAGCCTGGCAAGAAGGACATCAGTGCAGGGATGAAAAATGTCTCTTTCTCTGCTGGGAAAGAGGTGTCCTGTGTTCACACAGAGAAAGGAACAAGGGCTAGTTTAGTCCTGAAGGGTTTGCTTTGCCCATATCTCTCCGTGTTCCTCAGTCTCACACTTGTTTGCATCTGTGTGGAAACGTGTATTTGAGAAGTTTTCCTCTCCTGGAGGAAAGCTGTGTCCGAGTCCTGCCCAGTGAGAATTCACCCCGACAAGCCCAGTGCCTTAAAGGTGGTGTAGTGTGGAAACATGGGAGATAGCTGTGGCTAGCAGGGACCTCAGTCTGGAACTAGGCACCTGGGTCAGATTTTCAGGAATAGCTCCATAATACAGAAACCTGTGCCACAGGGCAACCTAGGCAGCTAAGAGTTAATATTTTATGGGAACTAGAGGGTTTGGGGTCCTAGGAAAGATAGTTACGCATCTGGCCACACCAACTGGTAGCTCGCAGTGTGCCGCAGAGAAGTCAGACACCTACGTGCTTTTGGAGAGCTCCTGAGAGCCCTTGGTGTGTTAAGGATCCTGAGCCACAGTCTGGATTTGAATCTGGATTCTTGTGAAAATGGGGTCTCAGCCCCAAAGACACATTTGAAAAATGCTGCCTATGTACTAAATTGGAAGGTGAGACAAATCTATCTCCTTGAATGGATTCTGATTACAAGCATAACTTTCAGATTTCCTGATCTTTATGGAAATCAGCCCCTCTCCAGTGTGGCCAGCGACACTCCAAAGCACAGGCATCTCCAGCTACATTTGAAATGCCAATGTGAGTGTAAGCGATTTCTGTACCTCCTTGCTCATTGTGCCTTGCTTTGCAGCTCTGAGCTCATCCGGCAGGGATACAGTGCCAACAAACAGGCAAGAGCACAACACATCCTGTTGGATGCCAGAGGGAAGCAGGACTTGTTTTGGACTGGCATATCTTTATTTGTTAACTGTCTTCAAGAGAAGTGACTATATAGAGCCCGAGCTTCCCTCCTCTGAGACCCTGTCTGGGCAATTAGAGCTGGGGAGCTGTGGAACTTGGGTGAGAGAATTATCGTTATTATAGGCAATTTATTAAAGGCAGGAAATGCTTAAAAAAAAAAAAAAAGAGGAAGAGACATTTCCATGAGAACCAGAACTTCTAGTGTTAGCCAGTAATTGCTAAAAGTTGTAAACAAGGCCTTTGGAAGGTTGTAAACCCCATATGCCTCACACCCCTGCTAACATGTAATTGCACTGAGGTAGAAGAACACGCTTGCAGAGACCGGTTACCTACCGAGTCCTCTGCAGACAGCTACGGATGCTTCTAGCCACGCTTAAGCCAGGAGGCTGCATTCAAGGGACTGGCGCTGGATGGAGTCTGAATTAGAAAGGATCACAGGAGGTAAAACTGGCTTATGCATCAGCTTTCCCCTGCCCTGAGTTCCGGATTCCCAACCTGCCTGACACGGTTCATGCTAGTGCTGGCTCTCATTTTGCCACTCCTGTACATTTAGCTGGAATACATGATCCCTGTGTGGGACTTACCCCAGTTGGCGGGAGAGCTGCAGGACTGGTATAACAGGATCTCACAAATCTGGGCTAAGGATCACTGCCAGAGTTTTCTCACTGGGAACTCAGCCCCACACGTGCCAGAAGTACCCCTGACCCCAGCTCACTTTGTGAGCAACTGGCTGTTGTAAGCAATGCAAGTCTCCTGATTTACCTGAAGCTCAGAAAATGTTCCCCATACCAGCACCCTCCAACACCAGGAAGTTCAAAGGAATGAGCAGGAGGAGAGAAAACAAGGGTGTCCCGTCTCATCTCCCAAAAGCAGCTCCTGGATGCCCGGAGCCGGCGCCCCAGCCTGCCCTTCGGATGCGCCCACACTCACGGTGTTGTAGTACTCTGCAATGATCGTCGAGTGCTCAAAGTTGCCTTCACACCAGTCGACTTCGGCGCTCTGGTAGGAAAATATGCTCGGCATTGTTGGGCCACCTTTGCAGAAGGGAGAGGACGGGGTTAGTTTCTTACGCGGGGAGAAAGTGTGCTGCACACCCGAAGGGCAAGGGGAGAAGCGCACTCTGCCTGCCCCTTGCACACACGCGTGCTCGCGTTGCTCCAGCCTGCTCAAGCACAGCATCCTTACCCTGCTACGAAAGGCTCATCCCCTTCCCAGCACGCCTCATACTGCAGAATATTTCCTTCTCCTCATGACGCAGGAGTGACAAATCACCCTCAGAAATGTTCTTGAACCCTGAGCCTGGAACGGTCACCACAGCCCCATCCATGGCATTAACATCTCTCATCAGGGGTCATCGCTGCCACACGATGCTTCTCCATTTCAGCACTGTCCTTGTCACCCTGTCTTCTCCCTTCTCTTCACTTTCTTTATGACTCAGATCTTTCTGCCAAGAGGACTTCCCTGTACTCTGTGGGCTGTGAGCTACGTTTTGGGAGTGGACAACTCTACAGGGTTTATTGCTCATTGGCTCTGTTCTCATTAGTTCTTTCTCAGCATCTTCCTGAGGGCTGGAACTCACCTTACATGAGCTTAGCCCCGGAGCACCAGCACAGATCCTGCACACTACCAGAGTCCTGGGAGTGTGGAGCAAATGCGCTGGGAGGTGTCTCTTCCCTGGCGGTGATTTCACTTTGAATACACTCCCATGCAAACCCCATCCTGGTATCCCAGCAAAAGGCACCTGAACTTCACACCTGGCCTCTGGCAGGGGCAGAAGCTGCAGTTACAAGTGGGATTCTAAAAAACATGTAACCTTTTGCCTGTTTTTCTTCCCCACGCTAAAGACTTTCTATTCTCAGCATGAGGATCGTTTCCCAGCCCTCTTTTGTTCACTTGAAAAAGTAAAAGTTCTGATCAAGGTTCCTATATGGCATACTTAGTTTCACATCCTTGAGACTTTGGAGCTATTTTAGAAGGCAATAGATGGGTGCCAACCTTAGAGGTGTTCGGAATCCCCGTCCAAACTCTAGCAGCTGGGTATTTGGTACACAAGAGCCACAGAAATTCCCTGGAGCTGAGCAGTTAAGTCCCTGGATGCAGTGTTAAATTAACCTATCTGGCTGTGCTTCTGTAGCTTTGCAGAATGAGCATATACCGGGGTGACACCAAGCACTTCAGTGGCATCTCTGAGCTCCCGAGGCACTGGTAGTAAGGGCTAGAATAGAGCCTTCCTTTCTTCAAAAATCCATTCAGCTTTGAGTCTAATTCAGGGAAGGGCAGTTTATCTTAAAGCCACTCATCAGTCGATCATGTTCTTGCGGAGAAACAGTCAAGTCCCTGTTTACACTGGTGTCAGCTGAGCAACACCACTGAGTTCAGCAGTTACTGTAGGTGTGCAGTGGTGTGAAGCCACCACAGCTTCCTCTGCTTCTCTCCCCAAGAACAAGTTCAAAGGGAGCAAACACAGGAGTGTAACGCTAATACAAACAAGCTCTTCTGTAACCTCCTGCTCCAACCAGATAAACTGACTTGTGGATAAACCTCCACCGTTCTTCTGCAATTGCAAGGTAACCATGCCCTCCCTTTGATCCAGGCTAACTGGAGCAGGTGAGATCACAGCTACAGAAGGAAAATAAAACAGATGGCAGGCAGATTGGTTTGAGGTCTGACTCCACGGTCTTGGGTTTCCATGTGCTCATTCTCACCACAGTGATGCTCTCTTGATCCCTGGTGCTCTGTGTGATGCTTTTACAGCGATGCAAGTGGTTGCGTAAAGTAAAAAAGAATCAGACCCAAGCTGGCAAATCCCATCTCAAATCCCAAGCTGAACGACCTCAGTTGAGAGATGGTGAAGGGATGGAGGAGACACATGACAGAAGAAGAAAAAGGGAATAGAAGAATCGAAGCAGCGACCAGAATGCTGGCTTGCTGCTCGCCTCTCATCCACAGCCTGGCTTACCTTGAGACGGACCAGCACTGCTTCCACGGGATGAGGTGAAGCGTCGGGAGCCCCGAGGTTTCTAGCAAAGCTGGAGCAGTAACCTGCCCTGCTGCTCTAGCTCTGAAGGAGTGCCCACGGTGTGAGCTCACCGGGAGCAGCCGCCAGGAAATACCCTTGCTCCGTCTCTAGGAAAAGCGTTGGGATGAGACAAGAGCCATGCGCACCCTCCAGGCAAACCTTCCAGTCCCCCAGAGGAAACATATTGGCTGGAGGGTTTATATCTGTGCACCCAAATGGGCAGGGGCAGAGAAGGAGGGCAGAGAAGCGTGAGCTGGAAAGGTTGGAAGAGTGGCTAGAAATGCAGTCTGAAATCATCGGTGTGCCCCTAGGCAGGTTACCTGTGCACGCCCACACATCCTGATCCTAACCCTGGTTTTCCCAGGGGAGGGACTGATGCATACAGCCTCCCTTACGGAGCTGGTTAAAACCCAATAAAACAGTGTTCACCAAAATTACACTCAGCAAGCTGATGCTGCCTCGTTCTTGAGCCACTTTTCAACTTTTCCCCAACTTTCATTATCAAAAATAATTTTATTATAAAAAATAAATCACACTTCTTCTACCTAATTTATTTAGTTTGTTAAAAATTTGTCTGAATAGGGCACATTTAGGTGACAGCTTTGCAAACATTTTCCTCCCGAACCCCATTCATGATGGCAAGAAAATTGGCAGCATTAAGCTTTCCCCCAAAAGCAACATTTTTTCCTTCAGATAGGGTTGGGAAAAGAAGAAATATGTTGCTTTTTTAATCATGAAAGCTTATTATTTGGTCAGCTCTTCCTGGAGCGGAGGAGACACGTCAATCAGCATCACAGGGCAGGGTCAGGCCAAGATCCAAGGTGTCCCTATCCATGTGCAGCCTTTGCTGTGACACTTCAGCTTTGCCCTGGGGACTGGCTCTTTGGGAAGCTTAGCCATCTATTTTGATAATTCTACAAAAAGGAGGGAGGCCTGAGCTGTGCAACGTGCAACGCTTTCTAAAGATGCCAGGACTTACAAAAGTCTCTCAAATCCACATTCATTTTGAAATGAGAGGGTAATTAACCACTGAAGCAGCTTATATTGCAACATGGTGGAGCCTCCGTTACATGCAATGAAGTCAAGACTGGGTATCTTTTGAGGACTGACGATGTGGCTTGAAGCAGAAGATCCAAGGCCAACCCCAGTGAGCTGCTCTCAGCCCCTGGGTGGCTGCACCGCGGTGTCCAGAGTGGACTGTACGAGCAGGAGACCAAGTTCCCATGCTGAAAGAAGGTACCCAGTTCCTCAGGGGATCTCAGTGAAGCAAGTGTTGACTTGTCCATCCCACTGTGAAGGGAGGCGGGTGAGGCACAGTGTTGGCCAGGGAAGGTGAAAGAGGTGGATTTGAAAATAAAACAGATCGTGGCCCAGACACATGATACCTGGCCTATATAAACAACTTTGAAAAGAACGCCTTTTCCCACCCCAAAACCTCTGGCATCCTTGGCATGAGCAAAGCTCCCAAGCATTACTGATACATCCCGTGCCACAAGGTGCATGAGTAACTGGAGAGGATATCACGAATCCGCATATTCCCTGATTCATCAGTAAGTAGCATTCAGGTCATAGAGAGGCTGGTTTCCTGGTGAGTCTTCCTTCCCAGCTCCTCTGAATGGTTACAGCCTCCTGCCTGTGGTCAGGAGGGCCTGGGGTGCTGAGGATGCTGACATGGGAATGGTCTGGGGGTATGGGGAGCCCAGGAGTGAAGCTTTCTGGTCCTCATGTGAGAGTTATACAGAGAGACTCCCCTAATCCTCCCTGTATTTGAGACTTCTTTCTCTCAAAGCTTCACCCAAAGTCATCACTAACCTCCTTGTTAAAACTTTCTGCCTCCTCTTCACCTTCCTGAGCCCGACTCACTCAGATGTGTTGCTTCTGCGCCAGGATCTGCAGAGAAACCTCACGGACAAGGTTTGTTCCTCATCCTGGCCCCTTCGCTTGTTCCTTTCCCACTCCCTCGGACTGATGCCATCTTGCAAGGCTGCACATCCCAGTCAACGTCCCAGGCTTTGTGGTATGGGAGAGAGCCTCATCCCCGGCTCCTCTGCCCCCCTGCCATCCCTTGGGTGGGCAGGGGTGTCTGGGGTGTTGCACTGAGGCAACTGAGGGCAGGCAGTGGAAGGGCAGGGCCTTTCACAGGAGCCTCAGGGCTGCAAGCGTTTTATAACTGTGTAGTCACAAGCTGTGGTGAGGAGGCAGTTTTGCTGCTGATGCCACCAAAAGAGAGATGTGGGGACTCTGGAGGACAAGTTTGGGAGCATCTGGTTGTTTAACTTGAGGTTGATCCTACCGGGCCTTGTCCTGTGGCACCTCAGCTGGAGGCTTCCACCTGAACTGCCACTGATGGGGATTTTTTTTTAAAAGTCCATTTGGAGAAGCTGTGGCTGAAAGGCACGTGTCTGTATTTATTATTGGCTGGTGTGGGGCTGTGACTGTCCACAGAGGGTCAGTAACAAGCAGCCGGGGCAGGGAGGGTGAGGTGGGAGTGCTGGCATCCCACATCCCCTCTGCTGTCTGCTCAGCAGGTGTGAGTCAGAGCCCTGGGGTGGAAGGAGACAAAATGCCTGAGCTTCTTCCAGCGAGGCAGAGGGTGAGTCCGGAAGGGAACCCAAGCATTTTGGCTGACCAGTGCCCTGGTGCATCCTCTGCCTGTGTCCAGGAAGGCCCTGAAGCAGCCTGGACAGGCTCCATCCCACTGCCAGCTCCTTTGCTTTTGGTACATAACTTTAGCTCCAGGGCTGCAATTTCATGCTTCCAGGTATAAAAGCACAGGCAGGTGACCTGGGAGCCTTGCTAATGCTGAACAGTTAGATAATCTGTGTCATTCATGGCTCCACAGGGCAGGAATCATGTCTTTTGCTTGATTTGGAAGCTCTTTAACCATTGAGGTCTGGAAGAAATAAGAAGAGCAGGACTAGACATGCTAAAGCTGGATGTGCTTTACACAGCCAAAGGAAACCATTCATCTCCATTGCTGCTGTATGGCCTGCTGGGAGCAATGTGCCCGTTCTTATTGACATCTGCAGAGCTGTAAATATCTGTGTTTCTTCACCAGGTAGGGCAGGGGCTCCGTGTAACCAGAAGGCATCGGTAGCAACAGCAAAGACAGATTGCACCCCACGCGAGGTGTGGCCTTAGTCTCAAATATCTGAAACACCTGCTCTTTACAACATCATGGCCCTGGTACTTGTGCAAGTCAGCCTCCAGCGCAGCAGAGCACAAGCCTTATCAGCCTCCAGAGGGTTGATCTCAGTGTCCAAGAGAAATTCCCCACCAATCCATCACCATTGAGCAATCACCCAGGCACTCCATTCTATTTACTGCAGGCAGGATGCCATACCAGTTAACCCAACAGTCTTTGCCAATCTGACCACCTCGTGCTGTTTTGAAATGCAGACAGGTTTAAAACAAATGCCTTAATTGCTCATAGTAACAGCAATAACAGTAATAATTAAAGCAAGTCCTCCCAGTGCTGTCATCTGTCACGTGCGCGTCTCAGTGCAGTTGTGTGTACGCTGCAGTGACGAGCTTGTGTAACGCGGCGGGAGCTGCTGGGTGTGCAGGGGCTAAGCAGAGGCTTCTCTCATTCTTCCTTGCTCGTAGATGACAATACAAGCGATCTAAATCAGGAGAGAGAAAAATCACCTTATTCCCAGCAGTGCTGTAAGAGCACAACCGGGGCTCTCCCACTTAACGCGGGCCACAGACACAGCGAGGGCTGCCTGAGTCTGGGGAGGTTTCAGACTTAGACACAGAGGCGCCTCTTGCCAAACCAAACCCCTGCGTCTAGCAACTTTTCACCCTTTCTTACTTGCAGGAATCTTGACAGAAGAGATGTGAAAATGAAAGAACAGAAAGTTCCTTTTTGCTTGGACTGAGCCTGCATCTTTACATCCCAGCTGGCAGAAGCTCGGCAGTGCTTTGCGCCCAGGTAGATGTGTTTATCTAACGTTGCAATCCTCTGAGTGGCGCAACGCTTTGGCAGGAGACAGCGATGGTTTGTGCAAGTTAATAGCAGTGTCTGCAACATGCCCTGGGAACCAGAGTCTTCTTCATCTAGGGCTGTCTCTGGGTACTCAAGGGGAGACCCCCCAGCCCCTCTTTACTCTCTGTGCCCTGCTGGGCAAAAAGCAGGAGCTGCTGTCTCAGTTTCAGGAAGGGAGAAGCTTCATGGTGAAGGATGGGGTAAAGCCTGGGCAAGTAGTTCCTTTGTTAAAACTCTGTAAGCTCCTAAGAGGGCAGATCACAGGTTTGTCTCTGACCCCGTCAGTGGCACTATCAGTCTTTTGAAAGGAATATGAGAAGGAAGGCAAGCAGGAAATAATCCTGCCCCATCTGCTGGTGGTCAGTGACTTAATACATTCTTAGCTGGAGGTCCTGGACCATCATGTTTAACCGGTCAGAACAGACCAATCCTGCATACATATATCTCATTTTCTGAGGTCATATCCTATGGCAATGAGGTCCAGTTTAATTATGTGCTGGGTGAAAAAGTACTTCCTTTGGCTATCTGCTGCCTGATGACTGCGCTGGGTGCCCTCCAGCTGGGTCATTTGTGGAGTGGGAAATTAGCTTAGTTGTTCCCTGCTCCCAACCTCCAGACCCCTTTACTGCACCTCCCTGCAACCTCCCCATCCCACCCCAGTCATTCCCAGTGCACATGCCTGTGCCTTGTCTCGTTTCCCATCCCCGTTCAAATAATCATGTCCTGTCCCAGATGCTTTGAATCCTCTGTCTACAAACATGAACGGAGACTAATATTTAACACCGTCTGTCTTTGTGCATTATTTTGCAAACAGGAATTTGGTACGAGTGCCTCATGGATAGACAAGAGGGGTCGTTATAACAAGGGCACTGTGACACTTAGAAGCACCACTAAAACCTCTTGGAAGGGTTTGCCACCCACAATAGTAAAACCTGAGAAGGGCACAGAAATGCCCCAGCAGCCACAGAGCAGATCTGGCAGGAGCTCTGTGGGCAGGGGCCGTGTCCCACTCTTCATTCTTGGTTTGGTGCCCGGGCTTTGAAATCAGGAGGAAAAGACTCTCCATCCCTCTGCAGCCACCACCTGGCACAAACCTCCATCTTATTTCCATCAGGAGATGAGATCCCCTCATAGCAGAGAGCATCCTTTGTGATTCAAACTCAACCCTGAACAGATAACAAGCAGTGCTTGTGTCCTGCGAGCTGCTTAACCGGCTCTGTCTGTGTGCCCTGCCCCGTGCCCAAGTGGTGCTCTGAGCACAGCTGCCTGCACATAAACCACTCTCATATCCAGACCACGCCGCTCTCCTGCAGATCCCAATCTTATTAGCCTTAATGCGCAGCTGGATGCATCCCTGAAGACAGCTCCCACTCTGTGCACACTCCATAGGAAGCTCCTGATGCCATTTGCTGGGTCGTGCCAGTGCTCATCTGTTGGCCAGCATGTGCCCTTCTCCTAGCAGCTGCCACATGGACACTGCTGGTAGTCACCAGACATGGGCAACTGATGGGCCAAACTCCAGGGAAAAGCTGGTTGGGAATGTGCCTTCCATTGAACATCCTTCCCTTCCCATGACAGCCCTCACCAGCTTAGACATTTCTTTTATTCTGTTAATAATTTCCTGTTTCTGGACTATGTTCTTTGCTTTTTTAATTTCCAGCTTTTCCTGGGAACACAGAGGGACTAAAACCCATGTCTAAATAATAAAACCAACTAGTCCTGAGATTTACGAGTCTGCAGGCAATTCAGAGGTAAAACTTAAGAGCCCAAAATAACCTGTGCAATTCACTTGACTTCCTGCTTGCATCAGGGCTGAGTTTGACTTAGAAATAGCTCTGAGGTGTAAAATCAGCCCTGCCTGCCTCCAGCCTCGTCTATCCACCCTGTCCCATCTCCGAAGGCACGCAGGGCGAGCAAGGGGCCAACGCCATGCCGTCGTGCAGCGATGGCCAGGGTGTGCGAGGCTGGAGCCTGTGCCACGTGGCGTGGCGTGAAGGAGGGAGCCCGCAGGGCTCTCCCGTGCACCAGTGCTTGCGCAAGGCTGTTTCCCAAGCTCAGCTCAGCTGCACCCCGAGCAGCACCCACCTGAGAGGGTTTCTGCCCACACTCCTTGGAGGGAGGGCGAGAGGGTTGCACAATGGTGATGGAAGAGGAGGCTGCTTTGGGAACACAGCCTCCAGGCTAGGTCCGTGCCTATCTCCTCAGCACAGCCCTGCCAAGACTGGGAAACTGGGATGGGAACTGGGAGACAGAGCCATCCCACCTGCAGCACATCTCTCCTGGTGGCATGTGTGGGACTGTTTCCCAAAAAGCAGAGTTTCCCAAATCCTATTTTCATGCCCTGAAACGTCTGCAGCCTGTAAGCAAAGCACAGAGGCCCCCCTCAACAGTGGCCCCCCCTCACACTCTGGGCATGGCAGAGGTGGTGAGGAAAAACTCCAGTTCATCCAGGGATGCTCTTGTGATATTACTCCTGCAAGTAGCCAGAATATTAGCACAAACTTTGCAAATTAGGGGCAAGCACAGCTTTGACTGAGCGGCGGGTGTGATAACAAGCAGAGAACCTGGGTTTTCCTACCTGTTCAGAGAAATTCCCCAGACTAGACAAATAGGTGGAGTGGCAAGATTTTTAAGCCTGGAAGCAGGAAGTTTTGCAGCATTGGAACTGGGAGGTAGTGAGATGTGTAAGCCTGAGCCAGAGAAGAGAAAGACCTCAGGGTTCACCCATCGATGTCCACGCTGCACGGAAGTGTCATGAGCTGTCTGAGACCTGATGCAGTTAAAGCATAATCCAGGTGGCAGAAAAATGGTACAGGGACAGGACATGGTCTTGGTGATATTCCAAAGTGGGGGGTGGGTATTGTTTCAACCACGATTTTTGAGACATAAAACAAAAGTGGTGGCATCTGGGAATCCTACACACAGACCTCATGCCTGTTTGCTTGCACGTGCCGTAGGTCTTTCTGGACTGCAGTGTCCGCGGCAGCTCTTGGCAGGGATGAGGGGTGGTTCATGGATGACCTGGAGGTGTCCATCCCAGCAGACCCAGCATTACTTAACCCTAACATCAGGGGGCATCCTGGTGCCTGAGGCACCTGACGTTCATTTCCCGGCTCTGTCACATGCCTTTTGGAAGCTCTTTGGGACAGGTTTTCTCTGTGGTCTCTCTGGGTGTTGGCTCCTTTACAGGGGATCCAAAATCCTGCGGTAGCAGAAAGCAGCAATAGCCGTGATGATAGTCCCTGGTGTTGTTATTGTCTGGTCCAGCTGAGCTGGGAGATGTTGCAGAGTTGGTAACAACAGTAATTATCCATCACCTCCTTCTGTTTTTTACCAAGTGTTGCAAACAGCCTGAGGGGTGCTGGGGTAGATGATAACTCCTCATGCAGGGTGAGGTGGGGACAGTGCCCGCCTGGCAAAGGCAGCCCCGTCTCCCCAAATCCCACAACAGGTACGTCCCTGCTGCCTCTCTTCTCCCTGGGCCTGTAGCTGGACCATTCCCACCCTGTGTATTCCCACCCACTGACTGCGATGGAAATGATGCTGATTGTATTTGCTGGGAGAAGCTGGTCCAAAGGACACTGGCTCTCTACAGGGTGATGGTGGATAAACACCTTCCCCGCTACATGGCTCAGCTTCCCTATCAGAAATTTCGAATAGTGATCTGCAAGGTGCCTCCAGATCTGCTTTGAGATAGGAGCTGGGTGTTGTTATATGGTTATGCTTCATAAAGATGTCAGTATCCACAGCTAATTACTGCGGGGCAAAGCCAATTACTGAAGAGCAAGGAGAACAAACCACCCTGGGCTGAGGAGCCCCTGGACTGGGATAATGAACCCCATATTCAGAGAGTCTGAAGGAAACTGCCTACTGCCTGGGTGTTTCGAACCAGGTGCAGACTGTCGTGAGGGACAGGACATGACAAGTAAATTCCAGGGAAAATGGTTGGATTTTCTTTTCCAATTACCGGCTGGCTGATAAAATATGAAGGTGCAAACTTGCGAGGTCCTTGCTGTGCAGGAAGCTCAAGAAGACAGGCCGATATCCCCACCGCACCGTTAAGAGGGTCGCCAATGAAGGAGAAACCCTGCAAATATGAGAGAATCGTGACTATGTCACACTGGGGCAATAGTGTGCATACCCTGGACTGCCAGCTCCACGCCTCTCTGCTGGGGTACTAATCCTGACGCCCCCGGTGTTCGGGTCAGAGGCTAAGCCAGGCACACCTTGTTCTGGAAACGCCTCCATCTCCCTGCTGCCTTTCTGGAGCCGCCAGGCAAGAGCCCCTGTTTCAGGCACTTCTGCGATGTGCCCGGAGGGAGGCTGGTGGCATCCAAACCCTTCGGGCGCCTACGGAAAGCTGCTTCACCACCACGTGCCCCGCGGACAAGGCTTGCAGGGCCCAGGCGGGAGGCACCAGCACGGGTTTCGCCCCAAATCAGGACCGCTTTGCACGGCTGCACCTCGGGGACTCCAGCCACGCTCTGGCCCTCCGTCCGCAGAGGTGTTTGCTCCTGCTGCGCTTCCCCCCCGCCCTGGGTTCCCCCAGGAGCCTTCAGGGCCGGGCTCCAGCCCCCGCGGGGCTCCGGCCGGGCTGCCCGGGCCCCGCTCCCCGCATCTCCGGGGCGAGGCTTCCCTCTGCCGGCATCGGCGCAGCTCTGCAGCGGGGAGAGCCGGCGGGGCACGGGCGCGGGAAGCAGCGGGACAGCAGGGCCCGGAGCCCAGCACATCAGGCCCTGCGAGGCTCAGATCCTCGATTTCCAGCAGCGAAACAAACAGACCCAACTCGTGGGAATTTCCTCCAAAGGCTACCGGGGCCTGTGTTAACCTCGTTTGCCTCCTCCTGTGGGGTTGCCGGGATGCACGTGGGCACTGGTTTATTTTGGACTCCCAGTAGACACCTTACTGGCTTGAAAATCTTCTGTGAAATTGCCTGATCCCATCCTCCAGCCACGGGAGATCACTGGGTATCCCCAAACTCCGAAGGTCTCTGGAGCAAGTCACCTCTGGTGGAAGGGCTCAGCCACGCAGGGAGCTTGTTGGGGGCTCACGCAGCTCCTGGGAAGCTGTTGCAGCTCATACAGTGTGCCCATCCCTCTCCTGCGCCTGGATCCCAGTGTCTCCCAGCAGGACCGGCTGCTGGGGCTCTACAGCCACGGGGAGGTCTGAGGGAATCTTGTCCCTGTTTTGAGGGGCGGGAATGTACGGCGTGATGAGAAGGTCCCCACGGCACAGGGCGTAGCAACGGCCCGTTTCCAGAGGATTCACCCTCCTGTGTGAGGCACTGGGCTAGGAGTGAAGTAGTTAAAGCAGTGCAGAACACAAGCAGATAATACTCTGTTGTATAATAGGCAGATAATACGTTATTCTGAGCATCTGTGCTCCAGCTTGTGTGAAAAGCTCCAGCCCTGAATTTCAACCCATGTCAGCATTTATGGTCCAGCCTTCCAGTTGCTGTCACTCGCAGAGTAAATTACCAGCTTCGCGCTAATCTGCCCAAACACAGAGAATCTAGATCAGTCTAAATGCATCTACCAGACATCAAATACCAGACGCAGCTTTAAAATCAATTCGGTTAAATCAGAGCGGGGTTTTGTATTTTAAGACAAACATAAAGCCCAACTCCCGAGGGAGTGCAGCCCACGGGAGGGGAGATAAAGCCACCCTGGGGCGGGCGGGGAGGGAGGGGGAAGCATTGTTTTCTACAAAGAACAGGAAACGAGCCTCAAAGAGTACATGAAAGAGGCCTTAAAACAAATGCAGATCAGCAAGGGGGGACCTCTCGGCTCATCTCCCAGCTGCTCAGCCCAGGGGTGGGCTGCAGAAGCTGCTGCTGTAGCAGGGGGGGGGGGGGGGGAGCCGGGGACCCCTTGGGTGCTGGGAGCTGCTCTCCCCTCCCGGGTGGGTCCCGGTGAAACTGAAAAGGGCGTGACGAGCCTGGGTTCACGCTGCAAAGGGGGGACCCGGTTACAGTTGGACTCGATGATGTTTTCTAACCTAATTGAGTCTCTGACTGCCCTGCTGGCTGCTTCACCCGCGGGGATGTGATGAACCCAGACAGGGCAGTGGAGGGCTGCTCTGGGCCTTGCAGCTGGGCCCATCCCACGCGTGGGCTGCTCTCCCTGCTCCTTCTGTTTTCCCACCACACGTCTCATCCTCCACAGCATCAGCCCACCTCCACAGAGCCTGGGTGCTGGGTGTTTCGGAGGGAGATCTTTTGGGGCACACTGAGAGCTGAGCGGTGCAGTGTGTGGCGGGCTGCTTGCCCCACGGCAGAGCACTGGGAGCTCTGACATACAGCTGGGCTGCAGAAAGGGAGCTGTGAGCAGCAAGGTATAGTGGGGGACATCACAGAGCTGCAAAAAATGCACTAGTGTTAAATGCGGCTTTCCACATGGAAATGTCCCTTATCTCGTCTTAAAAAACCCTGGGTTTGGCCCCTTTGGCACTTAAACCCCTCTGTTGGACATTGCTGCTTCTCCATGTAAAATAAGGTTCATGTCAGAGCCAACTGGCACAAGTTAGCTGCAATGTACCAGAAAGCCATTTCCTCCCATACAAGGCAAGCCAGTGGCGTGCTGCCAGAGGGGACAATGAGGGACTATGAGGCTGGTCCTGCGAGCCCTCGTGTTCCTGTTTACTTGGAGGCTTGTTAGTTGATCAGAGAGATTTCTCTGGGTATTTTTAAAGATAATTTTTAATAAAGTCAGCAGCAGCAGTGCCCACATCCTGCAGGAATCCTCCTGCATCGGCTCCCTGGGAATGGTGACACCATGTCGCAGTGGGGAAGCTTCCGGAGCTCCATGCAGTGAGTCCCACCAGCTCCACTGCACCCTCTAAGGGCAGCTGGGACCCCCAGCACCGTCTGGGCCAGGCATTCCCACCGCCACGAACGCCATGGGTCACGGCTGCCCTGCTAACCCTCGCCTTGCCCCTGTCATGATGGCAGGATTCCCAGCTCGCCATACTTGCAGCTGGAGTGCAGCCCTGGCCAGGGTGAGCTGCTGGCCTCTGCGGGCTGCCCATCAGATGAGAAAAGGGAAAAAACATCATGGCAACCCTCATGGTAGTGAGGGAGGGAGGGAGTTCCTGCTGTTATCTCGTCCTTCCATTAGCAGAGAGCCTGACCAACACCCCGGCTTTATCAGCCTCCCCAGCTGCGGCACTGCTGGAAGGTGTAGCCTCAGCAGTGGGTGAAAGAGGAGGGCTGGGGATGGGAACGTGGGGATGGGAACGTGGTGCCAGGGATGGGAACACGGTGCTTGGGGATCGTAGTGTGGTGCCTGGGATGGAAAAATGGCATCCAGGGACTGGAACGTGGTGCCTGGGGGTGGGAATGTGGTGCTGGGGGCGAGAATGCGGTGTCTAGGGATGGCAACGTGGCGCCGGGGATGGCAACGTGGCGCCGGGACCGGGAGCTGCGCGCGTGGGACCGCCCCAGAGCGCGGGCTCGCCCTGCTCAGCGCTGCCGCGGCGGGGCGGGATCGGCAGGGGGCGCTGCTGTGCCGGGGCGCAGCGCTACGGGCGGCCGCCAGGGGGCGCGCCGCGCGCCGCCTTTGTTGCTGTTGGCGCCTTCCTCTGCCGAGGCGGCGGCGGCGCGCGCGGGCTCGAGCGGGGCGGGGCGGCGGGAGCGGAGCGGCGCGGGGAGCTCGGGCGGCGCGGCGGGCTCGGCTCGGGGCGGCGGGAGGATGGAGATGAAGAAGCGGTTGACACTGGAGCTGCGCAACAAGAAGCCGGGCGAGGTACGGCGGCCGCAGAGCGCGTGGCGGGGGGGGACCGGGCCGGCACGTGCTGCGGGGGCGGCGGGGACCGGAGGCGGCCCGTGAGGGTCCCGCACGGCGACGGGCTGGGGGGAGGGTTGGCGAGGGGGTGGCGGGTTGGGGGGTGCGGAGCGCGGTGCGCCATGCCCCCTCCCTCCCCCCCCCCCCCGGCATGGCGGCGCGCACGTGCGCGGCGGGGCCCGGCCCGGCGCGGGGCGGCGGCGGCCGGTCCCGGCCCGGCCCGTAGCCGGGGGTGTTGGGCGGTGGGGGGGGAGGGCGGCCGGGACAGGCTGCGGTGGCTCCCGCCCCGCCTCGGCCGCCGACCAAGGCCAGGGCGTCCCCGCGCAGCCATGGCGGCTCGGCCATGTTAGCGGCCGCCCTGGCCTGCCCCGGCCCGGCCCGCCCCGCCGGGGCCCGGGCTCCCCGTGGGGCCTGCTCGGGCCCGGGGGCGACGGGCCGGGCCTGGGGGGGTCCCCCTCGGCCCGGGGATCCTCCTCGGCCTGAGGCTGCGTGGGCCGCGCTGTCAGAGCTTAGGGCTGGGCGGGCACCGGGTGTCGCGGCGGGGAGAGGCCTGAGCGCTTCGTGCCCGTCCCGGCACCCAGCTCCCTCCCAGGCCCCACGCGGAGCCTCGTGTGGGAGCCGGGTGCCGAGGCGGGCTCGAAGAGGTACGGCTCGCCCGGGGAAGGGAAAGGAGGCGGCAGCCAGGCCGGCCCTGCAGCCCGCGCCCCGCCGCTGCCCGTCCCGCTGCCCGTCCCGCTGCCGCCTCGACTCAGCTTTCCGCCTCTCGGCCAGGCCGTCCCCACCCGGCGGGGGACGCGGAGCAGCCAGCTCCCCTCAGCTGGTAGTCGTGGGGCCAGCCCCGGGGCTTCGCACCTTCCTTCGGGCCTGCGCTCCCGGCTACGCGTCGGAAGGCGGCTGCCCCTTATCTGGGCCAGGCCGGCAGCCCCGCTCGCGCCCTGCAGCAAGATAGCTGGCGGCAGTCTCCGGCCGCCCTGTCGCAGCAGCGTGCCTAAAATCAGGCTGGTGGCATGAGAAAATGGGCTGTAAGTGGAGCTTTTGCTAGAGATCAAAGACTCTTCGTGGATAGCAAAGGGATTTGCAGGGTAAGAACGGTTTGAGGAGTAGACGTGTCCCTCTGAAGCTGCGTGCTTCCTCCAGTTTGACACCAGGAGCGTGAGTGACTGGCTGCAGAGGTGAGCAGGGGCAGGGCTGCCTGCCCTGCAACTCAAGCCGGTGTGAGCCAGCATCACGGCTGGCAGAAGCTGTCCTGGCTGCTTGATCCTGCTGCAGGGCTTGCCCTGCAATCCAGGGCGTGAGTCTGGTCCAGGTTAAAGCTGGTCTTGGCCAGGTTAGTTCACGACCTGATAATGTTTGGGCTCGTCGCTGTGCCCACGCCAGCAAAGCAGCGGCAGTGGAGGGCTGGCTTTGGCCACTTTCATACCCACTGTGGGGACAGAGTCTCGGTTCAGTTGAGTCTTGTCTGGGTTGTTGGGAGTAAAATGAGCTCAGCTACGAAACGCCTGGCTGAGCCTGTTTGCTGCTCAACTCAGAGCCCTGACCAGCGATGCCACTTCTGGAGGTTTAAGCGTTAATTCATTTGGAGCTTGTGCTGCCAGCAAAGGTGGCATGGCAGCCCTGAAACTGCCAGTAAGGCCAAGTGATTTTAAAATGCCTCCCTAATAGTTGGCTGACCTGAGAGGTAAAACGGGAGCGCTGTGAGGGAGGAATTTGGAGGGCATCACGAGCCTTCTGGCCAAGGCTGATTTTTGCATCTTGCTGTGAAGAATGTGTGGGGTGAAAAGAAAGTTTTGGAAGTGGCCTGTGAGAGCTGGGGCTTTGGGGGAGATGCCAGGTATGTTTACCCTCCAGGTGTCTGGGGGGAGCAGTTCTGTGCTTTGTGGTCCTATTGGCACAGGGGGTTGATTTTAATGCTGAATTACCGGGTAGCGAGGGCTCGCGTGTGTAGTCGGTGCTAGGCAGAATATCAGGATATCAAGAATATCACGGTGGTCCTGCACCATGAGCCCCCTCTGCTTGGAGACATGCCTAGGCAGAAGTGTCACTTCTGTGTGGAGAGTGTCACAGGGAAACAAATCCTCTGGAAGCAGGTTTTCCAGGACCCCAGTGCTGGGGGGGGAAAGTTCAAGGGGACAAAACCAGGTGACCTTGTTTGTCCTCTTGTTAGTGAAGCCTGAAGTGTAACTTCAGAAGCTTTTGATAACTGTGCCTGATATGTTTTGATGCAACCTCGTAGTTCAACCCCTTAATGGTTGTTAGTGGAGCAGGTGGACCTTGGCTGGAGCCTCAGGGAGTGGGGTGGTGCAGAGGTCGCGTGTTGCACTGCTTGTGCTTGAAGGGTGAAGTCCTAACCACCATGAGTGATTCTCACCTTGTGCCCTCACGAAAGTCGTTTGGCTTTAAGATCTCTTGTGTCCCGTAAGGGGAGTGAGGAGAACCTTCAGGCACCTGTGGCTTTGAAGCTTTAGTCACCCAGCCTGATGTCGGCTTAACAGACTCGGGGTGAGACTTAGCCGTGTGTGATGACAGCTGCTGGGTGTTTCTTGGCAGGTGAAGGAGCTGGTTCTCGATAACTGCCGTTCAGACGATGGGAAGATCGTTGGTCTCTCTTCAGATTTCGAGAACCTGGAGTTCCTCAGCATGATCAACATCAACTTGCTGTCCGTCTCTAATCTCCCCAAACTTAACAAACTCCGGAAGGTGAGTCAGACCTGTGGTCCCATCTCCAGCAGTCCTTGCTCTGAGACTTCTGCTGCCCTGGCCCTGGTGGCAGTTGTTTTTCCTGCATTTGCCAAAAAAAGACCATATGATTTTGCTTTTTCTGCTGCCGCCTACAACCTGAGCGAGTGAGAGAGGAGTTTTTTTAGTATGAAACAAAATTTTGAGCTCATTACACGTTTAACATCCTTTCTCTCTTGTTTTTGCTGTTGTGCTACTGTCAGAAGCTTCAGTAGCATAAATATTTTGGACTTCAGAACACATGGTTACAGCTAAGAGGACATGTCCCCGTGTCCTGCACTACGTGGGAGTGGCTGGGAGTGCTGTGTTACTGCAGGAAAGGGGTTTCAAGTGGAAACTTGGAACTGCTGCTCTACACGTGGTCTAACAAACTGGGTCTGGAACTTGGGTGGCCACTGTAGTCTGGTTTTCAGGGCGATTTTATTCCCCATGTCACAAGCCAAGACACTTCGTGACCATGTCATATTCCCTTCTGGCAGCTGGAGCTGAGTGATAACAGGATTTCTGGTGGCCTTGAAGTTCTAGCAGAGAGAACTCCTAACCTGACACACTTGAATCTAAGCGGCAACAAGATCAAAGACATCAATACCCTGGAGCCCTTGGTGAGTGGAAGGCTGTGATGGAGTCGAAGGGATGATGTTGCTTCCTTTGGGGAGTGTGTCTGTGCAGCAGAAATCCAACATCTTGGTAACTGTTCCAACAGCACTTCGTGGTTCTGATGTGAACAGATGAGTGGGTCCAGTTTGAGGCTGGGCTGATAGTTAATGGCTCCTCTGTCTGGAAAACCAGCAGCCAGTTGCTAAAAGAAGCACGAAATTGGGCTGGATGAGTAAAACTGTGGATGCAGTGCTCAGTGTCCATCTGAGAAAGGACCGTTAATGGGTCGGATGCAGTTTGAGGTAGGTGGCACCTGGGGTGTCATGGAGATGAGTTGCTCAGACACCAGTGAGGGTGTCCATCGCCTCAGTCCAAAGGCGCCGTAGCGCTGGGCTGGGACCCTCTGGCCTTGGGGACTGTCACAGCACACATTGCAGGGTGTTCCCGTTGTGTCTGAACTGCCCTGAAGAAGGCTTTTGCCTTGTGATCTGGACTCTGTAGCCAAAAGGTGTGAACTGGGGCATTTGCCTTGTTAGCTGTTCCCCTCCAGAACAAGCTTGAAACTGTTTACTCCTCCTCGGCTTGACCTGGTGCCCGATGCGATGGCCTGAGCAGAGAGCTGCGGTGGCTGTACTGAAAGGCACGCGGGCACAGTCTGCAGGTCCCCGTGTTGTGCTCTCGGGTATTTTGCCTGATGTTTCAGGCAGGATGAGTCTGGCTCAGTGGTTCCTTCTGCTGGGGAAGCTGGGCTTTCTGTGCTTGCTGCCCACCCCGTTCAGAAGGGAGTAAGATTTACAAATGGTTTCACAAGGACCTGGCTCCAAGGGGGGGAAACTGGAACAGAGGAGCTGAAAAGAAATCATCTTTGCCTACAGTCAGCAAGAGCAGTAACTTCTCTCCATCTGAGGAGCACATGGTGCAAATGATGCTTGCCAAGCCACTTCTGTGCTAGCGCTGGGTGGCAAACCAGCTGTCCTCTGATGGCTGCCTGGTCTTCAGACAGTGTCAACTTGTATGTAATGTGACAAACTGATCTTTGCAGAAAAAGTTGCCAAACCTGCATAGTCTGGATCTCTTCAACTGCGAGGTGACAATGCTCATCAACTACCGGGAGAGCGTGTTCACCCTTCTGCCCCAGCTCACCTACCTAGATGGATTTGATGCTGATGACCAGGAAGCCCCTGACTCAGACCCTGAAGCAGATGGGGATGGGCTGGAAGACGAGTATGAGAATGGGGAAGGTGAGGATTTTCTCATCTCAGTTTTCTTGCTGGGGAACAACCCGTTTGCCCTTTCTGCATGGCCATGTTGCTAAATAAAAGGTGATTGTAACTTGCCACCCTGCTCCCTCCTTTGGGCGGCCGTGTAAGAAATGAGACTTGCTGCAAGCTGGCGGGGCTTGTTGCTGGCACTCCTTGCGCGTGCTTGTTCGGTGTGATTTCCTGCCTGTGGCTCACGTAGCGCTGGGCTTGAGATGCGAGTGTGTTGTCTGGGAGTGGCAAGTATTTGGGAAGTGTAACACCTCCCTCTCCCTTTGGTAGAAGGTGAGGAAGAAGATGATGATGATGATGAAGATGATTTGGATGAAGAAGTCATCGATGATGAAGAAGATGAAGATGATGATCTGGAAGGTGAAGAGGAGGAGGATGGAGTAGATGATGAGGTGAGGCTTTCTGTGGTACCACATTGCTGTGTTAGGAAGTGAGTTTGCCCTGTAATGTGGTGACCCATCTGACCAGGTGTCACAGCTGTCTCTCGGTGGCAGATCTGAGGAGGGCTGCCATGCACCCTCGCTTTCCCGTACACATTTTGACTCTTGGTCTGCAGAGTTTGCCAGTTGAGACTTGTTTATTGCTCAGCCTGGTAATTCCTGTGGTTTCAAGTGATACAGCCGTAGAGCCCCTTCTGTAGGGAAGCTATTTAGGAACCAACAGCTGCTCCTGCTCCACTGCTCCTGCCACCCTGAGGCTGGGAGGGAGCAGAGGTGACAGAAGGTGCTGCTTGCTCATGGGATTGTGGTTCTTACAACAAAGCACCTTGTTTTCACTCCAGGAGGAAGATGAGGAGGAAGACGGTGAGGATGATGAAGAAGAGGAAGCTGATGATGGTGAGTTGAATCCTAACAAAGTGCTTGCACAGCTGCCTCTGCAGCCCTGCACATTTGCTGGTTCGTGGAGTTTCAGCGCAGCGCTGTTGCCAGCAGCTTTTCCCTGGCTGACAGTGCAGTGTTGCTGCTTATGGGCGCCGCTGGAGCTGTTGCTCATACCTCAGCTGCCTATTGAATAGTGCTTATAACCAAAGGGTCACATGGAGGTGATGGGGAAACAGGTTTCAAGACCTCCTAAACCAACCAAGCTGGCCAAGTCTGCCAAATACTAAGGAGGGAAGTTGCCTAGAAAACCAGTTCTGTGTAGCTGGAACTGGTAGTCCGTGCAGGAGGAGGGCTTCTGTCACAGGAGCGTGCGTGAGGAGGTGCTCTGGGAGAGACACGTTCCTCTCAGCTGGAGAGGGTAAGACCTGAGCTTCTTGACTTGAACCCAGACTCCTCTGGTTGTAACAAACTCTAAGTACCTGATCGAGTGGTGACAGTATAGCGGCTGGCGTGACTTCAACTGGCCTTGTATGAGCTTCGTCAGAAGTGACCGGATTCTGCAGATGCTACGTTTTTGGGGGTGCTCAGCAAAAACCCGTGTTCAGGCGGCTGTGGAAACGTGGGATGCTCGGAGGGCATAGAAAATAGTTAATGTCTTCTGCTAGTCTGGGCTTTTCTGGGTGCCCTGAGAAACAGGGCAGGGTGGATCTCCGCTCCGTGATGGTGCCAGTCTAGTCTGTGCTTGTCCGCCAGCAAGCTGTGGCTGACGCAGCTTGAAGCCACAGTTCAAATACTGTTCCGCAAGACTGAACCCAGCTTCACGCTTCGCCTCTTTTTGCAGACCTTCCGCGAGGGGAAAAGAGAAAACGAAATCTAGAGGATGAAGGAGAGGAAGATCCAGAAGACGAAGAGGACGATGAGGATGACTGATACGAGCGAGCCAATCAGTTTTACAGACTATGACTGTGCTTGTCTTAACCTCCCCGTTGTGTCTGTGTGAGACTGTAAATCCCCGTCTCCCACTCCTCCCCCCTTTGTATGGCTGCAGCGTCCACAATATATTTTTTTAAGATGTAGAATACTGTAGGCATTCAGGGGAATCTTCCATACAAGGCTCACTTTCTCACAAGTATCAAGTATCTCATGACCAAAGGCTTTCTCCGTTCTGTGGTTTGTGCAGCAGTTTGCAAAAAAAAAAAAAAAAAAAAAAAAAAGAAAAAAAAGTCCTCCTTAGGGTATCTTTGTGTCTGAAATCAGCCGTGCCACACTGGACCCAGAGCTCCAGCCTGCCACCCTGCCCGCCAGCACAGATGGCCCGCTTGCTGTCCCTGTGCCCTCAGACCAGCTTTCTGAAGAGGCTGGAGCCACCTTGAGCAGTGGGTGCAGATCTGGTTCGCCTCCAAGGACTCAAAGCGATGATCACTGAGGTCTCTGATGAGAAATAGCCGTGATGTGATCTCTGGAGATGCTTGAAGATACTTTAGTGCTGGGGATGTGGGGTGCCTGGGATCTTGGGGAGGTGGGGTTGGCTGCATGCCAGACCTGGTACCTCTCGACGATGCACCTTGCAGTAGCCCTGCACTTGCTTTCCTATTTTCTTTAGAAACTGGAATATTTTTCCCAGTGGCCACCTAATAACTTTCTTTTGGATGTCCAAGTCAATCTGGTATTTGCAGCTGTGAGTGTCTTTGCTGTGGTGAGGCTTCTTGTCACCCCGTAGCAGCCTCTGCCTTTAGGAAGAGGTAGGAAAGAGCAGGTTAAGGGATACTGCGCTTCTGTCAAGCTCCATTTCGCACTGTACAGAACACGTTCAACCAGTATCACTGTGATGCACCTAACTCGGCGTTCCCCGGGAGACCGTGTTAGCCTATATATTCTCAGGGTCCTTCTGCCGGCAGTACCAGCTCTGGACAGTTGCCTCAGCGCTAGCCTGGTGTGCGCACCCTCCTCTTCCCAGCACGGAGAGAAGCGCGTCCAGCAATCCAGCTCCCACTCGTGTTTGTGCTCTGCGGGAGCGCAGACGCTGCCGCAGAACACTCGTCCCCCCACGCTGCAGTGTCTGGAGGAAGGAAGGGGGGGATTCAGCCAGGCGTAGCTCCCCGCCGGAGGGTTTCTGACCCCTTGCCCACCCTTCCTCTGCCTGGAGGGGTTCAGCTGGCACATCCGTTAGCTTCTGGGGAGAACTGGCCCCATGGCATCCAGGGGGTGGTTGCTGCTGGGTGCCGGAGAGCCGTGCTGGGGTGGGAATAACTGCTGTTCTCCCGCTGTTGAGGCTCTCCACGGGTGCAGATGCACTGGCACTTTGCGGCGTTCCCGGTGGTTGCTCTGGCAATCTGTCGGCACCCGGCGCTCGGAGGCGAGACTCGCAGCGGTTCCGTCAGAGGAGTGGTGTGTGTTGCAGCACATCCGAGTTTCTGTTGCTTTGTTCTGTTCTTGCTGTTGTTTCTTGCATTGTACAGTAGCTGTGACCATTCGGAGAAGAACTAGTCCTGTAAAATGCAAACTGAGTAAGTTATAAATGTAAGAGGAATTTTTAAAAGAAATTTCAGAGCAGCAGTTACTTCTAATTTTTCCCTGCATTTTTAGCAGATTGTATGGATATTAGCCTAGTAACTGTCGGGTTTTGATTGGTCAGACTAGTCCCAGAATTAAGGATCTCCAGCCCTTTTGTATCTTTTGTTACAAAATTTGGATAAAACTTTTAATAAAGACTTCAGTTTTTAAAAATCCATCGCGATGGACGTTGTCTTCGCTGCCTCTGCTCTAGGAACATCGGTGCTGTGGCCAGCCTGCAGGAACGCTGGCAGTGAGTTTTGGGGCAGCTTTTCGTCTGGGAGCGGTGACTGTCCGGTGCCCCTAGCCTGGCCTGGGTGTGCTCTGCACCCCGGCTGGTGGGGCTGACGGGCATGCCAGGGCTGTGCGTGGGGAGGGGATGGGGCAGGAGTGGGGCAAAGTGGCACTGACCAGCCTGAGTCCCAGCACGAATGTGTCCGCAGGACCTGTGTGGGATGGGGCAGCCCCTCTGCTGCTCTGCTTGCAGAGGTGGCTGCAGCAAGCTCCTGGGATCAGGGAGAACTTGGGGAAAGGGCCTGCTGCTGGGTTCTAGGGCGGGTGTCTCGTGCCCAGGAGGAGGAAGCTGGGTGTTTGGGGCACGAATGCAAACCGGGGAGGAACCCTACTGCAGTCTGGGCAGCTATGCTTGCTGGGGCTGGGGGGTCTGAGCTGTGCCCGATGCCCCGGTGCTACCCCCTCGCTGGGGGCTGGAGGGGGTCTCTCTTGCCTTGCTGGGCCGGTGTGGTCCTGCTCTGGCTGCTCCATCAGGTCTCAGCAGCCCAGGACTTCAGCTCAGGCTGCTCACTTCAGCGCATCTGTGCCCCTGCTCAGGGCCTGGGGCGAGGGGGTCCGTGCTGGACCTGGGCAAGGGGCAGCCCCAGGCCCTGTGTGGAGTGGAGCTGGAAGGCACAGCAGTGCTGTTGCTGCTCCCAGCCCTGCTCCTTGCTGCTGGTTCGGGGGGCTGCTGTGTCCCGGTGCTGCCTCCCCACCCAGCCAGCCCTCTCCCCTGGGTGAGAGGGTCCCCCCACTTTCAAATACAGCCTTGCTGCCCCCTCCCTACCACGAGGGGTGGCTGTAGGGATGCCCACTGCCTTCCTGCTTGCTCCTGTGAGTGGAGGCAGTGGTGCTGGAGCTGCTGCTCTCTGTCCAGTCCTGTCTCAGTTCAGCTGGCTCTCTGCTTCCTCAGTTTCTCCTCATCCTCACTGGGGGCTGGTGACTCCCCCGTGACCGCTGGCCGGTGACTCCCCCAGGGCACAGTCCCCACCGCAGGCTGGGGAAGTCATTGCGGCGAGGCTGCCCAGCACGGGATACATGTGGTGAGCCACATCACTCCACACTGGTGCTCACCTCCCGAGCCTGTTGTGGGACTGAGCTGTGGACGCTGGGGCCCTGCTCTGTGCCCCCCTGCACGGCCTACCCCTGGGGGCCGCACTATTGCTGCCAGCAATAGGCTGGGGAGGTGAGTGAAGCAGCCCTCCCCCCATGGGACCTGTGATCTGGGGTGAGCGTGTCTGGGAAAGGGGCAGCTCCAGGGGCAAGAGCCAGGGCTGAACTGGGGGGAATTCCCCTGAGTCTGTGTCCCCTCCTGGGGCTGGCGGCAGCTCTGGCCCCCGGGGGTGCAGAGCCAGCGGGGTGCCGGTGCTCCGCTCCGCTGCTGCGGCAGTGGCTGGTGCCCAGGCAGTGGGGGCAGGGGCATGCGGCCGCACGCCTTCGCGCAAACCAGCCCGCAGCAAACTCTTCATCTCCTTGGGCTGGCGCCTGCGCAGGAAAAGTGGGAGCTGGGGAGCCCCTGGGGTGAGAACGCGTGGCTGCTCAGCTCCCATGGGGAGGTGTGGGGGTGCAGGGGGTTGTGCAGCCCCCAGGGCTGGGGATCAGGGCATGGAAGGCCCGTTGGGGCGCAGCAGGGGCCCCATTCTTCCCTTGCTGCCTGGTGCCGAGTGGCCTCCTGGCACCTCTACCTGGGGGGGGAATAGGCACTGAGGCTGGCTGGCTGCTGGAGAAGGGGGCTGAGGTCGTCCCTGGTTTGTGTGCCCAAGGTGGGTGCTGGGGTGCAGCTGGCAGAGGCTCTAACCCTGCTTCTCATGAGCCTGTCATGGTTTGGAACATGTTAACACACACCCTGCACCCCCCACCTGACCCCTCTGTTGGACGGGGGGGCATCCTTAGGGACAGCACCGCTCCCCCATTGTGCCCAGCCACCACAGGGACTGACAGAGGCTCTCCCGGCCATTGCTCCTGTACAATTCCCATTTATTATTTCAAGACCTCATTCCAGAGAAGTCCACTAACTCCTGAGCAACCTACCGGGCTACCCCCCAGAGCCCCTGGAGCTGAAGCAATGAAAGCTTTAGGGGAGGGAGACACGGGGTTCTGGGGGCTTAGAGTTTCTGAAAATAAAAGGGGGGGTAGAAATTCAAGAGAAAAAAACCATCCACCCTTCTGTCACCCCGTGCTGCGGCTGGGGGATGCTCCAGGTACCCAGGAAGGGGGACCCTGTCCCAGTGCAGTGGCACAGGGCTGTGTGGTGCCCCTCTGCCTGGCTCGAGAAGGAAGGGGAGGGAGGATGGGGAGGCGCAGGAGCAGTCCTGTGGGGGCCAGGGGCATCAAAGCTGGGAGTACAGGGAGTTCTCCATCTCCGGCGTCAGCTTGGTGTGGAAGGAGGTGATGCCCACCCCAAAATCTGGAGAGAGAGGGAAGAGAACTGTGAGCACTGTGGCCGAGGCCCTCGCACCCTGGCTCCCAAAGGGGGGGCCTGCTCGGGGACTGACACCCGGTGAGTGGGGGCACGGGGCAGCTGGGGAGCCTGGTGCCCACTCCAGCGCCTGGTCACCCCCCTCCAGGCACAGGGTACATGTTGCCCAGGCGAGGCAGGTTGACTCTGCTCCCCGAGTGTATCCCAGCAGCTGGGGTCCCTCCCGCCGCCCCCCTTGGGCCGTACCCATCTCCGCGTCCAGGCGCCCGGGCGGCGGGGGGTTCTTGCGGTGGTCCTCGATGTGCAGGGTCATCTCCTCTCGGGAGGCGCTGGAGTAGGGGCACTGCATGCAGGTGTAGCGGCCCCGCGTGTGCTCCCACACGATGCGGCTGTTGGAGGGGTGCCCTGCAAGGACGGGCAAGGAGGGAAGCAGAGCGCTCGCCCGCCAGCCCCCCACCACAGCCGGGGGGGACTGTGCCAGGGAGACCCCCCCACCGGCAGGAGCCATGCCAAGCAGCAGCGGAGGGTGCAGGGCAGGCAGCCCTGGGTGCCGGCTGCATCGTGTGGGGTGCTGTGGGGCTCGGATCAGCCTGTGCCATGAGGGCAGGAGCCCCCCAGCTCTGAGCCCCACATGCACAGAAGTGCCCTTCCTGAATCTGGGAACCCCAAATCTGGGAGCAGGGAGCGAGGCTGTGCCCCCCAGCCCCAAGCTCCCTTTTCCCATCACCTCTCCACACCCCACGGAGCGAAAGGCAGTGGTTTCCAGCCCGAGCTCGGGGCTGGGACGACTGGGGCGACTCGAGCCCAAGCAGCTGCTGCAGCTCCTTCTGCTGCTCCTGCCTGTGGGCACTGGAGGAACTAGGCTGGGCAGTTCCCTGGGGGGCGCAGCTGAAGCCCCCCACCATCTCCAAGCCTACCTGGGCTGCATCCCCTCTGCACAAGCTCCCCAAACCGAGGGAGCTTGCCCTCCCACTCTGCTCTCTGGGGAGCATTGCAGCACCCCATGGGGCCTCGCCCATCCCCTGTAGCCCACCCCCCACCGCCCCCAGCCCCCCCAGTGACACAAAGCAGCCCCCAATCAGTAGGTGCCAAACTAACCTGGAGTCACTCCTGAGCCAAAGCATGGGAGGAGTGGGCTGACACTCACACCTGCGGAGGGAATTGAGGGGCAAGACAAGCATTAGGTCTTCCCCTCCCTGGGGGGGGACATGTGGGAGGGCAGGCCTGCCCGGCCCCCTGCCTCGCACTCCCAGCACGCCGGGGAGCAGCAGGGCCGGGAAAATTTAGAGGCTTGTTTTTTTGATGGTTGCTGGTGCTTTCTCCAATCGAGCATCCCTACAGGTGGGATGGAGGAGGGGGGTGGAGGTGGGATGGGGCTGGGGGGGGGCCAGGGTGACCCTGTGCGGAGCCGGGAGGAGGGGGATCCTTGGCTGGCCGACGGCGGGTCCTTCTCCGGGAGCTGCTGGTCAAGGCGGGAGCAGAAGAAGGTTTGCCCGAATGGCCCCGCACGCTCACCTTGGCTTTTCTTCCAGACGGCGTTGGAGACGGGGGGACCATGGCCCGGCACGTAGGGCCGGAGGCGATGCTGCGCCTGGGGCTGGGGCAAGCTGTAGGGCGAAGGGTGTACGTAGGACAGGAACGGCCCCGGCACCGAGGAGGGGGGTGGCCCCGAGAACCGAGTCAAGGACGATGGCCCGAAAAGGCTGAGCTCCATCAGCGGGAAGGGGTGGGGGGCTGGTGAGACCAGCGGCATCGCCTCCAATGAGCTGGGCAGCTCGGGGAGGCTGGTAGGGAGTGTGGTGAGGGCCGTCGGGGCAGTGTCCGCGCCGGGGAGGATGGCTTCTTTCTCCGGGGGCCGGATAATGCTCTGGAGCTTGGGCAGCCCCTCGGGTGGCTTGGCTGGGGGCTCCTTCTCCAGGGCAGAGGTAGCAGGCGGGACGGGCTTGTCGACTTTGGGGGGCGGCACGGGGCTGCTGGCGCTGTCGGAGCAGACGTGCAGGTGCTTGAAGAGGGAGCGGTGCGTCCGAAAGCGCAGCATGCAGTTCTCACACCTGCGGGGATGGGGAAGTGGCACCATCAGCAGCTCTCCCCTCTGCATCACCTCCCACCCCGGCCCCAGGGTCTGCAGAGGTGGGAGCCCTTGTGCTCGGGGCTGTTTGGGAGCTGCCAGGTGCCCCCAGACAGGACGCGCCGAGGGAAGTGTCTGCAGGGAGATGGCAGGGTGGCACAGGATGGGGATGGGGACCAGCGGGACTCACTTGAAGTAGCGGTTTGGCTTGTAGTGCACCTTCATGTGGGCCATGAGGTCCTGCATGCTGGGGAGGGTCTCCGTGCAGCCCAGCGTGGAGCACTGGAAGGTTTTTCCTAAGCAAAGAAATAGGGCAGAGATTCAGCAACAGCCCAGCTGTGCTGCACCCCCGGGGCTGGGGGCAGCCCCACCAGTGGGTCTCCAGCACCTCCCACTCTCTCCCCACTCCCCTCCCAGCGCAGCATCTCCTGGAGGTACAGGCACCACCACCAGATTCGAGTCCCACTGTACCACCCCCCAGCTGATAAAAGGCACCCTGGGGTGACAGCGGGTGTCCCGGCCTTACCCTCAAGGGACTGTGTGGGTCTGTAGTGGACCTTCAGGTGGTCCATCAGCTCCGGCATGCTGGGGAAGGCCAGTTTGCAGCCGTAGCTTGAGCACTGGTAGTGCTTCCCTGGAAGAAGACAGATCTGTTGGCCTCATCCCTGCCATTGGATGCATTGGGATCCTGCTCTGGATCCAATGCCCTGGCCTTTGCTGTCACCTCCCCGGGCCTGGGCTGGGGCTGGGCTCACCTGGGACAGGTCTGCGCTTCAGGGGCCGCAGGTCCTGGGCTGGGGTCCCTCCACTCCCCGCCACCGGCATCGGGCCACCGGGCAGAGCTGCTTCACTGCAACCTGCCAGGGAGAGGCCATGAGGCAGCGAGCGCCGGCTGCTGCATAGAGCCAAGCCTCAGCCCTGCCTAAACCACATCCCTCTTTGCCCTCCTTCCTACCCTTACCAACAGGGGTGCAGGTAGTTGGGTGGGCTGGAGAGGCAGGGGCCCTCCTGGGTGGTTAGGAACAGGAGGGTCTTTGCTCTAGAGAAAGCGGCTGGTATGAAGGCAAAGCCGGATGGTGTCTTGAACATGCTGGGTGATGCCACGTGCACTCGTGCACACCTGTGTACAGCCTCAGGGTGCTCCCAGCCCCCCCCTCTGGGGTGGGATTCAGCCAAAGGGACCTCACAGCAACAGCAGCAAAAGCTTCTCCCCCTCGTCCTGCCCCGACTCCTCTCACCAACCCCCTGTGGCATAAGGGACTCACCTGCCCCCTCTCCAGTGTATTTACTCCCCAGGGAGAAGGTGGGCACAGCCTCGTCCTTCTCTGTCTTCATGGCCTGGCCAGCAGTGGGCACGGGGTGAGACACGCCGACAGCGTCTTCTCCCGTCGGTGCTGCACCGAGTGCAAGGGTGAGAGGTTAAAGCCCGGCACAGAGCGATGCCGCCTGCCTCCACCTCCTCCTCCTCGATGACCAGGGGCAATGGGACCGACCCTCCCCCGGGGACCTCCAGGGCCAAGCTGGCAGGGTCCCGGCTTCACAGGGGCTTTGCAGCATCTCTGAGAGGGGGGGGATGGACACGACACACTGCAGAGGCAGCACTTTACCCTGGGGGGACTTTGAGCGTGGCATCCCCCATGGGAGTAGGATCCCGGGCTTTGAAGCCAGACCTTCCCACTTCTCCTGCCCCAGGGTGGTCCACAGAGCCTCCCAGAAAGGTCCTCCCCCAGCTGCTGTCGGGCACAGCCTGCCCCATGCCAGACTCCTGCCTGGTGGTAAGGTCCAGCCTATGGCACTGTAGCTCAAAACCCCCCCAAAACCACAGGACTTCCCCCCCGTACCCTATGCAGCCCCGGCACCACTGACGCAGGGGTTGCAGGAGCTGTGCCAGCCTTTCTTGCCCCTGGCTGTGCCAGGGTCTGGCTGTGCTGGGGTCTGGCTGGATGCTCCCCACACACGCAGTTTCGAAGGGTTTTCCAGCCAAGAGGAGCAGCAGGTCCTGTTCCATGGCCAGAAGTATCGTCAGCAGGGCCTGATGCCCAGCTGATGGGTGTTGGGGGAGAGTTCCTTCACATAAGCTACATCAGACGGTCCCCAAATTGGCTTGGCCACGTGAAGCCTCGGCGCAAGGCTCCGACGTGCAAAAGCCAAACACCCAGTAAAAAGCATCTCAAAAGTCCATCAGAAGACTTCTCTATAGTGTCTTAATATCAAAGTTAAGGGAAAACAACAATAATAAACCAACCCAAAAAATAACGATGATAATAAATAATAAAAATAACAATAATCAGTGCTGGGGCTGCGGAGCGGCTGCAACACGGACACCGGCAGTTGGTTAGAGGGTTAGTGGTTCCCCAAGAGCTCAATGGTTCCTCAATGACTCCCAACACACCCGTCCCTGGGCATCCATCCCGTGTCCCGCCTGGCCCCACCAGACCTGCCCGCGAGCTCAAAAGGCATTTTCCCAGTTTTTCCACTCCAGCCCTGCTCCCGGCCGGCCACGCACAGCAGGGCTTTAGCCTGACCCAGGCGGCCTCAGCGACCGTTACTGCAGCAACCGCCAGCGCTGGGATTGCAACCCAGCGGGCAATAAATCGAGGGGGGGGCGGAATCCATGCAGGATTATTTCTCCGGCTGCCCCCAGGCTCACGGCTTTGTTTGGGGGTTGCACTGCCTTTTTTTTTCCCCTGTTGTTGTTTTCTCAGCTTGGTGGCTTCTGCCAGGGGCTGATCGTGTCTCGGGAGGGGAAATTCAGCCCCGGCCGGAGGGGTTGGTGCCGCATGAAGCGGCACGGCTGGGGCAGGGTAAACGCCGCACAGAAAGCTCACAGCAGCTTTGACGGAGCTTTGCTTTATCAGGATGGGGAAATGCAGATTTGCTGGGAAAAAAAGTCTCAGGAATCTTCTCTTGAGGGAGAAAGCATTAAAAGGGTCGAGGCAGGGCTGCGTCTTCCTGCTCGGCCCCTTGTGCCATGTTTCGGTGGCCGTCGCTGAAGCCACGGAACTGCGGTGCTGCCTGGCAGTGCGAGTCCTCAAGACTGTAGCGAACCACCCCCAGTTCCCACCTCCCCACATTGACTCTGGATCAACCCTCGGTGCCAGCGCTGGTTCCCAGAGCCAGCTGATAGTCCCCCAGCGACCGATGGTCTACAATGGCCCCTGGATGAGGCCATGAGGGAGCAGGAGGCCTGTGCTCGCTGCACCAAGAGCTCAGCAGGAGCACAGGCAGCTTTTTTCAAGTCCCTTATTCAAAAAACCAGGCAATTCTCCCTTGGCAGCATCACGGCAAGGCTGTCAGATCCCGGGGCAGCCCCAGGATCAAACCCAGCAGCACCTCTGGATGTTACAGCTCATGCTGAAACCTCCCTCCTCTTCCTCACGGATGTGCTGTCTGATGCTGCTCTCCATTTCCCGCTTGCAGGTGAAGCATCACACAGGGATATTTTTAAGCTGATTTTTCCCCAGAAAAACTGGGAAAATGCCTCTGGAGCGGATGTGAATGGGCAGGTCCGGTGAGGGCAGGTGGGGCAGATGCAGGCGCACGCTGCATCAGCCAGCGCACCTGTGCACGCCTGCACCCGGCTTGTGGCCCCGCCAACGTCCCGCCGGAACAAAGCTGTGCAGTGCAGGTGTGTTTTCGGCGGCAGACATGACGGCAGCACCGTGGCATCGCGGTATGCGTGGCCCAGGCCCTGTTTTCGGGGAGCCAGTGGCACCTGTATCATTTTGCTGTCATTTGTCACTTCCTAAGGGATGGTGTCCAACACTTCCCATTCTCCAGGACCCTCTGTTCTGCGTCACTGAGCACAATGCTCCAACACAGGTGATGCTGACCTGCCACCGTCCCCATCTCCAGTGACCCCACATGGCTGCTGGAGATGTGACTCCCCCAGCGCTGGTGCAAACCCTGTCCTGGAAACCTGAATCCCGGAGCCACCGCAAATTTGGTGTCACTTTCTTGCCGCAGGCTGAGTCTCCCTGAAAACCTGCCGGCACCAAACTCCCTTGCTCCAGCCCCTGCTGTGAACAGGGACCCTGGAAGAATCCTTTCTGGGGGGCTGATGGCAACAGGGGTAAGCAGGAGAGTTTGCAGCTACCGGTCCCCCAGAGCAGCCTCTGGTGCTGATTCAGTCAACAATTGATACAGCTCATCTCCTGCACACAAACCAGGGGGGTTATACAGATCGCCAAGCACAGAAGACTTCTACCAACCCACGCCAGGAGGATAAATGGGACAAATAATCCTATTTGAGCATCTCCGCGTGGTCTATGGCCAGAGGTTGGAGAGGCTTCCTGAAACACAGCTCCTCGGCGTAGGAGATGAGACAAAGGCTCGGAACAAGGGGCTCATGTGACTGCCGAGCGCGCGGGGGGAGGAAGCACAGGCTGTGACAGCAGCACGGCGAGCCCCCCGCCTGCTCCAGCACGCGCTCTGGCCACCGGGCACGGGGTTAAAATGCACAGTATAAATTAAAATGTTGTCGTAAATTCTCCTGTTGCCTTCACACATCACACGGAGCCCTGCAAGAGCTGGGTGGGAGGAAGATGCTCCGGGCACCTCTGCAGCCCCGGGCTTTGCAATGCCCACCGCAACCTGGGTGCCCTAATCCCAACTTGGGCTGGGGCAAAGCCACTGGCTCAATGGTTTACCCCTCCACCTCGCCCCGAGGGCAGGCTCCCTGCTTTCCAACTGAGAAAATCTGTGGAGAGAGCCCCGGGGAGCCCACCCTGAATCCCAGCGCAGCTGCCATCGGTGCTAGTGTGGGCACCCAGGGAGGTGAGCGCTGAGCCTCGTACGCACCCACTGTGCCACCTTCCTTCCCATGGTGGACACGGAGCCAGCTTGGCCAAGGCCCTTCAGCGGTTCCTTAGGAAACATCTCTTCTTTTGGCCTTCCCTGCTGAGCTGCCCTCGGCAGCCCGGGGTCCCTGTCATCTCCTCAGCTTGCTCCAAGCCATCAGTGACCCTGGTGACATGCGAATGGGGAAGAGCCATTTCCCCATGTCCCCACACCACCCTGGTGCCCACCTTTGCCTGCCTGCCCAGGGCCAGGCGATCCGCCGGGCTACATCAGCTCTTCAGCTGGAAAACGACGCTCTTTCCTCTCAGGAGCCATCTGGGAAGGACAGGCCTTCCGCCCTGAGCCCGGACAAAGCTGCCCCCAAGCAGGCGGCCCTGGCCCCGGTCCAGTTCACACTGTGGCCAAAGCGCAGGAGCCCCCCCTGCTCCAGCAGCTGCATCCCTCAGACCCTGACAGCAACGAAGTTGCTCCCACATGTGCCAGAGGATGGAGAGATGTGGGGGGACCCCAGTGGGCGTGACCCCAGGATGTTCAGGGTGGCGAAGTGGGTCCTGATGCTCCCATGGGCCACAGACACCTGCAAAGATCAGGGGCTAACAGCTCCCGCGGCTAGTTGCCCCTGTGTCACTAGCCCCACAGGTACTAACACCCATAGCTAGCAGCCTCCCATGGGTAACACCCCCATGGCTAGTGGCTTCTGCGGCTACTAGCCCCCATGGGTAACACACCCATGGCTACTAGCCCCTCTGGGTAGGAACACAGCCATGGCTAGCACCCCCCATGGCTAGTCACCCCACGGGTAGTGGCCCATGTAACCTGGACCCCCAGCGGGCAGCAACCACAGCTGGTGCCCCCCCCCCCTCCCCCGGGCAGGGCGGCTTTGCCCGGAGTCCTCCCCCCCCCATCCCCCGGTGCATGTCCCAGCTCCCTGCAAAGCCCCGGCAAACCCCTCCGGTACCGCCGCTGTCCCGCCGCCCCCGGTGCCGGTACGCCCCCGGTACCGCCGCTGCTGCCCCCCTCGGTGCCGCCCCCCCCCATGCCCGCACGTACCGGGGCTGCGGCGGGGCCGGCGCCGCCCGGAGCGCGCATCAGCGGCCGCGCGGCCGCGGGGCCATTTTCTGCGCGGAGCTGTCGCGAGAGCGGGGGGCGGGGGGGGTGTGTGTGGGGGGGGGGAGGGGGGAGGAAGGAGCGGTGCGGAAGGGGGGGCGGGGGCCGCGGCGGGGACGGCCCGGTACCGCCCCGCTGCCCCCCGGCTGCTTTTTCCGGGAGGGGGGGCACAGCAAACATATCCCCCCGCCGCTGCCGGCAGAGGGGGTGCCCCGCACCCCAACGCCCGCGGGCGGCTGGAGCCTCCGGGCCCTCGGGGAATCCCGGAGTCCCCCGAGCTCATCCCAGGGACCCTCGGAGCATCCCTGAGCTCTCGGAGCATCCCAGGGACCCTCAGAGAATCCCGGGGTCCCCTGAACATCCCGGGGATCTCAGATCATCCATGGGGCCCTCAGAGCATCCCTGAGCTCTCGGAGCATCCCAGGGACCCTCGGAGAATCCCAGGGCTCTCGGAGCATCCTAAGACCACCCTGAGCCCCTGGGGAAGCCCTGTACCCCTTTAGGGCATCCCAGGGCCCTCTGAGCATTCCAAGTTCCTTGGAACCCCCCAGACTCCTTGGAGCATCCCGAGCCCATCAAGTTGGCCCCTAGGAGCAGCCCAAGCCCTGTGGAGTCGCCCAGGACCCACAGAGCCCCCCGTGAGCCCCTCAGAGCCCCCCGTGAGTGCCTGAGCTGGCCCAGCTCCTGCCTGCCAGCAGGGCTGAGTAGAGCATCCCCCTTGCACAGCACCCACTGCTGGGGTGCTGCCCCCCGCCTCCTGTCCGTGGCCCCGGGGAAGGGCTGGGAGGCACAGGAAGGTATTTCATAAATCCCCTGAGTTTCCAAAGCCGTTTTTTTTCATTAAAATAAAATCAGAGGCTCTGCCTCCCCTGCCCCCTACCCTCCCCCCAGCTCTGCAGTGCAAGGACTCCTCAAAACCTGTGACTTACGGGAAGAGCCCCCCAGGGCCCGCAGGGGTAGTTAAAACCCATCATGGGGAGGCCCAGCCTCCGTTTGTAGTGTGGGGCCATGGACTTCGCCTCCCAGCAGCCTCCTGCCCTGTGCCACCCCCACCCCGGAGGAAACAGGGTCCCTGGTTCCCACTAACCCTCCCGGCTCTGGGGCAGGGGGTCTGCCTGCTGGGGGGGGGGGGGGGTGGGGGGGGGGGGAGGGGGCAGCCCTGGTGGGGGCTGCGGGAGGGAGGAAGAGGAGGGCTGGGATGTGAGGCTGAGGCAGGGCCACGCCGGAGCGGGTTGTCGTCACTTCCTCCAGCCACCCGGCGCAGGGCCCCGCGGGGGGAGCAGGGGGCAGGCAGGGATGAGCTCCAACATGTCGGCACCGTTCACCCTTCTCCCTGTCATGAACCTCTCAGGACAACCCTGTGTCGGACTCAGCGCCCCCACCCCCCCCAAGACCCTCAGTGCCGTGCTGCCCCTCTGTCCCAGGGTTGGGGCAGAGAGCGTGCCCCAAACCCCAGAGCTGGTGCAGCCGAGGATGATGGTTTCCATCACATCAGCCCTGGCACCCCACGAGCAAGACCCCCCCTGCCCTGAAAACGCGGGGACCCCCACAGCCCTCTGACCCCCAACAGAAAAAGCAGCTACCGCTCAGTGGGCTTTGGCCACGTGGTCCTCGCAGCTTTTCCTGCAGGAAATCAGGGAATGGTGACGGTGCCCCAGTCCTGCTGTGCCCTGTTGCCCTGTGTGGCCTTGCTGCTGGCCTGGCAGCTCCCAGCTGTGCTGAGCGGTCCAGCGTCATGCTAGGCTGTGCAGGCACCTGGACTGAGATCCTGGGGGTGTTGGTTTCTGGATTCAGCATCTTCTGGAGGGTTCAACGTGGAGGGAATGGGGCTGTCCTCCAATGTGCATCCGCCCACATCCCCACATGGGGACATGAGTGCAGGGCTTTTGTGACAGGGCCAGCAGGAGCCACTCACCAGGGTGAAACACAAAATCCAGGGTCAATTTTTGAGGCTGACTCAGATTAGTTGAATCTGATTATTTACCATAATTATTAACAATAATCCTATTTATATCCCAGAATCACTGGAGCCATTCCACTTCCAGGGTATGAACAAGCAGCAAAGAGCCAGTCCTTGCTGTGGGCAGGCCACCATCAAAAGCAGCTGCGGGACTCGGTGGTTGGCATCAGCACAGCCTGGCAGCCAGCGTAGGCCAGGGGGGTTTGTGAGGAAGCGCTCACTCAGTGCCAGTGTCAGCGGAGAACCGCCATGGAGCTGCTGTCGGCCCCTCCCCTTCGGCTGCCTTGGTGGAGGTGGGGTGCGAGGATGGTGACCCCCTCCTTCCCTCCAGCCATGCGGCCGCTGCGTCCAGCTTAGATCTTCTGCACATAGTTCCCAGGGAAAAGCCCTTCCTTGCCATGCAACCGGCCTTTCCACCAGCCAGAGATATCTGGGAAGAGGCAAAAAGGAGTTGGGTCAGGTGTGGTGCTGCCACAGGGCACAACGGGGAGAAGCTGGGCAGGGCAGGAGCCCAGTGGTACCTTCCAGCAGGATGTCGATGATGTCCCCCACATTGAAGCTGAGCTCGTCCACGTCCTGCCCAATGTACTGGTAGAGCGCCTGGCAGCGCGGCACGGCTGCCTTGGCCTGTGGCTTGGGGCGCCTGGCCGGGGGCGGCCGCTGGCTCAAGCTTCGCCGGCGCTGCATGCTGCGGGACCGGGAGAAACAGCATTCACACCAGGGAGGGTGGGAGGGCGCAGGATGCGCTGCACCCTCCTTCCTGTCCTGCTCTGCCTCACCAACGGGGTGCTCTGTGCCTGCAGCTCAGGCGGGGGCCTCCCAGTTCAGGGCCTGGGAGAACTGGGATGTGCAAGACCCTGGGGATGCTGTCCTGCCAGCAAGGGCAGAGTGCCCGGACCTGGTCGGGCTGTTGCTTGGTCAGGCAGCTGCTCAGAGGGGAAAGGGCATCTCCTGGGACCAGCAGTGGTAGGAGGGGAGGATGGGGCAGGAGGAGGGGTAAGGACCTACCCGGCCACCCCCTGGTCAGGCACATTGAGGAAATCCAAGTTCTGCTCGGATGGGGGACGCGTCTTTGTCTGGCGACTGGTGTTTCGGGGAGGAAGCGCCGCAGCCGGTGGCCCTCGTCCCTGCTTCTGGGGTGTGGTGTAGGTGTCCCTCTGAGCCCGGCTGTTGTCTTGCGGGAACTGGGGTGCCCCGTTCCTGCAGGTCCCTGGAAGATCCCCCCAGGGATGGTGTGTTACCAGGGACCCACACTTAGCCTGCACTCCCCCCAGGGAGGCTGGGGTGCCCCCCTCCAGGGCCCCCTTCCTTGGCACTGTCCTCCTCACCTCTGGGAGCCGGTGGGGCACTTCGGAAGGGTGCTGGACACCTGCTGCCACCTCTGCTCTGCGTTGCCCCCTTCCTCGTGGGCTCTGGGGGGACACGAGCCCCCTGTTAGGTGACAGTCCCAGAGGGGACTGTCCCTGTGGTTTATACCCACCCTGCCCTTTTTCCCCAAACACCCCGTTCTGCCCCATCACTTGAGCAGGTCCCTCCTGGGTGAAAAGCAAACCCCACAGGGCCAGGGCACATGCTGGGCTCACCCTGATGTTCCCAGGGCTCCAGCTGTGCCCTGCGGCCTCTGGCACCCCTGCCACCCCCCCGGGCGCCCTGGCACTCACTGGCATTCCTGGGAAGCCCATCCCCGATGCTGACCATAAGGGTTTTGCCTCCGGCTTTGAGGACAGCCACGTCGCCCTGTCCTTTGACGAAGGTGATGTTGCGGGTGCCGCCACCACCCCAGCCCTCCTTCTTCACCCGAAACTGTAGTCTAGGGGAGAGAGAGGCCATGGAGCCATGGTGACAGGACCCTGTCCTGCTCTGTCACCTCTCCCAGCCTCATCCTTACGTGTCCTTGAAGGAGAGGCACAGCTTGGCGCGGGTGAGCTCCTCGTAGCGTTTGCACAGCAGGCTGATCAGCTCCGTCTTGAAGATGGACTCCAAGAAATTGTCGGCATCATTCTCGTGGAGGATGAAGAAATCATCCTGCCTGGTGCTGGGGGAGCAGCCCCAGTGTGGGGACATCAATGGGGGGCAAGACTGGTGCCAGCCGGTGCTGGGGGGGAGCTGAGAGCCCCGCTGGGCCTGGGTCCACCCCAGCAAATTTGGAGGGTGCTTTAGCTGGGAACCTCCCTGGCCTCCAAAGCCCCATTTGCAAAGCCCTCTGCAGGGAGCCTCCTCCCCACAGCCTGATGACCCACTGCCTCAACGGGTGAGGGGCTGGGGCCTGCCTGGGGGCACCGGAGCACAGGGAGGCTGGTGAAGCTGATGGGTGAAGCCTGACAGCGTGGACACCCCCGTGCAAAGCCTGTGCCAAGGGACGCACCTCAGGGAGACGCCGCTCACCGCCTGGAGCTCCACCTTCTTCTTGAGCACCTCCTTGATCTGCCCCTTCTCAGGACCTTTCTTCACCTTCTCCCGCCCGATCAGGTAGAAATACTTGGGGGTGAGGATGAAGTCCCTCTTGATGGGCTGGGAAAGAGCAGAAGTAGGGCGTGAGGGAGTGTTTGCAGGGTTCACAAGCCCCCCACACACATCCCACCCAAGAGTGGCCACCATGAGCCGCAGCTTGGCCTGTCCCAAGCCCCAGGCAGGTCCATGTACCTTGAACCTCCGGTCGTACTTGGTGATGGAGTCGGCGAAGTCTATCCGCTCCCGCTTGGCCAGGAACTGGCGCAGCTCTGGCCGCTCCTCCATGCCCAGGTAATCGCCCACGAAATTCCTGTTGATGCTGTTCCTCCTCCGCTCTTTGAAGTTGTAGAGGATGTTGGAGGCTGTGAGGGACCCCGAAGTGATGCCGATCGGACAGGGCTCAATGTTGGCAGCTCAGCCCTCGCCCCTGGCTGCCTGCCCGGCTAGTGCCTGCCCTCCCAAATTGGCTGCGGGAGCTCTCCCACGGATTGTGACAGCAAGAAGTGGGGCTCGTTTCATGCCATGGGAGGAATCCAAACTGCTTGAGCTTGGCTGGCTTTAAGTCCCACTCATTGCCTTCAAAAAACCTTGTGCTGTGGGAGGGAGGGACCCAGTTGCTTTCTGGATTTTCCACCTTGATTTTTCACCGCATGCTTGGGAAGGTGGGAAAACACCTCTGATGATGTCAGGAGGTGACCATTGGACTTTCCCATCCCTCTGCAAACGCTGATTCCCAGCTACTCTTCTCCATCCCTTTGCAGGCAATGAAATGCAGAGCAAGACAGCACAAGAATGTGGTTTCTGTCCTATGGCCTCTCCCAGGGCTGGAAATAGGAGCAAGAAACCCGCACCCTCCTTTAAGGTGTAGGAAAAGACCCCGTGAAGCTCATGGTCTGGTCCCTTCTCACTCCCCTTGTTGTTAGTGCCACAATTAGGAGATGGGCTGCCATGCTCCTGCTGCTCTGGCAGCTAGGCTGTCCCCAGTGAAGAGCATCCTAAAAGGGGTGCTGGGGTGCCAGTGTCTCCATCCTTGCCATCCTTACCCTCCTCTCGCATCTGCTCATACTTCCGGATGGCGATGTGCCGGCGCCAGGCCTTCTGGATCACCCGGGCGAAGCCGTCAAATTTCCGCTCCCGCATCTCTTCGAGGAGGAAGAGCTGGGAGGGACACGGGGTGCTGAGCATGGCCAACCAGGGGCCACCGAGCCCCAGCTGTGTTGCTTCTCCTGCATGTCTGCACCCCAAACCCTCCCCAGAACGATGCAGCATCCCCTGGGGATGCAGGGCTGCGGGGTGAGGGGCAGAGCCGAGCCACTTACTGATTCGGGGTTCTTGACAAACACCTTGCTCCGACCCATCTGGTACTGGTCTGGGTCCATGTTGACGGAGTGCAGCAAGTGCTGCACCCCTTGCCGCTCGTCCCCGCGCCAGGACGGCCACGTCTCGGGGGTGAGGATGGCGTAGCTGCAGGGAGAGGGGACGTGAGACACAGCTGGGCTACAGGGACCCACCATCCCCCACCCCAGTGGTCACTCACCGTTGCAGGAATTTGTGGAAGAGGCGGCGGTAGGCGAAACCTGCCCGGCGTACCCGGATGTTCTCCTTCAGCCCCAGGTACTCCACTTGGTGCTTCACCCTGCGAAGCCGGAAGGGATTCATGTGGGATGGCAGCTCAGTGGGGACCTGCATGGGCCCTGCGGCTGCTGCTGTGCCCTGGGCTGTGCATGTGTGAAAGCTTCTTGGGGCTCAGATGGAGCCTCTGGTTGATGCACATAGCGGGGCTTGTGTGTCCCCACACACTCCTCAGCACCCACTTGTGCTCCCCTGGGCCTGTGGGTAGCACAGAGGGACCAGTCCTGGGCCTGTGGGTAGCACAGAGGGACCAGTCCTGGGCCTGTGGGTAGCACAGAGGGACCAGTCCTGGGCCTGTGGGTAGCACAGAGGGACCAGCCCGGGGGTGAAGTTTTTGAAGGAAAGCTGGTCCTGGCCACATCTCCATGGCCGGGTCCCATTCCCAGGCTCCGTGGGCTCCCTGATACATTGAGAGGGGCCTCTGTTACCTGCTCTCCTCCCAGTCCCGGGGTTTCTTGGTCTCGTTGGGCTTGATGCAGCGGATGTAGTGTGGCGTGCACTTCATTAGCGTGTTCACCAGGTCGTTAGCCTGTTTCTATTGCAAGGATCGACCTCTGTAGCATTAAAGGTGCTGGTGGGAGCCCATCACCCTGCCTTTGCCCCAGAGGCAGCTACTGTCCTGCAGCCTCCAGGACATACCTTGATTTTGGAGCCTGCGGTAGTCGGTCGTCCCTTTTTGTCAGAATCAAGCTTTTCTGGGAAAAGCATCCGGATGAAACCACTGAAAAGCAGGTGACAGTCCCTGGGTGAGAGTGACCGGGCTCCCCAGGCTCAGCATGTGCAGAGCTGGAAACAGCTCCAGCTCTGCTTTTTGCTGCTGGGATATCTTGCACAGCAGCACAGCCCATCCCCCCCGACTGTCCCCAGCCTGAGCAGGATTAGTGCTGGTGTGTGAGCACCCCCTGCCCATTCCTACAGCCCCTCACTACTTCTGTGCTCAGTGCAGGGATGCCACTGGTGGCCATGGGGAGATGCAGGATGCTGAGCACTCTGAGCTGTGGCTCTGGCAGAGGCAGGACCAGTAAAGCTTTATGGTCTGGATGTTGGGGATGCTGCCCTCTGCCCCAGCCCTTTTGAGGTGGCCCCTGGGTCTGCAGTGCTGCCAGGACTCACTATTCGCTGCTCTGCATGAGCTCGATCAAGTCGGTGAAGAGCACATCGCGGTTGCGCTCACAGAAGCCGTTCACATCATAGGAGACCTGGGGGCAGGAGGGGAACTCAGCCTCATGCTGCTGTGGCCAGGGGTGTGGGGTGCGGGGTGTGGGGTGCCGTACCTTGCCTGCATAGTGATGGATGACGAAGCCCGAGCTCCAGCTGTTGAAGTGCTCGTGGGTGCCCACGGCCGCCTGCAGCTTCTGCAGCAGGGTCTGGTCCGCCCCCTCGCCGGTGGCGTGCATGGTGGCACAGACATCGTCCAGAACGCTCATGATCCCGGGAGGGTTCTGGGAGAGGGATAGGGAAGCCATGGATGTCCAAAGGCTGTGAGCAGGGCCCAGTCCTGTATCTGGCTGTGCTCAAGTGCCCCACACTGGTCGAAGCTGCTTCAAGATGAACTGCATCTTCGCTTAAGGAAGCAGAGCTGCTGCTCCCCGAGGATGATGCTCCTGGCAGGACTGACTTCTGCTACCCATCCTCAACAGCCCCCAGCCCATCTGGCACCCTCCTCCCTGGGTGCCTTGGCTCCCCAGGAAAGCCACCCCATAGGAGGGGACCCGACTCACCAGTTTGTTCTCTATCAGGTCGCACACCACCTTGTTGTTGAAGTACTGGATCTGGGTCCACTTGATCCCCTCCTGCACATATTCCTCCTGGGGAAGCATGGGCAGAGCCGGGTGAGCCCCCTGACCCATGGGGCTGCATCCCCCTGCTCCGGATGTGATGCTGGGACTGGCTGGCAGTGGGGGTGCAGGGTGCAGGAATTGAGGTGCCGGCACAGCCTCACAGCCTCCCCAGGTCCAGCCCCCCTGTACCTGCTCTGCCTTCAGGGTCAGCTCTATGAAGATCTGCTGCAGCTTCTCATTCACAAAGTTAATGCAGAATTGCTCAAAGCCATTTTTCTGCAAAAGATGAAAGAGAGGACAGGGCTGAGTTGGCTCCTGCTCCTCTCACCACACTGGGAAGACCCCAAATATTAGAGCCTCTGGGTGCTGTCCCAGGGACCCTTCTTGGGGACACTGACGGTTAACAGCCCCTTGCTCCAGCTGCTCTCCTTGCTGCAGGAACAGGGAAGGACTCCAGCTGGGCTCCTACAGCAAAGCAACACATACCTGGAATATTTCGAAGCCGTAGATGTCCAGCACCCCGATGCTGTACTCCTCATACGGCTTCTGCATAGCCCGGTTGATAGACTGCAGGGAGAGATGGGATGAGCCACCTTCATCAGGGGCGTAGGGCAGCGGGGCTGGCTGCAGGCGGGGGCGGATGGTGAGCATCCCCTCTGTGCCATGGCCACGCTCAGCCCAGCCCGCCGGGACCACACACCTCCACGAGAAAGTCAAAGACGCGCGCGTAGAGCCCCTTGGCCAGGGCGTCCCGGGTGTAAGCTGCCTGCTCCACGTTGAGGGTGACGGTGATGGACTCGGAGCGGCCGCCCCACTTGCTGTCCATCTTCCTGCTGGTGACCTTCTCGTTGAGGCGCTCCTGATTGATCCCCAGCAGGTAGGCAGGGAAGGCCAGGGCTGGGCAGAATGGGGGGGAATGGTCAGGGCTGCCTGCTCCCCATACACCCCTGGCACACTGCCCACAGTCAGTGCTGGACACTCCAGCTCCATCCAAGGGCAAATGGTGCAGCGACCGGGGACATGGGATGTGACCCTCCTACTAAATCATGGCAAGTGACTCCTGGCATCCGTCCCCTTGCTAATTAAGGTCTGTGTGTGCCATTTGCTCGCTGCCTCAGTTTCCCCATGTCTAACGTGAAGATGCTGACGCTGCCTCTCTTCTCTGCCAGAGGATTTGTGGTACAGAGAGTCTGCAATTCATTGCCAAGGGCCTCTGCAAGTGTCCCGACTGGCCCCTGGGAGCAGGGGGGAGTCAGCTACTCACAGTCAGCATTTTCCACCCGCGCGTAGTTGCCTTCCTCCCGAAAGCTGATGTTTCCCAGGTGGAGGATCCCCGCAACGATCTGCAGCACCAGTTGCTGGTCCTCGCCGCGGATGCCGATGACCTGCATGGCGTTCTGGGGACATGGGGGGCCCGTCAGCCCCTGCCTGGCTGCAGCCGGCTTTGGGGACTCCCCCTCCCAGGCACTCACCATGGTCTCATGGAAGTCGCTGCGGTCGTCTGTGCCCTCCACCTGGTACGTGTCTGACTGGTTCAGGTAGTAGTAATAATCCGGGCTCATGATGCCGAGGTTCTGCCGCTGCTCTTGGGACGCCCCTTCGATGAGCTGCGGGAGAAACAGGGGCTGCGGTTACCCGGCCCTGGCCCCCACAGCAGCCCAGTCAGCTCCGTGCCCCCCGTACCTGATAGTAGATGTGGAAATTCCTCTCGCACTCATTCTGGCTCACTACCCGTGACTTCTCCAGCAGAAAGTTGGAGATCTTCCCCCCGTCAGGTTCACCGCCCCGGCTGAACTGGATCTCAAAGTACTTCCCCTGTCCGGGCACATCTCCTGCTCAGGGCTGTGGCCCCAGACGGTGGGACTCCTCACCCGCCCTGACTGCTTGGCCCCTTCTCCCACCATGCTGGGAGCGTTGCTGGGACCGATCCTGGCTGCGGTGCTGACCCTCTGCACCTGCCCTGGTCACTTACGAAGCGGCTGGAGTTGTTGTTCCGGACAGTTTTGGCGTTTCCAAAGGCTTCCAGCAGCGGGTTGGACTGCAGGATGATGTCCTTCACGTGCTGGGGGCAGAGGAGGGACAGGGCTGAGCCAGGGGGTCCCCACTGCTGCGGCCCTGCCTCAGGGCTGGGGATGGAGCAGGGGCTTTGCATGTCCTCAGCCCTGGAGTGGGGGCAGGGGCAGTGGGGAGGGGTGGGGGGGGTGAAGCCTTCGTGGTGGTGCGGAGCAGGGCAGCCGTACCTGCACTTTCTCACCTCCCCCGGACACTTTGGAGATGTAGCCCATGATGTATTTCGCTGCCACCGTTTTCCCGGCCCCACTTTCTCCACTGTGCAAATGTCAAAGCAGAGGAGATGTGAAACGGCCCCGCCAGAGTCGCCCATCGTGGGATGCTTCGGGGTAGGATGCTGGAGCAGGGCTGGAGGGGGATGGCAGGGGATGTGGGCTGTGGGCTCCCTCCTGCCACATACTCTGAGTGTGTGGCAGCGCTGACGCTGGGGATGGGGCTCTGGGGTGCTCTGGGATATAAGTGGGGTTGGAGCAAGGCTGGGTGAGGAGCTGCTCCAGGAGATGTTGGATTTCCTGCTGCTAGATTTTGGAGGGGAGGAGGGAGAGTTGGGAGCCTCAAGGGGAAGTCTCTGGCCTTGCCCCACATCCTGACCATTTCCCTTGCAACACTCAGCCGGAAAGGTGCATTGCACAAGGCTCGGTCCCTGCCTGGGACAACCCGGTCCCAGCCCCAGCTGGCGCCCACTGTCAAGCACACCGGGGTCCCCCCAGGCACCCCCACGCACTGGGTCCCTCAGGACCCACCGCTGGGCTTAAGCTGCCTCTTGCTGCTGCCTGGCTGGTGTGTTTAGCTGGGAACGCCCCAAGTGTGTGGGGAGAAGGGGTGACAGGGGCAGCTGGCCCCGGAGCAGTGGCACAGGGTCCCCATCTGCGCCCCACGTACCCCCTACCTGATGATGACGCACTGGTTCTCCCCGTCAATCAGCATGTTGCGGTACATGTTGTCGGTCAGGGCATAGATATGGGGGGGATTTTCATACTGAGCCTAAATGGGGGACAAGGCCAGCAGCGCTGAGCACAGAGCAACCATCAGCTCCCCACCCTGAGCCCCCTCCCGAGACCCTCTTAACTCTGCCCACGGGTTGCACAAGGCAGTGGCACGCAGCAGGGACGGGGAATTAGTCTCTTGCCACAAACATAAGCTAATCAGCAGCATGTCAGATGGTTTTTCGACTCTCCCCTCCTCCTTGGGAAGCTCGTTGTGGCAGAACTAGTCTCTCAGGCTGGATTTGACCATGTTTGGGTTGCTTTGGTGGGTATTTATGAGCTGAATTTCCTAGGAATGTGGATTTGCTCCTTGAGTCTTGTTACTGACTTTCCATCAACGTGTTTGGGAGCACTGACCTCTGCAGCACCCGAAGGGCTGGGGGGGATGGGGACACTCATGGGACACCCCCAAGTGTTTCACACCAAATTAAACCCAAGGAACCCGTGGCCGACCGTGGCAGCCAGCACGCAGCAGCCTCACCGCCCCCTGGTACAGCTCGATCTCCCGGTCGGTGAAGTACGGCATCTGCTTGAAGGGGTTGACGGAGATGAGCACCGGCCCAATGTAGGTCTGAGCGGCAGGTTAAGGGCTGGCTGTGTGTTCTTTCCCATGTCCCCCTCTTCCCACTGCCCCTTCCTGTCCCCGAGGCGCTGTCAGTGAGAGCAAAGGCAGGAAGACGGCTGGGGGCGTCGCTGGCAGCTGCACCAGGAATACTGCGAGGGTTTTCAGCTCAGGTGCTGGCAGATCTGCTGCCACGACTTGGTGCTCTCCCAGCCACAGGTCCCCAGGGCTTCACTCTCTCTGCCCCTAGGTGTCCCCCACAGTGTGACCGGCACAGGGTACAGCAGGAGCATCCCCTCGGCTCCCCAGCCTCTGGCTGAGGGTGGGCTCCAAAGGCAGCATTTCTACCATCCCACAGCTTCCTGGAACTCGCCCTCTGCTCAGCTGCTCATGGTCCACCTGCGGCTTTTTCAGCAGGGACCATCTCATCTCCATTATACAACCAGGGAAACTGAGGCACGGAGAGGTGAGAAAGCGCCAGCTCCTGCCATTCCTTGGCCACCCAGCCACTCCCCTTCCCTCAGCCCCTGCCTGCACCATCTCCAAGTCAGCCACGTGTGGGCAGGGGAATGGAAAAGCAGGGAATGATGCAGCAGCAGGATGGGGATGAGCCCCAGTGCCCCGGGGCAGGTGCTGGGGTGATATAGAGGTGCCAGTGCCCTCGATGTCCTATTTTCAGCCCACCTGAGAGCGGGGTGGGGGAAGAGCAGCCGAAGGGCAGGAAGAGAGGGGCTTTTCTGGGAAATGCAGAAGCGTAGGGTGTTGAGTCATGGCTAGACAGAGGCCCTGAGCACAGCAGCACAAAAAAAAAAAAAAAGGAAGAAACAGGCTGCATGGGGTATTTTTTTCCTCCTCCAAAAAAAAGCCAACCCCAAAGCCAACCCCTAAACGCACTTAAAGCCCCAGGGCTGCTGAAAGAGCAAGGAGGATGGCTGCGTCACCGCTGGCCCGGGACTGAGTATCGCCTTGTAAGGACAGAGATGCATCTTCAGGGAAACCACAGCCGCTAGAAGCGTGACCAAGTGGCTCAGCCCTGTGCTCAGTCCCATGGCCCCCGAGCCCAGCTCTGCACGGCAGGATTTTGTCCTGTTTCCCGCCACAGCTGGCCACTCACTGGAGCTGGGGTGCAGGTGAAGTGTGTGCGATGGTGTCAGGGTGCTGAGCTGGCCGCATCCCCAAGCAGGCATGGGGTGAGCAAGGCAAGGGTTCAACATCTCCAATCGTGGGTGAGCGGACACTTCTCCACCCTACCGTGGGGCTTGAGAGCCAACGAGTCACGGCCATGGTGCTTGGCAGTGACAGAAGGGAGCGAAAGCCTCCCCACTGGGAGATGGTGCAGTAGGGGCAACACTGGGCAGGATGGGAGCTTTGCACCTTGTGCTGACCTGGTGGTGTCCCGTGTGGCCTGACACCACTGGAGGGTCACGGGTGGCACCTCCTCCCATGTCTGCAGGGATCATCCTGCTCCTCTCAGTGTTCGCTGTGGGTGCAGAGCAGCCAAGGCGTGCTGCGAGTATTGGGACAGTGGGTGACAGTAACAGGTGACGATGGCCGCAGTGGTACAGGCACAGGCAGGCGGGACTCCACTGTGCAGGAGCAGTCGGAGAGAGCAGATGAGGGGCTTTGCTCAGTGCATTTTGCTGAGTGCTTTGTGGGCAAAGGAAGGACCAAAGTGGGTCCTGGCATGGCAGGATGGGGGTCATGGGTGCAGTGTCTCCACTAAGTGCAACTGGTGGCATTCCCCTGGCCAATCCCAATCTTGTCCCAGTGTTCCCATAGTTTAGGGACAGGACACTCAGCAAGCTTTGGAGCTGCCCCAGTTTGACCCACACCCTAGCAAAGTCTTGGAGTGCAGCCCTGCTGCCCCAGGAAGGATACAAAGATGTAATCGTCCATAAAACGCTTCTTTAGGTTCTCCACGATGGCCTCCTCGGAGATCTTGGAGAGCAGCACCATGTCGTCCACACCGCTCTGCTTGACATTGTGGCTCTGCCAGTGGAAACGCTCCTTGCTGCCCTGTGGGGAGAAGGCCACAGCCACTGCACCACAGCCACCCCCAATGGGGGGGCCCCCAGCTCCCCTGAGCTGCTGGCAGCTATAACTGGCCCCTGCCTCAGCGCTGGCTCCAAAACAGGCACCTTCGGGTGGTGCAGAGAGGGGTGTTTTGGCCATGCTGGGACCTTACAAGGCTCAAAATCCCAGTGATGCTGCATCTGGGCTTGCCCCATCCCCCTGGCCAGATCCTGCCTTACTGCAGGTCTGGCACCTCGGAGAGGAGCAGATGGGGCACTGAGCCTGCAGGCATCTTTGTAACATCAGCCCTGCTCGTTACTGATGTAATGAAGAGCTAATGAAGAAATTGCTGCACTGTTTCTGCTTATGAGTCAAAGGGGCAGCAAAAATAACCCAGGGGAACAGCAAAAATTGCAGTCCCCGCATCCCCTTTGCACTGGGGCAGAGGTGTGGCTGTGCCCCCATCACCCTTTCCTCCCTGCACAGGAAGATGCCAGCACCCACTTTCCAGCTGCCCCCCAATTCGCCCATCTCTGTCCTCCAGGGCTGTGGGGCAGCAGAAAAACTGTGAGGTGTGATTTAAGCCTTTGTGGGGCTAAACGCAGCCTTGGGCAGGGCTGGGAGGGGATCCCAGACAAAAAGGAAACTACTCAAAGGCCCCCTGTCCTCGATGCTGCAGAAGAAACTTGCTGAACAGAGCCGCAGTGCCTGTGTGGGGACACCCCACCTGGACCTGTCCATGGCTCCTCTGCGCTCGCCCTGCAGCCCCCGCGTTCTGCTTTCACCCCAGCGCTCCTAGTACCGATTTCACTTCTCCCCCTGTCGCCCCTGGCCTCTTACTCTTTCCATTTCCCTTTTCTTCTCTTCCCCTTTTGCTTCATTTTCCTGCTCCCTCTCAAGATTTCAGGCCTCCAGACCCCAACACCTTTTCACCCTCCTGTTTACTCCAATTTTCGCAGGCTCCCCGCAGTCCCTGGCACCCATCCTCGGATGCTCGGCACAACCTGGCACCATCGCACTGGGGGACAGAGGGACCGGTGCGGAGCACAGAGAAGCTCGGGGTACTGCGCTGCTCCCCTCAGCTGTCTCCCTCCCTTGGCTTTGCAACCCAAAATACCATCCATGCTCTCCCAGACCCCAAGTACAACTCAAGGCCCCATAGCCAGAGAAGGGGCTTTCAGCTTCTTTGTCCCACCACCATCCCTTGGGATGCATGGATCTGCATCAGCTCAAGGGGTCCAGGGGGGATCAAGGCTGCTCACACAGCCTGAAATTGTGCGGGGAACTTCTCCTCTTCCTCCTGTTTGTTGCTTATGGTCCTTTTTCTTGCCTTTCCCTCCTCTTCCTCCTCTCCATCCTAGTAAGCCATTAGAAAAGCCACCTGGAAAAACGTAGGCAGGCTGTCATATGATCCAGGTCACTGTGCTTCATCCAGGGAGCAGTCGGTGACCCCAGGAGCTGCCCAGTTTCAACCCAACCTGGCCAAAATGTTGTGCTTCAGGTGGAGACGAGTTGGTTCCTTGTCCCCTTCCTCACCACCCTCTGGCACAGGCACCCTGGGCTCGCATGGCTGGTTATGGCGCCACATTAAAGCATTTCTGAGCTGACGCCTGGAGTTTCTCCTTCAGTCAAACGACTGCTCAGAGCTGTCAGTGGTGAGCACGTGCCTTCATGACACCTCCTCTTCCTCTGGCGCAGGTTAGGTGCTTTCCTGGCTCGGCTGGGGAAGCTGATGCAGCACAGCTGCAGGGAAAACACCCACTCACTTTAAATGAAGGTTTTGTCCCCTGTATCTGCAGGGCCGTGGGTGTTTCCGCCCTGTTTCTGGGAGCACAAAGCCTGCCTGGCTTTCCTCAGCACATCCCAAGAGGTGGCATGGAGCGTTTGCAGAGCCAGAGCTCACTAAGCTGGGTAAAAGTCTTGTGAGCAGGATGAAGAGGAATGATGCTCCCTCAAACCTGTGGCATTGCCCAGGCTCAGCACCCAGCGAACCCTTGCGAGGAGCAGGGGCACAAACTGAATTTGCTTTCAGAGGTTTGGGGCAGCAGTTCTCGAGTTCTCTCCTCTGTCCCAGGCCAAAGCAGGGGATGATCCAGAGAGCAGCAGCTTGGCAGCCGCCACTGCAGGGGTCCCCAGGGAAGGGACCGATGGGCCACCGGGACCAAGTTCCATGAGACCTCTTTGTCCTCAGGCTGAGTGGAAGCAACTTTCAGCAGCCCTTGACCTGGACTTCTGGGTCTAGTTTGCAGCTGCTTTGCACAAGGGACTTTGTGATGGGTGCATGTGTGGGGAGCCCCACCAAGACCCCAAGAGCTCCCCTGGTGAGGGCTGTGGGATGGGTCTGTCACCATTGCAGCCACCGCCTGTGCCCAGGGTTGCGGATGTACCCGGTGCTCATGATAGGATCGCTGAGGCAGGGAGGGGAGCAGCCCTGTGGCAGCAATTGCAAAACATCATGTTTTTCTTCAAAGTTCAGTTCTGAGACACTAAAAAAACCCCTGCAAGCCCCAAGTGGGGAGCAGATGCAGCCCAAGGTGGTACCTTTTATCTTGACATAGGGCAAGCCCAGATGCAGCCAACACCTTAAAACCACCGGAAGCCTCAAGAAGAGCAGTGTGGTTGTTGCATGGCTGTCACAACCCTGCCAGCTCCCAGAGACAGGCGGGGTTTGGGCATGGGGGCTGGCTCTGGAGTCAGGCCCCATCAGGGGTTGGGGGTCATGATTGTGCAGCTCCATGGCCCCTCGTGAAGCCACAAAATATCTTGAGGTCATGGTGGTGGTGGGGAGGGGACGGTGTTTGCGTCTTGTTGGCGACAGCATCTCAGCAGCCTCTCGGAGGTGGGAACTGAGACCAAGGGTGGGAGAAGGCTCTGTGTGAGCCTGGCCACCGTCCCCTTCCTGGCTGGGCGGAAATGTCTGGGGTCTGCATCGCCTTGAGACATGGTGGGAGCAGAGCCGGGGACTGAAGGACATGGCTGCGGCCACACCTCAAAGACCCTTCCTCCACGCCTGAGCATTGCCCTGCTTTCGAGAGCTTTCATCTGCCTTTTCTGCCTCCACAACTTCCAGCTCAGGCAGCTGCTATTTCAGCAGCCCCGTGTCCTCTCCACAGACCCTGTTCCCTGCATGTGCCAGGGTGCAAGGTCCAGCCCTGGGCACTGGCATCCAGAGGGTCCTTCCTGGCCTGGGGCAGTGCTGCTGCCCAGCCCCCCCCACACTCTGCTTACACCCTGCCAACACCATGAGCGCTAAAACCAGCAGCGCTGGTGGGAAGTTGGGCCAAGAGGAACACGGTTTGTTCCTGTGGGTAGTGCACTGGTGATGGCAAGATCAAACCCACTTTGTGGCAGCTCAGTTTCCCTGCCTGCTGCCCCCCATCTTGCTTGGGGCATTACCCCCCAGGGCACCGATCCTGCACCCAGCACCCATCCCCAGCTGCCCCCCACCCCTGTGCCCTGTTCCTTACCCAGCCCCAGCTCCCCTCCCTGTCCCCAAGCCTGGGCAGCACTGTCCCCTCTCCAGCGGGGACATTGGGCAAGCTCCTGGCACCTCCCAGAAAGCAGCAAGGGACCACAATGGGTGCAGGAGAGGACAGGGCTTAGAGCCAAGGTGGCAGGAAAAGAGGGTGACATCCCCAGGGTGCCCGAGGGAGATGGGGGGGACGGACCCCAGCAAGGGCCCCGCTTGCACTCACCATGGTGTCCCTGCGTCTTGCCCCAGGGACGGGGCGCTCGGGGTTCCTGTCACCGAGGGCTCAGAGCCATCCCGAAGCACTTGCTTTTGTGTTTCTGCTGCAACTACAGATTTCAACTAAATTTTTTTTCCTCCTCCCACTTCCTCATTTCGTGCCGGTTTGCTGGGGGTGGGGAGGACAAGGGTGGCTCTCTGATTTGGGGGGTGGCCTTAGGGTGGCTCTGCCCAGGGTCACCCCACCAACTCTGCTGCAGACGGATGCTGCTGGTGCTGCTGGGGGTCACCAACCTGGGTGAGCGGGTGGATGCTGGGTGGAGTCCGAAAGGAATGCTCAGAGCCTCCATAAACCTGTCCCCTGCCCCGAGGTGAGTCTGATGTGGCCCCTCCAGGGGCAGCCAAGTCAGTGCTGGGGGATGCTCTGCTTTAAGGTGGGTTTAGGAGCAAGATGCTTTTTTTTCAGGTCTTTTCAATAAAAAAGCCACACTTGAGGAAACATTTTGGCCTCAAATGAGCCAAAGCCATTTCAGACAGACCATTGCTGGAGCTGCGTGGGAACAGCCCCGGTGACGTCCTCACGGAGACTGCAGAGCCAGTGCTCCTGCAAACCCTGCGCACAGACAGACCCATCTTCGTGCAACAGCCCTGGGGCGCAAAGGCACCTGTGCAAGCCCCAGCTCACTGCGATGCTGCTGTCATCCCCAGGCCCATCGCACTGCGTGGTTCCTGTCCTACCCAGGGGTCCTTTGGTGCATGCCCAGCTCCTTGGCAGTGGCCAGCCTCCCACCAGAAAGCAAACAAGAAGGGTCAAAGAAAACAGGTATGCTGGGCCAATCGCCACCTCTCCAATCTGGTCCGGTCACTTCAGCTGCAGGGAAAACCCTTCCCTGCTGCCCAAACCCCCCCTTCAGCACGAGCACAGGGAGCATTGTGGTGTGGAGCTGCCTACAGCCTGGGCTTGCTGCTGCAGAAACAAGACTGGGACCAGAAGCTGCACCTGGGATTGTAGCTACTCCTTTATTATAAATCATGCCGTTATGACGCTCCTCCTCAGAGTTAGTATGTTAAACATTTTTCATTATATATATATCTATATAAAAAGGTGAAAACACCCCCTCCCCTCACCAAAATGTCAGAATGGAGCTTGGCACCAGAAAGGAAGACAAATGACGGCCTGCTCGACAGCCAAACGGGATTTGCTGAGTACCAGAGAAGCTGTGAGCGGCTGGTGAGTGGGTAAAAATATAGAGGGTCGAGTAAGACGTGGGCTGGCAGGGCAGAGGGGTTTGCTCTGGGGAAAGAGGGCTGTCTCCCTCCCTGCACTGTGCAGATGACCCCCAAGGGGAACAGAACATGGCTTTGGATAACATTGCCCATCTCTGTGATACAGAAAGGCCTGAAAATAGTAACAATAATGATAACAAAAAGCACATGCTTTGTAGATTGGGAATTCAGGTCTCCTTCACAGGCTGCAGTGGCCCATGGGGAATCATTGAATCATTTAGGTTGGAAAAGACCCTTAAGATCAAGTCCAACCGTTAACCCAACACTAAACCATGTCCCTAAGTGCCACATCCACATGACTTTTAAATCCCTCCAGGGATGGTGACTCCACCACCTCCCTGGGCAGCCCCTTCCGATGCCTGACAAGCCTTCCAGGGAAGAAATTTTCCCCAATATACAATCTGAAACTCCCCTGGTGCAAATTGAGGCCATTTCCTCTTGTCCTATCATCTGTCACTTGGAAGAAGAGACCAACCACCCCATCTCTGCACCCTCCTTTCAGGCAGTTGTAGAGGGCAATAAGATCTCCCCTGAGCCTCCTCTTCTCCAGGCTGAACCCCGCCAGCTCCCTCTGCCACTCCCCACAGGAATTGTGTGTCAGCCCAGAACTGGCCAGGAGGTGACCTGGGAGAATTTCAAGCCTGCTCTTTTCCCATCGCTGGAGTTCTCCTGGGGCAGAGGAGCTGGTGGCACTGGGACCAGTCACCCCAAGGCCACAGCGGCATGCGGCAAGGCTGCCTTTGGAGGCAAAGCACCTTTAGGAGGCAAAGCACCTTTGGAAGTAAAGCACCTTTGGAAGTAAAGCACCTTTCAAGGCCGTAGCGTTTGCGGGGAGGGCCCTGCCAGGGCCAGGCAGGTCCCAAGTCATGGCTCAGCACTGGGGACACTGTGATCAAGAGAGTTCTCATCCTGCATCCTCCTTTGCTTTGCTTCCTGCAGCCTGGCATGTCCTTGACACCCACTTAGTGACTGCAACCCCAAGCATGCCTCGCCCTGCCCTCAGCTCATGCTTTGAGGTGTTTCTAGAATAAAAAATGGTCATAGGAGTGACAAGGGCTTTAAGGAAAAACGGGGGACACCCCCATCAAAGCAGGTTGTTAAGCGAATTTGAATAACGCCCTCTCCCAGTTAAACTGGTGTCACCGCTCTGCTCACTGAGTGACCTGCTCTCTGTCCCCTGCTGCATGTCCCAAGGTGACAGGATTCAAACTCAGAAAACCATATACTGCTCCAACCCCCCTCCCCACAACAGCTCATCTCCGTCCAATGCCCAGAAGCCACAAGCCACGCTTATCACCCACGGCACCCGAAACCTCCTCCCACCTGGGATCCCCGAGTGAAAGGCAGCAGCCCCCAGTGCGCTCAGCCCCCTCCCCCGGGGACGTCCCACTGTGACCACGATGCCCCCACGATGCCCTCGGGACATGGATGTGGAAGCAGATGAGGCAGGAGTGGGGTGAGTGGGGCCGTTTCGGTGTCTGTCTCAGCGCCTGCAGGACCTGGGTCCGCCACTAATAAATAACAATGTCAGAATTTCAAGTAATGTCCCTGCTGCCGCACTCTGCTCAGCTCTTCCCTCTCCCACCGCTCTTCAACCGGCTCCTGTTGCAGTGGGCCGTGGTGGTGTCTGCAGTGGCTGGCAGTGGTTTAACTGGGAACCTGCCATTGTGAAGCTCGGGGGCGAAGGGTGCATGTCTTTGGGGGACAGGTTTGGGTGACACTGGGTCCCACTGGAAGCACGACCAGTGTCTGTGTTGGACCCAGAGGAGATTCCCGGGGCGGAGACAAGGGCACAGCTCGGTGTCCCTCCGGCATAGCTTTTGCCTTCCAGTTTTCCCATGGGGGTCACGCTGTGTCCCTAGTGCCCCTGGCATGTTTTACAGCACATCTGTCGGAAGTAGGTCCGGCTGCAGAACTTGAACTTCAGGACGAGCGGGCAGTAGGCCACCTTGTTCACATCCTTGCACTCTGGATGGGCGACAGAGGGAAGCAGGGTTACAGCTGCCTCAGGGTGAGCAGCCCCATGGGGGCTGCGCAAGTCCTTTTGCACCCCAGTGCCCAGCTCCTGGGGGCTTATTGCCAGGAAGCAGCAAGATGCAGCTACAAGAAGCTACTGAGAACCTCACTGCTGAAAGCCTCTCTTTGCCAAGGTGCAGTTACGGCACTTACCAGGGTCACAGCATGCCAGTTTGGCCTGGGGCCAGAGAGGACAGCAGCAGTCTCCCCATGACAGCTGTACCCCACAGCACCTAGAGCCCAACTTGGGCTGTGCTGTCTCCGGTGTCCCTGTATCACGTAGCCCCAAGGATGGTGGTGCTCCATGTTTCCCTCCCCAGTCTCCCCATCTCCCTCACCTTCAGGGTTGTCCGTAGGTCCCGATTCGCACTTGGTCTCGCACTGCTGCATGCCAGGCGGCTGCAGGGTCTCCACACAGTCACTGGACGGCTGCCCGGTGTGAGCCAGGCACTGGACGGATCTTCTTTGCTGGCCAAGGCCACACTGTGCAGAGCACTGCCAGGGAACAGCACAGCATGGAGCTGCTTTAGGCTTTAGGGTCAGCATTAGGGTTAGGACTGCCACGGCTTTAGTAACTCTGGCGGAGAGGGCATGGCCAGGTCTTAGGAGGTGCAAAGGGTGCTGGATGCAGTCGTCCCCTCCCAGCACCTGCAGGAACCTCACCAGCACAACTGAGCACGGCAGCCTTGCCTCCCGACAACCTTGGTTAGCACTCCGGGGCTCAGTGAGGGTGTCTCCATTCAGCCCTAAATCACTGGCCTTTCCCAGGCCTCCTGCACCCCGATGTCACCCTGCAGCTCAAGGAGTGTTAGAGGGAAGGGAGGACTGTCAGCATCACCCTGCTGCAGGCACTGGGATGGGCTGTGGCAGGTGGACCAACAATGGCCCTGCTTGCAGCCAGCCCAGCCCACCTCTGCAGCCCATCGCTCCCACTGCACTGCTCCCTGTCCTCACTGCCCTGCTGTCGCCCAGATACCCGTGGGGACACTTGACGACTTCTGTGGCGCCCTGTTAGGCCCAGGAGACTCCCTGGGTCAGCTGTGCACTCCTGAGCCAAGGGGGGGAAACCCCATCACCACGGAGTCCTGCTGCACCCCAGATAGTTGTGGTGGCCCCACTGGGTTCTGCTGGCAGGTAAAAGCCTCATGTGGACTACGATGTGTGGGGCTGGGGAGGCAGAGTCTTCTCCTTCGATAACCCCACGGACAGGAACATCCGTACCTCTCCCCACTCGCCAGTCACCCAGCGTGGTGGTGGGCAGCGCCGCAGGTTGCACCTCATGCTGGTCGGGGGCTTGGAGCCTTCGTAGCACTGGGAGGTGGGCAGAGTCGCGCTGTGGTCACCGCTCTTGCACAGGACAATGCGGTGGCGGAAACCTGGCCCACAGCTTGGGGTGCACTGAAAAGAGAGGACACAGGCGGTCAGGATGCATGGCAAAGAGCAGAGAGAGGTGGCACTGGCTCTCCTCATCAGTGTTCCCACCTTGCTGGTCTCCTGAGCTACAAGATCCTTTCCCACATGCTCTCCATGGCCAGCAGACATCACCAATGCTCTAGCTAGTGACTGACAGTGTCCTAAGGACCAGTGCCATCAGAGAAGTGAGGGCTGAGGTGAGCACTTACCTCAGACCAGTCTAGGGTGACCCACTCTGGAGGGCATGTCTGGTTATTGCAAGGCTCAAGCATCTTTGGCTGTGGATGGGTGCAAGAAGCATCATCCAAGGTCTTCTCCTCGGTGGCAGAGATCTTACGCTTGCAGAAGACGCTGCGTGTGCGGACACCTTCGTTGCAACTTCGGCTGCATTCAGACCAGTTCCCAATCACCCAGCTGGAGACAGGTAAAAGAGCAAATCTTGTGAAGGGCACGGTGGTCCGTGCTTGCTCCCATACTCCTGTACACAGCCCTATTCCTACTCTGGCTGCAGCCTCCCAGGCAGCTCTGGTTGAACCAGAGTTACTCCACATCTCCCTTTCCCCTTCAAGTGAGGGGCAGGGGCCAGTCACGGAACGGCTGGGACAATTTCTGAGAGACTGTGCTGATTATCTGCTCTGCGCTGAATGACCAGATGGAGAGGGCTCCTTTCTGCAAGTACCACAGCAGCACAGGGAGGAGGTCACACTGCAGGGACCATCCTCGGCCAACAGGCCATGTGCTCAGCACATCTCTCACTGAGCAAGGCATGGTGTAGCCTCATGCACAGCCTGCACAGGGCACTGTGGTGGAGACAGGTTTCTACTCCCTGCATCCCTACTGCCCCTTCCCGGCAGTGATGCGCTTGGGCTGTGCAGGCTGCACACTGCACTGTACTCGTGATGGGGTGCAGAGGAGAAAATTGTTCCCCCCTCCCCAGCAGAGCTGCTCTGGCCAGGTAGTGTCACCCTTGGGTACTGTGGCAGGGGACTCTGACTTGTGAAGGGCAGAGAGGGGAATTTCACTCTCCTCCACACTGGCTTTTCCACCCACGCTCCCTCAATCTGCTCCAAGCTCTGGTACTCACGCTGGGGGGCACGGTTCGGTATTGCACGGCCTCTGCCGCTCTGGCATTTTGGTTTCAGGGCTACAGAAATGGTTGAAGACAGTTGAACCATCAGATAGCTTCTTGCATACCACAGACTGGATCTGGCTGCCTACCAAGAAAAAGAGGCAAGGGGGAAAGACAGTAGGACCCTGAGGCCAGTGCTGAGCCAGGCTGCAGGTATGAGCCCCCCAGCTCTGCTCCCATGTGGGCAGTGTGATGGGACAGCCACTTGTCACTGCACCTCGTCAAACCTGAACTTCCTTCTCTACTCATAACCAAGGCCTCCTTTGCCTCTAACATCTCCAGAAAAAAAAATGGATGGGGTGCAGGCTCACCAGCCAGGCCAGGACCCAGCAGAGTTTGCAGAGGATGGAGGATCAAAGAGTTCCTGGGATCTTGTCCTCAAATAAACCTGTTCTAACCTTGGTCTTGTGACACTTTCTGGGCAGTACTGAGAGGAATAGCTGGAACAAGAGGTCGCAGCACTTTGCCAAGGCCTAGCACACAAGACCAGGTCCAGGGCCCTTAGCTTTAAGAAGGGAACATTATTAAGCCTCGTTTTTGAAACTGCCTCTCTCTTCTGAACTCCAGCTCAGTCACTCACACCCAGGTGTTCCAGAGCCACAAGACGTGGCACAAACCTTTGTGTCAAATCCCCATGGGAACCAGCCCAAGGGACTCAGGGAAGCATCAGCAGCATTTCAGTTCACAAACATGTAGATCTGTAGGCCAGAGGGGCTGCTGCAGTCAGCTAACTGTCCTGCATGGCACAAGTAAATGAATTTGAAGTGTATCATGCCACGGTCCATCACCTCTACCACCTACACCTGCGGTCCAGCCGAAGAACCGCATCCAGGAGGTTTGCCCTGACACTGCCCACAAGACCATGCTGACACCAGCTCGCATATGGCTGAGTGCAGTGTGGGGATATGTAGAAACCCGAGGGCTCCTTTAGAGCAAAGCAGATGCTGACGTCCATGTGCTGTCTCATGTGGCCTGGACACAGTGTGTGGGAGTCACGGGAGTCCAGACACGTGTGTGTCCACAGCCAACACAGGGTCAAACCTCACCCCCTGCACACAGCACTGAGCATTTTGTCCACGGGGTGTAGTGCCAGGAGTACTGGTTCGAGGCATCCCTGCCGATGGGTGCATTGAACTTGTACCGGATCCCCTGCAGCTCTGTCCGCACAAGGACCTGTGGAGAAAGGCACCACCGAGGCATCAGTGTCACCGAAGTCCAGCATGGTCGTGACCATCCGGATGGCTCCCCATGACCTCAGTGCGCTCTCTAAAATCCAGGGCAGCTGAAAACTCCCCCCTTCCCTTTCCAGTCCCTTCCAGCACTGATATGGCAGCCACCAGTGATGATAGCGGTGCAGCCATGAAGGTGACATGATCAGAGAACAAGTTCCTGTGCACTTAAAGACTGAATCATTTCAAAGCCTGGCAGACTAGGGAGGGAGACCAGAGGCCCAATCTACCTCTGATCTCTGTGACCCTTTACTCTGGACAGAAAGGACAGGGGCTGATTAGCTCCAATTCCCATGTTGTTACAGCAAGGTCTCTTAGCCCAGACCAGGCCCATACCAGCTGGGGGTATGAAGGACCCATGTTACCAACCATGACAAAGAGGGTGATGTTGGTGGGTCCCAAGGCCTCCAGGGACTCAGGCTCCTCTGGGGATCTCCTGTAGTGGAATGTTGTGCCTGCGATGTCGAAGCGTCGTGGGGGGTCAATGGAGAGCTTCCCGTTGATGTAATACTCGCCGCTCTCCCCTCTCAGTGCTGTGGGGACAGAGGAGCAAGGGTTAGCAGAAAGGCTGAACGCACCTGGATCCGGCTTCGGCCGGGTGCTTTTCATCTGCCAGGCTACAACAGAGGGTGAGCATCATCAGCCTCAGTTTACAGGGAAGGAATAGGTGGGGCAAATAAAGTAGGTGCCTGGGTCAGGGTCACACAGAAAGTCACTAGCAGAGGTGGGACTAATGTAGCCATAGTCTTGTCTGAGCCTGCTCATCACCTCTCTGTGGAAGGATGATGCTGCAGAGACCTCAGTCAGCTGCCCGAGGTGGTGACGAGGACACGTGGCAGTGTGAGAAGCTGTGACCATGAAGCCAGGTTCAAATCCAGCTGTGCAAACTGGGTCTTGGCTGCTGGGGCTACTGGAGGAGGCTGGTCCCCAGCAGCCTGGCTGTGGTTGCCTAAGCGAGTCACTAGAGGGGGATCGGCTCGTTTGGAGGGGATCGGCTCGCTTGGAGAAGATGGGCTTGTATTCCCACATTCTCCCTGCTTTCTCTCTGCCACCAACACCGTGCTGGCACCCAGCTCTGCATCACTCCTGCCCTCACTGCTGGCAATGACCTCATTGCCATGATGCTCTGGGGCGGGGAGGATGCTTTGTACTGAGGAGGTTGGAGGATATTCCCTCCGCTCCCACCGGGGTGCAGGGACAGATCCTGGAGTGAGAGGCTGGTGGCAGCAGCTGATAGTGATGAGGAGCTTGGGCTGTGCCTTGGGTGCACAGAAATCCAGTCTGGATGGACACAAGGAGTCCCCAGTATACATGGGCTGGGCAGGGAGGGATGTCGACATCTCCGAACCCAGCAAAGGGAGCTGGCCTGAAGGGATGCTGCCAGGAGAGCCCCACTGCAACCTCCCACCGATGCAGGCTCCTGCTCCTGGAGAGCCGCTGCAGAGGCACCCTGCAGGAAGTCAGCAGTGAGCACCCCTGCCCACCCCTCCATCTTCACCGTCTATTGCTTGGAGGACAGAAAGAGAAGACAAGGGGAAAGAAAAAGCCTGTTGTAAGAACAAGCCAGAGTCTGGCTGGAAAATTAAGCCCAAGGAAAATGTGAGCAGGTCTATTTTTAATCCCCAGCCCAACACGCTGACAGAGGGGGGAATGCCAAGAAGCCAGGAATGGTGGGGTGTGGGGTTTGCTCAGGGTTACACTGCTGAACAGTGAGCACAGGACAGAGGCAGTGCCACAGCAAGACGGGGCTGTGTGGGCCACACTGATACGGCCCATGCTGGGCTGGGACATGCTGCCCTGACAGTAGGCCCTGCTGCCTTCCTCTGTCCCCAGCCCCTAGCTGGGACCCCCAACCCCATCCTCTGCTGCAGTGGGAGGTTTTCCTTGCTGGGCCTTTCCCACGCCCTATTAACCGCAGGAAAATGGCAGACCAAGGGGTGTCTGGATGGGATTTCAGTATCTCCCAGCCCCATCTCACCTAGGTAGTTGATGGAGAGGTTCAGCTCACGGATGTCGATGTGGACGGAGCCCTTGGGAATCTGGATCACCTCCTCGTAACCTGTGAGACAACCCGGGGCCAGTGAGCAGTGATGCTCAGCCTCCGAGCCCAGAACCAACCCTGCCCTGGGCTGGATGGAGTGCGTGCCACCCTGTTACCCGTGGGTTAAACACTGAACGAGCTGTGGGCAGCGCAGAGGTGTTCCTTCAGTCACCCACTGCAATTAACTGGAGAAAGCACTACGGCCTGCGAGCACGGTGGCTTGCTTGCTTTGCAGTGCAGGCTCTTGTGGTGGGACTGGCCATGCTGGGGAGGTGCTGGGGAGATGGGAACTCCATGGGCATCCCCACAGCCTGGCTTGAGGGCAGCGTGCACTGGGGAGGAGGGAAGGAGCTTGGCACTCTGTGTCAGGGACCTGGATGTCAGTGGTGGCTGGGGCATGGCTTGGTCACTGAACAGGAGCGATTGCCCCCTGCTTGCAGCCTGGTGCTACCCTGTGGGGTGTTTCTCTGGGATATATTCCTGTGTGTCCCCAGGAGCAGGTAAAGTCAAGGAGGGACTTGAGGTTGGGCGACGCTGGCCACGCTGCTTTCTCCCTACCTCCCTCCGGCAGGGACTGGTTGAAGACCCCCTCAACGGTCTCACAGGAGCTGCCGTCTCCCCCGCACACACGACACTTGTCCTCCTTTGAATCAGAGCCCAGGACACGGTCACAGCCCACATGCTGGAGGAAGGAGTAGCAGGGAATTAACCATCTTGATGGGGCCTTGTCCTCCCCACGCTGACCTGCAGCACCCAGGGACCCCATCTCCGGGCTCCACCTCACTCCCCTCCCACTGTACACCAGCTCAGCAACATCACCTCTGCCCAGCCCCATCTTTCTGCCACCCCTCTCCAGGGATGGCCCTGGGGGGGGGTCTCCCTCCAAGGCCAGGGGTAGGCACAGGCATAAATCCTGGGACTGTGGGATAAGGCAGAGGTCACGGTGCCTGTGTTGAGCTGGCGGAGCTGCAGCAGCCCAAGGAGAGCTGTGTCCCTGCAGCACCAGCACAGCGGCAGTGAGCCCATGTGAAGCCCCTGGCTCTGCCCCACAGTATGTGGACTAGCAAGTGGGTCACCAGCACCACTGTGGCTACTTGTGGTGCATTCCTCCTTTTGTTCCACAGTATATTCAGCCCCATAGAGACAAACAATTCCCAGAGACACAGGAAGGGAGACAGAGACAGAGAGGGAGCCTGTCTGCCTGCCTGCTGGGGAACGTTCACCACTCTCACAGCGCTTTCTTATAATTAAAATTTTATAGCCCTCCAGTTCCCATTTCAAGGGAAATATCAAGTGTAAATGCAGAGACCCATCACTAACGCAGGCCAATGTGGCAGCCGGTGCATGGAGAGTGGACAGGCACAAGCCCAGAGATGGATGTGCTCCTGCTCTCACAGGTGAATAGGGTGCCTGTGCAGAGGGGTGCCCCAGCCCGTGTGGACAGGAGACCCCTCCTGCCCGGGGGTCTGCCCTTGCCTCCCCATCCCGAGCCTGTCGCCGACCCTGGCAGCACCTTGCACTCCCCATTGACGCAGATGTCGTTGGAGTCCTGCCGGCATGGTGTCCCATCCACCACGGCTGCGGCTCGTTCTGTGTAGAAGTTGAAACCCTCGGCCAGGCAGTTGAGGGAACAGGCTTTCACACCCCCTTGGAAAGAAGCAGAGGTTCAAATGATGCCGCCAAGGAGAGAGAGGAAAGATGTGGAGAGCCAGACCTGGATAAGGGCTGCCTTACCCTCGGCCTCCCCATGCCTCCATCCTGTGCCTTGCCCACTGCACAGCTCCAGGTACCCAGGAGGGTGTCCCTGACGATAGGAGGGACCCAGAGAGGGACCCAGGCACCCTTCTTATTGGTCAGCACCGAGTCAAGATCCTTGAACTGGACACCGACACATGGTGAGACACTGTCCCTTCTGCACAGCCTGGGAAACATGGCCTGTATGTGGCAAGGAAGGAAACAAACTGACTTGTTCTTATCTGGTGTTGGTCACTCCTGGGTCTCCTGGCACTTCAGAAGGGCTGTCGACATCTCTGTGTCCATTTTACAGACAGGGAAACTGAGGCAGCAGCTCTTAAGTGACTTGTCCGAGGTTTTTCAGCTAGTATACCAGAGCAACCAAGTTTTTCAGCTCCTAAACCAGTTACTAGGCCAGAGCAACCATTTCTTTCTGTTCAAGGCTGATGGACACTGAATCCTTCATAGCAAAGACAACAGCAGCATGAGGAAGGAGAAGGATGCTCAAGTTACAGCTAAAATACCTGCTTCCCAACACCCTTTGCCAAATCACAATCTAAGGAACAGAGGCTGAATACCTGGATATTGGCTTATGGCACCTGGGAGCTGGACATGGGACTGGTTATGGAAGGAGACACCTGAGTAGAGCACTTTCCTGCCCCCTATCATTGGATTTTATCAAATGCTGGTGCAGAACATGGCATTTGCTGCCTTTACTAAGCACCCCAAGGAGACCCAACAGCCTCATGACCCTGGCAGAGGTGCATGCCTGAGCTGTGACAGTTTGCTCCTGCAGGCAGTGGCAACAGTGGTGAGCCCTGTGCCAGAGCTGGGAAGCACCTAGGACTGGAGCAACCAAAATCTGCAAAACTTATAACTTGATTCAGCACATCAAAGGGCAGACGGAGGGGGGGGTTGGGCACACAGCTGTGCCTGGGAGCACCCGAATGCAGCTGGGGGGAAGAAAGAGCAAAGCAAGGACAGGGAGAAACAGGAGGAGACATGAGAGGGGAATTCAGCAGCTTGGAGGCATGCTGATCAGCTGGATGCCTGGGCAAGCCCCTAGAGAAGGCGCTAAGTCTACCCTCCTTTTTGAGAGCCAACCCCCTCCGCAGCCCCCCGGGATCTCCTCTGCCTGACCAGGGAGCTCCAGGGCCACCGAGGGGGCAGTGCATGACCCTGAAATGCCCCAGCCATCTAACCACGGTACGCTTGGACCCCAGGTCTGGTGCAAAATATCACCAGCCAGATAAGAAAACACAAGTCACGAGGGACCTATGCTGGCTGCGGGATCTCCCAGCTTGGAGAGGCCGTGCCGGAAAATCCAACCAGCAACTGCACACCCTGAGCGTGCAACTGTCCCACCAGCCCGGGAGCCAGGCTTGTGCTGGCTCTTCCTGAGATGCAGCTGTGATTTAGCCAGTGCTTGCTGGCTCGGGAGCATCTCTCCGGCTGGTGGCCTTGTCGCTAGCAGCACTTCATCACACGCGGGACCATTTGTCCCTGCCCGCACACAGCTCGCCGAGGCCACACTCTCTCTTGCCATCACTGGAGTGCAGGACAAACTGTGCAATGAAACAGAGCTGAGAAACAGCCAGAAACTTGGGCTTTCATTTCAAGGCTCTCAGATGGGTTTGCTAAGCTGTTCCCATGCACTCCCTATTCCCTTCCTTGTCTCCCACTACAAGGAAAAGAGACACCCACTGCAGACACTTTGCTGCAGTTCCCTGGTGTCAGCTAACCCCTGCCACAGGCTGTTTCCACCTTGCTTCCAGCTCTGGCTCCATTTCAGTGGCTCCTAATCAGGTGCAGGATCCTCCTTTTTTATTATAACTCCCCACAACAGCTGCCCCACGCTCAGGTTGGCACCCAGCCTCCTCCAGCAGCAAGCAGCCCCGAGTGTAAAATTGTCACGGCCTGGGAAGAGGAGCCCGTGGGGAAAACTGGAATGAAAAACACAACTGGAAGGAGGAAAAAAAAAAAAAAAAGAAAAGAAAGAGGGAAAATAAAAGATTGGGGACTGGTGGCAAGAAGCCAAATTTCTTCCTTTGCCTTAAGTGCCCTGACTTTGTCACAGGGCTGCAAAAATGCTGCGAGTGCATAAACTCGCAGAGCCAGGGGTGCTCATGAAGGTTTCCTCATTGCTCTCCCCTTGCCAGAGCCCAGGAGGATTCATGTGTGCACACATGTGTGCATGTATGCTTAAATCCTTAATGATTTAACCTCCTTTCGAAGTGAGATCAGCAGAGAGGGAGGAAAGTGCACAGAAGAGAGCAAGCCCTCCATGCTGGGACAGTTGCTCTGGTCCCAACCCATCACTGGCAAAGACCCATCACTGCTAATGGATAACACTGCCCTGTGTCCTGGTGGCTCTGAGCATCTTGTATGCACAGAGGGAGCCTGGGAAACAGCCACTGAGCAGGGGGAACTCAGCACCCATCACCGTCCTGCCTGCAAGTGCTGACAGCGGGTGCTGGACTTGGGAGACCATGCATGAAGCTGGGACTTCGGGCTCCGGTGGTCATGCTGTCACCCAGCTCCTGCTCCACGTGGGACGAGTCTGGCTGGCTCTGCCCATCTAGCCACTTAGGACAGGCTGGGGGATTTCTGCCCTTAAAAGAAAAAGTCTTATGGAAGAGAAATAGGGAGAGGGAGAATGAAGGAGGAAGTGGGAGAGAGAGGGATGACCCTGCACTGGTATCTGCATCCTGACTGCAGCTGCTCCTGCGAGCCAGCTGGGCCACTGGAGTTCAGGACCAGTCCCCAACACACCATCCCTGGTGACAATTTACAGGCTGCGTTTGCCCTTGGCAGCCAGGTCACCCTCCCACTGAACAGAGGAAAGGGGGGCTGGTATCACTGCCCAGCATCTCTTCGGAACTCGACTTTCCTTAGCACTCAGACAGCCAAGAGGTACTCAGGTGGTTGGGGTGTCACCCTGTCCTTCTTAAGGTGGTTCCTTAAAAATGCACCATTCTAAAGCCTTAGACCAGTGACAACTGTGTGTCCCCACGACAGCAACACTGACCACAGCGACATGGCCAGGGTGAGCTTTGGACCCCAAGAGGATCCTTTGAAACACCACAACACGCCTTGATGTTCCTGAAGATGGGGAATTAAGGACCATATTTTCACCAGCAACCAGCATCCATCCCACCATCTCCCAGCATGCGAATGGTTTGGTGGGACTTGTGCTTTTTGGGGTGGGAACCTTAGGCCTGGCAGAGCAAGGCAGCACTCTGCACCCTACCAGGCTGGCTCACTGCTGCCAAGCAATACCCGCATCTGCAGGATCCTCAGCACAAGCCCCGTGGGGCATTTGGTAGTGGAAGGCCAGGAGAGGCTCTACGGTGACCTTTGTCACCGGTGAAAGGTGGGTCCACTGCCATGGGATAAAAACCCACTTCCACAGAATGAGTGGGACCCCCTCAGCCTGCCCACTGCCTGGGGAATGTTACTAACTGACTGGGAAACGAGCAGCAGATAAAACCATAAAACCCCCAAGAGCACAGGGTCTGCTGTATTGCTGTGCAGGTCCCCAGCCCCCTGACCCCAGAGAGGCGAACTCCCCGGCCAGGCAGACAGCCGGCCACACTTCGCTTTGGGGCAGCAACAGCCAGGTCTGCTGTGGGTACTCCTTTTAATATTTAATATAGCTATTAAACTAGAACAGAATATAGTATTTTCTGTTGGCTACGCGGTGCCTCAGAGGATGTTTTGTTCCTCCTGCCTGCTCTGTCCCATAGAGGAATTAAAGCGCATTATAATTTATGATGAGCAATCTCCTGTTTTCTGCAAGCCTCTGCTCCTCCCCATCCCTCTCCCAGCTCCATGGGCTGCTTCACTCTCCCTTGGCTCTTGCATCCGCCAAGAGCAAAATGAATAACTAAGTGAATAAAGCAAAATAAACAAACAATTAAAGCCGCATTCCACGAGGTATCTGCTGACTGTTGAGCTCTGAAAGGCTGAGCTCAGCGCTTCTCACTGGGGCTGTGCCTTGAGATCCCGGGGTCTGGACTCCAGGACCATTATAAATCACCACTAGGAAAACACACCATACCGGCCCTGTGCAAAACCCAACCCCAACTTGCTGGTGACCTGGCGGCTGGAGTCAGGCAGGTGGCTCCTTCCCTTTCCAAACTCCCTGTGGGATCAGTGCCTTCCCCTAACCAAGCCAGTGGGGTAACTCCTTGTCTTCAGGGTGGGGGTGCTCTATGCCTGGGACATTTCCCCAAAATACCATGGGGCTGGCGTCTTACGGGCAAATGGCTCAGCCAGCCCTGCATGACCACACATTTTGGCAAGGGGCAGCTCCGGGGTGCAGTGCCAAAGGCAGTGGCTGAGCTGAGCAGGGGAAGAAGGTCAGCAGATGGCCAGGGTGGTGAATGGCTCCCAAAGCAGGGAAACATGCCCAAAAGCAACCTGAAGGGCAGATATGCTGCAGGGCAGACTGCCTGGGACGAGGCTGCCAACAAGGATGGATCCCGGGGGGCTGCTTGTGCCAGCAGGAAAGGAGGGACTGACACCCGCCACCCCAGCGCTCTCTGGGCATCACTGGAAGAGCCCAGAAGGGAGTGAGAAAGACAGCAGACAGCCTTCATTGCCTACCTGATGCTTGGGCAGAGGGGCCTGATAGCACAGGGGCTACAGGGGAAAACACAGGTCCTGACTGCAAAACACCTGTGGCAAGGGGAAGCCAAGAGGGGGTCATTCCCTGGGGGTCTGATCTGTGGGTGGAGGTGGAAGGGATGCTCCCCACCTCCTCCCCAGATGCACCCCTGACACCCAAACAACACCAGAAAGCACAAAATGCTGCAGGCAGGTGAAGAGGCGAGTACATGTGCTGCTGAAGTCATAGTCACAGAATTGCAGAAGGGTTTGGGTTGGAAGGGACCTTCAAAGACTGTCTAGTCCAACTCCCTCTGCCATGGGCAGGGACACCTCCCATAGACCAGGTTGCTCCAAGCCTCATCCAGCCTGGCCTTGGACACCTCCACAGCTTCTCTGGGCAACCTGTCCCAGGGCCTCCCCAGTCTCATCATACACCTTATGTCCACCCTAAACCTACCCTCTTACAGTTTCAGACTGTTGCCCCATGTCCTGTCAGTACAAGTCTTGGTAAAAAGCTTCTCTCCATCTTTCTTATAAGCCCCCTTTGTGTACTGAATGGCTGCAGTCAGGTGTCCCCAGTCCTTCCAGAGCACCCCCACACAGGCAAAGATGTTTGTAGGTGGGGGAAACAGTCATGACACCTCACCACCTCCACGGTCCAACTGATCTGAGGGTCCTGTGTGGACAGCCCATGCTGCAAAGAGCTAATCCTGCTAATCCCAGCAGGAGTCACCTGCTGCCAGGCCCCAGGCAGGTGGGGGTCAGCATACATGATTTCTCAAGAGCCAGGAGACAGGTGCTCTCCTGGCCAGGGCCTTGGCTCCCAGAATGCACTGAGGAGCTGCAGCTTCCAGCACCTCTCTGATCTTATGAACGTGCCTCAGTTTCCCTGCCTGGGTCACCACAGAGGAAGACAGTGATTCCCTTTGACACTGAATAAACAAAACATAACCGCTAAACAGCACAGCTCTTCGTGCCTATTACCCACAGCCAAGCTGGAGAGCTGAGACAGGGCACTCCCAGACCCCTTGAAGAAACAATTGTGCCAACACTCAGAGCCTCCTGGGAAGGGGACAGGCTTCATCACCTTATTTTATGGAAGAAGAAGCTGAAGCAGTGACAGAGGAAGGGGCTTTTTTTGAAAGTCAAAGCAAAAATCAGTGTCAGGGCCAGATTACAATTCAAGGGCCAATATTCAGCTGGCCAATTGTCCCCTGGACTCAAACCACTGGGCCACGGGGAAGAGAGAGGTCCGAGCAAGGGCAGATCCAGCCCGCGGCGCTGTCTTCCACCTTGGCATTCACTGGGGCCTTTGTGTGACTTACTGCTTTGCAATTTTATTACATTTTTATTGATCCATCCCCTGCAGCCTCAGCACATCTGCTCCAGCTGCAGGAGCCTGCTGGGAGGTGTGCTTATTTACACAGCTGCGAAGGATTTCCCCAGTCAAGTTCATTAACTACATGAAGGAGACGCACTGTTCCTTCTCATTATTAAGAGATTTCTGTCACAGAGGCCTCCTCCTGCCCCCTCTCCTTGCTAGACACTTCTGCAGGACACAGGAGGACTGACCTCAGGAAGAGGGGAGTGCTGCTCTTTGGAGGATCCACCACTTCACATCCTTTCTGCCCATGCAGGAGCGGGAAGCTTTACCTGCCCGTGCAGGGAGGGCTGCCCTGTTCTCTACCCACTCCCAGGTACCAGACACTAACAACGCCCTTCTCTTGAGACTTGAGGAAAGAAGCTCAACAGGTCCAACGCTGCTGGAATTGTTTCTGGCAGAGCAATGAAGTTACAGGGCAATTGCACAGGGGTAGGTGACCTGGGACTGGGGGCACGGCAGGATGGTCATGGGCCAGTGCTGGGGGAAGCTGCCTGGAGGGATGCACTTCGATCCACAGTCATGCGAGAGGGAGGCAGCATGGCTCAGGAACACGGAGTGGGCAGCCTGTGGGACCTGGGCCAGCGGAGATGGTGAGTAACTGCCTACCAGACAACTTGGAACACGAGACCTGTCCCTACTGAGAGTGGGGGAGAGCAAAGCCCTGCACAGCCCTGCTCCAGTTCTGCCTGAGCCAAGGGTTGCTCAGCCCAACCCCAGCACTCACCTCCACGGTACGTCTTCCAGGTGTAGTACTTCCCACGGAAGGGGACGTTATCGAATTCAGCACACTGCAGCTCTCGGAAGTCTTGGGAGCCCGGCGGGCAGTCCTGTGGTCACACAGCCAGTGATCAATGCGTGGGCAGGAGCAGCCTGCCTTATCTGCTGGGAGGGCAGGAGCTCCTACAGGGCTCCCAGCTGCAACTAGCACCAGCCCTTCAAGGAGATGGACACCAGCCCTGACAACTGGACACTGCTACAGTATAGCAGGGGCATCCTTCCTGCAAAGCTAGACACTGTTTGAAGACTAAAGGCACAATCCCTTGGGCCCCAGCTGGTCAGTCTGCAGATGCAATACTTGCTCTTGCGAGCAAACCTATAAAACCTAGGTGTAAAGCCCAGGGGAAGTGGGGAGCCAGTGGGGAGCCATCTATTTTCCTCACTCCCAGCCTGTGGATGTTAAAGCTACCATTTACCAGGTCCAAAGCTTCACTGAGCTTCCTGGCAGCACAGTTATTTCTCTGCTTCCCTTGAGGTTTAACACTCAGCTCTGAGAAGCAGGGTGCTATGCTGCATTTCATGAGTTGCTCTCACCTGACCAGGCCTGCACTTGCAGCTTTCGAAAGGCAACCACTGTCATGTCAGTGCTGGAAGCCTCTGATCCCTCTGATCTCTCCTCCTCTCCCTAGTTATCTTTTCGGGCCCTTTCTTGATGCTGAAACCCCGCAGGTACGTACCGCCCACCTGCCCTCTGAGCCAGCTCACAGCCAGTGCGGGCGTGCATGGTCCTGCTTGGCTTTCCCCACTGCAGGATTGCTGCCGGCATAGCGCAGCTCGCCCCCACCCAGTCGCCTCCTCCCATGGGTCCCATGGCTGCACGTAACACCCCACATCCGTGTGGAGAGGGCTCATCCCCACCTCCTTCCTGTGATACCGCGCTGCCTGCCCTACCAGCAAAGCCCTGCTAGCCCACTGCTGCTTCTCTCCCCGAGCCCGGCACTACTCACGTCAGTGTTGCAGGACCGGTATCGCTTCCGCTCTCCCAGGCAGTACTTTCCTCCAATGGTGGGCCTGTCAAACCAGGAATGAGATGGGAAAACCAGCTTAGGGCAGGGAGCCATGTTTGTGGCAGGCAGTTACCCTAAGTTTGCAGAAGCACAATGGCTTTTCCCCACCCTGCTCCACTGCAAGGAAGGACCCTGCCTGGAGGAGCTACTGTATAAGTGCAGTCCCCCAGCAGACCTCACACGCTCAACTACAAGCAAACAGTGGAGTTGTACAAGTGGCTTTGGGTCTGTGGCTGCAGAGTCAACACCAAAGCAAGGCCCTGAGCTGCTGTGAAAGCAGGACATGGGAATTTGCCTGCAGGAGCCAAGACCCTCCTCGGAACTGAGCGCAGAGCTGCACGGATGCCTGGCTGCTGCCTTCCCCATTGACCCGAACAGCAATGCCGTACAGCCAGGACAAGGCAGGGCCACGCCAACACAGCCACACATGTGTGCACCTACCGAGGGCTGTCGCAATGGCGAACAGATGATGATACCCCTCCGCCGCACGTCCTGCTGCACTCTCCCCAGGACGACCAGGCTCCCCAGGCACCATCCACGCCCTCTGGTCGGGTGCCGAAAGGCACACACTCCCTCTTGTAGCACCACTGCAGAAAGACAGAGCTTTAAGCACAGTCACCTCCTCCCAGAGCTCTCCCTAGCCTCCATTGGACATGGCAGTGAGTTCAGGGCTGGTTTGACGCTGTGAAATCTGAACTCGAGCTGTGCTGGCCTTGGAGCCAAGTTGTCCATTGCAGAGAGCATTTGTCTCTCCCCTGGCACTCTCTCCTCTGAGTCACACTGTCACCATCTGTACACACTGCATACTCGGGATTCGCAGGGAAGCTGGGACCAGTGTCCCCCACTCCCAACCCCCTGTGTACCATCCTGTGGGGCAGGCAGCCACAGACAAGTGGGTCACATCCCCACTTGTCCTCTAAAGGGGTCCTGGGCACCTGGGTCAATCAGAGTGACACATGTTGCAAACAGGGACACGTAAGAGCACAGATGTCGCTGCCTATACAAGCATGTGCCAGGTGGGATTTGAACCGGAGCTGCTACTGCTGGGCAGCAGGGCCAGTATCCCAGCGGGCATGGACATCTCCACAGCCAGCTGCTCCCTCCCAGGACAGAGTGAGTTTTGTATGTGTGCTGGGAAATCAAGTCGCAGTTAATGTGTTAAAATGACCTGATCTACAAGTCCATGTTAAAATAAAATTTTGATTCTAATAACAATGTCATTGTGTCACTGTTCTGCCAAGAATCCTTACAGAATCCGCCTGTCCCCATCCTACTGGGTGACAGATGCTCATGGAAACTTGCCTATGAAATATTTCCCTTGGACCTGGAAAGCATCCTGCACCCCTGGAGTCAACAGTGATGCAAGGAGCAGGACACTGCCAGACCCGCTGCCTTTCTCTGGGCATGGTGCCGGACACCATGCCTCAGGGACTGAGATAATCCCAGGAAGGAAGAAACCACTGTGCACTCCTTCCAGGGGCTGATAACCCACCCTGGAGCTGCTGGCATGGCCTCTCCTGGCTTCTGAGCCAGGCGCTCCACAGGCAGCACAGCCATAAGGGAAAAATGAACCATGGCCTCCCAGGACACTTAGTTAGCGACGTCCTTCCACACCAGTGCCTTTCCATAGGTGTGATCCCATGCAGAGGAGATGCTCTGCAGGCACAGCCTTTCCGTGGTCCCTGCTGATGCTCCAGATTGGAGGTACTGAGGCTGCTGCTTCTGCAGGCTGGGCCCAGGCGCCTGACCAGCCCCTGAAACTCTCCTCATGCACTCAGGGCTCCTGAAAGCATCAGTGGTGGGCTCTGCCCTTGCATCCTGCCTGCTGGGTGTAGACCCTGGCTCGCTTTCCTCTGGCAAGCACAGATGTGTGCTGGCTGCAAGACCAGATATGAGGTGGTGGCGTGGGGAGAGGGAGGATGCATGATGAAAGGCATCCTCACTGGGTGCACTGACCATTGCCTGTGTAACAAGTGCTTGTTAATGGAAATTTAAAAATAAAAGGAAAAAGAAAACCAGAACAGCAAGCCAACGAACCCTCTGAGGGCACCCCTAAGGCAGCAGAAACTACCACCAGATCCAGCCTGAAGCCACCCACCGTGTTCTTGGGGTAAGACAAGTGAAGCCATAACAATCACAGTGGATCAGTTTGCAAAAAAAAAAAAAAAAAAAGGAAATTTGGGAGGATGAAACAACCAGAAATCTGGGATGTGGGCACAGCCACCATCCATCAGAACTTGGCTTAGTCTTCCCCCACCCTGCTTCTCCAGTTGGGTGGCAGAGCACAGAAACTCACCCTATCTCTCCTTTAATCCTGCATATCTTTAATAGCTCCTACGCCCTGATCCTTCCCTCTGGTCTCGCCAGAAGGGAGAAGCCAGGGCAGACCTCAGATTGCTGCTGCAGTCACAGGCGGAGGTCTGAGGGATCACCCGGCTGGCAAGCACAGGGGCCGCCAGCCAGGAGCTCCAGCTGGTGAAGGTGCAGAAACAATATAAAGATGCATCTTGTATTACCCAAGGATATCAGATCACTTCTGAAGCACAAATTAATACAAAAGGACAAACTGAAGCACAGGAAGATACTGGGGGTTCGAGCTGACTCAGTATTTTCACTGGGAAAAGCTCCCATGAGTCCTGGGAGCCGCGACTGCTTGTCACTTCATTTCTCTTAGGACTTTTGAAGAACCTTGGTTAAGAAACAATGAGTAAGTGGGGGAAGAAGAGATATTTAAAAGTGGGAAAAACTGGTAAAAAAAGACGACTCATGCAAAAAATCACCATTGTATATGGTGAGTCTCCAGCAGCAGGGATGTGCAGCCCCAGGAATGGTCTACTCCTTTTCAATCTCATTTCCCGCAGAACTAAGATGACTGTTCGAAAAGAATAATGCATTTGACAAAGCCATCCTATTTCTTGCACATCAGCTTCTCCAGCTGCTTAAGGACTTGGAATTATTCTTGAATTTCTTGGGAATGATTTTCCCTCTAGTGGAAAAACACGCCCATTTAATGGAGAATGTCCCAGTCCTGATTGTCCATTGTCCCAACTATTATTCAGTTTGTAAAGGCACTTTGTTTTAATGGTGCTACACACTCACTTTATATTGGTGCAAATGGGTGTAGGAGATGCAGGGAATAAAGTGATATGAACAATCAAGTCAAAATTCAAATTATATGGTCATGAGAAATCCTACCCTCTTCTCTCAGATGAATCTGAAAAATGGAGGTTTCATCACATTTAGCCTTGTGAGACAGCTTTTCACAAGTTCCTCTGAAAGCATCTTACCAACCCATTGTCCCTCCTGGGGAAACAGGGGCAAAAATCCCTTTCCTTGGGACAGGCCAGAGACCTCAGCAGACCAGAGAACAAGATGTTCACCTAAAGCATACGGCACAGCTTCAGGTCCCCTTTCTGTGCCTCCTAGGTGAGACCAAGAAGCTCACTGGAGCAGGGACTTCCTATTCTGCATTTCCAGCAATATGAAAGATGATCTGTACTTCAGGGTGATTATGGGCCCCTGGGCTCCTTGGCACATCCCAGCCTCCCTCTGAGACAGCAGGCAGGGTGGAGGTGGCTCCAGGCTCTGGGAGGCAGGAGAGGGCAGGATGGTATGTGGTCTTAAATCAGCTCCACACTCACCAACACAAATAATAATCATGGTTATCGCTGAAAGAGGGATTTAACCACTCACTGTCAACATGCTATGGTGCCCTGGGCTTCCTTACCCCCTTTTCAATGGTGTTGGTTTGGCATATGGTCCCCTCAGCAGCAGGGATGCTGTTGGTTATGCAGCGGTTGCTTTTACTCAGACACCATAACTCACTGCAGACTTCCTGGAAAGAGTGAGATTTTGGGGGAGAGAGGGGGAGGGAGGAAGAAAGAAACAAAGAAACAAAGTCGAGATTAGGATTCGCTTGTGCTAGGGGGTGCTAGGCTGAGGCAGCACCATGCTGGTCACTTAAGAAGCACCAGCTGGGCTGGAGGACAGGGACAGGAGTGTTTTCAGCATGGTGGGGGGAAAATGAGATCAAATCTTGCAAGGTGTTGCCAGCTGCAGACACCCCAAGGTCACTGATAGCTCACCCCCTTCTCTGGACTAAGCCTAAGCACTTGACCTGGGGCTGGGGTTCTTTGGATTTGTAGGTTTCACTGCACTCAGGTGCCAGAGCCGGCTTCCCAGCCAGCCTGCACAGCCAAACCTGATCTTTCTGCCACAGAGAACACATCTCCTTGGACATCCTGATGAGTCCTGAGCTAATCCCACTGTGCTCCACTTGACCCTCTCCCGATGGCTAAGGGATGTTTTCCTTTTAGGGTCTGTGCAGTGAAGGCCAAGCACAAAAGCCCATTCCTAGCACCCCCCTAGGCCACGTGGGTCCAGATCTGCCACATGGACCTGGATCCGCCTCTGTGGGAAGCTGGGACTCCCCAGGAGCATCCATACAGCACATCTCTCATCTCCTGGTGGATGAGAAGCTGAACATGAGCCGGCCGTGTGCACTGGCAGCCCAGAAAGCCAACCGTATCCTGGGCTGTATCCAGAGCAGCGTGGCCAGCAGGGCGAGGGAGGGGATTCTCCCCCTCTACTCTACTCTTGTGAGACCCCACCTGCAGTTCTGTGTCCAGCTGTGGAGCCCTCAGCTTAAGAAGGATATTGACCAGTTGGAGCGAGTCCAGAGGAGGCCTCGAAGATGCTCCGAGGGCTGGAGCCCCTCTGCTATGAAGAAAGGCTGAGGGAATTGGCCTTGTTCAGCCTGGAGAAGGGAAGGCTCCGGGGAGACCTTATTGCAGCCTTCCAGTACCTGAAGGGGGCTACAAGGAAGCTGGGGGGGCGCTTTTTACAAGGGCCTCTAGTGACAGGACAAGGGGTAATGGGTTTAAACTGAAAGCGGGGAAGTTTAGATTAGATATCTGGAAGAAATTCTTCCCAGAGAGGTTGGTGAAGCACTGGAACAGGTTGCCCAGAGAAGTTGTGGGTGCCCCATCCTTGGCTGTCTTCAAGGCCAGGCTGGATGAGGCTGGGAGCAACCTGGTCTAGTGGAGGGTGTCCCTGCCCATGGCAGGGGGGTTGGAACTGGATGATCTTTAAGGTCCCTTCCAACCCAAACCATTCTATGGTTCTATGAATCTGTGATTTCTGCTACAGGAATGCACTGCAGGTCACGGTGTGACTACCTTGTGTACTGGCAATCTCCAGCCAGTCTTGCAGTCCTAAAGGGAAGACTTCTCTGGAAGACTTAGAGCTGTTTTCAGAATAACCAAAATAATCCCAGATACCGAGCTAGCCCTTAAGCAGCTCCAAAGTGAGCACTTCTGTTCTCCACCTCTGCTAGGTGCAGTTGGGTCCACTGTGTGATACTGGGCTGAGGACTCCAGACCTCTTTCCAGGAGGTTTCCTGAGCCACAGATCTGGAGCTTCAGCCCATTCTGACCTCTCAGAGTGTCAGCAGACAAAACGCTTCCCTTGGCTGTTGCAGAACCCACCCAAAAGTTAGGTCCACAACAGAGACTCTGCAAAATTGTCACAGCTGCTAAATCAGAATGTCCAGGCCCTTTGAACTTACTCTGTCACTAAATCAGCCAGCTGTACTTCAACACCTGCAAACTGCAAAGCAACGCCCAAAATCCAGAGCTGAGTTTCCTGCAAGGTCTCCATCCTGCTCCTATTCCTACTGAAACAAGCCTATGGAAAACTTGCTGCTTTCCACAGAGCAGCTTGCTGTGACTTAGATTACTGAAATAATACTGAAAGTATTAAACAGGCTCACACTGTCAAGGAAGGGAACTGTCTTGAGATGTGACAGCAAAGCCCGAACAGCTACGGCTGCTGCCAATGTGCTCCCAGCACACAGTGCCATTGGTGCCATTGGTGCCGGTGCCATTGGTGGTGCACACCAACAGCGCAGCACGGGCTGAAGGACCCGACGTGATCTGCGCTGCATGCTCTGGTGCCAGTACAACGACCACCTGGCCTCCTGCCTGCCCTTATGGCAGCCTGACCTACAAGACAGCTCCCACGGCCACCTGCCTCCAGTCAGGCAGTAGCCTGTTCATCAAGCCTCCGGGCTTGGCACAGCCTTCCAACAAGGCATTCCTCCACCCACCAAGGGCTGTGGTATGAACAGTAACCCATACCCCCCGCAAGACAACTGGCTCAGCGCCTTGGAATCCTCTGTGCTGGTACCAAGGGGGGCGAAAAGATGAGCTTGGGATTTCTCTGCTTCCCTCCTTTTCCTGGGGTTGTGATGGCAGAGTGCCACAGGGCAAGCCAGCAAAGGAAACAACTGCATAGTCTGCGCTGAGGACTGCAGCTCTGACACACAAAGGGATTTCGGTTCCCAACTTCTTCACCAAAGCCCAGCTGCAGCTGGATTTAACCACTGAAAGGAGAAAGTCTCTCCCACCTTCAAAAGGCATCTACCCCTCCATACTGCTCTTGCTGTGACAGTATACTGTTGGGAAGCAGCAGCTCCTACCCCTCTGTACTGATCTTGCAGAGCCAGCATAGCTACTGGGAAGTAGGAGCTTCTGTACAGTCTCTTCTCTCTGTGTCACCAAGGAAGAGAACTTCCCTGTTTCAACCAGCGACATGTGTTTGCTCCATCCTCATTATACCTATTAATCACCCGCTCTGTACTGGCATGGAGGAAAGGATGCTGCCGGGCTTGCACCATCACTCTGGAGTCTGCTTATATGGGGCACGGGATGGGTGGACTTAGACATTTACCGAGATTTATCTGCACACACTTGAGCCCTTATGCCCTTTGGGTTTCTCCCACACAGCTCGCAAGACAAGCTGTGCTAGAAGGGTCACCACAAGGACATCTTGTGCTTTTGTGATCCTTGTGTACACAGGAAGTGTCTGCCTGAGTTAAAAATTAGCTGGGAAACAGGTAATGTAAATGCAGAAAGTTTCCATTCCACTGCCTCTGGCTCAGCTGAGGAGGGGCACAGACCACAGTTGGTGGCACCTAAGATCAGATACCATGACCACATCATTCAGACACAGACCTCCTGCTGCCATGTCCCATGGGCTCTGGACCCCTGGGCTACACTGAAAGACAGCACTGGACTAGGGAGAGACAAACTTTGCCCTTTGTTACCCAGGATGAGCTGGTGAGACCACCAGGAGATGGTTTAGTGTTTAACCATTCTAAAGAGATGAACACCCAGAGTGATAAACTGGTTCCCATTGGGTCACTTCAATGGCAGCATTTGGCTTGTATTTCACAGATTCACACAGGTTCACAGAGTGGTAGGGGTTGGAAGGGACCCCTAGAGATCAACCCCCCTGCCAGAGCAGGATCACCTGGAGCAGATCACACAGGAACAAGTCCAGGCAGCTTTTGAAAGTCTCCAGGGAACCAGACTCCCCCCCTCTCTGGGCAGCCTGTCCCAGGGCTCTGTCACCCTCACAGGGAAGATTGGTTTCCTCATGTTCAGTTTGAACCTTCTGTTTTCCAGTTGATGGCCATCGCCCCTCGTCCTGTCACTGGACACCACTGAGAAGAGCCTGGCCCCATCCTCCTGACACCCACCCTTTAGATATTGATAAGCATTGATAACGTCCCCCCTCAGCCTCCTCTTCTCCCAGCTGAACAGCCCCAGCTCTCTCAGCCTTTCCCCATATGGAAGGTGCTCCAGGCCCTTCCCCATCGCACTGGCCCTGCGCTGGACCCTCTCCAGTAGCTCCTTGTCCTTCTGGAGCTAAGGAGCCCAGAACTGGACACAGCACTCCAGGGAAGGCCTCACCAGCGCAAAGTAGAGGGGGAGGATAACTTCCCTTGACCTGCTGGCCATGCTCTTCTTAATGCACACCAGGATGCCATTGGCCTTCTTGGCCGCAAGGGCTCACTGTTGGCTCATGGTCATCCTGTTGACCACTAGGAACTCCACTAAAACCACTAAGACACTAGGTCCTTTTCCCCAGAGCTGCCCTCCAGCAGAACAGCCCCCGCCCTGTACTGATCCATGGGGCTGTTCCTCCCCAGATGCAGCACTTTACACTTGCCCTTATTGAATTGCATTCGATGTCTCCCCACCCAGCTCTCCAGCCTGTCCAGGTCCCTCTGGACCGCAGCACGGCCTTCTGGTGTGGCAGCCACTCCTCCCAGTTTGGCATCGTCAGCCAACTTGCTGAGAGGACATTCCATCCTTTGTCCAGGTCATGGATGAATATGTTGAATAGTGCTGGCCCCAGCACTGACCCCTGGGGGATGCCACTACCCACAGGCCTCCAACTAGACTCTGCCTGATTGACCACAGCTCTCTGAGCTCTTTCCTCCAGCCAGTTCCCAACCCACCTCACCACCCAGTGGTCCAGTCCACGCTTCCTAAGTTTGGCTATGAGGATGCCATGGGAGACTGTGTCAAAAGCTTTGCTGAAGTCAAGGCAGACCACACCCACTGCCTTTCCCTTGTCTATCCATCTAGTGATGCCATCATAAAATGCTATCATCAGATTGGTCAGGCATGACTTTCCCTTGGTGAATCCATGCTGACTACTTGGGATAAGCTTCCTTTCCATGGCTGCAAGAGAAACTAAACCCTGATCTAATGCTTCCTCCTTCACAGCTTTCCAGGGCTTGGACTGGGGTGGGTACACATACACGTGTGTCCATCAGACGACACAGCTGCCCATGTATCCCACTGCTGGCTCCTCTGTTTTCTCTGAGGTAAGTGGATGCATTAAGGGGTTCAATTAGCCCTTTAGTGCAGAAGCTTCCCCCTCGTCACTATGCTCAAATAGTTGGCAACGTCCAGTACATTAAAAACAGCAAAACATCAGGCTGAGATCCAGGAAGACTCTTTTTTCTCCTAAAACAACCTTTCCTTTCAGTGGTTTCCTGGACTGGGGGCTGACAGCGTGATGGCAAGGGTGGCTTAGGTGGGCAGCTGTCCCTCAGATGTACCTACAGCACATCAACCCACCACACCTGGAAGAAAGACGTTTCTCCTAAGTTTGTGCAAGCAGCATAAAGACTTCTAGAAAGGATTATGAAAAATATGTCTGTGTACAAAGCCCTGCTGAGAGGGGAGCCTGGAGGAGGGACTGCAGTGTGGCTTTCAGCTGCAACCCTGGGACCAGCAGCAGCCAAGGTATCACATAAAGGCAAAGAGATCTCTTTCCATGGGACTGATCTGACTGAAACTGAGTTAGAGTCAACCTCTGTGAATGGGAAACAACCTTCTCTGTCCTTTCACCGGGAAGCAAGGCAAAAAGCTCATAGGGAACATACCAGTGCCTTTCTTTTGAAGCAGGATGGCAAAGCGATGTGGGCAGCAGAGGAACAGCCCCATGGCCCTTTGCCCTTGTAGCCCCTGTCCTCCACCCCCTGGGAACCGATAGTAAAGCAGGAAGGCTCTCTACCCCGTATTTACACTGGCGAGATTTAACTCCGTACTGGAAACGGCACTGCTCATCTGCATCGTAGGCCTGTCCTGGAGCCACTGTTGGGTAGATGAAGTCTTGCTTGGGAGGAGCATTGTTCAGGCATAATCCCATCCCGGAGCTGAAAACAAGAGAAGAGAATCATTGCTCCGAAAGGCTTGTAGGAGAGCGTCGTGGCAGAGGACCAGCAGCGGGCATTCCCAGCTCCGCACAGGGCTGAGCAATCATGTGCTTGACTGCTTTGGGGGGACAACTGTACTGGGCTCCTCTGGGCAAAACTGCTGCTGAGAAAGTGCTCTGAGGTCTTTCTACCCGTGTCCTCAGGGCTGGGAAGCAAGGCTCCTAGGCAACTCTAGTAGTTTTAATCTGAGGGTTTTGCTGGCTATCACCAGCCCTTGGCTGTCCCAAGGGGTTCTGGGGCCATGAGTGGCAGCATGCAGGCAGGTGTGTGCCCAGGACCCTCGTGTGGGCAGTGGATAGGCAGAGGGGCTGCCCTCCCATCCCATGGCTGCAGAGCCCCAGCTGAAAGCAACCGGAGGTGCTGAACGTGGAAAGCCCCTGCTCTCCAAGCCTGTCCTGCATGCCAGGGCTTTGTAGGAGCGTCCAGATTTCGCCTTTCCCTCCCCCTTTCCTTGCTGCTCTCTGAGCTTTCCCTAAATCAAGGCCCCTGTCACCACTCCCCTAGCCCCAAATCCCGGGGTCTTGCACACATCACAGCCCCATCCCGGCAGAGGCTCCAGGGCCACGCTCAAGCAGGGACAGCCAGCATGAACAGTGGAGAGGGCCGACATGAATTTACCGCCCTCTGCCAGCCCTGCCAAGGCCTCAGGGTTATCCAAGGACAAGGCAGCCTCCACTGTGGTGCTTTCCCGGCACTGTCCGAGCAATGTGTCTTGCTGCAGTGCACATCCAGGGGTCATGAGCAAGGAGGGAAAGGTTTTTGCTGTGGCCAAATGTGAGCCACCAGATGTGGGATCTGGTGGTGAACTACGTGGTTTGGCCAAGCTTTGCGAGCACTGGGGCAGGTGGCAGCCCCTGGGGGAGGCTTGCCTTTGCTGCTTCTCTCGCAGCATTACGACAGCAGCATCATGGGTAGAGGTCTGGTATTCAGACTCCCTGGAAACTTCCCTCCACAGTGACCCCCCATGCACTTGCTTCTTCCAATCGTGACTCACGTCCTACCCAGTCCTATTAGGTAGTGTCCTACCAAAAACCTCATCAAAACTGATCCTAACTGCTCGTTTTGTGATACAAACCCTGGGGACTGCATGAACCCCAAACAAGAAGCTCTTTCAAGCTGCAGAGGCATGTTGACAATATTAAAACTCTGGGACTTAGAAACCTAAATCCCTTCTCCTGAATCTTAAGGGTGCTTTGCAAGAAAAACCCCAAACTCCTTCTCCTACATTGCTTGTTCACACTGAAAACTCTCATCCTCCATGTCTGAAGAAGATGCCTACACCATGCAGACCCAGTCCTGCCTCCAGATCCTCCTTCCCCATCACACCAACCCTTATCTGCAATTCCTGGCAGCACTTCAGAAACATCTGAATGCCTCTACATGCGCCTCTACATTTATTTCTGAAGTTTCTGGAAACAGGGAACCTAAACAAAGCTCTCACAGCTGCAAGGTAGATAGGATTAGTATCTTCAGGAGGCAAGCAAACCATGGGAAAGTCTAAAGGAAGGAAGGAAAGCACGTGCCTCTTGGGATAGGATGAGGTGCCAGGAGACAAGACAGAAGGTGCATGGGCTGTGTGCTTTAGGGGCTTTTCTTTGGCTTTACCCACTCCTCACAAGTGACTGAGGGAGGTTGGAGGTGTGCACTGGTTGCGAGGTAGAAGGAAGGGCAAGGTGAGATGTATTCCTTACTCCAGGAAGCTGGTGATATAATCCCTGCTGCATGTGGACCATACAAACGGGTTGGTCTTCATGGTGATGTGAGCAGCCATGAGCTTGGCCGTTTCTTGCCCACGAGAGCCACAGCTGTTGCCAACCCCATCGTGATTCATGCCAAACCTGGAAAGCATCACCAAGGCAATAGAGAGATGATCAGCTGCTGCATTTTCAACACATCTGGATCACCCATAGGAAGGGTTTTTCAGCTTCTATTGGCAGGAACAAACCAACAGAGGCCCTTTCCCCTGACAGCCACTCCAGGGACTCTTCTGGCACAGTACTCACGTGTGGCCGATCTCGTGGGCAATGGTGAAGGCTGTAGCCAGGCCAATGTCCTCATTGATGCTGCAGCTTCGTTCTCGTTCGCACATCCCACCAACGGGGGCCAGGCCTAGGGAAGCCAGATAGAGCTGTCACACAGGGTCAGCACAAAGCATCTGTAGGGGAAATGGGTGGTATGTGGGGACTAAGTGATGTGCCACTAACACTGAGAATGGACTAAGTGATGTGTTTCACTAACACTGAGCATAGCCTGCCGTCACTAACAAGCTTCTTCCCACCGGTTGCACTGGGCTTTGGGAGGGACCTATGGCGTTTATGGACTCTGGGCACCTTGTCACTCAGCACTGTCAACTAACTTAACAATGACAGGCTTGGACTGGATCAAAATCTTCTGAATTTCACATCCAAACCCCAGACTGTACAGATGGGGAGCAGTCCTTATCACAACATGGGCACTGCTGTGGGGGAACCTGAGATCAGCTGTACCAGCACTCGGGCATCTGAACTTGGCCAGAGCATCCTGAACAACCGAGTAAGCCAGGATCCAACCTGATCATCTGTGCTTGGTTCTGGCCAACACCCACCATAATCAGGAATCCAGCTTGACTCTGTCTGAAGGGATGGATCATGCAGAAATGTCCCCTTAATTGTGGTAGCAGATTCCCCCAACCCTCTCCCCATACACTGTGCCACCACCACTGCTTGTGCCAGCTGCATGATGCCAGGGAAGGAACAGTCTCCGTTAAAAGGAACGAATCAAGCAGTCACAGCACCTCCAGCCTCAGCCACGCTCCCAGGCACCTCATCTGCAGCCGCATCAGGTCAGAGATCCACCAACTTTTCCTTTTTAACTGCAGTGATTCAGAGCAGTAATCCCTCCCTGACTGCTTAGTCTAGACCAGGGCAAGACAAATTAGGAGCTACAGCCAGAGAGATCTGCAGGGTCTGTCTGCGTCTAGCAGTTTAAATAAAGAACTCCCTTTATAGTCATCACAAAAAAGTCTTATTTCTCTCTGCTAAGCCAGGAATACTCCACTAGGCTATGGACCAGCCCTAGATGCAAATGGTTCTTAATCATCAGGCTGGACCTGACCCAGGGATATAACGGAGAAGCGTTCCAGAGCCCATTTGTCCTCTGGGTTGCTGCTTTTAGTGTTTACAGAAGTAAGGAGGCTACACAGTCGACTGGGCTGGAAACCACTGGCCTGTTCCTGGCTCTGCTGCCGGTGCTCACGGCAGCGTTAAGCAAGTGCTTCCCCTCTGCCTGCTCACTAGGAAAGGGGGGATGGCACAGCCCGCCCTCACCACACTCCCCAAGATGCATGTGCTGGTGAGAAGTGCTGCCAAAGGGGCAGCAAAATCCGACCTACCCAAGGTGCCACACGGTTTATTCTTGTAGATGCAAATGTCGTATCTGCAAAGAAGAGAAGGCAGCGTTATGAACACTTACAAATTTGGCAGTTCCAAAATAGCACATCTCCATTTTACTCATGTGTTCACATCCAAACCGCTTCAAAACAGCCCATGGAGCATGCAACACTTCTGGAATGGAAAGTACTGACTGTAACAGGTAAGATGCCTCTGATCCGACCTGTACAACACTCACTTTCCCCAGGCTGACTCAGTGTGCGTTTTTAACAATAGCTCCTGTCTCTTAATGATGGGGCAGTCCTGAGTGGGGTCAGAGGTTTGGTTTCAATGAAGCGTGGTAAATCAGGAGGGACAACGCTAATCCAGCCTTGAAGCTCATTGGGTTTGGGTGGGTGGTCCAGCTCAGCTCATTAGCCCCCGGTGCACTCCCAGGAGCCAGCCATTTCTCTCCTGGGAGGCACCAGGCTCAGGGATCGCAGGATGGAAGAGAACAGGACCAGCCTCCTGACTGTAAACTCAGGTCCCTTGCAGCAAATCATATCTAATAAAAATACAATTCTGATTATTTTTTTTATATATAAGGAAAACATTTCAGTTTGAAAACATGTTCCATTTCAAAACCCACTGTGGTTTCATTAAAATGCTAAAGTGACTTTTTTGCCTTTTTTTTTTCCAGTTTAGTTCTTTATTGGGAATTTTCCAAACAAATTCAATATGGGTTGGTTCAAGATGACTCTTCCCTCTGTTCCTGGCCTCGACTTCCAGCCATTGCATCAAGGAATGGGCTGTTTGCACATTGTTAGCCGCATACAGGGAAAAGCTAAACGAGGACAGCAAAGTCAAATGTCCTCCAAACCGAAATGCAGCACCCTCGCAATGGGATGTGGCAGTAGCTCCAAAAGAGACCAGTTTGGGCCAGAGATTGAATATTATCATTTAATTGCAGAGACGAACCGCATGCCCTCCCTGCCTCTGTTCAAACACCTCCTCCAGAAGCTGAGACTCCCAGACATTTGGGACTGTGTAAAACCCAGGCTGCAAGGGCCAAGGCTAGTACTGAAATCTGTGTGGGGTGGGCGGTGGGGGGACTGGCAGCAGTTGGGCTGGGACACCACAGAGCCAGGTTGGGGTGTTGCTCCTTAGCCCTGAGGTGCATGTCAACTGAGTGCGAGCTAGGCCTGGACTGCCGAGGATGCTGACCCTGGTGTGGGTTTGGGGGACACCCGCATGGTGAGCAGGAACATCCAACACTGCTCACCCTGGCAGGCCAACAGGGACCACAGCAGGGAGGAAGCAAGCTGATAGCACACGATGGGTTAAGCATAATATGTTCCTGGTGATGGCTCCTGTCCCTTTGGCCCCTGGCGCTCTCTGGAAGTGTCCAAACCTCTCACCCTTGGCAGGAAACCAAGTGAGTGAAAAACATTTGTTGCTTTGTTTTGAGCGAATACCATTAAAGCCTTTGGAGGCTCTGGTCTGACAAGCTCCTGCAAGAGAAAAAAGCCCGAAGCTCAGCAAGATGTTATCAGGAGATGGGGAATTTATTAGAGACTGGGCCGGAATTGCTGGTGCTGTCCAAGCCTGGTGTAGTCGTTGAGTTGCTTCGGGTTAGCTCAAACATCTGGTGGGAGGCCGAACAACTTGGAGCCGGCGTTTGCGTCCATACGTGTGTGGCAGGAGGGAAGGAAAAGCAGAAGCCGCAGCCCCAGGAGGGTGAAAATCTGGGTCCAGGGGCCTTTCACTCACTCCTCCCCTGGTGCTTGTGGGCTCTCATCTCACAAGCTCCCCAGGAGGGATGCACCACACAGTTCTCATGAGCTCCCTGGAAGGGATCCTCCAGGCTGCACATGATTCCTGCTGCTATCAGGAACTGGAGCAGGAGAGCGGCTCACAGCGCCAACAAAACTGGCTCCCGCTTGGAGGCTCCCCTCTCCAGCACTTTCATTTTATGATTTTCTTCCACCCCACAAGAGGGGGGCAGAACAGGCACAAACAAATCTTGGGTTTGCCTTTGGCTTCTCCCCAGGCTGCTGCTCCTCTGTCCAAGCAGGATCTATGCAGGCACTGGAGAGCCAGCAGCACCGCTGAGAGCTGCCTCTCAGCACCCTCCGTCCCCTCTGTCCTTCCAGCTCTCCCGTCAGCATCCTCTGTCCCCCCAGCCACCCCTCTGTTCCTTCCATTGTCTCTGTCATTGTCTCTGCATCATCTTTCCTTTCGTCCATCCTTCCAGCTGTCGCTCCTGCTGCTCCAGGCTCAAGCACCCATCTATTCTGGCAAGGCTTATTTGTCCTGCATGTGAAGGTTCAGACCCTTCGCCCAGCTCTGGAGGTGTAATTCAGCATCCAGGTTAAGCTGCTGACCTACACTGTTGTTAGAGCTGTGCAGAGATGCAGGCAGGGCAGGACCGCTCTTGTCCTAAGGGAGTTCAGATGAAGTCACTACTACAAGGGTGTCCATCAGCTACCAGGGAGAGAGTCCAGCCCTACAGGTAGGCACCTAAGATGAGGTGAGCCAAATCCCATAATGGCTGGAGGTACTCTGTTGTCATCATGATGCTCAGGCCCCATTTGTATCTTCTCCATTTTTTGCAGCAGGGGCAGATGGGGGTCTCCGTTTCCATAGGATGCCTGATGCTCCATGACTCCAGCGTGGGTTGCCACACATGCCCAACACCACTGTGCACACAGTCATTGTCTTTTGGTGCACAAGTACCTGTGGCTGCAAACTAAGCTCCTTGAGAGCACAACAAAGACTGAGGGAAGACACTGGAGGATGATAACTGTTGAACTGCAGTAATTTGCACTGCTACAATGGAACTGGCAAGTGGCCAGCCTGAGGGACAGCCACTGCCAGACTGCTTGCTGGGGAGCACAAGGGAAGGACGTCTCGAAGGAAACACCTGGACAGAGGCAGAGGAGAGCTGCACAGAGGACACCCCTGGTGAGGACAGTGCTGCCAGGGCCGGGCTCAGCCTTACCTGGTGATCAGCACTGCAGTGTCATGGTTGGCAATGCCATTCTCAGGGATAGCGTTCCCATTGCCATTCCTGTTCACGATGGATTTCTGCCACTTGCAGAAGCTGTCCAGGGATTTCCCGGCATGGTGGTTAATCTCCAGGGTGGGCTGGAATGGAAGCAATATGACAGTGTGTTCCCAGGAAAGCTCTGATATGAAGGCACTGCCTATTCCCATGCCAGAAGAGCACAGACACCAGTCCCCAGTTTTTCATGGAGGTCATGGAGAAGCAAGACTGTAGGAGGACTAAAGCTACTTAAACCTCCCTAAAGCCACCTTAGCATAGAAACAGTCCCCAGAACCCCAGAGCTGTCCTCAGCCAGCCGCCTGAACCCAGTCCCCAGCTGGGAAAGAATGTAGTGCACCCAGCAGACTGCAGTGGAGGGACCTCCCAGGGGTGACATCCAGGGAGAGCACACAAACCCGCAAAGGAAGTGCAGACGCATGGTGGAAGTGGCTCAGCAAAGCCACCTTACCTGATCCTCGGTGAGAAGAATCAGCCGGGTGACCAGGATATTGACAATATTGCCCAGACTCGAGTCCTGGAAAAGTTTGGCAACCTGACCTCCAAGAAACAAGAAAGGACGAGTCTTAAAAATGAGCTCGCTGGCTGGGTGATGGTGGAATCGGCAGGTGAACTGGCATGTGCTGGGCACTCAGTGGAGGGAAACAGCGCTGCTTCGTCAGCGTGGGCTGCAGGGTCTGAACGCAATCCTTTTAGAAAGCAGAAAGGAGTATGGGACTCCATGTTACCACTTGGCTTGCAGAGCCTCCTGAACTGTGTTCAGACCTCGGTGTCTCCTTCCGGGGAGATTCAAGCAGGGAAGCTGACATCCCAGAGCACCTGCTCCTTGCCTGCAGCTCAGGTGGGGAGCCTCATGATCCTGGCATTATGCAGCCACAGGATGAAGCTTTGCTGACTGCCCATTAAGCAGGGAACAGGGAACCACACAGCATCTCTCAGAACTATCTGCCACCACACTATGGGTGTTTTACAGCAGATGAAACAGTTAGAAGTGGCATTGTTTTAAAAATCTGGCATCTGCTTTAGAAATGCAAACAGAGCAAGCCATGAAAAGAGATCCTGCAGAGGACAGGACAAAGAACCATCACAGAGGGGCTTTCAGCAGTTTGATGGATAACTTCCAAGCCTATCTCACCTCACAGGAGGATTCAGCATGGCCAGTTCAGGCTGTTAATGCATCTAGCCTGGTATCCAATGACCCAAATCTGATGCCACAGAGGAAGCTCTTCTGCAGTAACCCAGAGACGTGGGCAGTGCGGTATGGAAGAACGGGGGTATTTCTCCCTACCTCTCATGCTGATCAGCCCCCAAGTGTGAGAGCTCACTGTCCTTATGCTTTCCCATGTGTTTCTCAGCTTGGCAGGCCCTATTTGCAATGCTAATTTGAGATGAGAGATGCTGTTCAAAAAAAGGGCTTTGTTCTCCCAGTCCAGATCTGGCCTGTTACATGGTCAGACAGGCCAGAGTTTACCTCTCCTACAGTGCCTCCCCTATACAACAGAGAGTCCTTGCAGGCTCCAGACTATCCCTGCTCATGAGCAGCAGCTTGTCAGGATTTTTGACCCAAACGTCTTCTTCTGAGGATGGGGACAAGCCACTGCCATCCTGGGACAGATCTGATTTACCCCCTGCATTCCCATCTCACTCGTCTTGCAGGAAAAGCACATGGCACCCTCTGCCAAACCCAGACATTCAGGGTGATGAACAGGATTTACTCCTGCTTGCTCTGCTGCTGGGTATGTGAGCATCTGGGGTCCCCCAGGTTCATGATGTGGTTATAACACTTACAATATTCATGATGGCCAGGATGTACTGCTCTATGTCCCGCCGCCCGTGGTACCCCACCATCATTTTGTCGGCCACGACCAGGGTCTCCACGTAGCGCTCCGTGCTGACGGATCTCTTCAGGGGCAGCTGGCCTCGCTGGCTGTGGTTGCCTGATGGCTTCAGAGGGGAGGGCTTCAGCGTCCGCAGCCACCAGTGTCTCCCTTTCCAGGGCTTCTCATCTGAAGAGAGAGAGAGATTTTTCTGGTGCCCTCCATCAGCAATTTCACAGCACACGAAGGAGTGCACAGCATGAACTGGGTTTCAGGGAAGGAAAGGCCATTGTGAGGCTCTTTATGCATCACGTGTGCCCCCAGCAAATGCCCCCAGTGCCATCGGCCAGATCTGCTGAGCTCTTCTCACTGCAGCCCAGGACTGACCCCATGTTCCTGCTGGCTCCGCTGGCCTCCTGCCTGCCCTCCTGCCCTCCCACTGCCTGGGCAGAGGTGTGTACCATCCTGCTGCGGCAGCCCCACGCACTTCACAGCCTCTGCACTGCAAGGTCCTGCCCACACCTCCATTGCAGGGATGAGGCTTGGAGAAACCGGGTCTAGTGGAAGGTGCCCCTGCCCATGGCAGTGGGGTGGAACTGGATGAACTTTAAGGTCCCTTCCAACCCAAACCAGTCTATGATTCTTTGAAGAGCAGTGTGGATTTAGAAACTACACAGACATAATCTGAAAATAAAGCCATTGCAGAACATTTCCTTTTTCCTTTTCCTGCCAGGACCTGAATTTAGGACTTGGCTTTTCCTCCAGAGAAATGGCTGCAGCCTCCAAAGCAGCAGCACGTTTGTAGGACTTTGCTCCAAGCTTCAAGTGCTACTGACCCAACCTCAGAGATGTTCCCAGCAGGACCATCAGCTCCATGTCCTGGAGACCACCACAGGGCGAGAGAGCTGACCGGGAGAAGAGCCCGCTGAATCCCCCTCCTCTGCTCTGATGCTGGATCATCAAACATCCAGCAAGACTGAGAAGATGGGCAGATCACAGGCAGGCCCACAGCCTACGAGCTCCGGCCCCTCCAGCTGATCAGGGGGAGGTTGTTGGGGGGCTCAGGACCCAGCTGACCTGGGCAGGTCAGGACTGGTCCAGCCTGGGGGGCAAGAGGATGGGTTGGCTTTGCTGGGGCCAGTTATGCTGTGGTTGTTCTGAACTGTATTTGGCCTGTGGCTCCCACTGTGTGGTCTTTGCTTTCCAAGAAGCAATTAGGAACAGGCTAACTTCTGTCTGGAAGCTGGGGAATGTGGCAAAGAGTCAGAAGAAGGGGAGTCTGCTGGTGCTTCGTCCAGCCTGACTCTGGGAGCTGGGATGGGAGGAGAAGAGCCAGGGAAACACAGGTTGTCTCCAGAGATGCTGGCAGGTCTGGGGACACTCAGAGCCTGCTTAGAGCAGGCTGGCAGTGCCCCAGTGCCTCCAGAGGCTCCATCCTTTCCAGCAGTGACTCTTCATCTGGTCATGTCACCACTGGGCCACTGGAAGAACATCCTGAAGTGGCACACAAACCTGCCAGGAGCAACTGGGAACGGGTCTGCTTCTGCATCCACAAACTCTAATCCATAACGTGCGAGATGGCCCCCCTGCACGGATGGCATGTCCTCTCACCCTCACAGAGCCAGGGAAAGCCTCTTTAAACTGAGGGAGCAGCATCCTGTGTGCATGCAACATTTAGGGTAGATGGTAAAACTTGGCACATTCACAAGGGCTGAGGACTTCAGTCAAGCTCTGGGCACAGGCTGATGAAGAATGAGAAGGGCCCAGGCATGTGAGGAGAGGCCAGGGCAGAACTGTGTGAGTCCTTCAGGAAGTCCAAGGTCTGTAAGCATAGAAGTGGGGTAGATGTGCAATTGCCATTCTCTATAAACATCTCCCAGAGCCCACTGCGACTAGCCAGATCCCAGATCCCACCCTACAAGGCATCTCTCCACCCGGTCTCTAACAGCAGCAGATGTATGTCAACGTGGACACAGTCTTCAGTGACTAAAACCCAAAGACAAGTCTCTGCTGAGCATGCGTAAGCTACGATTTCTCAATACGTTGTAAATTGGCCAAATCTGGGAGGATTTCTCTTAAGAACAATAAGAGGCAGATTTTTCTCACTATTCCACGCCCTATTTACAAATTTAAAAGCCCTGCTGTGATGAAGAGAGTACAACATCTTTCCAAAGACCAGGCCACCAGAAATTCTTAACATGGGTAAAAGTAAATGCAGAATACTTTCTTGAATGCAAGAGAGAAATTTGATTCTTTGCCATATAAAGCAGTGTGGACCTTCAGAGCTTGGTCTACTGGGACTTTCCCAGCCTGCACTGGGATGAATTGAGGATGTGTTGGTGGGTACAGATACCTAGCACGCCGCAGGCTGCATCCATGTGTGGGTACTGGAGAGACGATCGCTTGTATACGACGTGGGGGCTGCCTTTGCCCTCACTCCCTGTGCTGACATTGGCTCCCAGGCTCAGCGGTTCGATGAAATATTCTTCTTCATCTGCAACGATCACCCCATGCTGCAGAAGGAAAGAGTCAGATGGCAATAAAATAGGTAGAGAGAGAACTGGGTGACATACTGGTAGGGTTTTGCAATGAGCTTTCTGAGTTCTTTACTGAATTTCTGGGGACTGACAAATACCTCTGACAATGTGAAGGAATCCTTCATTTACGCACAAACACTGAACTGTAAGAACCTACAGACCCGAGAAAACTGCACCAGATGGTCGTGAATGCCTTGGGACGTCTGTGTTCACTAAAGTCCTCTGGAAATCACAGTCTTTCCTTGCAAAATTATGAAGAAGTTGTTTCCTCTTCCACCCACTCAGTCTAATTGAGAGCTGTTTGTGGGATCCTAAATAACATACCTTCAAACAGCAGCACAACTCAGCAGTGAGATCTGCCTCCTCTACTTTTCAACCTCACCAAAGAACCTTCGAAAGCACGTCAGGGCCACTACCACCAGCTTGGGCACAGAGCTGCAGAGAAGTGCAGATACTCAGAGGCTTTTGAGAAACACGCTGAATCTTTCAAAACTGAAGTCCCATTAGCAGTGAGGCAACCAGCAGAAGCCACAACCTTTCTCTGCAGGTTGAAACCTGGGTTGTACCTTGCAGGCATCACTGCCCCTTTTACACCCCTGACTGGCCACCTTAGTCATATGAACTTGTTTCTGCTCCCTTATTTGTTTTCAGTTGCTCTCCCTTCTTTTATTCTTTGCCTGAATGAATCTCAGCTGTGAGCCCAGACTTTGCTCTCTGCCATGGACCCACTTGTGGGATGGTGATGACTGGGCAGGAGCAGACCCCAGCAGGACAAGCAGTCAAACCCACTGGGTGCTTGTGACATCTCTCCTCTGCAGCTGATCCTATCCTCACAGCAAGCTTCCCCTCTACCTAAAAGGTCTGAGCAGCCTAAAAAGTTTCTGGCAGCCCAACACGATACAAGTAGAAGCTCCATTGCTGTAACAAGTCCTGGCACTGAATCTCCCCCAGCTCCATGAAACATGGGTGTGCAATCAGCTGAACTTTACCAGCAAGCAACCAAAGCACAGAAACATGCCTGACACAGCTCAAGCAGGACAAGAACACTCCCAAAAGTCTATGACCCATGTTACACGGCTGTCCTCCTGCTCTCTGTGTGCATGCACAGCTCTGGGTGCAGAGACACCCCCGTCTTGCCATCAGCTCTGCACCACTGTTGTCCTTTGGATGTCACAGCACTTTACCAGGCCCCCCTCTATGTGAGGGGGCCAGGAGCCCTGCTCTGCCAGGACGGGGAGTGAGGAAGCAGGTCTAGGTAAAACATCTTGAGGTCCTTGCATGGAAGGCACCACCTGCGTAACAGCATTATTGCTGGGTGTTCGTGGGGGAGAGCCTCTCTGGGGTGGACGTTGCCTCCGTAATAGGTCTCTCCCCCTCTCCCTCCCTGCCCTGAAAACTGAATCGGGGCAGTGTGTGCACAGTGAAGTCCCCATCTCCAGAGTGCCGGGGGATTTCCTCCTGCACCAGGCTCTGTTGCTCTTGGCTCAGCTCCACCTTTTCAAAAACAAGCGAGGTACTGTGAGGTTAGCCTGGTGAGGGCTCCGGCGGAAAGCCGAGTGTCGGCCTGTGAAGCCAGCTGGCTGCTGGCTTTGTGGGATGGGGAGGAGGAGGTCACCACCAGCTTGGGGCAGAGCAGCAGGAGGGGAGAGCATGTCCTGCCCGAAAACCATGTACCCCTAGAAAAGGGCCATTCTTACTTAAACCTGGAGCCTCTGTTAAGCACAAGAGGTAGGAGGCTCCACTGCCTTCCTGGCATCTTTCGTCAATGAATCTTGGCTGTCACAGGAGTCTGAAAACCGCGTCATTGCTGACCCCAAAGATCAAGCTCTGAGGTCCAGGTGCTGGACATGACAGAAGTCTGTTGAAAGGGGGCGGCGGGAAGCCCTTAGAGAGATCCCTGTGGTTTGTGGGGGAGCTAAACTGGATATCCTGTCTATGATTCACACAGGTCATCTGCAGAGCAAGGATGGTTTATGCTATTAACTTATAACCACACTTAAGAAAAGTACAGCCATGTACTGCAATTCAGCTCTTTCACCTCCTCATACATACACACGAGCAGCACATTAGCCACAGCAGTGGGGCCATTTGCCCTGCTCCAAGCATGTCATGTTCATGCTGACTTCAGGAGGGCTTTTCAAGTGAAAGCCCAGCTCCAGCACACAGGGCTGAAAACCTGCCCTTTAAACTAGCCTTTGATGAGCTCTGGCACAAGTGGCATTTCTCTCCTAAAATTGTTTTCTCCTCGCTGAGATTTTTTAATGGTTGGACACAGGTCCCTGGGATCTCACGCAGCCAGTGGGATGAACCATGGCTTTGCTTAAGACAGGGATTTCAGCTCCTGGCCAGGCTGAGGAAAAGCTGCCCAGGCTGCTCCCTGCAGGCTCCAGCTGATTCATGCTTGGCTCTGCTGGCAGCTCGTGGCTCTGGGTGTTTTGGACAATGGACCATTTTGCCCTTTGCTTTCCACAATTTAAGCCTGGATGACTCTCCACAGACTCAGTCTGAAGCCCAGCACGGTGTGCCCTCCATGGAAGACAGATGGGGTGAGCCACACTGCCTGCCTTCCCTCAGGCCAGGGTGACAGCATGTGTGGCCAGGAAGATGAGTCGATGGGAGCTGCCCAGTTATTGGCAGTCCAAAGCTGGGGTGCTGTAAGGTGTGAGTTATATCGTGGGTGCTTGAAAACTAAATGGTTTACAGTGGTACACCTTGCAGGCACAGAAATTGCTTAGGGATGTGGGAGTTTGAGGACAGGAGGATGGCTTGGGGCTTGTTACCCATTTCCACAGCTTTGTGTTGGACACAATCGTCCCTTTGCCTCCTGTAATCCTGCACAGCTCACCCTGTAATCAGCACCTGGTCCATGCTTGTGCCCATTCGATGACACAACACACAACCCCCTTTACACCATCAATGAGTCCGGTCTGTACAAACGTGGGTCACGGTGCACAGTCTCCCCTTAGCACATAACAGATGAACCTGAACCTTGAGATCTCAGCAACTGGAGACCCTCTTCTGTCCCTTCCTGCCCTTCCAAGGTGGACTGATGCCTGCCTGGAGGGGAGCATGATGCGGCTGAGGGATAGCACGAGTGGATCAGTTGTTACTGATCAACCAGAGCTCTGCAACAGGTCTTCTCTGGTGGCAAGTACAGCCCGCACTCTGTCAACTAAAAATATGCCTGATTCCTCTTGTCCAAATTCCTGACCCTATCATCTTCACTAACCAGAAGACCTCCTCCTCGCTGATGTCCATTGCACTTGAAGGCAGAAGAACAGAGTTCATGAAAAGGAGAGGTTGTTGGATGATACTCTGTCTGTCTTTGTGCCTGGCTGCATTTTCCTCCAGACAGCCCCTGGTATCCCTCCAGAGCTAAACACAGCCCACAGACTAAATTATCCTAGTACAAGTGCTGCCGGGCCATTGCTTGCCCTGGACTTGCTGCCCTATGAAGTGGGAAGGTTGGCTAATGCCAGATCCCTTCTGAGCCAGCAGCATCCAGCTCACCCTCAGTGCTTTTGTGAACACCAGTAAATTGTCTAGGACTTGAGCAGAGTTCCCATATCTAAACAAAGGACTAACCAGGGAACCAAGAGTTTACGCAGCTCTGATTTTTGGCTGTGAGATAGAAACGTTAGACTCTATGATATAATGAGTCAGATTCTCATTTCTGTTAATAACCCACAGCACTGTTCTGGCAGTGGAATAGCAATAAATCAAACGTGAATTCATTCCCATTTGGAAGCTCTTCCACGCTGCCAGAATACTGCGAAGAGGTGGGGCTGTAGCATAAATATGAATCTGGCCTACAGAGTCTTTTTCTACATGTTACCCCTCTGAGGGAGCCACCATCCTTGGGATTCGCTAACAGGGTATGTTTGCTCCATCCCTCCATCTGGCAGGTCACGAAATGTGTTTTGTGAGCCAGAAATATCAGAAAATTACAGAAAAATAAAGGATGGAAGTCCTTAGCCTATTCCCAGTGCTGGAAGAGCTAATGAATCATACCTGGAGTATTTTTGAGAGGCATTTGTCCAGCCTACACTTAAAGACCTTCAACGATGCAAGGGCCATGCACTCTGCAAGCAATCTAGTCCAGAGCTCAGCTAACCTTACCACTAATGTCTACCATTAAGCTTTCTAATCGATGTGTAAGACCATGATGTCTAGTCCTAGTTGTTAGGAGATGCACAATCAATCATTCCCAGTCTCTTTGCAGCAGCCTTACTGGTTTTCAGGAATGACATCTTGTCCACTCTCTTGTTCTTATTGAAAAATGGATTATTTCAGCTTTTCCCCCAGAAGTCACACTTTTAGCTCCTGAAATCTGGAGAGAAGTGACTGAAAACCCCAGGATGTATCTGCAATTGTAGGGATCTGAATGCACTTTTGACTTTCTCAATTGTGCTGTGAAATTCCTGCCCTCCTGCACGTCTTCCTCACTAGCACATGCCAGACCTATCTTTTGCTCTTGGAAGTGGAGGGGAGAGTTCTGTCAGAGCCATAATAATGGTCTAGAGCCTGGATTATCCCATTCCAATTCAAATCATTGGAAAGATGCCCACTGACTTTGGTAGAAACTGGACTACAGGTGAAACATGGATCAGGAACCCCTACAGATGCAATGAAGGGATGTGGCCTTCCTCACCCTCAGCTGACTCGATGCCAGTGTGCAATATTCTAGACTGACACCAACCGCCTTTCCCACCACCACGGACCCACCTGCTGGGACCCAAACCGGGCTGCACTTCAACAGCAAAGATCAAAGAGGCTGCAATCAGCTCTGCTTCATGGGCAGCTCTAGTTGTTAGCGTTGCCCTTAGCTGGGCAAAATAGAGACTCACCAGTCCATTGCAGTTGCTGATGGCAACCTTTGAGTTCAGGTACTGATCCTGCAAGTGGCCCGCATAGTGGCAGTCCTCATGGAAATCATGTTGCCAGTCCACGCCATCTCGCTTCCAGTATTCGACAGTGAAGTGCTCAGCCAGCAGGTTGGAGTGCAATGTCAGGTTGAGGAGGAACTGGGTTCGGTGGGCAGAGACTTTATAGAAGACCTGCTGCTCAGATGGCTCGTAGGGCAAGGAGCCCAGACTGCGCCGGGGACGTTGCTTCAGCTGGCTTCTCACGTCAAAGGTGAGGAAGTCCCCATTTTGGTCCACTTGGATGGGGAACGCAATTTCATAGTGATCGAGGCTGGAGAGGAATTCCTCTGGGGAGGAAAAGCAAACACAGGAGGAATGACATTCTGCAAAGAGAGTCAAACACCCAGTGACTTTAGCACGGAGCCGGCTGCATCTAAGCACAACTGAGCCGCAGCCAGCGCAAGCCAGCAGACACAGAGGGTCTGCTTTGGCCAGGCTGCAGGATACTTGGGGTGTTCCCAAAGGCCTTCAGCTGACAGAGCCTTGGGGTACCAACAGGCCTTGAGCCTATGGCGCATAATCAGTCTTCCTCTGCAGGTGCTGGAGAGAAACAGACTGGTCCAAGAGGCTATTCAGGGCACCCAAATCCTGGCTCTGGACATGGACTATCTCACATCTCTCCACCTCCACTGGACAGAGGGACGCCAGGTTGTGCAGAGCCACACTTTGGAGGGTTATTTTAACCTGGATCCTTTCAGTAACACAGGTCTCTTCAAAACGAGCCAGAATGAGGCTTGGGGCAACAATGTCTCAGGAGAAGACAGTCTCACTAAGGAACTGTGAGGTTCTTCAGATGCAGACCTGCTAACTCTGCATTGACAACTCATATGGTAACAGCACCATACCAGCTGCCCCCACCACAGCTGTTTTAGCGTATTAGGTCATCCTCCTAACAGGCACAATGTCTTTGCAGTGCCAGTCTTGCAATCAAAATCAGAAAGACAGTAACCAGAATTCCCAGGCTGTGTTGTAAAGGCAGCAAGAAGAGAAGTCAGACATCCTGATTTCCCAGCCAGGTCTCTATCTATGACACCATCCTGCCTTCCCAGCTTACCATCTTGGTACTCTTTATCGTATCAGCCTGGCTTAGCACCCTCTCTCAGGGCACTTGAGTTTTTGAGCCTGTCTCGTACCACTTAGGAAACGTGCTCTAACAAGGTCACTGTCCAAAACGTCTACCTGCACTCATACGGTAAAGCAACACTTTTGGCTGTCAAAGAAACTGGCACTCTGCAACCTCGACAGAAATTTCTCATTTTCCAAGCAAATGTCCCAGGGGCTGCCAGGTTGGATCTGAGCAGAGGTCTAGCTGTCTGACAGCCCTCAGTACCAGAGGCTTCAGCAGAAGATGCAAAAAACCATGCACTGGACAGGATAGCTCCCCCCATCACAGTGTGTTCTTCTGAACCCCTCATGGATGGAGGTGGGAGGGGATTTGTCCTCTTTTCACTCTGGAAGATTCTTACTGTGCTTTCTGCATCCTATTTGTAGTTGTTTCCTAAGCAAACAGGAGAGGCCAGGCTTCTCCAGGGTGGCTGCATTTTGCCTGGCTCCACAGCACCCATCTTCAAAGCCTTCCCAGCCATCATAAATTTGGACTCCAAATTACACTCCTACCACATGGCAGCACTGGAAAGTTTCCTTTCCCTCTGGTGTGTTTTCCAGTGTGGGAGCCTGACAGAGTGGTTTCCTTGGCCACCGGTAATGGGACAGTCCTTCCCACCAGCTGGGTTTAGGGGTTAGCTCCCATCCTTCCAAACCATAAGCACTTCTGGCACCGCTCCCTTGCCTTGACAAGCCAGAAATAATTATTAGTTTTTTAACTTCCTGTGCTCCGGCTTCTCCTGCATCACACAGCCTCGCGTGTGATGCAGCCGGGCAAACAAGAGTGACTATTTGCACTTAAGTAATGACCTCAGGCTTGGAAAAATTTGCTATCGGAAGTGTCTTGTTTTTCTTTCTCCCTCTCTGCAGTCCACGTGGGCTTGCAAAATAGTGAATCGGAAGGTGGTTTGTGCACTCAGTGGCTAGAAAGGGCCTGGGACCTTGGTCTGCAGGCTCTGATCCTGACCTGCAAGGTACGTCCAGGGGGGAAAAATGTGTCCAGAGCCTGGGGGTGAGGTTGTGTGTGAGAACCTGCTTTTGCTGCTGTGCCTGTCACTGTGCATCCTCTCAGGGATGTCACTTGAAACTGAGAGAAAGATCCAAGAGAAGTGCTCTGCATCACATGAATGTTTTAGGAAGTGATGCTTTAGAGTGGGGATGCTACAAGCAGAAAAAATAACGAAGGGAGATTTTCAAGACAAGGAAAAAACCAGTGTCCTCGCCCAGTGTTACTGCTGGCTCCTTCCTCTCCTCTAAAAATGTAAAAGATTAGATTAGGCTCTAAGAGATTAGGGTCTCTTTACTCCCTAATCCTGTGTACTCCACCCAACATCGCAGATATCCCTTAATCCCTTCATCCCTGCCTTGGTCATGCTCCCCTTTTAACTGGCCATACTAGGAGCTCCCAACAGCAAGAGCAGCGTTGTTTGCCCCTTCCTTCCAGGAAAGCCATCATGTGCCCCTCCGACCTCTCAGCCACTTCATGCTGTATTAATAGATCCCAGCCTGAAACATGCAGTACTGCACCCACCATATCAGAGGGGTTTGAATTGGTGATAAGCAGTCTGGTGTTTCCAAAGAGCTGTCAAACCGCTTCAGAAGAGATGCTATAAAAAGTCTTTCTCCAGGAAAAACTGCCTACGGCTGTGCGGGACACTGGGCACCCCCGAAGGACCACAAACCAGAGTGGGCACGGGAAAAAGCTCAGAAGCAGGATGGATGGGGTGTCGGGAGAGATACCTCGCTGTCCCATTTTTGGTGTAAAGGGAGCACCCTTCTGCAGGGACAGGAACAGTAGAGGAAGGGAAAGGGCACGGGGGAGGCAAGGGGGTAAAGCACAAGGTGAAAGTGCAGGAGGGAGGGTTTTGTTCCCTGCTGCATGCTCACCACTGTCTCTCTCATTACAGAGCTGCTTAAAGGATGAAAAGGAAGCAGATGTTTGCTCTGATCTTGTCAGCAGAGCAAAGAAGAGCCCCAGCTGCAGCCCAGACATGATTCCTAAGGGATGGGTGAGGAAAACAGCTATGGGATCCCATGGCTTCAGGCTGCCCTGGCATTGTGGCAGTCTCACAACATCCGCCAAGAGTCCATTGGTTTAGACGTAAGCTGGAAGCAGTGGTATTATCCTCACCTAATGTTCTATACAACAGGGACCGTGTAATCTATCGCTACAGTTAAACTGAGGAACTAGCAGGAAATTTCCTTTTGATTAAAAACCATTCCGCAGTGGTGACTGTGTGCTGAATCCTTGGTCAATCGTTTCAGCTGCTGTTCCCTGCACCGTTAAAAACTGCAAGCTGAGAGTACACGTTACATCTGAATCTCGTTACATCTCTGCTGGCTTGAAGAGACCTTCAACACGGGGCTGCTATTTCCCACAAAGATAATTACAGCTTATGACTATGATACCTTAATCTTTTTCCTGCATAAAAACCCCACACTGATCTGAAGTAGTGCACACGGGGCATGTGAATCCTGCTCCACTGCTAACTGGAGCGAGTCACTTGGTCAACATCAGTGGCTTCTTGGAAATGCTGGCCGTTATTCTCTGTGCCTCCAATACCTAAGAGGAGATAACAGCGTTTCACCCTCTTGAAAGGGTGTAATGAGGATTACGTACTTACTATCTCAGCAGCGTGATGAAGTGTTGAGTAACATCAATAGCCTGACGCCAACTCTTCCGGATGCAGGGAGCCTAAAAAAGCTCTCTGACAGCAAGAGAGGCCCATGGGGCAGCTTGACCCTTGGAACTGGACAGGATTCAGTCCCCAGCTTGATGCTCCCATTGCACCACACCCCCAGCACCATCACGGGCTGAGACTCATCCCCAGACCTGCTCGGGGGAAGCCAGCATCCAGCAGAGCACAAATGCATTAACAGTAATTTTGGTGACCCCTTGGGTTTAGACCGAGGTGTGTTAGCAAATGGTGTGGGGACTCATGAGCAAGGATTTGAGCTGCTGTGAGTTGGAATGGAGGTGATCTGGCGGTGAAGTCCTCGTCAGAGTGTCGCTGTGCCGCGAACGCGGTGCTGCAGATGGAGAGAGGTGTGAACTGACGGATGCGGGAGGCCCAGAACCGTCACCCCAGACATTGCCAGAGGCTTTGGCGAAAAGGACCAGAAACCGTGTTTGTTTCGGATTCAAGAAAATCTGCCTGTGTAACCTTGCACGTTGCACAGTGCCTGCAGAGCGCGCAGCTCTGCGTGCCTCTCATTTCACCCAGCACAAGCTGCAGTACGGCAGTGCCCCACGTTTAGCAACGAGGCAGTGCTCAGGCCCAGGACACTGCATGGCTTTTGGTTGCCTTTGTTCCTCTTTCCGGTTCTGCTTCACAAATCAACCCACAGCCATCAAACTGCAGCCCGACGGTGTTGCATTACTTCACAGTCCAGGTACATTGTCGCCTCTGGCCTTGCTGCAATTAATCTGGGCACACGTGGTATTTCAGGATTATGGCTGTGTGAGTACGCCTCTGAGGTTTTAACACCTTGCACAGATAAGTGTCTAACTTCGGAGCTCGCTCTTCTTACCTCTGGTACCTGAAGGGAGTGTTTATACCACCTCTTAAGAAATGGGCACAAAAACAAACTAGTATTAAGCGATTTAACTACCCCATGTTACCTGCCCATGCTGTATTTGTACTTTAGGCTGGGTACGAGGTAGCCCACCTCAATTGCCAATCCCTTCACTCCTATCCTGGAAGAAAAATCGTATACAAAGGCACAAATCTATGTACAGGAGACCCACATTCTGCTTTTCTTGCAATAACTTGCCTGTGTGGCTCTGTCTTTAGGCACGACACCATCAGAAACACACAGACATACAAGACAGGTACAAAGTACTTGCACCTGAGCAGGTTTGAGCATTTACTAATGGTAGCACTTACAGGTATGTGTGTACAAACTGAAACAGAGACCCTCCATCCCTGCATGCGCAGAGCTCTGCATGCAAGCACACCGTCTGGCTGCACGAACACAACCCTCCTCGTAGTAACAAAGCCTCCATTCATCGGAGGATGCGCTGCTCCACCCGAGTGGAAGAGGAGCTTCCCCTGTTGTTACCACATCTCCTTTGCTCTCTAAGCCTGCATGTGGCTCTCGTCTTACACAGACCCTACTGCTCTGATTGCTGCAAAACGTCAAGGAGTGTAACATCAGAGAGCAAAACACATCCTTCCTCGGAGATCAATGGAAAACACCTGCAAGTTCAGCAGGAGCTCTGCTGCAGTACAGCAAGCAAAGCAGCGTTCGAGGGGTCTCCACCTCCTTCCCAGCACAACATTACCCCGATACATGTGCCAGGGCCAGCATAAGGGTTTCTGCCAGCAGAGGTGCATGGATCCAGCTCCCCTTCCCAGGGCGATCCCTACCTTGTGACTGGAACGTGTAACCAGGGAAGTTGTACACAGCTGCTGTGAAGATGACAGTCCATGTGAGAAGCCTCCAAGCTATTGCCATGGTTAGCGATGCTTGTCTCAGTGCAGGGAGTGTTGTGCCAGCTGAAAGGGCACTGTCCCAACATGTCTCTCCCTCGGCCACTGCTTATGTAGAGACAGGAGTCCTCGGTCCCTCCGCAGGCATCCTCGGCCACTCCGTGCTCTCCCCAGATGAGGCCAACAGTGTCTTTGCAGTGTGCTGTGCCCAGGCCAGTGCAGTGGGGTCAGCATGGGCTAATTCGAACCGCAGGCTCTCGGTGGCATTGCCCCTGCAAAGGAAAGGAAGGAGATGAGTGAACGGGAGAGATGGGCAGAGGGGAGACAAAGGATGGAGGAGAAGGACAGGAGGGAGAAAATGGTGTGCAGGGTGAATGAGGAAAGCCCAATCTTATAAAAGGGAAGAGTGAGATGGAAAGAAAGAAAAAGGGGAGAAAAGGACAGGAAGTGAATGCAAACGCAGTTAACCGCATCAGTTCACAGCACTGAAAGCCACACAATCCTGCTGCGGGGATGCTGCACACCTGGGTGCTCTGCCTGGGGCAAGCCCTGTGCCCTGCACAGCCCCTGCACCACTCTGACAGCAGCACTAAAGGGCGGGTATATACCCTATACCTGAAGAAAGGAGCTCGGAATGGGAACCCTTTGTACTGTGGCAACACCCATGGGGAAGCACAGATGGAAGAGTGACCTGGTCTCAGTTAGCTGATCTCTTAAAGAAGAGCAGGAAATAAAAGCATTAGCAGGCTGGTAGTGAGCAGCAACCTAGAAATCCTCTTTACTCCAGTTTCCCTGGCTTTAAAATACACTTTAATGACTGTCACTGCACTCAGAGAAGAGCACTTGCTCTCAGAGTGTATTGGCTAAACCTAAAAATGTGATTGAAAACAAAGGACCCATTCAGTGAACTCACCCTTACCCTCAGCTCTATCCACAAACGGATTGTGAGATTCCAATTGTATTTGTTATTTAAAATGATTTGCTAATTGCTTCAGTGAAAGATTTTTGGCTTGCAGATAATTTCCACTCAGTCTGAGGCAATTATACAAAACTCAGTGCTGGAGAGTTGCATAAAGCCTGTGGTTTTTGTTTCTATCCAGCGATTAGATGACGTATGCAATGAATATGGCACATACCTAACTACCGCCCGGAGAATCCCAAATATCTGAACAGCGATGCTCTGCTTGAGAGCAACTCCGCAGCAAAATGAAAACGTTTGTGCACAGGATAAATACCTACTGAATCTGACTTCAGAGCGGTGATGCAGCTACCTCTTCCACAGCGGTGCTGGAGCATGGCAGGGAAAGGCAGGACAGATGCTGCTGAGGTGCTGGGAAGATAAGGCTCAGATGGAGGATGGTGCTCTTTGCAAAGGTGTCAATAGGCATGGCGTGTGTGTGGTCCTCATCCCAGCAAGGAAACATTTGCAATAACGTCATTAACCCTTGCCTCGCTCTGCTCTTGTGTGTTTTAAATGGCAAAGGCTAACCAGAGCGCAGGGCAGGAGAACCTAGTTCTTCCTCCGGGTCTGCCACGCTCCCCTTCACCTCGTGTCCTCAGGGAAGTCAGCAATTTATTTCTACTTCTGTTTTCCCATCTTTAGTGTGCTAATGTTCTTTGTGCTGTGGAGGCTTGGAATAACACCAACCACAGGCCAGAAACTACACAGATGAGGTACAAGAAGAAATCAGAGAGATGATTTCTGCCCCAATAATTCATCTAAATAAGTTAATAATTTTTTCCCTACCAGACAGAAATGCTGGGAGGATTAATCATGCATCTTTAAATCAAAATCTGGAGTTTAATATTTTAAATACTAAGATTTTTAACTGTTTGTTTACAGTTAAAAATGGTCAAAGACCATCAATGAAGCCTGGGGATGGTCTCCCCAAGCACATCTAGTGCCACCTGCCAGGTTGGTTTCTGCAAAGCCTGGACACAACACTTAGCGGCTTTAGAGATCTGCATGCAATCAGCAACCATGAGAATAAATTGCTTGACTGGGGAAAACCTGTCTAAATCTCATCTTGAGCTGCCCTGCTCACCAGCAACAGGTAAAGGGAAGCAGGCAGTGGAGGCAAGAGGGTTGGCAGGACGACTTCTGCCCTCTTCCACCATGACATGAGGATGCCGAGATCAGCACTGCAGGTCCACAAGGCCATGTCCTCCAGGTGACAGCATCCTTTGTAGTGTCACCCCCGGCTGTGGCGCAGAGAGGGCAGAGCTGGGGCTGCAGCAGTACACGGCCTAGCACTGTGGGCTGCTGCAAGCTGCTCTGTGCCTGATCCCTGCAGGGCTGCGGGAAGTGAACTGGAAAAGGGAGAAGGCAAAACGAAAGCTGGGCCCTCTCCTAAGTCAGCATTTTTCAGCATCTATTAAAGTTCGAGATTCCAGCTTTTAAATCCTGTCACGGCTCCAAGGTCTGCGGACAGAAAGCCGCTCAGCTGAAGTATATTTTCTCCTGGGCTTAACACCACTAATTTTTTTGTTTTCCGGTTGTTGAACCCGCTTCCCCAAGGCTGTCATTATTTCCTGTCCCTCCTGTGCCTCGCTGCATCCCTGAGCTGCGGCAGTCGCGACCAGTGCCCCCGCCTTCCCTCTGCCCTTTCCCTTCAGCCCTGGCTTCTCAGCATCCCCTGGAGTGGGGGCTGGGCAGGAGCTGCAGGCGAGGAGACCCTGCAGCCCCGGCCTTGGGGTGAAGGAGGCATGTTTGGAGCAGCACATGTCAGGAACTACAGCTGCAAAATTCCTGTAAACTGGGCTGGGGGAAGGGCCTGGTTTTGATTCCTCCACACACAGCAAGGAAAACATGGCCCCTTCCCAGCAGCCTTTCACTTCCGAGACCACGAGGAGCCCGTCTCCTGCCAGAGGAGGACCTGTAACAAGGAGAGAGCTGGAGGAGCACGGGCTCCGCGGTGCTTCCATGAGTATAAAGTTTTCCATAACCTCACTTTTCAGATTGCACTTTCTGAGTGGCAGCGACTGGCAGGCGTGGGCAAGCCTGAGGAGCCCAGGCCTGCGCCGGGGTCGGTGGGACGCTGGGTCTCACAGGTCAGGATGGAGGGGCCGTGGGGAGGCCTGGGGCACATGGTGACCTCTCCGGTCTCGTGCCTCCCTCGCTTGGGCCGGTTCCGATTCGCTCCTTCCCAAGGAATTCGTTGTCCTTGGCAAGCGCCCTGCAAGCGGCTGACGCTCCCTGCTCCCCACGCCAAGGTGGCCTTCGCCGCATGAACCCGTGGGCCGGGCCGGGCCGTGCGCGAGGAGGCGGCAGCGGCGGGAAGAGGGGAGCGGGGGCCGATGCCGCCAGAGCTGGCGGCGGCTTGGAGGTCACCTCTTCCCACACCAAAAACACGCGAGAAGCGGGGGGCTAGGGGGAGGTGTTAAAATTCAGGCTGGAATAAAGCAAAAAGAGAAGAGAAAAAAGAAAAACAGATGACAACTGTTACTAATTTCAACATCGGGGCTGCAGACAGAATTCCCTGAAAGCCTGGCTTTTTGGCCGGGGAGGCAGCTTTATGGGAAGGTAATAGGAAGCAGATGGGCTCAGCTTGGGGCCAAGAGGAAGGTTCAAGGTGCCTCCTAGTGCAGGGAAGAGGAATTTAACTGCTTTTAAAGATGTAGGGCCTGGCAGCTTCCAGGTTTCTCATCCAACTTTTGCAAATTATGAGCTCAGGTGTCCTTTTCCCTTTTTTGAGGGAGAAGTAAATACAAACACAGATTTCTGCTTCCGGCTTTCCCTTGTGGGAGGAAATACTTGCAATGCACCCCCGCAGCCCTCGGCCCGTCCGCCGACACCTTCCTGACATGCAGCGCCTGTGAGCAGCGGCCACACACTTCACCCCGAACAGCCTTCCTGGGCTGTGCTATTAGCAATGGCGCTAATGAATGAATGAAAGTCACCAGTCCTCATGGTTACTTCTTCTTTCTTTTGTAAAATGGGGTACCAGCACTTCTAACCACGCCAGGCTTATTGCGATGACACATCGCACAGCTTGGCCAACTTTGGCCCCGGCTCCCTCCTGCCCCTGCTAACGGGCTGAGCAGCACTCAGACCCTGCAGGAGGGCAGCTACACAGCCGTTGTGTGCAGCCCCTGCAAACACAGCACCGTACAGATTTCTGCTCCTTCACTCGCTCCAACTTCAAACTATCGCACCAGTTCAAAAGTTATCATCGAGGGGAAGAGTTGCAAACACACGGCTTGCTCCATAGGCCTTATTTTCTTTGGAAACCGAGATAAATATGGTGGGGACTGCTGAGTGCTGGGATGTGTGGCTCATGGGCCATGCCACTGCCATGAACAGGCACTTGGCAGCAGCACTGCCAGATTTCTCAGGCTTGCCCACCATCCTCACAGACCCCTGCTCCACACAGCGGGCTCTGACCTACTGCCTGTTATCAGAGCTGCCCACCACAGCCACACAGCAAAGCTTGCCATACCTGTAGCTCATGGATGCCGGTCCTAAAGTTGCCATGTTTTCTGAAAAAGCAGCCCCCTTCTCACCTGCTGTCGCTGTTTCACAGGGGCCCACAGGTTTTGGCTGTAAACCCTTGGCTGATATCTACTTTGCAAATACTGCAGCAAGTACATGTTGTTTTGCTCAGGGGACACTCAGAAAACCACCATATGTGCCCGTTGCTGCCTGACCCTCAGAGCTCAGCACCATCAGGGTCAGAGCAAGGGAGAGCCAGACCACCAGCCCCATCTCCACCTCCCTGCAAGAGTGGGCACATAGCGGTGCTCACAAAAAGCACAGAGGCTGCGGAAATCGTTCAATTTAGGACTGGAACATCTTGAAAGCAAAAGCCCTGGTGAGCTCTCCCAGGCAGCAGCCAAAGGCAGCCCTGCCCATGTCTCCAGAGACAAATCAACGGCACCTTTGTGATCAGCCTTGCAGAGAGCTGTATGTGCTGGTGGCCACCTCTGGCACCAAGGTCTCCAGCGCACATCCGAAGGCAACTAGCAGAAGGCCACCCTGGTGACCCAGGTCAGCCTTTTTGGCATAAGGAAACACAGAGTCAGATAGCTCTGGCCAGAAATAAAAAAACCCCCACATACCAAAAAACAGAGTCTTCACAGAAAACTAGTGGTTTTCTCTCACTTTCAACCAAGTCCACCAAACATCAGCTTCCATGCAGCCGATCTGCATGCCTAATTTAGTAGGCTTCCTGGTCCAGATCGGAGGAGCAGGCAATGTTGGCCAGTCATTACTGTAGCAAGAAATCAGAGCTCAGCCCTTACAGCCAGGCACAGACGAGGCCTGTTTGCAGTTTATGGCTGAAGGAGGTATCTCCTTCTTCTCCCACTACACCCAGCCTCTTAGTACTACCAGCTCTCCCAGCCCCACCAGTGCCTCCAGCCTCCATCCATGGTGTAAGGGAAGGAAGGGAAGGGCAGCGGAGGAAAGCCACTGACAACCCTCCTGCTTCCTTTCCTTCAAAGTGCTCCCAAATCCCTTCTCACCATTTCTACACCCCGCCTTTGCACTACCTCCACTCTGCATGCCCCGGGACATGGCAATAGGCAGGTCCCTCCCTCTGAGCACTGGGTTGCCAATGCAGCTGTGTGCTTGCCGCCGGCCGGGGGCTGCTGGCCCGCTGTGCTCCCCTGGGGCAGCTGGTGTTGCATGCGCACGCAGTCACCACCCCAGCTCCCGGCAGGTCCCTGCACGTTCCTGAGGACAGTAAACAGCACTGCTCACCCCGCCATGCTGCACCTCCCACAACCGAGAGCGAGAGGCCGGGCGGGTGGATGCAAAGCTTCCCAAGACCCCCCTGGCTTTAGGCAAGAGGCTGTCCTGATATTCCCAACAAAATATTTGGCTGGACTGCTGAGCTGAAAACATGCTGAGTTGCAGATGGCAGAAGTCTTTTTGCAGTCATCCTGCCAGCATGACAGGACTTCCACTGGGAAGTAATTTCTCAGCTCTAGAGTAGCATTATGGGTTAAAATGAGAAAAATCAGCATTAACTAATTAGCAGCTCACTGCTAGGAGCATCAGCTGCAGAATGTGAAAAACGGGTTAAAGTCAAAGGTCTGCAGAACTGAAAACAAGAACTTGAACCTTAATCTGCTTTGCTGCTCCAAGCCTGGCCTCTCTGGGAGCATGGCAATCAAAGAATTAGAAACACGTAGTTATCACTGTTCACCAGAAAACAGCAGTCTCCAGCCATGAGATGGTTACTGCCTACACTGCTCTACAGTAACCCTTTAGGATCTGCTCACCACCCCTCAGGTTGCTCCAGTTACCAAGCCCACACTGAAGTAAAGACAAGGGCTTTTGGCTTTCCCTCTCTTGTTGGCATCCAGCAGGCTGAGAGGGGACACATGTTACTTGCCGCAGCTCACCTCGCCTGGATGGGCTGTTTTAGCTCAGCCTGAGAGTAGTTCTTTGCAGGCACCCCTCCCAGCGACTGCGGGGTCAAATTTAGAGTTTGCCAGGTGAAGGGATGCTGCTTTCACACTGTTAAAATAAGGTCAAACCCTGTCCAAAGGTGCTCACCAGCAACATGGGAAATCCAGACCAATGCTGCCAGTCTGAACCTGAGAGGCAAGGGGTCTGAGCCCAGGTCTCCATCCCCCTGCCAGTGCCCTGGTACCAGCTCGGGTGAGCAGAGCAACAGCCTCGCTGCCTTCAGACCACCGCCTCCCTCTCACAGGCTCAATGCCGAACTCCACGCTGGGCCCTGCTGTGCTCTAGCTGGGCACACCCTTGATCCCTTTGTACAAGCAAGCTTCACAGGGGTTTGGGTTCACTCCAGTACTGTGTGGGAGTATTTTTTTTTTAAAACACGAGAATTGTTCTACAGTCAAGACTATTCAATGCAATCTTAGTGAGGAAAGGGCTGAATTACCCCCTTGCTCCTCTCCAAAATCCAGCGAGATCTTTAATTTCACCAGCAAAGGGGCAAAAGAAACCCGTGACAAAGTGAGGGCATACGGGTGGAGAGCTGGGAGCACCGACCTCTCCCTGACACCGACTGCTTTACTTTCTGGAAATACTATCTCTCTGTTACATAAGAATCTGGCCCTATCTGGAAAGCTGGGGTCACTGCATTTCTCCAAGTGTGGTAAAATGCTCGGAGGTCCTCAACAGGAAAGCATGAGAAGTGCCAACTCATATCATTATCAGGGTGGGGTGTTCGGCACAGGCAGTGCGAGCCCCAGGGCTGAGCCCAAATCTAGCTGCTAGACCAACTTCAGCCAGATACAAGGTGGCTACTGAGCAACCCCTTGCTCCCAGCCTTGGACTTCTTTTGCTTTAAGGAGATGGCTCCACCAAGCAGGTCCACTTTCAGACGGGACTTATGCAATACTTTGGAGCCTTTCCATGTGACCCAGACTTGCTGGCCCCCTGCCACCACCCTCCTTGCTGGCTTCAGCCATGCACAAAACAGCAGAATTAAAAAGACGACCAAGCAGTCATTAAAAAACAGTGCATCTCACCTACCATACAGTTCCCCTGCCACCTATCATGTAAGCATGCACATGTCAGGCACACGCATGCAGACCACTACTGCAGCCGTTTCTGTGTGGCTGTGCATGTGGATACACACCATCTGTAGGAGGATACCACATCTGTGCTCAGTACCCACATGCACCTCTGCATGCCATCATGTACCACCAATACTTCTGGATATGCCATGCACAAATGCTAGTTTTATATCTGGCATCTCCATGTCTGTACGACAGCATTCTGCCTTCATAAACCTACCCCTTCTCTCTGTGGGCTTCAGCACAGCCAGGAGACAATCCAGACCTCTCAGGCCTTCACACATGCAGCTCCCTCTCCGTCTTCCTGCAGCTCCCCGTGCACCAGCATGGAGCAAGCAACACGGCTCTGCTGGCTCAGGAAACTGCCCCAGGCTCTTGGAAAGGCCAGGAGCACTCACCTCTGAGCAGGCAGGGAAGGAGACGCAGCTACTGCAACAGCCCAGTGCAGCCATCTGCATCCCAGCAGAGCTGGCTCCCACAGCAGCCCTTCAGCTGCAGTTGTGCTCACACAACACAGGCACCAAACTCAGGGCTGCATAAAGACAAACACCCTCCTCCTCTGCTAACACTGAGCTCCACTCACCTGCATAACCACCACTGACTCTCTCCCGGAGGGATCTGGTCCAAGAACGGGATGTGCTGTTTGTCTCAGTTCAGGCAGTAGCAAGTTTATACAGTTACACCTTACGAAGATCTGTCACACCTCACACACCAAGTGTGGCACCCTAAACTCGACTCCTTTGTCAACCTGGCCTCAGGGCAGAGCCATACCCCTCACACCTGCAGAGCTGCACCGGTGCCAGGACCCTCTAACAAAGCAGTGTCTGGTCACCACGCTGTAGTGCTGTGCTAGAGGGCCCCAAAGCCCCAAAGTAAGTTCGGCCCACACTGACCTTCCAGGAATTCAGAAACATGATGCAGCTGCATCGTGGTGACACAAAGAAAGGCGGTGGAGTGGTGACACAAAGAAAGGCGGTGGAGCCCTGGCTGACCAGAGAGGTGGCTCATCCTGACATGCTCTACCTGCCTCACTGCCTGCTTGGCCGTGTGCTTCCAGCACCTCATGACCACCACTGCCCCTCTGCAGATGTGCAGGCAGCACCCAGCCTCCCGGTGCAGAGAGCACGGTAACACAGATGCACTGTCTGGCTTCTGCCACCATCCCTGTAGCCTCCCCACCTTTCAAAGTCTCCCTGCAAGCAGGTGAATGCTACTGGCTTCCTTTCACGGCAAGGCAAGCCATGGCAAGCGAAGTGATGGGCAACAGCCAGGCAGGCAGTCTGTGCAAGAGCACCTGGGTCCCCGTGCAATCACCCTGGGGCCCCCTCATGCAAGGCAGCGTGACATCACAGCAAGCACCCACAGACCCCAACACATGTTACCACAGAGGAACGTGCCAAGGGAGCTCTGCAGTGGGATGAAGTCTTGCAGATCTCATCGGGCTATGGACAGCTTCCAGCCCTTACAGATCTGGAAGATCTACAGATCGTTTCCAGCTCCCTTAAGTGAGCTCTGTGAGATCTGCTGTGTGGAGAGTTTATGGGCTCTTTTTCCCTCCCTGCAGGTTCTCTGTTCAGGGAAACATATGGCCCAGATGGTTTGGATTTGATGGGGTATGGCAACAGAAAATATGCCGACTCACAAGCATGTGTGGCTTCCTAACGAGGAAGCTGCTGCCCAAGGGCCACTGAGTGTATTTCTCTGTGCCTGGCCGTGGAGGAGCTGCCTTCATTCATGGCCAGGGAGTGACGAGCCGCTAACCCCAATAGGACCAAACTCATCATTTGCATAGTGGTATTGACTTAAGCCACGTCAGGGTGAAGTCTTGGTCCTGTGGAGGTCAGTGGCACAACCCCCAGAGCGGGAGGCCAGGATTTCACCTGCAAGTTCAGCTCTGCTGGAACCAACACATGAATGCCTAAGTTGAGAAGGATTTGCAGAACTGCACTGGAATAGATTAATTTTAACTCATTTTCCATTAAAAATTAGGCTGCGATGGAAGAGTAGGAAACACAATAGCAATAACAGTGGGTTGGGATGATAAAGAGCAGTGCAAAGACGCTGAGTAGTCAGACATGAGATATACCCCAAGAATTCTTTTCCCAGCCTGGGAGAATGCAGAAGGTAAGAGTAGCAGCAATGGAGCAGCTGGATGGAGACCCTGCACTAAAGACGTGCCACTGACATGGCTCCACTGAAGTCAGATGGAGCTAGAATATTTTGGCAGAGTTTCTCAGCGGAGAATCTCCCAATTCTTGAACTGGTTGCAGACATAATTGAAGGTCCTCACAGTAACCAAGATGGGAGAATTTGCTTTGATGGTGTCCCTTTAAAACCTTTAGTGTTGAAAAATGAGTCTGTATCCAGGCTGGTGGTTTTCCATGTTTCTCACCTCCCAGTCGCTGCATGAGATCCGACCTGCTTAGAGATTCCCAAGAAATGTTTATATCTACTCGCCCTGCAAACATTTCCTATGGTGGTGGGGTCAAGCGAAGATCTTTTTGACTTGCATATCTTCAGCACATTGAGCTGACATCATCCAAATCACTAGTGAATTGTTTCAGAAAACTTGACAAATTTAGTCCAGATTCCGTTTAAGTTCATTTGTGTTAACTTGAGATCTAGGCAGGACAGGACGTGACAAACACATCCTGCAGTGTTTCTGGCTTAGAATGCACTAATTGCTGGAAACTTGGCAAGAAAAGTGGTTTTTGGAGTTGGGGGTTTCAGATAAGCTTTAGGTAAGTGCTTGAACAGGATCATTCCCTGGGTGGGCCTGATGCAACCTGTGCTGAAAAGCCCTCCGTGAAGCTGCTCCTCTGGGCAGCTGAGCCCACGTTGTCTCTGGACCAGGGCTTCACGTGATGGTAAGCACATTTACTCTTCCCCGGACCAGTCTCTGGGTGGCCTTGAGCCATCAGTGATAGCAGAGCCTCTCACGTTACAGGTTTGCACGTTGGAACTTAAAAGGCTTCTTGCATGACTAGCAGACACTGTTTATGTTGAGCAGGCAATACCTCCCCTTAGGGCTACACTTCACCCCATCAACTGCTCACTCAGTCACAGTTTATCGGCATCTTCCTCTGCCAAATGAAACAGTTCAGCCCCCGAGTCTTATCTGGGAAAAGCATGATTTACAGGAGATGACAGGACCTTTCCCATTCCACCCAACAAGCAGCTGCTTGGGGAATGCAACTGGAGACGCACTGATCAGAGCTGGAGGTTTTAAGGATCTAAGGAGTAGAAGGAAAGGAGAGGGTACTGCCGTAGGGCGAAGGAGGAACAACGGGAAGCTGAGGATGCAGCAACCAGAGCACTCAGCATGTTCCATATATGGAGAAACTTCATGACACTGGAACAACCTCCCAAGAACTGGAAGAATCCTCGATGACGGAGGCATTTCAGACTAGTCCGGGCAAGGCTATGGCCAGCAGAGCAGAGGGAATACCCCTGTGCTGGCTGGGGTGCTGACAAAGCAGCACAGGGGAGACCAGAAATGAACAAAGACTTCAAAAATCTTCCTGCCATCACCCATCATACACTAGATCGCATGCTGTCACCATGTGAGCTCTGCTAACAAGAACATTAGTGGACAGAATAAGAAACGGATCTCTGGTCTGGCTGAGCTATCTCCAGCCAATATGGGTATTGGCATGGAGGGAATCAGGAAAACAAACACCCCCTGAGGTTTACATCCCTGGGTAAGCTTGACCAGAACTGTCCCAAAAAATGAGCCTCTGTGTGAAATTTTAAATTTTGCTGCACAGCCGTGGCTGGTGCCGAAGCAGGGTACCTGCCCCGGAGCCTGGCTCCGACCAGCGTGGCTCCACGCTTCCCTCTTGCTTGATATCTTCCTTCTGGAAGATATGTGCCAAGGTTATTTTATAAACCTTTCTATTTATAGCACAGCTCCTTCAGCTCTAATGAGATAATCTTCTGGCATTTCACCATCACTAATATTTACTTTGATGTTTAAAATAACATGTACTGAGGGATTGAACTTTTTAAAAAAACCTTTAAAATATAATCAAAGCAAAGAAATCTGTGACTAGTGCAAGAGGGCCAAATGCCTGGTGATGCACATGAAGTTAATGACATTGCAACTTGTTCAGGGCAGACAGTTTATAATCCTCTGACCACATCGTGCAGGAGGGAAAGAGCCATTGGCAGCTCCTGAAGATGGAGAGAGACAGTGAAAGAGGGAGCGGGAGCACAGAATGTGTTTATTCTCAGGAATGAAGGGAGGAAGGAACAAATTTCTGCAACAGGAATTATAGCTGTTGCTTTCTGTAACTGAGAGTTTAGCCCATGGCAGCCCTGCATAAGAGAATGATATTTCAGAGCAGCAAACATGCAATCGGATGGCTTAACGCATAAAAAAAAGCGGAGTGGTGTGGGGACAGGGGGAGGCGAGGGAGACAGTGCACGAGTGCAGATGCCTGACTCCTGCTGTCTGTAGACACTTTGAAACACAACCCTGCATTTTTATGGAAACTCTGAATGTTGGAGAAGGGTGAACATGGTTTTCATTCTCATAAATTTTTTCCAGCGTGCAATGCTCTTCGGGCTCATTCCTTCTCCAGGGAGACGGTTCTGATTTCAAAGAACATTCGCGTTTCCTCCACCCCAGACCACCCCACTCCAACCTCAAAGAGTCTTCTCTGGAAAAATTATTTTAAAGAGTGTTTTACCTTTTCTAGTGTTTTCCCTTCTTTCTTCTTTTTCCCCTTTTAATTCCTTGAGCTTTTTTTCAGTTTTTCCCAGCAGCAGCCAAAAGCTTCTCTCTCCCCCTCAGTTCTGCGCGTGTCAGAAAGTTTCCAGGCTGAGGGTTTATGTCGCCTTCCTCAATAACCTTCTTCTGTCAGACCCAGGCAGCGCTGGAGCTAGAGGCTTTGCTAAAAAGTCTCCTTTCAGGAAGTGAGCAGTAATAAGAGAGCGGCTCAGAGGCAGCATGTATAGGGGCTGCTCAAAAAAAAAAAAGAAAGAAAAAAACTTTGCTCAGGAATTTTGCCAGGATTATCAAAAAAAAAAAAAAAAAAAAAAAGCCCCAAACCCACAAGGCTGTAAAAGTCCCGCCCTGACTGCTGACATCAGTGCAGAAGGCAGGTCTTGCCTGCAACAGTATAAAACTAATCAGCTAAGCCTTTCTGCAAAGGAGCCGGCAGGGATCTGCTCCGGCAGCCCTGGCTGCAGGCAGAGCCCCAGAAGGGAGGCAGGCAGCTCCCTGGCCTATAGATAACACGTCCCAATCAAAGCGATAAAGCAAGGAGATCATGCTGGTGGTGGCAGATGGCAGACAAAACAGATAAAGCAAGCCAGGATTCTGTGTGTCCCCCCCAACAACAAACAACATTCCCATCCTTCGTTTTAACTGTAGCTTTCAAAATGCTTTTAAAAAGCCAGTGCATGTCTGATGAAATGGCCTTAAATGCAGCCGTGCTCTACGGTAATGTTAGGAATTGGCTTTAAATTTTAAAAAGCCCTCAAGAATTTGCTAATGTTTTAACAAGTCCCTTCCTTCTCCAGTTAGTTACATTATTTTCACCCTGATAGCTCTTGTGATGCCATCAGTTCTCTTGTCCTGCTGCCACCGTGGAGAGTCCCACAGAGGACAATACATTTCTAAAGTAAAGAATAAACACTGCAAATAATGAAAACTGCTAGTTTAAAACCAAAGTCCTCTCAGGACACATAAAACAATAAGCAACAATAAAGGGCAGGAGCTCATTTCCTTCTTCCTTCTGAAGTCATCTTTGAGATTAGAAAGCTGAAGATGTAAGCCTTGGTAAAGAGAGAATTACCTGGCAATCCTGCAAATATTATAAAAACGGACCCCTTCAAATTGCCATGTGCTGCCCTGCTTTTCTTTGGATACAGAGAGGGGCCCTGGGAAATGAGAGAGGGAGAGGATGGCAGCACCAGGTGGTGGACCCCAGCCTGAGCTCATCTCTTGGGACAGAGAGACCCCAAAACCACAGAATCAGAGAATCACTAAGGTTGGAAAAAACCTATAAGATCATCTAGTTCAACCATCAACACAACATTACCATACCCCCAAGGAACCTCTTAGCATAAGAGCATTTGAATGAGTAAGGCAGTGAAAAATTGCTGGGGGAAGATGTAAGCTAAGCCTTAGAGCAAGCTCCCTGACCAGGAGACTTCTCTGCTCCGGCAGGGCTCTGGGAAGGGGCTGCAGCCCTGTGACATGTGATACTGATGCCGAGTCTGCAAGGCAGCCAGCTCCTCGAGGCTGCATGTCCTGCCATGGCCCTTCTAGGTACATTGTCTGCCAAATCCACAGGATCCGGCCCTGGGGCAGGCCTGAGCAGCCAGGGCTCTTGGCAATGGTCCTGGGTGCCACCCAGGCTGACCCAGCACAAGTCTGTAACCATCTGACCATTACATGGAAATGGAGAAAGGAAAAGCCACAAAGGCCTGGCTAGCCCTGTGTCCTAATCGGATGCTGGCCATGGGAAGCCCAAGAAAAGGGATTAGGAAAATTACAAGAAGCTGTGGCACTTAGTGTGGTATATCCTCCTCTGCTATCAGTAAACTAAGTGCAGGGCTGAACCTAAGCCAGAAGCTGCATCTTTTCATTTAACAGCCACAATTCATTTTCTGCCATGAATGTACGTAAACCCTTACTGAAGCCCTCTGTCAGAGCAGCAGTGTGACCTGAGCAGGAGATGCCCGGGAGGGACCTCCTGGTATGCGGTATTGCCTGGTAGGCATGTTCATCCTAGTCCTGAGAAAACAAGGGAAAACATCCTTTGCTCCCAGAAGGAGATGCCTGATGGTGGGAGTTTGCAGCCCCCAGCTCCACTCCTGGGGCTGACCCAGCCCTCCAGGGCATCCCAGCACAAGGGCCGCTCTTCCTTACAGGCATTCAGACTGGAAAAGCCTGGCTCTCCGTTTGAAAACTGAGTTCAAAGGGACAGCAATTGCTGGGCTGGATTTTTGGCCGGTTCCCTGGCTGGGTGGAAAGAGCGGTTTCCTTCCTCCCCAGGCCGTGCTAGCCATTGTCTGAGCCCCCAGAGCACATACATGAAAGAGCAACTAAACAAAGTATTTGGAATTTAATTGAATGGTGCCGCTCCTGGCGAGGGAAAAACTAATTGCTCAAAGCATGGCTGGGTGCCATACCAGGGGCTCTCTGTCTGCTGAAGTCTCCAAACTCACTTGGCGCTGTAATGAAGAGGGACAGAGGCTGCAGATGCCCATCTTCCCTGCTCAGCAGTGAGTGGCTCAGTGCTGCCTGTCCTTCTCCTTTCCAAGTGAAATTTGCTTTTCTCTGGTGTGCAGGGTCTCCAGACCCTCCTGATGGTAACTACAGTGTTAGAGACCCCTGACATACAAAGACATACATTCTGTGTGCCTGGGGCCAAGCCCCACCCTGCACCCCAAAGCAGTCCTGCTCTGAGGACCCTCTCATACTCATAATGGGCTACACAAATGCCTCAGCTCAAAAACCAGGTCTTACTCTAGTCCGGACCTGTCTCTGAAGGGGCGATGGAGCCACCTTGGAGCTCCACATGCCCTCCCATGCCAAGTCTCCATCACCTGCACAAGACCCCAGAAAATGAGGAAAGGTAAAGGGATCAGATATTCACAGAAAAGAGGCAGAGGGTTTGGACTCTGCCTGAAAAAAGCGTTTCACATGCAACCAACAGCCACTACAATTCGTCCCCCAAATCAAACAGTGCCAGCCAAATGTTTCATCTCATCCTAGAATGAGGATGCATTTCCAGGAGACACTAGAAATCCTCTCCGTTCAGGGACAGAGTGGAGCCCCGCGCTCAGCACAGCAGCAGGACCCAGCCCCGGAACTCAGCATCCCGGTGACGCTGCACCCTCCTGTGGCTACACGTGGCAGAGGCGGCTCGCCGGGATCCTGCTAGCTCCAGGCTCAGCACCAGGCGGGTAACACCCTTCAGGGACGATGCATCGAACCCCAGGGGAGCACAAAGAGCAAAGCTTCCTGGCAAACTTGGTGCTGTCTCTTCTCGATAGTGCTGGCCAATGCCCAGATGCATCCAGCATGCCCAGCTGCAGCACCAGCTTGCATGGTACCAAGGCCAACGCTCATTTCAAGGTTTGTAAGGCTGCAAACTCTGTCCTCGTCGCCATTAAAATACATAGGGAGCAATGCTGAGGCCTGATGCGGTAAATTTTGTATAACCATTTTGTACATAAAAATAAAAGAAACTCATTCTTGCTATGTCTAAACTGCAGGGCCTGGGCAAAGTTCCCAGCTCTGGCTCTACATCACAGCCTGGCCCCAAGTCCATGTTGGGACTAGCTACTTAGCCACTGACTAACCCTTTTTATGGTTGTACAGTACCTAACACAACAACACTCCATCCAGCCTTTTAGCTACTGCTGTAATAAACAACTTTGCTTTGTTTGTAGCCCAAATACTACAGGTTGAGAACCTGCAAGTGAAGCCAGCTGTAAACGTGTTTTGACACTAGTGTAAAGAGATGCAAACTAATTGCTCAACAGTAAAACTCAACTTAATTAATCCCAGGTGTTAGACAAAATTGAGTTGGTGTCTCCCAAACTTGTAATTCCAGCTTGAAAGAGCCACCACTAGCTCTGAAAGCACAGCTGTCAGAAAGCAATTATCGAGATTATTGTTCATTGCCTAAACTTCGTGGTGATTTTGGGTGGGCAAAGGATGAATGTGGAGCCTTGCTGAGGGCTCAGGATTGACAGCTCTGCTCACACTGCAAGGTTGGGTGTGTTGGGATGCTGCATTTTTACCGTTGTTAACTACCCAAGTGACTCATCCCTCCTATCTCAGGATCTCATGTTGTCCTTGGAAAAACCTTTAATATGGATTTCTGAGTAAACATCATTTACAGCTCCATGTCAAAATGTAAACAAAGGGCTCCTTAAGGGGGATTTGGCAGTAAAATACCATACTGTTGAGTAATGCTGAAGGATACCTTGCATTCTGCACATCTAACCCTATTACTGTATGTTTTTATTTGTCTCGAAGATCAGCAAGCTCAACCTGCCATGATCAGGGCCCTAGTCCCAACTGCTGCAGTTGAGCCATCTGCCTGCAAGAGTGAGAGACTTTGGGATTCCCCATGCATCTCACTGGGGCATCCCTTTGCATTCATCAGAAAGAAGTGAAGTGGCAGTGAGCTGTTTACCATGGCTAGTGATGAAACATGGAAACTTGGCCCTTCTGGAAAGGGAGAGATGTCCCTGAGGGGCAGCTGAAAACCCCACCAAAAATAAGCACCATTTGGTGGGACTGGTGTTGGATGGTTCCCAGCCCAGCTGTTAGTGTTATGACCATTTTGGCACTACAGAGAGCTAAGCAGAAAGTGGAGCAGGAGGAACAGTCTAGGAGAAGCTTCTTGGGTTACTGAGCCTATGTCCTGATCATCACTAACTGTCACTCCAAAGCAGCCCTACACAGAGGGCCTTTCTCAGTAGCCTCTAGCCTGGATGTGTCAAAGCCAATAAAACTGAGCTCTCCTTACATCCTTGTGACTTCCAAGGGACACACCATGGCATGGCAGAGACACTTACGCAAAATGGCTCATTTCCCCATGAAACGGGGAAGAAGGGAGCTTTGCTCTCTGGGCAACCTCTTTCTCCAACACATTTGTTGAAATAGCAACGTCTCTTCACCAACTTGCTCTGATTTGTCTCCTTCCATAGAAGACCCATGCCCTGACACTGAGGTGGTCTCAGAGCTCTTTCACTCTTCAGAGCTACACAGCTTTTATTTTCTCTTCTTTCCTTTCCTGTGCAAGAAGGAAATAGGTCACATTTCAAAGAAACCAGCAAACGGAGGTTAGTGAATGCCAGACAGCTCACTGGATGGTGTAGCCTGCTCCCCTCCCATCTTCCAAAATCGACACATTTCTCAGTCACCAAAGAGCATTTTCCCCTCTTCTTTCCTTTCTTTCTTCAAAATTGCTGTAACGAAGCTCAAACGAGACATCCTGCCCGTCTACAAACCAGGTAAGAGGCACTTTTTTTGCTGTTGGTGTCTTCCGTAGCTGTTAGGCGACATGGCCGCTTTGTTCCCTGTCTTGTACCTTTCTGCACAGCCTGGTAGCACTGGGGAAGGGCAGATCCTGTGAAATGTTGGTGTTAATAGGCCCAGATGGAGTCATTCTGTGACCACTCTAGCTTTTCTACCAACTACTCCACCGCTTCAGGGAAAAAATTAAGTTAGGTGGCATCAGATTCTTTGTTGAAGTTGCGGGCGGGATTTAGATAGGTCAGCAGATGCAGAAATGATGGCTTGTAGTGCAGTGTTAAGGACCAGCCATTCTCTTCCCTTTACTTCTGGACATGACATCACAACTTGTCTCCTCTGGAAGTTTCTCTTTAAACTGCTTGTGAGCCATGGTGGCAATGTTGGAAGACTTTGGGTACCTGGCACCTGCTGAATAATGCTCACGTATTTGGAGCAGTACTTCAGAGATTTCCTACTGACAAACGTAAACAGCAAGTATACTCAAAAACAGAGGCCTCTGGCAAACTCACATTTACTTCCTTTAATTTGTCATCTCATCTGTTACTGCTCTGCACTTTTCTGTGAAAACAGGCACAGTTCCAAGTCAGTGGTGTTACGGAATAAACTAGAACAAAGGAAAGTTGAGATTAAACCTCAGAAAACATTTCCTATTGGGCAGATCTATTAAGCTGTGGAATAAATGCTGCAGGGACGCAAGGGAAACCCATCATGTGGGCAGAACTGGAGAGGGGACTGGAGAAAGGATCAGGCAGAAGGCTCCTTCACTGGCAGGGGGATGAACATATTGATCTACAAGGTTATGCTTTCTGATAAATTTGCAATTCTTGTATTTTCAAACTTATCATCCTTTCTCCTCTTTACAAGGGGCCCAAGTCTCTGAAAAGCTTTTTGATGCTCCCAGAAATAGGATTTCCTAAAGAAACATGGATGATACCACAGCAGTATTCAGAATCCACACCTATATGCATGTGGGTGTTTAATGACTTTAAAAGTTAATTCCCATTAAGACCTTAACCAGAAGGAGGGTTTCCTGAGAACTCTTCAGATAGAGACGATTATGCCAGTCTCTGCACTGCCCTGTAAGGCAACCGGCTTCACAAAGAGCAGAAAAATCTTGAAGCACCAGGCTCTGTACGTGACCTAAGCCCACTCAACCAGCTACGTAAAACTTGGCTTAAGCAGCAAAAGTCTGAGAGGGCCAATGAGGTCAGAAAGGACAACAGATGCGTCAGTTAATCCAGGCTTTGACTCACACAGAGCCCAAGCAGGTGGGACCAGCAGCACAAACGCAGACTCCCAGGAATCCTGCAAACTCATACGGTAGCATTAGACAGGCTTTATCAGAGTTAGGAATTAAAGTATACTACTTGCCTAGCCCTTTCCTCGCTGGTACAGGAATATGCATTTTTAAACACAGTTCTGATCGCTGAATGTGCTTACCTAGTCTTGAAATATCCCGAGAGGTGCCAGGAAAGGCCCTGCTGGGTATTGAATTGAATGGGCACAGCAGAGACCAAGACCAGGCTGGAGAGACCCAGAACATGAGATACCAGGAGCCATGGAGAACATGGGCAGCTTCCTACAAACTCCATACAGAGCCAGCAAACAAAGTTATAGTCACTGTAAGGGAGGTAGTAAGGATAAAGCATGAACTAAGGTCTTAGATAACTCTACTTCCCTAAATACTATTCAAATAGTTGGAACAAAAAGCCTTTGCCTTTATTACTGAAAATAAACAAAAAGTCCCCTGCAGATCTAGCCTGTTATTTCTCTGTGCCTCAGTTTTATACTTGTAAAACAGAGATAGCAAGCTGCCTGTTAGCAGAGCATTTCAACACTCAGAACAGACCTTCTCACATAGGAAATGACTGATTGTGAATGCAAACTTCCACTACTTTCAAGTCACATGTGTTGCCCAAATGCATGCTGGTCATATGCAAACACCTACTTACCCTTCAGAGCTAATAAGCTTTTCCAAGAAGAGCAGAGCAGATGAAATCCAAGTGTTTAGCTTCCCCTACCACCAGTTGTATTAGTTTTCCTCTTCAGAACTTTCTCTTCAGGCATTTCCTATGACCACCCTGTAATCTGCACAGCCTGACCTTTACGTTCAATGCCATAACATGCACCAGTGAAGGAACAGTCTCACTCTGCTTTGAAATAATGTTCAAAGAAATCCTGAACAGCAGCAATGAGGCAAAGTTTGGGCTTTCATTCTGATTAAGACCTATCAAGACTGTCACTCAGCATCAGGACTTTACACCTGCAGTTTTGGAAGCCCAGCTGGGTCTTGCAGAATTTCCCTCCTAGTTGCAGATTTGATTTCAAGCTCAGATTCATTTTTGTCTTTTAAAACTCCAAACAGAACAACTGATGCTTAATAAACTTTGCTGTCGAGTCACAGATGACTGTTAGGCTCTGAGCTGTCCTTCTACTTTATCTGACTAGTTTATATAACCTTAAACCCAGGAGCAGCCAGGTCTGCCAATGCAGCCCTTGGCTCCACTCAGTGCAGCTTACCACTGCTCTGGCCCTTTCTAGAGCTGGTGAGGTATTTCCTGGGATGTTAAACATGGCCTTGGCAATGCAAGAACCATCTCCCACTTCTCTGTTGCTTTTTTTAGCCAGTACTAAGTGCCAAAGAGCAAGTGTGAGGACCTTAAATTCACCACCTAACAGAGCATTTCCAGCAGACCCTGGTGAAGTATGACATCAAAGTGCTTCTGACTGTTGAAAGGAACAGGGATGCTAATTCCCATCGTCTCCCAGTTCAAACCAGGGCAGCTCAGCCAACGACCTAGTTTCCCCAGTCACAGATGACTGAAGACTCTTAAGCCAGCCTGCGTAACAGCCTTTGGCTTCCAACAGGATCCGGGTGCTTGATTTTCTGGGATTCTGCTGATCAGTGCCTGCCTCTGCACTACATTCACTGCACAGATACCTGCGCTGGCTGAGGGAACAGACACATCCGGCTGGTCACCCAGTGCAATGTTAATGCCGTATCCTTGCGGGCCACAGGTGTTAAAGGCAGCCACAGCTACTGGACAGTCTCTGTACCATTAGCCAGACCCTGCGTGCGCTGAGCCGCCGATTCACCCAGTACCTTCTGCAGGTGTATAGGAACACAGGTGCTTTGCAGCAACTTGGACACCAGTACTGAGCATGCAAAACCCCACCCTCGCAGGACTGAAGCTATTAGCAGGTGCAGAGCTAACCTGGACCTGCAAGGATGGCCAGGGCAGTTTATAAACTCCCCTCAGCTGATGACTTTAGTAGGGACAAATGCATATAAGCCACACAGTATGAATGCTATAGAAGTTGAAACTTTAGGCAAGGCCTGTCACTTGTATCTTGGGACATATACATAGCTATTATTGGTCTGAATAATGCTAAAATACAACAGAAAGCAATCACTTCATCTCCTGGGTGACCCTGATGGGATGAGACAACACACAGTTATTGCAGTAAGTTAGTAACTCAAACAGATTTTGTGGTCTGGCACAATAAATGGGACAAGATGGTTCAGATAATGCTGTATTTTTCTGAAAGTTCCATGGGATTTTAAAACTGTACAAGAAACTTCAGTTCTGAACCTCTACACATGCTTTATTACAGCAAATAATACGACAAACTGACTGTTTTTCCAAGGCCATCCTAGATCATGTAGAGATGCAATGTGCTTACTGTGATTGATAGGCAGCATAATGCTAAAGCAAGTGTGTTATCTGGGAGAACTCCAGCCCACCGCATCACTGTAGCATGAGTGCTTCTGCCTCCCTCAAGCTTCCTCACCTGCAGGAGAGGGATCATCAACATCATCCCTCAGCTGCCTAGAAGAACTGAAAGGCAGCATGTGGGTGCAGAGCACATTCACCATCAGCATATTTTCAAGGACTAAAGTTCTCCTCACCCTGGACAAAACCTGAGGTAAAGCCTTGAAGGGACAGGGAACAGTCCCAGCTCTTAGCAGAATCACTTGCTACCTGCCAGGTTTTCCAGCTGAGAGCACTGAACCACAGCAAGGTTACAGAGCAGATGAGCAATTTTAAAGCCTTCCTGGACACATACTGAGAAAATCCTGTCTCGAGTTAAAAGCCCAAAGGAGAACATGAAGCCTTCCAGTTCATCTGCTGGGAGTGCTGGCAGGGCTGTTCAGATCCCCACTGCTGCAGGATGGAGTCAATGGGATACGCTGGATTCTGCCCGGGGCTGCTGGAAGAGTCCTGGGTCAGGCAGCACCGGCATGAGACGCAAAACTGCCAAGCAGGAACAACCGAGCAGCAAAACAACCGAGCAGCTGTTTCTGGGGTTATGTATCCACTAAGAGTACTCAAGCAACTGGATAACATTAGCGAACATACTCTCAAACCTTAGTTTTTGAGGGTTTGACCAAAAATGTCACTCTCCCCAGGCACTTAGAGTTGTTCCGTCCTGTAAACAATTAACTGGACAGAAAAGAAGATGACAGAGGCACAGCTGAAGAGATACCAGACCCATCATCTATCAGACACTGACTCAAATCCTGAGCTCAAATCTCAGAGAAAGTCCTTCTGCATTTGAGACTGCTAACACAACTGCTTTTTGACCAGGTTTGTTCTCATTTTGGACAACAAGACAACTGGATGCCACTCAGTATTTTAAACAGTCTTTTTAAAAAAAAAACCAACAAACAACAACAAACCCACAACTTACTTGTGCTTCTGAAAAGCTTCTCAATAATTCCTCAGCAGAAGCCTATTAAGTGACCAGGTCATGATAGGCTGGGCCAGTGAAGAATAGATTATTCAGTTTTTTCCTTGCCTATCTGCTATCCTGCTCCTATCTGTCTCTTCTCCATCTCATTAGAAAACTTCCAGTGTGTGGCTCTGGAGCAGATCACACTGGAATCTAACAGGTTGCTGAGATCTGTAGGGAAGGTGGAAAAGTTAAAGTGTTTTTCACTATAAAAAAAAAAAAAGACCGTTTTCCTGCCCAATGTTTGCGCAGATCCTGAAGATTACTTGTGAAGATATACATGCATGGTTTGCCCCTCATTTCTTATCTGAGGAGACTGTGAACTTTCATGTGAGAAACTAAGAAGGCAGAGAGGTAGGTGTACCCAGCATAATAAAATAAGGCTTTGGTTGTCATATAATATTTAAGTTAATACAGCCCTAGGGAGAAGTGCAATACTATGCACATTTCTACAAACCAGTGGAAGAAGCATCCTCCCCAAATCCCACATCTGATGTTCGAGGTCCTGTAGCCATGTCAAGTGATAAAGGACAGAGGGGTATCGGCAAGGATCCTGCCAGAGCCAAACTATGCAGATGGGTACTTGGCACAGACTCCAGTGCTGTGGCTGAGCTGGGAAAGAAGCCAGCAAATACTGTCCTGAGGAACATAATTTTGATGCAGAAAGGCAATAATCGAGAAAAGCCCTACAGCCACAGCAACATATGGCAATAGGTGCCAGAGGCACAGGCAAAATTTTCAGGGGCATTCAGTGCTGCCTGCATCTCTCCAAAAACACGTTACAAGGGCAGGGTTAAACAGCACCGGGCACTTCTGGGAACACGGCTGGGCCCACGCAGGGCAGGACATGCCCTGCACAGCAGCCAGTGCCCTGGCTTCCCTAGGACCTGGAAGGATTTCCATTCCATCTCTGCTCAGAGCGCTGAAGAAAAGCTTATTCGCAACTAATTGTTGCTGCCGAGACACACCCACTATGAAGGGCAACAGCAATTCTGCTAGCAGAGCCCCAACAACTGCCAGAGGGGAGCATCCAGCCTGTCCCACCGTGGATGGGTGCGGTCCAGCGGCCCAGAGGGCTCTGCAGCACAAAGCTACTTTCCTTGGATCACAGTGTTCTCCTTGGAGAATTTGTTTTGATGGATTATTGGCATCCCACATGTCCAGCTGATGAGGGGAGGTTGCAGGAGGGTGAAGCAGCAGCTGCGACCAGAAGGTTTTCTGTAAGACAGCGTTAACCCACTGCTGCTTGTTTTACTGTCTTACATCCCCAAAAGACAAGAGGAAGGGTGCTTGCAACAGGGTGCTCAGCTGCAAGGGTAGTTCAAAGTTAGTTTTGCTTGGTGGAAAAAGTGAAGGGAGATGGTGCGGTTTGCCCATGTAAGAACAGACTGAGCATGGGCAGACATTGATTAATGCAGCCTCCCGTTGACAGCATAGAAAGGACAAAAGCTAAGAACTTACCAGACCATGGAGAATGAGGCTTTTTTTTCACCTTAGTCATCACGTAGCTGATCACTGAGCCACATTATAAAAATGTACTGGAGAATATTTACTGCTGTGCATGTAACCCTAGGCTGCAAGCAAGCAGAGGACGTTATTCTCATTTCAGACACTAATGATCAACAAAAGACCATCAAAAATGTCAACAGCAGAAGCAAAATGCTGTCCTCCATGGAATATTGGCTGAACTGGAAATTACATTGGCCAGAGAAAAATTGAAAGCATTATTTTCCCTAACGGAACTCAGAATTGCAGAAATTAGATATGGGAAAGTCCTATTAGCTCATCCCAGTTTCTTCCTGCCTGTAGAGGATTGTTCCCTGTGCTACATTTTCTGATCCAATGTTAAGTGACTGGCAATGGGACTTCCACTATTTCCCCTGTTCCACATCCTGGTGAATCTTCTCGTTAGGAAATGTTTCTTGATAACCAGACTTACTTTCCACTAATTAGTATCTTCTCCTTTATCCCCACATCTTATCGGCACATCCAAAATAGCTTTTCCTCTCTGAAAGACAATCATGCTCTTTGGATATTTCTACTTGCTCTCAGCTTTTCCCCGTCACTCTTGGTCAACAGTTAATGTGCGTACTCCATCCCCAAGAGCTATACTCATTAATCAGTCCAGTTGGGCCCTTCATCGCTTTCCTTGCTCTCTCCTGAACTTGGGATGTTTCCAACACTTCTGGCATCAAATCAGCTACTGAAATAAGTAATCTCAATAGCGCCCAGGTACTGGGATCATGTTTGCCACTGGTATTGAACCACATGGGTGGTATTCATTTTATTTTTTTAAACCACAGGAACTGTTTTGGTCTGTGCCATGTAAACAACACTCATCTTGGTATGTCTGAGAAGCAATGAACGCACCCAGCGCTCTGCCAGCCTCTTCCCTACCTGGCAGCAGCCTTCACCCACTCTACTTACAATAATATTGTGTTCATAGAAGCCAGCACTACGGCTGCAGTGCTGGTGGCAACACCAGATGCCCAAGTCAAGTTTGGATCTGCTGCTGGCCCCCTTTGCCTGGGCTTTCAAAGTGAGATTGAGAAACCCTGTGACTCATGACCATCAGAGCACATGGCACTTACCGCAAGCACAGAGAAGTTGCTTTAGAGTCTCAGCCAACTTCTGAGTTGACTATTTATACTCTGCCTGCCTAAATCCCCTCCAGCAGTGCTAGAGAAGGTTCTCTCCCTGTTTCAGGCATTCCTGTGCCAGCACTGTGGAGCTCAAAAGCTGCTGTGTCCCTCACTGGGGGTAGGTGCACTGGAAGATGAGGATGAGCCATCTCTAACGCCTGCTTCGGAGCTGTCTGGACAGCCACCGCAGCCATGCTGGCAGATCCTGGGGACAGCTTCAGAGGAGGACTATAAACCAGAATAAACTTAATAGTGCCACTTCTGCAGAGGGCTGTTTTCCAGAGTGAGATTACCTTAGAAATACCTCTTCTATAGTAGACAGAGGAGAAGCCAGATAGTTTTGGACAGACCAGTCAATGCCTGGCTGTACCTACCATATGAAACAGCACTACAACCAAAGCAGAAGAGCCCTATGCTCAGCAGTGAGATGTTTCTGATGGAGACACAGTAACTGTTTCCTTTCAAGGCTAAATTAGGGCAGAGTAATTAAAGGACTGAAACCTGACCAGCAGCTCAGCACCAGCCTACACCTCAAGTGCAGTGTATTTTCATTCAATCAGGTTTTAAGTCTTATGAAGAATTTTAGAGGAGCTCTTAACTGCTGGTTGGGGAGCTCTCCCCAGTTGTTGCCTCCAGACAGCTTGCCTCCAACCCCCCCCGGCAGACCTGATCACCTGGCACCCTACCAAATACAGTACAAAACGTCAGTGCCCCATCAGGAAAGCATCAGAGCCATGTACATTAGGAGCCAAGATTTTGGAGCTCTACACCTGAGCTGATTGCAACTGCACACACAACAGTGGTCTTCTCCCCCATTTGCATCTCTTTTCCTCCTCTTGTCTTTTCTTCTTCCTGGGCTTTTCAGAGCAAAAACTGCACACCCCTGTGCAGAGAGTGGCTGTGATCTTTCAGGGAGTTTCTATGCATTGCAAAAGACAAAGGCTGCTAAACCTTCAGCTCAGCTATTACATGTATTTTTAAATGGCAAAAGCAGATGTTTATGTAACAAAAACACTGTCATTTTGTGGTTGGAAATAATAGTTGCCAGCCACTTCACCACCTGGAGCTGAAGGGGGGTGGAGGCAGAGGTGAGAAGGGCACACTGTTCAGGGCAACATCGAACATGCTCAGCAATTTTCAGTTCTTCCAGAGAAAGTACTCCCTCAGCACCATCAAAAGGAGCCAAAATAGTGCAGCACAGGAGAAACTTATTTCCAGTAAGATGCATCACAACCGGTGTTCTTGCACCGATGCAGCTCAAAGCCCTGTCACCTTTACTGCACCCTGCTGGGGGCTGCGCTACTCATAGTAGTGCCAAGGAATGGGCTCGAGCCACAGGCTCACCATCCCTCACATAAATATCTCATTTAATCTTTCTGCAGCTTGCCACTCCCCAGTTGCTCTGTACTGGCAGGAGTCAATCTCTAGCCCCACGACGTGGTGTGCTAAGGTGTTATTTCAGCGAAAGCCCTTCACAAGGTAATGCAGGGAGGCCAAGTAGAAGCAAGCAAAGACCCAGAGCCCTTCTCCTTCAACTTGTGCATAAGTTAATGCAGTTTTCTGTCATTGGCTCCATGAAACCATCTGGCAGACCCAAAACCCAGAGGATCCTGCTGCAGTACTGCCTTCTCTCTGAATAGTTGTCACCACCAGCTCCACCTTGGTGGCAGGGACAAGCTCTGTGCTCACTCATCCCCAGGACAAACATCTCCACATCATTTGTTTAGACATGATGACCCATAGCTGAGTTTCAGACCACAAGAGTAGGCTGGGATACCAGACAGGAAACTGCATGTACTGTGTTTAACTATGTGTGTTAGACCCTAATTAAAAGCTGTTCAGGATCAATGAGTCTGGAGCCAGGAGTGCTTTCAGTGGCCCTACAAAGGATCAGCAGGGTGCTTTCCCAGCCTTCCAAACTAAATCCACATGCAACAGATGGGCACAAGCTGCCTTAGGACAACACATGACTCTTTGCTTTACCCCATCACACAGCAGTGTCACCCTGCTTGTGGGCCCCAGCACCCCACCCATTTCAGAGCTCCCGAGAGGGAAGCTGCTCACCAGGGACATTTGGCTTGTGACAGGATACTACTACAAACCAGTAGCAGGGGCAGCTCCAAGGGCGGCGGTATGTGGCACCAAATCTCAGGTTTCTGTCCCTGCACTAACCCAGCCACCGTAGCCTACGGCAAAGCTCTCCTCTCCTCCGTGCAGGAGGCAGGGTCTGTGTATTTGTGCCTGTCTACATCACTGGATGATCCTGAAATATTAATGTCAGCTTTAGTTTAAACAAAGAACCACATTCAGTTACATGTTCTGTGCCCCTCATTGCAGCATTTTAGGAAAAATACTGTTCTTTACATTCTGATTTAGCAGGATCTGCCAGGTCCTACCTAGGATACACACTTGCTCAGGGACCTTATCATGGAAGAGAAGTACTAGACAAAGAGCCAACACTATTTTCTCTGTGAAAGAGCCATGTTTTTAGCCAGAAAAAGTCAGCTCTGTGGCCAGTGATCACCCAGCACAAAGCAGACTAAGAGTAGCCACTTGCATTGCTTTGTGCTGTGCTCCTTGGGTGCTGAGGAGCGCACAGAGATCTGTGTGCTTGGTTGTGTCTTTCCCAAGCAAACTACAGCCAGACAACAAGATTTCAGTAAGAGACAGGAGCAGTCCACTAGGAAGAGCTATGATACAACATGGGCATGACCACATGCAAATAGGAAACAAGTTCACGCATACAACAATCCACCCGTGTTAAGCCAGAAGTAGAATGCCCCATCTGCATGTTTCGGAGCCCCATTGGTCCTTCCTACTGCAATATTCTCACTGTGCTTTGGCTCAGAGGACTGCACTCTGCCTGTTTGGCTTCTTTGCTATAGCACTGCAGAAATATCTGCCCCAACCTCCGGCGGGAGGCAGCCAGCTCTGCCTTGTGCTACCCTCGAGGCAGCTGCATTGCAGGCTCACAAGCATTGGTGAAAAACTCAGAGGAAGCAGGGTAACACCAGCAAACTGCTTTCTGGGAACAAGGCAATCCCTGCCGTTAAAACAACGGTCTGAACAAAAAAGGCAGATAGTTATACCCACCAGGCTCCCATGCAGGTGGCCTTCTCCCTCCTCAGCCCCCTCCCCATCTCCTCCTCTCAAAGCTAGAAGAGCAAATTGCTTCCGTTCATTAGCATTTGACAAATAACCACAGAAGGAAAACAAGTCCCCAGCAGGATATGAATGAGCTCAGGCTTTTATTGCCATCTGACTGCACCAAACAAGCATGTCATCAATTTTCCACGCTCTATTGCACTGCTTCTCCCTTTTGGAGAAGGATGAGCACCCTTGCCCACTCGGGGAGGTTCAGAGTGGCCAAGTCAAAACAAAGCAGCAAGAAAGAACAATCTGAGAGCTGTGAGATGGCAACAGAGGTGACACATGGCAACTTCTGAGCCTCTGGGCATAGGTACAAGGGTCAGGCTGGCTCTGCAGGATGGGCTGTGAGCAGTGTGCTCATGCATTGACCCCTCAAACAGCACTGGCTCATGGGAATAAATGTTTCAACATAGCAGAGGGGACCCTAGATCCTGGGTAGAAGGAGGCACAGAAAACCAGTCACCCATTATCCCTGCCACAGGGTCAGCACTGGCTGCTTCTAGCATACATGCACCATAAGACCAAGGCCACAAGCATATCAAAAGAACATCCCCTCTATTTTTGATCTCTCCAGTAATACTGTGGTGGGGTGCACTATGTCTCTGGCCAGGGATTTAGCAGGAGGAAGAGGGGTACTGATCTCCACGGACCCAGGTTTTCTCAAAGCTGGTGCCTGGTACAGTCCTGTCACTCTTAGGAGCCTTCACAGAAGCAACAGGCCCCTTCATGGCCTTGGAAGTTTTGCTGTGGAATTTAACATTTTTCCTTCCAAAATGGACTATGGACTGTCCCTGGGACCAAATGATTCCTGTGTTTCACTACAAAGTGGGAAGGGTTATATGAAGCATTTCTGCACCTGGCCTGGGATCCACAGGCAGTGCAGGGGCCGTTTGGACTTACCTGCTTGCTCCAACGACAGCAAGAGCAGGCAAGGTCCTCAGTGGAAATCAAGCGGGTTTTTCTGTGGTGTTTCTGTGAACGCAACCATTTCAGGCAGGACTGAGTCAGTAGTACTCACTGAGAAGCAGAAAAGATTATTATCTTCACATGCAAGCAGAAGGCACACTTTTTATGAACACAAACATAAGTGGGCTTACACTTTCATAAACTCCCACTCACACATAGTTCAAGTATTAATAAATGGTTGAGTAGCTGAGGTTTTAATGAGTAGTCAGCAGGGAGGTGAGGAAAGCAGTTGTAGCCAGGAATGTAAGTGCTCATGAGGAAATCTTGGGAAGAACTGCCATGGAGTACATAAATAAAAATTGAACATTAATCAAGAACAATTAGAAGAATGTAGTCAGGCCAATCCAAAGTTAAGTTTTTCAGGTTTTGATTTGAACTAAAAAGCATTTCAAGTTGAATCAAAGTTATTTCAAGTCTTTTGTTACATAAGATTAAAAAAACCCAACCACATAGGTCTGAGCTCCAGGAATCAGCTCTTCAGATCAACCTCTTGCACAGTGCCAGCTACTCCTGGGAAGGAGGACTGGAAAAAGGAACTTCTACCCTGCAGGCACTTTTCAGCCCTTCACGTCTTCATCCATGCTCTCCACTGTAAACCTAGTGCTCAGATCAAATCGGGAGCAACAGAAGGGAACCCAGGGGAAGGGATGGGGGACAGCTGCTCCTCTGTAGCCCTGGGGAAGCCAGACCGTCCCTGTCCATGCCCATCACCTCTCCACTTCAGACTCACTCTGTTTTCTGCCACCCCTCTCTGCACCTCACACCTCACCTGCACCTCTAAATCCTGTCTGCACCTCTGCTGTGCCACGCAGCCTCTGCTCACCAGGCTCAGCCCCCTCCTCCAGCCAGCTGTCCCTCCATGGGGACCAGCACAGCTCCTGCAGCGCTCAGTAAACGGGAGGGTTGGGATAAGCTTGGGTACAAACCTTTACTTGGTGCTCTACTAAAGCACTGGAAAGGGGTTGCAAACAGCACCATAAGGAAGCACATTTATTCTTGCCCTAACTGCACGTGGGTCTAGGCAAGGCACCATGAGAAGCATCTTTCCTTTCCAGGAGGTGGTCAGAGGCCAAATCGCACCAGGAGGAGGTGGCACATGCCAATTAGAAGCTCTGGACAGAATCGGTTCCCTGCACTCACCCAGCTGCCTTCACCCACCTCGTACTCCTGCCTGCAGAGCAGGCAAGTCCCTCAGGCTGGGCTGTTCCCCTGCCCAGCAGCAACCCACCCAAGCTGCCTGTGCCACAGGTCAGGCACCCCACTTCCCCAACACCCCCAGCCCTAGGCAGCAGCAGAATTGGCCCACAGAGGAGCTCAGAGACCCCAGCCCCCGCCAGACAGGCTGACCTCACCTTAACAAGCACATTTACTATGGCAAATCTTTCAGCCACTTCCCTCCCCGGTTAAACACCTTTTAGAGAACTGTTAAAAACATGCCTCCCCACATTGCCAACACAAACCTCAGCAGCAGCTCCCACCACCAAAGCACACAAATCCCATGATCCCCCCCTTTATACCCCTCCAGGCTTGTTCCCCATCCATCACATGGTTCCCATCCTCCAGCCCTTCCTGCTGCTCCCAGATCTCCCCCCCCCCCCCGCCTCATCCCAGGCCGGTCCCTCCTCTACTCCAGGCTGACCCAGCCACCTTAAAGGGACAGCACAGCCAGCCAGGGCTGTGTTATAAGGGATTATTGCTGCCAGGGCAATGATACAGAAAATGTGGTCCTAACAGGATGCTGAAGTTTGCCAGTGCCTCCCCCGGTTTCATCAGAGCACCCCGCTGCTCTCAGGGACTGTCTCCGCATTCACACAAAGTGGTTTTGCTGTTCTGAGAAATTATAAAATCAAACCAGTTCCTGATGCTTCTTGTCTGATCTAAGTAAAAGCAAGTGGCCGGCTATATATAGATGTGATTGACTGACATCTCAATAGCTTCCTGCCTGGCTTTCCTGTGTGTCATGGTGCACAGATCCAACTACTTTTTACGTGGGCGTTGTTTTTCTCAGTGCATCTTCACATCATAACGTCAACTTGCGAACGTGGCCATTATCACAGGAGCCCTGGTTTTGTGGCTGTGCCCCCTGAGTGCTGTTTCTAACCTGGGGGAGTGCTTGGAGTCAGTTTGGGTCACTGCAGCCCAAGGGACAGAGATTAAGCAGGTGTTGGAAAAATCAGGTCCTGTTGTTGAAATTAATAGTGGTGGAAGCTCCCTTGCACAGCTTCTTCCAGGCACTAGTTTGTGATGTTCAAAAAAAGCAATCCATGAAATCGGTTCTCATTCTCGTCTGCATTTTAGAGCGTGGGAAATCAAAGTTGTGTGAGGTTTGTGCAGATCTGTTGAGGCTGTATCAGTGTTGCCCAGGTCCACACAGGGGCAGTGCTAAGGAACAGAGCTGTGCTTTGGAAGAGGAGCTTAGCTATGCCCAGAAGACTCTGGGCTGGTGTATGGGCAACAGAAAGAGGTAGGATGGTAGGACAGACACATTTTTAAAGCAAGAGTTTCAGAGGGGCTATTAATCATCTTGCTGAGATCTGCTTTCAGACTTCAGGCGTGACTTTCCCTCCTGGTGGGGGACTTACAAGTTTTTTCTAGTAAGGGTAATTTCCTAATAGGGTTCTCCTGTGGCAGCAAGGCTTGTGTGAAATGGGTGGCATAGCCTGAACCAACCTCTGATCCCTGCGTTCACTCTCATAGCTCCATGATGCTTTCTTGACTCACTGCTTGGAGAGGAAAACCAGTAGTCTGTTTATAACAGAACCGCCTGTGTAGGCAGCTGGAAACCTTGTGGGAGCTGGGTGGTGATCAATGGCTTCTGCCATCTCATTTTCACCTCTCTGAACAATTGTCAAACATGTTCCATTTGTTGTGATGTTCTGGTCCTGGATTTTCCAGAAAAGGGAATCAGCATGTTTGGGTGCAGCGTCCTTGTACCTCATCACAGTTTATCCCAGGTAACTAGTGGAAATTAGTAGCACATGAAGAAGGCCATAGACCTTCCACTGCCCACTCAGCACTTCCCCTTCCTTGACTTGTGAACATGACTCATGAGCCTGACTCTGCAGTTAAAACCAAGAGCTGCAATCATTGCTCCTCACATTCTTCAACCCACCTACCTGGGACCTGCCCTTCCCTGAGACCAGGCTGAGTTTGGGAAGACCTGGCAGTTGTCTAGTCTGAGGAGCTGAACCTGGGGAATACGCCTGTCCAGTGGCTGGGCTGCTTTGATGCCTGGAGGCATCAGGGGGTTGGTTCATTTGCTTTGGTTCCAAGCACTGACTCCAATTAGGGTTTAGGCTACAGGTTTTCATTTGCCTTCTGTATCCCAGACTGGCAGGTCTGCCAAGACCCCACTTTGCTTCATTTGCTGAATGTGATGAAAGGGGCTTCACAACTCAGGATTATTTATCTGTGCCTGATAGACTTTATGCTAGTCCTGCACCCAACCTGCAAGCACCACTGAGGCTTCCTGTTGTGGTTTCCTGCCTTGGCTAAAACACCTCCTCGGCGGAGCCTGTTCTCCCTTCCTGTTCTCATCAGGGCCATTTCTAGGCTTAATGAAGACAACAAACAAATAGGTAGAGAAGATCCTGGTTGCCACAAATCCAGTTCCCTGTGGGTCTTTGCTGTTGTAGGCTGAGCAGAGCAGGTTGCACACAGCAGCATGGTTTCTCCTGAGAAGTCTTCTCCTGACCTCTATCCCATTCCTGCCCATACAAAGCACGTATCCAGCCAACTCCTTCCCAACTCCAGTGGTCCCAGTGGCTGGGAGGAGGCAGCCCTGTCGCTCTGCTGCTGAGTGGGCTGTGGCAGGTTGGGTGAGACGGCGTGGGGCTGACCACCAGCCCAGGCACAGCTCCAGCCACTGCCTGAGAGCAGAGGCCACGTCTGGAATAGTGCAGTTGGCCCAACACATCAGGCAGCGACTTCTCCCATCATGTTTAGCAATGAGCATTACGTTGGGAAGAATCAGGGCAAACACCCAGCACACGGGCCACAGAGACAGTGTTTTCTTTACTCTGAACACATATGATGCATTTGCGGGAAATGCGGATGGAGACAAACACTGATCTTTTTGGGGTCAGCATCTGTGCAATGACAGAATTGAAGATCAGACTCCAGGCAACAAATGAGACCCTTTGAATCTGATAAAGTTTCCATTAATCACCGGAAATTGACTTCTATTTGTGGGTGGGATTTTAGATGATTCGATACAAGACCTATAGCTCTTTGGCAGAAGGGGCTCTGCAGTGACTCAGTCGACAAAGTGCCATTTCCCGCTGGATCCCCCCACGAGCTGGTGCTCCAGCAGCACAGCGGTAGGTTCACTTCGGTTTTAGGCTGTTCGGAACAGAGGGCTCCAGTAATGCCTGCACTTTGCAGCTTGACGGAGACAGTGGGATTAAACTCACTTTGTGACCATGGCTGGCCACATCTGAGCTCTGGCCTTCTCTGGAGTATGTGCACAATGTAGAAAGGCACTGCCAAATGGGAGCAGAGTATCAGCCAAATTCAGAAACCAGCCAGAGTCAGGTATCGTGGGAAAATATCCATAAAGTGTTCAGGAGACAATTAGCAGAATGTTTCTTCTTGATTTGTCAACTGGTGGTTAATGTCTGCGCAGCAGCACTTGGGTTTATCTTTATCTCCTTCTGCTGTGTTTGGTGCAATTGTATATCTAAATGTTTTTTATCTATTTAATATCCATCTCTTGTTTTAATCTTATTCTATTTAAGATTTTGGCCTTATAGACCCTCATGGAAAAGCTAATTTATTCAGAGAGGCAAAAGAATTTCCTTTTATTGTGAACAGGGCTAGAGAAAAAATGGTAGGAAGTCAAAGCTAAAAACTTTGGGATGGATGTTACAAACACATTTTTAATAGTGGAGGCATTGGAACAATTCATTGTAGGATTTGGTACATTCTGCGTTGCTTGAAAACTTTAAATCAAGATCAGATGGATTTTTACTTACATTTTCTAGCTGCATTCAGAGTGGGACAGAGGAATCACCGCGGGGTTCTCTGGCTGGGGGTATGAATGCACTCACTGCTACTCTCCATGCGATGTTTGAAATGGCGCTACAGACAGTCAGCTGAGGGCTGAACAACCTCTAGGAAGACAAGTTGGAATTCCAGTTAAACCTTTTTGCAAAATTATGTGTCAGTGAAAAATTTTGCTTCTTTCTTCCAGATCGAGCACCAGCAGCACGTGAGCCAACCCGAGCAGTCCTGGTAAGCGTGCAGAGATGCCAGATGCTGCTGCTCACCTGCCCTTCTACTACGGCAGCATTGCCAGGTCAGAGGCGGAGGAGTACCTCAAGCTAGCAGGGATGTCGGACGGCCTGTTCCTGCTGCGGCAATGCCTGCGCACTCTGGGCGGGTACGTCCTCTCCATGGTCTGCAACCTGCAGTTTTACCATTACTCCATCGAGCGCCAGATGAACGGCACTTACGCCATTGCGGGGGGCAAAGCTCACTGTGGGCCGGAGGAGCTCTGTGAGTTTTATTCCAAGGATGCCGACGGGCTCTGCTGTACCCTCCGCAAGCCCTGCAACCGCCCCAGTGGTGTGGACCCCCAGCCCGGTGTCTTCGACAGCATGAGGGACAATATGGTGCGCGAATATGTCCGGCAGACGTGGAAACTAGAGGTACTGGCCACTGCCTAGGGTGGTGTGGGACTGCGCAAGGAGCACTCCCTGGGGGCTTGCTGCCACTTGCCACCCTGACCTCCTGTGTCACTGTCATCCCCCTCTCACAGCAAGGTCCTTCTCCTCGGAGGCTGCTGGCCCTAAGGGCAGTCTTAAATTTCTCTCTTTTCCAGTTTCTTCTTCAGAAACAGGTCTAAGCATCTTCCAAGCCTTCAAGCTCTTCCTCCTCTGAACAGCTTATGTTGCATATGCTCTGCAGGGCCTTGGAGCTCTCTGCCCACTTTGCCAGGATCTCCCCATGTGCCATTTGCTCTCCTGCAGCACGTGGGACACTCACTGCTGTTAGACCATTGCTCTCTGTGTGAGGTGCCTGTGCCTCCATAACATAGTGCTGAAGGTGGAATGAAACCGGACTTAAATCCTTGCTCAGGTTTTCCGTGCTCTTTGAAGTCAGTGGACGTTTTGCCTGTGAGACTGAGGTACCAGGTAATGGATAACGTCTGTCTGTTATTTAAATTTAAAAATAGCTGCAGACTGGTTTCTGCATTTTGTTGCAGGCTGTAATATCTATACAATAAGGCAAAATTCTGTAAATGGTCACACTGGCAGCCATGTCATTAATTTCCTTCTACCTGCTCTCACTTCAGGAATGGCTACTCAGACACTTCCAAGTCCCCGCAGAAAGACAGCTCTGGCATTTTATTTATGGAGCCTTTGTACAAGAGATCTCTAAATTTAGTTTATTTTAAACCAAAGATGCTTGACAGAATGAAGTATCTATGGGGTTGCACTGGTAGATAACACACAGGACATTGCCACCTACTGGCAGTTGTTTATAAAATGTGTAGGGCCAATAAAATTAATTTAGGGTCTCCCATGATTTCTAGACAGCCCTGCTCTTGTCAAGTTGTAGCGCTTGGGAACAGTGAGCAGCCAGGAAGGCAGAGGCACCAGAAAGAGGTCCTGCTCTCCCAGAAATACGAAGCTGAAAGCCTGATGTCAAGATTCCCTGTACCAGCATGATGACTTCTCTCTTCCCTCACCAGCAAGTCAATGGAGTTTAGCTGGATTTCGGGCTTGGGACCAATTTAGATAAGCAAGGGATTCTGCTCTGCAGTAGAATAGAATTCAATCCACTATTGTTATAGACATGATTAAAGCCAAAGACACTTCAGATATGAGACCTTCCAAGTTTCCTGTGTTGTCTGACCAAAAGGGTGTAAACCAAACTGCAGAATCCATGCAACAATGCAGCAGTGGCAGGAGGTCTCACTTCTCACTCTTCTCCAGGGTGATGCACTGGAACAGGCCATCATAAGCCAGGCTCCACAGGTGGAGAAGCTCATTGCCACCACAGCCCATGAGAGGATGGCCTGGTACCACGGCAGCATCGCCCGGGATGAAGCTGAACGGAGGCTCTACTCTGGGGCACAGCCTGATGGGAAATTCCTGTAAGTATGCAAATCCTGGCAGATGCTGTGATCCCTGCACTTCCTTCCATTTCCCCATCCTCACTACCCTGTAGCTATTTGTTTCCCATGGCAATGCCTGAGAGGAGGTTGAGCTGAATATGGTCAGACTGTGGTCACAGATCTTTCAAAGGCAGGGTCTGACACCCCAAACCTGTTATTGCCCAGTGTCTGGCCTCCATGAAGAGCCTATCTTGAGCTTTATTTGTCTCTCTTGTTTAGATATCTCTATAAGGTATGCTTGTTAATGCCCCAGATGATATCAGATATAGGGTTCAGTGGGTGAAGACATTTAACACTGACATGTAGACAATGTATGGCCCATAAAGTACAGGAGAAACATTTGCTCTGCATCTCTGCTGAGACATCCCTTCATTTAATTATCTCCTGAATGAGGTAGGGAAAGAAAGAATTAGGCGGAGAGGGTGGAGGAGAAAGTCAAGAGACTGAAGGTGAAGGCTTCCCCCTCAGCTTCCACAGAGGAGTGGCAATTCCAGCAGTGAGGGGCAGGGACGCCTACCAAGTACCCACCTAGCTGCAGCCATGCTAATTTGCAGGGCAAAACCTAGATTTGCTTTTAATAGTTCTCCTTCCTAACAGGCTGAGGGAACGGAAGGAGAATGGTGCCTACGCCCTCTCCCTCGTCTATGGCAAAACAGTCTATCACTATCGGATAGACCAGGACAAGTCCGGCAAGTACTCCATCCCCGAGGGGACCAAGTTCGACACGCTCTGGCAGGTACTGTAAGGTGGGATCCTGACCACTGGTGTCCTAATAAAGCAAAGGCACTTTTCCCTTGTTACAGCAGCCCATGCCTGGAGGGAATGGAAAGGCCATGTGGAGCTTTAAAGGCTTTAAGACAGTAGTTGGGTGGTTGGTTGCAGCCCCTTTCAGAAAACCCTTCCATTCCCTGGGTCTGGCTGTCTAGGAGCTCACCTCGTTGCATTTATGTCTGTGCCCTCATAGCTAAGGAGGTCTAAGCCCAGGATATCACAGCAGCTCTGAAATAGTGCTGGCTTTACCACTACCTTCGTGCCTTACACCACTGTGGTGCCTTTCCAAGGAAGCAAGAGGATTAATGCTTTAATTTCTAGCTTTAAGCCAGGATACTTGAGATGGTTATGTTAGTTAAGTTTTCCCCCCATCAGCAAACTTCACACATTCAGCGTGCAGCTTGGATCTCTGCCTCCATGGGATTGCTCATTGGCCTGTCCCTCCCACACATCCCTCACGCTGCTTCTGGACCCCCAAAACCGTTGTGTGCAGATTGCCGCTTGATTTTCCAACTGACTGATTTCTGTGCAGAGAGTAGGGGAGACCCGAAATCTTGAGCCAGCTGCCAAAATCTTTACATGGCAGAATATCCGAGTGCCAGGAGACATATCCTACCAACCCAAGAGTCAGGGACTTTGGGAAGTAGAGAGGGCTGTATTGCCCCAGCAGTCCTCATGAGGGTGGGGTAGGGTTTTAGGGAATGTGACACATAGCCAAGCAGCTCTTGGCACTGCTGGGGAGTCGCATGCCCCCCCTGGAGCCCATCTCTGACCCCTGACACACACCTCGGACCTGCTCCAGGGAACAGATACTAGCGCTTCCTCTTGGGTAGGGCTGTCTGAGGGATGGTAACTCTGTTTTGCCAAGTTTTTAAATTCCCAGGACTGTTTTCACTCTGAATGTGAGTGAAAACAAAGACTTTGGGGCAGTTTTATGGAAACAGAACCGTGACAGGCTCCCAGTTGCAGATGAAATCTGAGCCAGGCAGGAGGGGAAGAGAAAGCCTTGTCTTCTCTGTGGTCTGGTGTCCAGGGGCTGGTCTGGTTGTCTCCAGCCAGAGTCAAGTCCCCACTGTGCTTGAACCAGTGGTTGCTGCAGTGAAAAACTGCCTGGGATCCACAGAACTAACCTGGGGGTTTCTCTGGGAAAGCAGAAGGTTTCTCTCAGGCTCTATCAAACACGACTTAAAAACCTTTCTGGTTGGGTCAACAATAACATTGCACTGAAAATGCCCTACCCAGCTCTCCTACTGGAGATTTTCCTTTTGTCTTTCTGTGGTCCTTATCTAACTTCCCATGTTCATCCCAGCTCTGGCAGATATCCAGGTATGCAAACGTGTGCTCTAGGAGCTCCCTGGGTGCACAGATAGGAGAGGAGAGGAGAGGAGAGGAGAGGAGAGGAGAGGAGAGGAGAGGAGAGGAGAGGAGAGAAAGAAATAGTCGAGTGTCTTCAATAAATCTGAGAGAAATCATTACCATAAGCCACACAAGTTGCCTGCAAAAAAGAAGAAAAAGAGATGATTTTCTCCTTGCAATAATCTCTTTTCCCCTCCAATTCCTTTCCCAGTTGGTGGAGTACCTGAAACTCAAACCGGATGGGTTGATTTTCTACCTGAGGGAAGTCTGCCCCAACCCCAACATGTTAGGTGAGCTGAAGTCTCTCAGTGCCATTCCTGGACTTGGTTTACCACTGAGTGGGGCCACTTTGAGCAGCGCCAACCCAAGTTTCCTTTACCATGTCCAACCTTGGCCCTGGCAGTGAGGGAATGCTGAGGTCTCTGCTCCTCTGGCAAACAAAGCAAGCCACACATCATGTTGTCTGCTGAAAGACAACATGGGCCTAGGGTGGCACAAAGACAGGAGCAGATGGGGGAATCCATGCACCAAATAGATTAGGGACTTCCGGTGCCAAACAGACGGCTTCTGAAAAATGGCATGCTTTTTAGGCAGCAACATGTCCTGCAAGTCTGGCTCCTGGCTCCAGGTGAGTCTCTTGAGCTGAACACTCAAAACCATGGGTCACTTTGCTCTGGCCCAAGTATCACAAATGTCACAGATCCTGCCCATGGGATCCCTACTTTCCTGGGCAGGGGGTCTGCAGTACAGGTCAGCCATTCCCTGGGACTGAGGGAGACTGTAGGGCCCTCCCGTAGGCCTGCACTTCCCCCAAGGGCTGCTCTGGGAATAACGCCCACATCCAGGCACATTTTCACACCTTTTTTGGCTAAAGCTGTGGAAACTGGCTTTTGTAGGGGAGGGGATCAGACCCAGGTGTCCACACAGTCCTTCAAGGACCGATGCTCAGACCCTGCTTGGGGCATAGGCAGACTCTTAATAACAGCTTCTCTCTCCTGATTCACAGCATCTGCAGCACCGGTTCCACCAACCCACCCCTCCGTGAGCGTAAGTTATGGGGAGTATCTGTTTATTTGTACCTCAGTAGTTTAATGTTATTGCATTTCAAGCTTGCTGATCAAACTCTGCTTTTCTCTAAAAGGAAGTAATTCAAATGGAATATATTAAGCTCAGCTGCAATGTTGTCCCCTTTCCAGCTTGGATGGGGATGAGGAATAGCTGGACACAGCTACCATTAGAGCTGAAAATGGTTTCCATTCATACTGCGCTCCTTGCAACATGTGGGCCTGTCCTTGGGGAGCCCTCTCCCCTCTGCCCTCCTTGTCAGGCAGGAGTGAGGAAGATGTGGTCGGATTCTGAGAACTCTCAGCCTTGCTGCTGGCCGCTGGCCACCGGCCAGGTCTTTGTGCTCCCTCTGCGTCCCTGGCCTTGGGATACGTCTGTGCTCAGTCACCGCGCTGAGTGCCGAGCAGTGTTGAAACCAGCTAGTTTGGGACATATGAGCAGCCCATCCCAGAGCCCAGCGGAGGCTAAGTAATGGCGTGAGCATTCGCTGATCTTCTCAGAGAGCTTTCACAATCTGCGGTGGGCTCTCATGTTGCAGCAACTCTGCTGCACTGGTGTTCAGAGGTGTGCTGGACAAATGCGTACCATACCACTTTGTTGCTGCCTGCTTTTGGGACAGTGGCTGTTCACAGTGTCAGTGTGTGCTCACGGGCCCACTCTTCAGGCAGGCAGGTGTGCTGGCTGCAAGCTGAGCTGCCTCCAGGCTTCCCTTCGCTCCCTGACTCCAAACAAGCTGAAGAGACTTAGCTGGGATGACCCTGCTGCTGCATGAGGCTTGTTACTTTGGGATGGGGAAAGCAGAGGAGGCAGAGAGCAAAATGCAGCCCTGTGTGCGTGCCCCTTGCTGCTGGGGTAAACACAGAGCTCTCAGCACCTCCCCCTGCACAGCCCACAGGCTGGGTTACTGAAGGGTGATGCTGTGCTCGGGCTTCATGGCGTGAATCCCTTCAGGGTCTGATCCCTGCTGCACAGCTGCAGTACTGGCCAGCTAGGGCTGGAAGGGAAAAGTCGGCTTGATACCACTCCAGCCTCTTGTGCCCACCTCAGGGCCTTTTAGAGGAAGCCACCAGCTGGGGCTCTGTGGGCTGCAGAGGCTCCCCATCCCTCTTCTCTCTATTTCAGAGGGAAGCACTTTCTCCTGGCTGCATTATCCACTTTATCCCCATTTCTTTTCCAGAGACACCTCGGGCCTCTCAATGCAGACGGATACACACCAGATCCCGTAGGTGAGCATCTTTGAAAGTCCTCTCTGCTAACAGTAGGGGAGAGGACCTGGGGATGCCACAGGAACCATGGGGATTACCTGACACATCTGTATCAGGTCAAAGAGCTCTACTACAAAGCCTCTTTCTTATAAAGGCACCCAGGAGCATCCCACCCATTTCAGGTCAAAACTGTTTGCCCACGCCCAGCACGCAGTAAATCAAGCCCTGGCCCATTCCCCATCATACCCAGCAAATCAAGCCCTGGCCCATTCACCCATCTTCCACCCTGCCTACTAAATACTCAGTGTATTCTGTTGCGTTTCAGTGGGGTGAATTCATGCAGGGGCCAGGTCCTTCAGGGTCTGATTTGTGGAATGCACAAACACCTCTCCCCATCCTGGCTCCTTCAGCAGCTGTAACTAGGAGAGGCTGTGGCTTGAGAAGGGAAGGGAGATGCCACGGAAGGAGGCTTGAATGCTGGAGCTTGAAGGAGAACTGGGCACGAGATTGGAGAAAACCTTCGCAACCAGTGAGGGAGAGAGGGATGGGGAAATATGTTGTTTACAGATATAAAAAGCTGTATGTCTCGGGAAGGTGCAGGAAAGTCACGCCTGCTACCCATGGACACCAGTGTCTACGAGAGCCCATACAGTGACCCTGAAGAACTAAAGGATAAGAAGCTTTTCCTGAAGAGGGACCACCTGATGATGGATGAAGTGGAACTGGGGGCAGGAAACTTTGGCTGCGTCAAGAAAGGAGTCTACAAAATGAGAAAGTGAGTGCTGCCCTGAAGGATGCTAAGGGAGCGAGAGGAGGGTGCTCCAGCCTGAGCTCAGAGGTGTCCCCAGATATCCTGTTTCTACCTAGGTGAACCCTAAAGTGGTATTGGGGTGTAGGTATAAGAGGTACTCTGGAACATCAGTCATGACTTTCCACAGGCTTTCAGCAACAGCCTTCTTGCCCTGGGGTGTAATCTGCACTGCACACCCCTGGGCATAAGACTGCCACTTTGCTGGGCACAGAGGAGCAAGTCCATGCTTCTGAGGCCATCTTGGTTCGTGTCAGGGCAAAGGAGATGTGCGATCCTTGGCTCTTTTCCTGCTTGTCTATGAGTCCAAAAAGATGCCCTTTGCCCACTTTGTGCCTGAGTGTTCCCCTTGAAGATGGCAATGATGATGCATATCTCAGTGTGAGGTGATGCGTCTTCAGATCGACAGGTGGCAAATACTGGCCTGTGCTTACAAGGGTGCAGTGATCCTTTCCTCCTTGGCCTTCTAGCAGGCCTTGGATACCAGTATTGTGCAGGGCTCTGCCAAAACAGGCTACTGAGATTACTGTTAGATCAAAAGGTATCACATGAGAAGTGATTTGCATTCCTGGCTGTGATACACAAGTCCAGCTGCTCTTTCATTCATCCCATGTGTGTTGCTCTTGTGTCCTGTGCAGGAAGCAGATAGATGTGGCCATTAAGGTGCTGAAGAGCAACAATGAGAAAACAGTGAAGGATGAAATGATGAAGGAAGCCCAGATCATGCATCAGCTGGACAACCCCTACATTGTCCGCATGATTGGGGTCTGCGAAGCAGAGTCACTGATGCTCGTGATGGAGATGGCTTCTGGAGGGCCACTCAACAAGTTCTTGGCTTCCAAGAAGTGAGTACTGAATAAAATGTGTCTGGCTGATTTTCTGCTCTTCTCATCAAACTCTCTGCTGCCATGGGAGCCTGGCTTTGTAGGTGGAGGGAAGCTGATAACAACAGAAGGAAATACCTTTTAATGTGATGTAATAGGGACTGATGCTTCTGGAGCAGAGGGGTCCATGTTTATTCTCCCTTGCAGCTAGGAAACTTGGAGGGGACCATGGTGTACAGAGTAATGGTAGGTCCTTTATTACTGCATTGTCCTTTCATCTTCTCCAGAGATGAGATTACAGTCAGCAATATCGTGGAGCTAATGCACCAAGTGTCCATGGGGATGAAGTACTTGGAGGAAAAAAACTTTGTCCACAGGGACTTGGCAGCCAGAAATGTCCTGCTGGTCAACCAACATTATGCCAAGATCAGTGACTTTGGACTCTCCAAGGCTCTTGGTGCTGATGACAGCTACTACAAGGTAAGTATAAGCACCACGAAGGATCCAGACAGCTATCAGGAGCCTTCTTAATAGGGGGGCTGAGACCCCCAGAGGCAGGGGGTCTGGATTCTTCCCAGGAGCCCTGCTGCACAGCCACTCCACATTCTGGCTGGCCTCACTGCAGTGACATTAAAAGGGTCTTTGTAAAGCTCCACATGGCAAGGATGAAATGCAGAGGGATGCAGAGGCAGTGAGGGGGAATGCAGTGCAGCGGCGTGACAGGAGAGAGGAGACAGAGCAGAGAGCAGGGAGAAGGTGATGAAGAGTGAGCCAGGGCTGATCTTCCCAGCAGCATATACCAGTGCACAACTGCACTGAGCCCTGGGGCTGGGGTGCAGGAGGAGGGCAGCACCACAGGACAACATCCTGCACACAGGGATGCTGAGCAGGACCAGTGAGACAGCACGGCCTGGGCGGGGGTTTGGGGCTCAGGGTCTTGAGCTCTCAGCCCAGGCCAAAGGGTTTTTTTCAACAGCATGGGATTGCATTTGACACCAACATTTAGCAATGTTTAAGCTCAGAGCAGTCTATCTCAGGGTGTAAATGTTCCTCTTTGCTTTGTTACAGGCCAGGACAGCAGGAAAGTGGCCCTTGAAATGGTATGCCCCAGAGTGTATCCTCTATCATAAGTTTTCCAGCAAGAGTGATGTATGGAGCTATGGTGTGACCATGTGGGAGGCCTTCAGCTTCGGCCAGAAACCGTACAAGGTGAGGCAGAGCTGGGTCCATCACGGATGGATGCCACAGTCTAGTCTTCTGCTCAGGCTGACACACTGAAGCTACAACTTCTGTTTTTTCGAGTGGGTACTCTTCCCACTGTTGAACGGAGGGAAGAGGAGACAGGCTCACTTGCACTTCGAAGAACACAAAGTAGTTTGGATCCTGCAGCTTTGTCTTCATTTAAGGGAGAAGAAACAGAAAACAAAACAAATTAATTTGGGTTTGAGTCAAAACAGATCTTGTCTTTGATCCTTCTGCTCACTTGCAGAGCTCAAAAATCAGTTGTTCAGCAGCAACCCTGCTCAGACTTGGCATGGGGTCTGCAGGCTGGGCTGGCCACAACACAAAACATCACTGCAGTGCCGGGGTTGGAAACAGTCACTGTACAGGGTGTGTAGTGCATGGACCCAAAGCATTACCCCATGCCCAGCTCTAATTTGTCTCTTCTAATCCTGTTGCCAGCTTCAAAAATATTAAAGCATTTTCCTACTTGATCCTATCCTAGAAAATGAAAGGCCCAGAGGTCATCAGCTTCATAGAGCAAGGGAAGCGCATGGACTGCCCCACAGACTGCCCAGCAGAGATGTATGCCCTCATGCAGCAATGCTGGACCTACAGGTAACGCTGTCTCTGGCTCAACTCTTTGCTGAGCGACAGGTTCCCCGCAACAGCACACACTGTCTGGATGGTGGCAACACAAAGCAAATGGTGTCTCCTGCCTTGGTCTCATTCCACACTCTATGATGAGTGATGAATATTTCTTTATTATCATAACCCTCCATTTTCCTGCACCAACCCTGGAAGATATCAGAGCCTCTGCCTTTGCCCCTCTCCATCCCAGAAAAGTCTCAGCTGCCCTCCTAAGCCCTGGTACAACTGAGCTGCTGTTCTTCCCCAGCTTCTCTGCATGGTATCTTCTCTTTGCATCAGTTAACTTTCATTCTTTCTGTTGACTCTATTTGTTCCTTTCTGCCCTTGCAGATGGGAAGAGCGTCCAGGATTTATTTCTGTGGAAAACATAATCCGCTCCTACTACTACAGCATTGCTACCAAGACAGAAAACGGGCCAGAGACGGAGGACAAGTCAAAAGCAACTCTTCCTTGAGTTTCCGTCTCTGTCCCTCAACACACACACTTCCTTCATGGGACCTGGAAAGGCTCTTTGTGAATTTTTGCTTTAATCTGTCAAACACCGGTTTTGTTTCTCAAGTAGTTCTAGAACTAAGAATCCAGGAGACGATGCTGTCACAGCAGACAAGGGTACTTAGCTGTGCCTCATGTCTCCAAACAGCCAGCCATGATTTACAGCTCCAGCCTGACCCAGCACAGGACAGTACAGACATCACTGTAGTTCCTTCTTATGCACTTCCAAAACTATCCCAGGACCTCAGAGTTTAATGCCTACCAGACTCACTAAGGATGAACTGTGCTGGGTCCAGAACACCTGGATTTTTCCAGATCCTTTAAAAAAAATTCTTTCACAGGAAACCGCCAAATGCATATTTCTGGTGAGGTTTGCATGGGGTGGGATGCAGAACAGGGGGCCATCCAGTCCCCTTCCCCTTGGCTTAGGGCAAGAAGCAGCTACTCACTGCTCGCTCACTGCAGAGATGGGGAGGAGCAGTGAGGCAGAGCTGCATGGTGCCACTGCTTTGTCCTCCTTGTACCCTGCCACTTACAGCTACACCCCAGGGCACTGAACATGTGCCTGTTCAGCACAGGGCATGGTGTACCATGGCCCCTGCACTGCCACAGCCCTCCAAGCTGGTTGTGGCTCCGGAAACAACTAAGCTCCCAGGACCAATTGCTCACCTCTTGCTTTCCAACCCTGAAAATTGGTCACCCTGTAGATAGATAAACTATATTTTTTAACATACCTTTTACTATTGAACTATCATAAATGTTTGCAACTGCTTCAAGCTGACAAGAAAATAATTGTAATTTCCCTCCACTGGGCCAGGGTTTCCCTCCTTGATGCTCTCCATAACCCTGCAGCCACCAGCCTGGTCACCCTTAGGCTGACTTCACTGCAGATTGGAGCTTTCTTGCAGCTAATGGCATATACAGCTGCTCAGCTGAGTCTAGTGTGGAAACCCACCTATTAAGGCTTGTACTGATCTACCCCTGCCCCCGGATGCAGTGAATTACCCATGCTGAGGGGGGGACTGTGGTCTGCACTGTTGCAGAGAGCAGAGTGGTTGTAAAGGCTGGGGAAGTGGGGGAAGCAGAAGATCAGAGCCCTGAGATACAGTGAATAGAAAAACTTATCTCTCACCATCTTCTGGTATCCGAAAGCCACACAGTAGCTTACACAGAGTACCTTGTCCCAGAGGTAAACAGCTACAGCTCAGGCCAGGGCACAGCCCTTATCTAAAACCTGAATGGGAGGTGGATTTGATCTGAAGACAAGGGTTTCTGGGGAGCATTCAGGTATGGGGCCTAAATTACCCGCTCAGTACAGCCTGTTTAAGCACTCAGAGAACCTAGGGCTGATAAAAACCAAGTGTTCCTCTCTTCTTGCATAGACTACAGCCTCTGGTGATACCAGCTATTTACACACAAAAACATTTTCTCTCTCAATCACATTAGCTTGTCTTGTATACTTGAGAACTACAGACATCCCTACCATTAGAGGGGAAAACAGGTATCAGAGAAGAAAACATCTTGTTCCTGTTTAATCAGTGAGTTAGTGGCCGAGACAGGAAAAAATATTATGTCCTGGGCCACGTTTTCCTCCCAGAGAAAGCAGATATTTTGCTGGAAAAGAAAAGGTTTGATGTGCTTTCTACTTGAAAACCACTGCCAAAACATTTTGTGTAGACTTTTCTTTCGAAACAAACCCATTTTACATTTTGAAATGATTTCTCATACTGAATTTTCAGCTAACTGATGGCTGGGATTTTTTCAAATGGGGAAGAAGAGTATCAGAGCAGTCATATCCCCTGAGGAGCTTCTGGTTTAGTTGGAGACAATTCCAAGTGAGTGTAGGTGTACACACCCCGACAGACAGAACCTAAATCCATTGAGATAATGCCACAAGAGTAAGGGGCAGGGGCTTCTCCTCCAGAAAGCCACACAGGCTGTGGATGCTGCTCTGGCTGTTCCAAGAGCATCGCAAAATGTGAGGAGATGCCGTGGGGAAAAAAAAAGTGAGACAAGCAGGTCCTGAAGTCACAGGACTCTGACTCATGGGTGTTGGTGACTCCTGGTTTTGTCATGTTTGCAGTCTCACAGTCGCTTTCGAGGGGGATCTCCTTTGACTTCAGGCACTGTCTCCCTCCTTGGCATCCTCAGTCTGCAATTGCAGAAGGGGCTCAGCCCCCTCAGTAAGACACATCTCTGGGTTCCACAGTGCAATGGCCCTGCAGACAGGAACAGCCCCTCTTCCCCATCCACAGCAGGGACATATTCAGCTCTGTCCTCTCTTCTCACCCACTGCTGGCAGGTCCGAATACTGGAACACTTTGCTGGACCTTTCACTCCTTTCACTGGCTGATCCCAGAGGCACTGGCTGTTGAAGCAAGAGCTGTGCCACTGATATGATAAAGGCATAGGCTATAATTAGCACAGTTCAGAGCTCAGAGGTCTATGGCTGCTCCCACTCTCCTATGAACTTCCTCAAATTATCTCTTTTCTTGATGACCTCCTTACCTTCTTCTCTCCACTCACCCCATTTCTCTCTGTTTTACCTGAGTTTTGAAAGCTCTTCTGATTCTTGCACTCTCCATCTTGCAAGGGAAAAGATGAACTTAATCTTCTGAGCACCAGCAGTGATAACATGAGACTTAATAAAGTATCGGCAATCATGTCTGATCAACACTATGTAACACTCCATCATACCACCAGTGCAGATCTATCTCATTCCAACCTATCTTATCACTAATAAGCCTATGTTATCACCAGTGCATGCCTATTTATCAATTGCACTGCGATATCACAAGCACATACTGACCTTTCTATCTCTTTCAGCTATCTAGGCACTTTCATTTTGTTCAGCAGCACAGCAGCTACGTGACTAACGCAGCTCTGTGCTCACTGACCTTTGTATCATACTCCTAAGTTATTTATTGAACCAGCGCCAAAGTGGTTTTCAAGCTAGTGCTGGATATTTTCCCCTCTCCCCAAGATGTGCTGCCGGTGAGGTTCCTCAAGAGCATGGGTCAATGCTGCCAGGGGGACACCTGCTTTGCTGCCCTCTCTCCTACGAGTGGTTAAACTGCTCAGGTTTGGCTGTTTTCTGGGCCTTATGTATTTCTCTGTAGTGAAGGAGGCAGAACTAGAAGCGTTAGGTAGTGAGAGGGTACCAGCCCGAAGGAAGAGCACTGGCAGGCCCAGGGCAGGTGTCTCCATGCAGCCCTTGCTGAGATGAGCTGCTGCAGCACGCGGACCTGCTCAGAGGCTGGGGAAGGGCAGGTTTGCATTTTCAAGATCTCTGTCCTGCTGGATGGCTCCAGCTGTTGGCAACTTGAAGACACTGCAAGGGCAGGGCACAGACCTACTCAACCTCGTCACCCTGCTTGTTACGAAACGCCTGGCAACGGTGAAGTCACGGAATGCTTTGGTCCTGCACTGATAAAATACACTTAAAAATCACAGATTTCTTCATAAAAGTCAGGTGAATAACTGATTCTACACTGTCCACTTGTCTCGCTCCATGGTAGGTGATGGATTTGGTTTTGATTACAGCAGAGGGAAGCAAGACAAGGGAAGGATATTTCACAGATTTCACAGACTTGTCTGTGGTTGCACAGGGTGCTGGAACTCCCATGCACCTTTGTCTGTTTTCATACTTTCATCTCCACATGATGTCTTCTTTTTATGTTCAAAGGCCTTTGTGGTTCAGAGAAGCTGAACAAGCCAAATGATGCCCCAGCACAAAGAGTGCCATCACACGCGCAGATATAGCCCCTCAGCAGCAGCCCAGAAGTAGCCAAGTCTTATTGTAGAGACTTTAACCATCAACCCATTGCACATGGAGAAAAAAGGATGTGCGAGGCACTGGAAGATGCAAACTTATGTGCAAAATTAGATGCGCTTCACTGACAAGAGGAGTGCAAGCGATGGGGCTATTTTAGGTGTTAACAAGTATCCAAGTCCTGAGGAAAAGAAACTCTCTTTTCACTGCAGGAGGAAATGACTTATTTTGCCACCAAGAAATACGGTAGAGCAGGTGTGACTTGGACTGAGCCAAAAGACCTTTTCTTTCTTTGTCTCTACTTTTTTTAATGCTACCTTGGTTTTGCCTGTCAGATATAGAAATCTCTGTGTTGGCAGAGGCAATGGTAAATATGTCTTCACAAGTGTTTTCTTTCATCAGCAATAGAAAACTTGGAAAATAAAGAGAGGTGCTGGTACTGGCTGAGAAGCTGTTAGGGAATGGTAGGAAATTCAGCATCGTTCGTCTCTTCTGTCTTCACGCCATCCCATCTGAGGACAGGAACAGCCTGTGGTGTGCAGACAGGCACCAGGACCCTGCCCGCCTGACCAGCCGTAACCACGGCCCAGGGTCAGGCCCTGCAGTGAGCAAGGAGGTGCGGGAGGCATCAGACACACACCATATCACGAAGGGAGGCTATTTTTGTCCCTTACTGACAAGCAAACAGTGCAAGCAGTGACAGGTGGTTTCGGCAGCTAATTCTCTGTGTCAGTTTTTATGGCCTTAAGCGATCAGCTTTGGCCGATGTAAGATGTTGTTCTGTTCGATTTGCACAGGCGAATCAGGGTACAGTGGCTGGTGTTCCCACTGCACACTCATCAGGGCTTCTGCTCTGGTAAGGTGGCAGAAGCTATCTTGCTCATAAAGCCTGGAGGACTTGCAGATACCCAGCAGTTTGGCTTTTCATCTGATGTCTCCTTATCTCTCATCTTCCCTATCTCCTCAACTCACAGGCCCTCCCTGCCCATGACCTCCAGCCCATGCTTCCACTTGTACGTCTGGGACAGCGTGAAGCAACTTCTCACAAGCAAAGAAATCACGGTCATGAGTAACTGGGTGCTGAAATGTTAAATAATCAACTCCTTCAGTAAATATATTTTGCTATGAAATTAATTTATTAAGTAACCAACCAACTAGTTGTTGCTGTAAAGGGACTCCTTTTCTTCTTTGGTAGCCTGGCTGGGGCATTTGTCTGCAACATTGTCTGGGCAGCAAAAAAAAAAAAAAAAACACCTTCAGAAAGAAACTTTAAAAACTAAAATGGTATTTGATCCATTTCTGTCTTTTTAAAATCAGATTGTGACAGAAATGTTGAAAGAGGATAAAACATAGGATCGTCTGGACACTAGGTACATTCAGCACATCCCAGCTGTATGGAGGCCAGCGAAGGTAGCTGTCTCTGGAAAGGGCGATGGAGCTGGCAGAAAAATGGTAGCAGTTTCCTGCCGTCGGCAGAGTGTAGCTGCACAGCCCTGCTGCTGAGGGAACTTGTGTTCTGGCCTTCATTGGCTGGAGGGCTCTTTATCATGTGCTACCCCTTGCAGATTGCCTGAGCCCTGATTGCCTGAGCACATCCTCTGCAAGGTCCTGTCCTCCAGCAGAGCCCTGCAACTCAATCCCCAAGGGACCTCAGCTTGTGCGGGGCTGTGCAGCCACTGCTTCTCCAGAACGAAACCACCGCTGTGGGCCCAGCAACTGCACTACTGCTATTACTCACAGCATTCTTCCAATAAACTAATCAATGCAGTTGTTTTGTGTCCTCCCAAACACTCCCATTGTTCAGAGCTTGGCTGTGCTCCTCCTAAAGCCTGAACATTCATGTGCTTGTCTGCAGGGCCATTTTAAGTCCAGCTGTCCTGAAGAGAAGGCAGCTGGTGAACTCACTGTCTGAAGGCTATGGATTTTTGCTGTTGGAGCCCACCTGCATCTTGCATCAAAAAAGCAATATATCAATTGCAGATTCAGAAACAGTGGTGAGCTTGGCATGGAGCAGGAAGGAAAGGCAAGGCTACAACAATGCAGCATATTTGGCCTGAGGGTGAGCTTGGCTTGTGGTCCTTGCCCTCTCTGTATAAGCCCCAAGCCTGGCTGCAGAGCCCATTCCGGTCAGGAGAGACCTAGCCAGCATGCTGCACCAGTTGCGGTCCCTCTGACGTGCAGAAAGATGGAATGGCAAGCGGTAATGTTACTCAAACCCATCTCTCAAGTGTTGGGTGGCAGTTCCCAGTGCAGATTGGAGTGCAGGCCCACAGAGACTCCCTGCCTGTAAAGCAGTTACCAGTACCTCTCTGAGCCAAGGCTGGTGCTGAGAGTCCTGCAGATGCTGAGAGGAGCTCAGCTGTGAGGCTGCTGGCTGCCTCCTCCCAGCTGCTCTCTGCTGCCACTCCACTCAGGACCTGCATCAGAAGGCGCCAGATGAACTATGGAAAGGAGGAGCAAGCGAGGCAGACTGGCACTCAGCAGTACGAAGAGTGGGACTGTAACCACTGCTGGTGGCCAGCAATTGCTGCTTCTCCATGAGCCTGGTGCCTCTCACAGCCACAGCCTATGAGCTGCCTTCTCACCTGGACAGGCCTGCAGCAGGTCAGTACTGTCATCAGGCTTGAACACAGGCCAAACAGAGTGTAGGCAGCTGGCTCCATTCATAGAAGCTGGCAGGACTCAGCACCTTGTCCTCCTCACTTGTTATGTACAGGTCACAGAATGGCAAATTCTTCCTTATTCTCTCTGGGGCTGGAATTTGACTAATTCACAGAAACTCAGTCCATCTCTTGGGAAGACTTCTCAGCATTGTAGTGAAGTCCAAATATTTCTTCCCCCGAGGATGAGAAGCACCAACCTCCCTGTGCACATCTGAACTTCCACTGGCAAAAGACCAGAAGCATGGTGCAGGGTTGTGCGGGAAGGACAGTGGGGACCAAGGCATTAGGGGACATGCCGTAGGTGGTGGTTGTGAGCAGGCAGGGTAGAATGGGGAAAAAAACACCTCCCCCTGCTTTATTTTCAGAGCTTATGTCTGGAGCTGGAAACCATGCTCAGCCAGCACAGACAAATGGACACCACCTTCTGCTGCATAAAACGTGCACTACTGATAACTATAATAACAATAACTCTGAATTGAATGGCAAAATAAAACATGGAGAATTTCCATGACATAAAAAAACATGATGAGGGAATCAAAAGAGTTTTTAAAAATAGAATGTCCAATTCTGGGACTCAGAGAGTGTGTGGTCGCCAAGCTGCCCCCATGCAGAGGGCGAGCTGCAAAAGCAGGTACCTAACTGGTGTCTTGGCCTCCATGAGCCAGTCAGCCAGGAAATCTTGTAGCCAGAGAGCCAGAAAGGCCAGGGACAAGGAGCCAGATGGGTGAACTGGCAGGAGTGGAGGCAGGCTTGCCCATCAAACAGTCTGGCCAAGGGTTGCTTTGTTTCCACTGAAAGCTTTGACGGAATCAAAAGCTTTCCACAGAACATTTAAATTCACTCTAATCAGCATTTTCGGATGGAAAACTCTTCTGTAGGAAGATTTCCACCCAACTCAAGTAATTTACTCCCGGGGCAAATGAGTATGATGTGGGTGTAAAGCACGGTCATCTCAGAGATACAGCGGTTGCCACATCCTTTGGCCTGATGTAAATAGGGATGTGGCATAACAGGTGATGGAGAACCAGACCTACAACATCAGTGTACCATGTCATCCTGGAGAAACTTAAGAGGTTGATTTTGGCCACGCATCAATGAATTTTGGGAAACAGGCTGGAATTACAAACATTCAAGAGCTCTGGACCTAAAGTGAATAGGAAATCCTTTCTAGACACACAGACGTATGTGGACATCCGTCTCTGCCTCTTAGCTCTCCCTCTGCCTTTTTTGTTCCCCAGAGCAGCGCTTTCCAGAAATACGTAGTTGGTCTGACCGGTTGTGAATCTGCTTCATTGTTACGTGGCAATGCCCTACTTCTTTACGGTCCTAGCAGAGCATGGTCTACTGTAGCATGTCTGACAGAAAGTTTTGTTTGCAAGTAAGAAGCACAGCAAGTTCCTGTGTGGGAAATGCTAGCAAGGTCAGGCTCTAATTTCCCGACTGGGGAGCAGCATTGTTGCTTTCTGCTCTAATAGAAAAGATTAATAAGAAAACTGGCTTAACTAATGGTTTACAGCAAGGATCACAATCTTGGTTCTTTATCAGCTCTGACACCAGGGTTAAGTGTAGTGTTTGCAACAGTGCAACCATTTGATTATGTTACAGTTTTCACCAGCACGCTTCCACATGTGCATACAACTACATTGTGTAAAGGCTTCATAAACCAGGACGCTTTAGTCCCTCTTCTCTGCAGGTGCTTAGATTGCAGAGGTGCTGTGGTGAAAGCAATAAAGGTGTCTTTTTTGCACCTATGTAATCCATACCTTCAAAAAGGACTCAAGATCTTTGTGGCAGTGAACAAAGGAATCACAAAATACACTGTCTTGCTCCAGCCATTTTAACAGAAAATTTAACTGGTAGAGTTTGAACACTTTAACAAAACAAAATACAAGTACTGACGGAAAGTATTGCAATGATTAATAGAAGATAAAACATATCACACAATCAGTGGAAAAGGGAAAGCAATACGCTGTGTGTTGTGCTTGAACTGATATGAAGAGAAACAAGGATGGAAAAAAGTGTTTTATGGACTGTACATGGGTTAAAAAACAGATACAGGAAGACAAATATTGAATGACGCTAGTAGTTCACCTAGTACAGCATCCATTCTCCCAAATGTAAAGCAGTAAGGAATCAGCAAAGACAAAGAAACTGTACAGAAGCCTAAGACTTGATATTTAGGGCAGCCTGTTTTAACACCTCTGGTGATGTTCTGGTATGTTCAGAAAAATCACAAATAAACTTACACTGGGAGGAGCTGCAAAGATACAGCAAAGGTGGAAAAGGGTCAGAATTTACTGAGTAGGAGCACAGATAATTATGTGGACTCACATACTGAAAGTGGAAGGTATGGAAGTCTTTTTGTGATATAATATAAAAAAAAATGCAGAACAGTCTGCTCTTAGAGAGGGCTAGGAATTTAGCAAAGGACAGTTAAGACACTGGCACAGTGAAAATCTCAGATTATATTCTGAGGCAAGTATAAACTATAAGAACCACATTTTAAAGGTGATGTTAAATTCCACTTTGCCATCTTTAATCCTTCATTTCATATAAAATCATCTGTTTTGTCTCCACTAATGTGATTTTAGAAATGAACAAAAATCTCCCCCCTAGTTTTCTTTAATTAGGTTTTCTAAATCAATTACCCTACTTGACTGTAGCTTCCCTTAATCAAGAACTCCTGCTTTTTTCACTACAATGTAGGGATTTTCAGCCTTGCTTCTCTGTATACTGGCAGTAGAGGAAGCACAGACCATGCTCCTGAAAGGGGCCCCATTTGCTTCTCATACCCCACCTGTTTTGCTCCTCCTCTACACAGGGGTCAGAGCCCAGCAGATGATGGAGAAAGCCAGCTTGACAGGATGGAAATGGGAGCTCACACTGATGGAGAAGGACATAGCTTCCGTAGTTCTCCCTCTGTCTCTGGGATCAAGATGCCTTAGCACAGTCGCAGACTCTAGAAGACGATGTAAGGGAAAATAGATTTCATAGGTAAAGTTCAAATGAAGAGGGAATTAAGTGATGGGAATTTGTAGAGGTCATTCTTCCCACCCAGTCAATGGAAGGAGGATGTAAATGTTCCTTTTGAATGATTTCCAAAGGACAATATGACTTACAGTCAGAACAAGTCCAATCTTCCTTTTCCCTTCCTGCATTTTGTTTTTGACCCTTCAAACTGCAGAATAACACCTCTATGGCACTCTGTGCATGTGCATAAATTGTCAGGCAGGTTTAGGTGGTAGGTGTAGATAACGTGTTGTGTGTTTGTGCCTATATACACACAAACACAAGGACCCTCAGGTGCAGGCCTGTGTTTTTGTGTACACAGTGACAAAGATTGTACTTTTGTCTGCACTGTTCATAAACCAGTTATTACCTATCAAAAGTGGAAACCTCCTAATCCTTTCAACCTCATAACTGCAGTGGATGTCAACTCCTGGGCTCTCCCTGGTGTCTGTGATTAAACTTTTATGAGAAAACCTATTTGTCCCCCCCCTCCCCGAACACCCCCTTTCCCTTCCCAACCTATTCATTTTCTAAAACGGTTTGTTTTATCGAGATGCATGATCTGATTAATAAGCTGCCATGATGCAAGTAATAAAAAGTCTGTATTCCTTGTGTATTGTATTGATATACTGCACAGAAAGGGCAGCATTTCTCAAATACAGGTATTAGTGATGTAGCAGTAAAATACACAAGTGGGTAAACATTTAAACGAAGTGCTAAATGGTATATACCTCAGTTCAGATTCTGGCACTTAATTGTGAACATACATTGGAGATACTTATGGAATCATCCACTATAAACCAGCCCTGTCTGAGAGAACAGAGCTTTCTCCTGACCAACACCCACACCACGTTCAGGTCCCCGCTTTCCAGCTAGCTCAAAATCTTGAGCGAATCTGAAGTCTTTTTTTCCTGCAGGTGGAAGCAGAATTTGGCCTCTGTGTTGTGGCATAAACATGTCAGCAATATAGAAAAATAATCAAGAGTTTCGATAGGCTATTCAAATAAGAAGTGTAGGAAAGATTTAAGTGAATTATGGGGAGGTATCACAAACTGGAAATATTTTTTATACTATTTTCATTTAAAAATCTACGAAGTAACCTTAAAAAATCCCCTTATCCACCCATATTCTTCTTTTGTAGACTCCAGTACTGCATTGTGTACATACACAAATGTTGAGCTATGTGAGTTCTGTTTCTCAAGGAGCAGAACAAGTATATTTACTGTCTATAAGCTTATTGTTTTTATTTTAATTGCAGTTTCATAAATCAAAATATGCAAGACAACAGGTAGAGATACTGGGAAATCAGGTGGATCAAATAATAGTAAGACGGGAACTAAGTCAAACAGAGACTCGCTTAGATCACATAACGCACTGAAGTTGCTACATGCCAGGTTTATACCTTAACCACAGCAGCATCCTTTCTCCCATATAGCTGTCTTATTGGAAGTGCTCAGGGCCAGATTTTTCTACATTACCTCCTACACAGATGAGGCCAGTTTTCAGAACAGCAACGCTCTCAGCCACAAACACAGGGAAAAGGTTTGCAGAACAGCTCTGCACCCACCCTCGCAAGTTTTGTTTGTCATGAACAAAAGGTTTACGAATTTCATTTTGGCAGTTGGCTTCCTTTGAAAATCTAGTCTTTGCTGTTAGAGAGGAAAGGAAGTCAAAGACTGGTTTACTCCACAGTTTTCTTAGTCACCTTGAATAACTGCTTCCTCTGTCTGAGTTTTTGCCCTGCCCTTGCTGAGTCTTATTTGTGCGGTTTTGAAGGGCTATGATCCTACATATATAGAGCTATTACAGTGAATGTCTGCTTTCATATTCCCCTAGTAATATGTGTCACAAATACTGATGTTTGGCTGTTTATCATCAAACTCCCTTGCCAAGGATCTTTGGCCATTGTCCATGCAACTGTTGTGATGGTTCTCCTTTTTGCTGGCCATAAAGCAATGAAATTCCTACTCAGTATCAGCATGAGCATGTGCATGTACAAACTTTGGTAATGGCACAGAAATGCTAATTTGTTTAGATGAGATGCTATAATTTTCATGCTTTGGCTTCAAGGGGAGAATTGCAGAACCATAAATGAAACTTCAGCCCTCAGCTCCCACATCAAGAGGATCTTAAAGTATCTGTTCCTTTAAACATCTACCCTTAAGTAGGTTTTTGACAATGTGACTCTCTCTCAGTAGGTATTTGTACCTGGAAGCAGATTCGCAGTTTGGCCTCAGGTCATTACTGGAATACAGAGTAATGAGTGCAATTTCTGCTGAGCTGAGAGTGTGATTCTGTGTCTGAGGAAGCCAAGAAGGTGAGAACAGGTACAGGGGGGATGGAAGAAGTGTTTCCTAAGAGAATAAGGAGAGGAAGAGCACAATCTTTCTGATTATGCTTGAGTTTGACACACAGCCCCCATGTGAAGCAGCTTCAGTCCCTCTCACTGTAGACCCCAAGCTTCCTGCAGCACCTTCCCTCTTGCCTCAGCAAGTCCACAAAATCCTCTCTGAGGGGAAATGCAAAGGGGACTCTTTGGATGCAATCTAGGTATGAATAATCCAATGAAAAATGCTCTGTCTGCTCTACCTCGCTCCAAGAGATGCATGCTGCCATCAGAAAACCACACGCCTCTTGTGTTGCCCCCATTTCATCTCGAGTTGTTTGAATAGCATCATCCTTTAGCCTAGCAATGAAATGGTAAAGTGCTGGCACATCCTGGCCCCAGAGTGAGGACACTGACACTACACATGTCAGAGTGTTTTAATACCAGAAGCTGCTGCCAACTCTTAAACAATGGCTCAGGCATGACAGAAGGGACCAAGGAGCTTTCCAGCCCCTCAGGCCAACTACTTCCCAGGGATGAGTCCTGCCAAAATCTTTGACTGAATGTGCAGGACTGCAGTGATAGAGGCAAAATCCATCCCAATTCCAAAGTCCTCCAAGACCAGAATAGTGAGAACCAAGCTAAGTGTTACCATCCTTGCAGTCCAAATACAAATCACCATCCATACTTCTTCAGTTCTGAGTTTTCTTATATCTCATGGGGCAGTGAGTTCCACAGCTTACTCTTATATGAAAGTTTTTAGTTAATATGTGTACTATCTCATCGTGAAGTCCCTGCAGTAACTGGCAGAATGGTATGAGGAGCTGCAGACAGGGTCTATTCTTCTTGGTAGCTGGAGTGATTGAGCACTGAAGGCAGCTATCCCCTAAAAATGCTGTTGTGGCACTTTCTACTCCCTCTCCCTCTCTGCTGCCAGCACACAAGTAATTCCTGTTGAAGTAAGTGAAATGTCTGTACAGGTAAAGCCCAGCTGAGCTGGAATAAAAGTGGTGGCAGAGCAGTGATTTTGTTGCTGGGGTTTGGGGAAAGAGTGCAAAGAAGCCAAAAGGAAGGTAAGCCCATGGTCTTGAGCGCAAGGGAGGAACACCCTGTGGTTGCTCATGTGGGTACATGGGTGAGGTGAGGTTTTGAAGATGAGGTTCAGATACAGCATCTCACCAGGAAAGGTGAGACTTAGCGTGACATTTGCAGGTTTCCTGCTATTCTGGTAACAACACTAAGCCTTCTTAGCTCTACCTTGAGTTCGTAAGAGAAACAGGGAGGAACCGGCTGTCTGGGAGCCACAGAAGGGCCCCCGGAGAAGCTGAGCAGATGTTGTCCTGGAAGCAAAAAGTCTAGCGGTCCCATGACTATGTATTTAGAGCTGTTTATAAATTTTCTGTTCCTGACAATGATTTTGACAACAGAAAAAAGGTTTTGGCTTTTTTGAGAAGCTTTTCTTCAAAGCCTTTGGAGGCATTCTTAAAACTACGTCTGAAAAGTCAGAACTATTTGGGCATCTCTTGGCTGCAATGTTTTGATTGTCGAGGCTGAAAACCACTGTAGAAAACCTCTACTTGATGAAAACACACATTTCTGTGAAAAACATGGTTTGAACAAAAGATTTCACATAGGTCTTTGCATCTTTACAGTCCACAAAAGACAAGCCATGGGATGAAATTACCTCATCTATGAAAATGTGAAATGTAGGCAATCAGCTAGAGTAACACTGCTTGCTTTTACAACCCGTTGTGATGGGTTAATCCCTGTTCACTATGCATATCCTTAAAAAAATGCTTTTTGTTACTATATCTTTTCATAACTAACAATCCACTTTAAGCATGTAACATTTTGACTCTAACTTCTAGAGACTGTAAGGATCTTTATGTCAGAATCTCATTTCTTCACAGATAAAAACCAGTTCTCACAAAATCGGCATTTTCTGCGGGAAAATGTCTATCTTGCCAGACAAAAAAAACCCCCAACATAGTATTATTTCCCAGTGGAAAAAATGAAGCAAAATATTTTATTCTCAGCATGGTTAAAATTAATATTGTTTGGTCTGTCAAGCCTGCCTGAAGTATTAATTTTCAGTTCCACTCTGCTTTGAACTGCATCCACATGCAGTGGCCATTGCTCATTAGTAAGTCCTGGTGCAGATGGCTCATGCCCTTGTTCCCCTTTTGGCACGGCTCCCCAGTGGGCTGGCAGTCCTGTCCCTGTGGTGGTTTCTGGCTGAACCCCCACACCACAACACATTGCACAATGCAGAATGAAACCAGGGAACCCAGGCCACAGAGGATAACAGGGATGTGAAGGCACCGGATTCCCATGACAGGCTATTTCAGGAAAACCCTCTTGTGAATGGGATGTTGCTTTGGGGACTGTACAGTAAACTTCGTCTGATATAGTTCAAAAGGAGTGACATGATATATTTTACATATCCAGCAGTCCATGGGCGAACATTCAACACCTACACTGGTTCACACTTGGGTTAAATGGTGACAAGACAAGGTGTTTTACATTGAAAGCGGGAATGGGACATTGAGAAGAAATTCTTCCCAGAGAGGGTGGGGAGGCACCGGGACAGGTTGCCCAGAGAAGCTGTGGATGCCCCATCCATGGCAGTGTTCAAGGCCAGGCTGGATGAGGCTTGGAGCAACCTGGTCTAGTTGGTCTAGAAGGTGTCCCTGCCCATGGCAGGGTGTGGCACTGGGTGGGCTTTAATGTCCTTTCCAACCCAAACAACTCTGTGATACTGTGATTCTATGAATGTGTGCAGCTGGTATGTACTGCCAATGATTTGAGGCAATGTTGGTGTCTCGTTTCAACTAAAAAAACCTGAATTTGAGGTGACTACCGATGTCCAGTAATCAGATTCATGATTTTCTCACAAGAAAACATGCTCCTGAAGTGTGCTATGTTAGTACTGAAAAAAAATCTGTGAAAGTTGATCACAATTTAGAGGGTCTGGGCAAAAAGGAGTTTTGTGAGTGATAGCATAGCAATGGGTACAGTCCACATCATCAGACCCTGCAAACCGCTGCTTTGCAAAAGCTAAGAGTCCTGGGCTTATTTTCCTGTTCTGGGACAATCTGAGGTTCGTGTCCATGTCCGCCTGCTCACAAAAGGTATTAACACTGCTTCTGTCTGGCATTCCTAGCTCTAGTCTTACAGCAGGAACCCAGACCGATCTGGCAGCACTGTAGCTCTCCCCCAGGCTACTCACCTTACACTGTCTTTATGCCTAGTACAGAGAAAGATGCTAATGCTTCTTTCTGTTCTCTCAGGATAACAATCTAAAATAGATCAGATAACTCACACTCTACAAAAGTCTTTCCATTCACTACAAGGGGAATCTTACATGTAGTCCTTATGTAGAAACCCTGCTTTTGCGGATGCCTAAGGCTAAATGAGATCAATAGTATCCCGATTCCCACTTTTGGGAGCAATGAGGGAGAAGAGTGACCTCTACAGCTCAGCCTCTTCCCCGGCCTGCTGTCCTGGGAGGAAGGATTCACTTTCTTCCTTGCTCACAAAAATAAAAAAAACATTTAAACCAAACTTAAGGAGTCGGACCTTTAATGGCCACCTCAGATATATAAGTGCCTGTGACCCTCAGGCTGAAATTTTACTGCAGAAGGTTAAACGAAAGTCAGTTTAAAAACAAAATAAAGCTAATCATCCTGAGAGACTTTAAAATACATTACCCCAAAGACTAAGACAACAATTCCTAAAAAGGTAAACAAGCTATACTATGGCAATTTTAACTTCATTTGGTTGAAAAGCAAGATTCTGTAAAAGCTAACACCAACTGCTATGGAAGAAACTGGAATGATTAAAACATTTCCCTGCAACTGGGATGGTTCAAACCCAATTGTACAACACAAGACTTGTGGTGAGACTCCTGTCCCTTCCTGTCCCTGGAGGATTTTGGTAGCTGAGGCGCTGCGCATTGCAGACACATGCCGGTGAGCAGCACAGACTTGTGCCTACAGCCAGGCAGGTTTGCCTGGGAAGAGGCACCATAATTTTTGCTACACAATGGCTCAACCTGATGGTATACAGGGCCTTCTTCTCCACACTGCTACTTTTAAAAGTTCATACCAGCATGTCTCCAACTCCATTCATACCCCTCCAGCTGGGAGGTTTAGCCCTGACTGCTCGTACTCTGTCTCAGAGGCACAGGGTGGGTTGGTCGGACACCGGGGCCCTGGAGCAGTATCTGTGACTTCAGCAGGCCCTACTTTCACCCCAGTGCAGCCCAGTGTTTCCTCGGTGGTCTCCAGAGCACAGACTTCTGACAGGTTTACAAACAGGTGCTGGGGCATCACTCTATGAAGGCGATTTCTGCTTTTCTGGACTGCACTGCCCTCTCAGCAGAGCTAGTTCCTGTTCTTTCTGTCCTCGGGGTATGCACACCAAGTTTCATGCCTGTATCAATAGTTTCATCATTGTATTTCAACAGAACACAAAAACACAAATAAGATCCTGGCACTGCCAAGGCAGATGCAGCATGTACCCTATATGCACCATAAAATCTGCCACCTAAACAACGATAATCCTCACTTTATTGATCTGGAATTTCAATCTGTAGAGAGATACCACTGACTTGCCTGAAATCTCAGACCTGCACCCATGATCTACACCCTCCTTGTGATACACATTGTAGGGTGAGTCTTGATCCAGAGAGAACTATTCCCTGCTTTGTACCTGGAATTCCTCACCAAGGGAAGAAGCTGGTTCATTCTAAACTACTACAGGAGCAAACCTCCTGTGAGCTGTGGAGCACAGGATACAGCACCTGCTTAAAACATTAGCAGAAACATCAGTGAAGGATGCTGTAAGCTGCTGTGTTGAAGAATTCACAGAGAGAATTTATTTGGTTCAAACCGACTAATTAAATGTAGCTGTCTTTAGCACAGTATTTTGCTGTATGCTAGTACTTCACTCATCAATAATGCCATCCAGAGGGACCTGGACAGGCTGGAGAGGTGGGCCTGCTCCAACCTCGTGAAGTTCAACAAGGCCAAGTGCAAGGTCCTGCACATGGGTTGGGGCAAGCCCAAGCACAAGGGCAGACTCGGCAGAGAATGAGTCGAGAGCAGCCCCAAGGGGAAGGACCTGGAGGACTGGGGGACGAAAAGCTGGCCATGAGCTGTCAGTGTGCGCTGGCAGTCCAGAAAGCCAACCATATCCTGGGCTGTATCCAGACCAGTGTGGCCAGCAGGGTGAGGGAGGGGATTGTTCCCCTCTGCTCCGCTCTGGGAAGACTCCCCCCTGCATTTCTGCGTCCAGCTCTGGGGCCCCCAACATAAGAAAGCTATTGACTGGTTGGAGGGAGTCCAGAGGAGGCCACAAAGATGATCAGAGGGCTGGAGCACCTCTCCTATGAGGACAGGCTGAGAGATGCTCCATCTCTGGAAGTGTTCAAGGCCAGGCTGGATGAGGCTTGGAACAACCTGGTCTAGTGGAAGGTGTCCCTGCCCATGGCAGGGGGCTGGAACTAGGTGATCTTTAAGGTTCCTTCCAACCTAAACCATTCTGTGATTCTATGAATAATGAAACATATCCAAAAGCAATGTTGTGGAGGAGAGCCATGGAGGGAGAGAAGGAATCAACATCACATCATGTGTGAAAGAGCAAGTATCCAGCATCACCCAGAGTCGCAAGTCTGTCACACCAACTGCTGCCCCCAAATAACTGCCCCCAAATAACTTGTATTCTCCACAAGGATTTTAAAGTTCCTGCCCAAAACTTAGTAAGTTGTCCCAACATTTGGAGAGTTAACAATTTCTAGGTCCTACAGATCAGCACTTGGAGGACTTTAATAGCACGTAAGTTTGCAACATCTCCCACATCACAGGTGGCACAATAATGGCTCCACCTTCCCCTCATGATGGAAGCCTGTCCCCCACAGCTGTCCCTGCTGAGCCATGCTGCCATCTGTGTGCTTGCCAGGTGCAGGAGACAGGGCCGCCTTCATCTCCCACCAGGCCCCACAACCCTGGTTTCTCATCAGCTGCCGTCTTTGTGTTGTGCAACCTTTTCTTATGCAAGGGAAGGTGCCATAAACACTCCAACATGCTCTAAAAATGATATATTAAAGCTTTTCACATGCCTCAAGGGTGCAGCCACCCCAGTGAGGGAGCCTCTTTTCTCCTGGGCTGGCTGATGGGGCAGGTGGCAGCTGGATGCAGCCCACAAGGTAAGCAGCAAAAGACCCTGGTACAGATGATTTTATCAGCCTCTGGGGATTTAAAGGCACATCCCAGCCCCAGCTCCTGACAGAAAATGAAAAGATGGGCCCAAGCAGCTGGGTTGTCATGTTCAGTGGCCATTGTTTCCCCGGCTCCCATGGGGCTGGCTGGTGCCATGAGCAAGGCAGGATCAGGATATCAAACATCTCCCCTGAGGGAAGGCACCATTCTGAGGCCTCCATGAAGCCATGACACCCCAAAAGCCCCAGAGGCCTAAGGCAGTGGGGTGAGCAGCACCTGTGTGTCTGCAGGCAGGCAGGGCCTGAGGTGGGGTGAGCCCCATCTCTGGGGCTCCTTGATGCTGCAGGCTGGGTGGGCAAACCTTGGAGGTGGGAGAGAGGGAAGGAAGGAGTGAGGAGGTGGGAGAGAGGGAAGGAAGGAGTGAGGAGGTGGGAGGGGGTGGCTCCTCAGTGTGGGGGCCTGGTGGGGAGGAGGGCTCTGCCAGGGGTGCTTTGAGACACAGGGGACACAGCCCTGAATCTCCCTATTTATTTGTGCCATACTGTCTTGCCCTGCCTCTTATCTAAAGTGAGATTTATCTGGCTGCATCCATCAAGCCTTCCTCCTCCCCTTCATGTCACAGCAGTGCCCACCGCCCCTGGGGCGCCCCCATGCCACCCTCTCTGCCTCTGGCCCCTGCTCCCGTCTCCCCCATGCCCTCGTTGCCTGGCTGGCTGAGCATCTCAACACCTACAACAGCGTTTTAAGCTTCAGGCTCAGCAGGGAGGCCACCCCCTCACTGCCACCGCCGGGACTGACACGCTTTTTCAGTATAAATGCTAACGGGAAGCTCGAAAGCAGCTGTGTTGGTGGTGGGAGCCACCTGACCCCCGCGCCCCCCCCACCTCCTCCGATGATGCTGCCTGCTCTGCAACTGCGTGTCACCGCCTCTTACGTAATCACTACATGACTCCAGGTTTCAAAAAGTGAAAAAAACTCCACAGTGACCCACTGACATGTTTCTCGGTTCAGGGCTGTCAGAAGCGGGCACGCGGTGAGGCAGAGCTCTGCAGGAGTTCATCATCCCCCTCTTGCTGTGCCAGGTGGCTCTTGGACAAGCAGCCGGTGCCGGATGAACCCAGGTGTCGTGGCCAACCCACAAGGTAAGTCCTGGCCAGGTTGGTGAGAGGGAGTTCACGGTGCTGGGGCTATTCCAGGTGTTGTGGGGCAAAGAAGCAGTGACACCCTAGCAGAAAACCATTTCTGTGCTTGCCCCTAGACCTCTGCCAGCCTTCCTGCAAAGGGAATGACTTTCCCCATGAAAATTGCTGCCTTGTTTCTTTTTGTCCATTTTTCATCTTCTTTCTTTTATTATCATATTTATTTTTTCCTGTTCTTTTTAAATATTCTTCAAAAATATTTTTTAGTTTAAAATATTTTAAATTATTTTCCTGGTTTTGGCCTTTTTTCTTTTTTAGTCTTTTGTCTTTTTTAATAGGTTGGCTTTTAAAATATTTTTTAATCTTTTTATGTTTTTTATCTTAGTATTTTTTAATACTATTTTCATATTTTTTCTCTTTTCTCTTTCCCTTTTTCTTTTTTCTTTTTTTTTTTCCTCTCTCTCCCCTTTATTTCATGCCTATGCACTGCATTTTTCCCCTGCTCTGTCCCTGAATTTATCTTTCTCTAAACTTCTGACATTCAGCACTCCTCCCTGCCATGCCTGCCAATGCACTGACACCTGTATGCAGACACACCTGGATGCACACACACTCACCATATTGCAGTACTTCGTATCTTCTTAATTTCTCTTCCCATCCTCAGGGGGAGTGATGGAGATGGTTACATTTGTAGATTTTGCTGTCTACTTCTAATACGTTTGCCTAGTCATCAAAGTTGGATGTTTTTGTTGCCTGTTCTTTCCTATGTGCTTATTTTGGTTCAATCTCCTCTTCACATCAGAAACACCAATGTTGATGCACTTGCGCATTCCTGGCTGTGAGACTAAGAATTTATTTCCTGCACTGGACACATTTTTGTTGGTTTGAGGGCATCACCGGGTGTCTCTGTAGCAGCCAGCATAGCAGTAGAGCTTGATAATAACAGTGGATGTAAGGTGTTGGATTTGCAGCCCTGAAGAGGGATCGGCACCACCTCTATGTAAGAGCCACAGTAGAATGGTGGCTTCCCTGTAGAGGACCTGCTGGCGGCTCCCACCCTGACAGAAGGATCCACCTCTCAGGGGATGGAGCACTTTTCTTGTCTCTCAACAAAGCTTCACTTGCAGAGGTGACGAGGCCAGGAAAAGCAGTTGGCCTTAGTGATACCAGTGGTTAGTATGGAGTGATTGCCTAGGCTAGGAACGACTCCTGTTGTGGAGGTCCCTGTATGGTGTTGGTGTTTGCTCAACTTTACCTTTTAACCATGGCAAACTCTGCTTGAATTTCTGAAGTTAGTGAGCTTGCACTGAAGGCACAATCTGGTTTATTCCAGTTGGTCTGTATGTGCTTCACACCTTTTGCTTCCATCTTCCTGCCTCCTTAACCTCTCCTTCCCTGGTTTAAATTTCTCCCGTGGCACTTTTGGACAGTTTTTCACAGCGTTGTGAGTCCCTAGCTGCAAACCTCTTCTGAGAACCTCATCCATTATGTCAAAGTCTATGTAAAGAGATCAGATTTGAAAGCTACCTTTCCTTTTGCTCGCTCTGTATGGGGAAGATACTGATGTATATGCCCTTCACTGTCCCTTACAATATCAGAATCACTGAGAACCAGGACAGAAAATACGAATGATCCAGGTGTTGAAAACTGTTAAAATTATTATTAACACTATGTAGGACTTCTTGTTTCTTTCTGTCATTGCTCAGCTTGTAACGTGGTTTCTTCAGTTCAGAAAGCTTCTGGGGACGAGCCTCTTCCTTTCTTGCTTAAAAAACATTTTGCATCTAATTTCAAAGACAGGGAGGGGTTGTTGTAATTTCCCCCTCTCCCTCTCAGAATTTCCCTTCTGTAGCAAGTGTAAGAGAGAAAGACAGAGAGGATACTATTCCGAAGGCACACAGGGTTTTATAAAGGCAGTGATACATATTTATTATACCTGGAAGTATGTGTGAAATGATTGTGTATTATTTCTGAAGCTTGTGGTGAAACAGTTTTCATTTCCAATATGAAAGCTGACAGCTGTCATTAAATTTTTATATGGCAAAAGGTGTGTTTAATCCCTCTTTTTCTGCCCAAGGTTCACTGTCCATATTCTTCTTCAGCAAAGAAAAGAATTGAAGAAAATAACACATTAAATATTTTAATTACATTAATTGAGGAGTGTGATAAACGCCACTGTCATGAACTTAGAGGAGTCATTAACCTCCACTTCAGAGGCAGTCTTTGGTGTTATAAGCACTTTAAAGTGGCACTGAAATCTGCAGCCAGGGCTGAGCACTGCTGCCTGGTCTGCAAGCACAAAACCAAAGGCTGTGCCTTGAAGCCACTTTTCCTACTGGCTTTCTGTGGACTCCAAAACACAGTATTTCCTCCACCATGGGCAGAATTATCCCCAGAGTTTATCGTTAATGTTGTTACCGTTAATTATAATGCAGGAGAATTGGGAATGTGCTGTCAAAAGGCTTTGAGAATTACTCCTGAAAAGAGGTCGGGCTGCCTTGGAGTAATCGACACCCCGGGCACGCTGTGCATCCCTTACCGCACAAAAATCATGGTACATTCAAACTCTTTCAGCTTGCTGTGGTAGCAATGGCCCATTCTTTGCTCTTTGTCTAATGTTAAACCCAATATTGTTTGTATACCTTATAGTCATCACAAGTAATATGCAGTAGAGAAAACTCTAGAGAGAAAAGCTGATATGCAAACGAAAATGAAACTGCCATCCTGAATTCTGTGGAATTAACCAAATTTCCCCATCTACTTAAGTGTCAAGATTGTAGATATAAAATGCAAGTTAATGAAACAGTGTACGTTTATTGAACAAACTAGTGAGACTCATATGACGGAGTTGTGTATCTATCTGGTGGCTGCAAATCTGTCAAATTCAATCTGCTGTTCGTAATCACTTTGATATTTATATAAGTACCATAAAATGCATTTCCAACTACAAAATCTTGTTACAACTATCAGACAAATATTAACGGTAAACTAATGTCAAACACATGCTAAAAAACCCTTTCTGAAGATTTCAAATGAAATTCTCTGAAAAGTTATGTCATTAAGAAATAAACTAAGGCCGTGGGAGGAACTCTCACATTCACTGTCTTCCAGTGCTACAGGCATGGGCTTACTTAGCTGAGAAATGAGAAGATGTGGTTTTTTCCCAAAAAGTCAAATCTGCAAAATGTCCTTGGGTTTAAGCATTTAGCGGGGCACTTTGATGAGGTTTATGAAAGCACTAACTTTTTCTAATTTTCTTTAATGGTTTATGCTATTGCCTCCAAACCTTTTGATGTCCATTCCTCTTCCCAGCCATGCAACCCTTGTACCTGATCCTTCAGCTCACCTTCGTTCCCATTTGGCTTTGGGATTTCTTGCATCAGAAGACAGTTCACATTTTCAGGTCATCAGATTTAGTGGGCTCATTAATTTTCAGTGCAGTTTAGATATGCACATCTCTAAATAGCTTTAGAAAAAATGTTGTAGATATCTGAAATTGGTACCACTACAATGAGACATTTATGTTCTTTGTAGATTTTACTCCAGAATTTCACAGGTTATTTTTGAGAATGGGAGTAATATTGTTTCTATTGCTTTTGCAAGTTGTATTTTTGTCATTACAGATTTTAGGCAGCAGATTGGTCTAGCAGAAGCGACCCGTTCATAAGGCATACTTTTTGTTTAAGCAAATTCAAATTAACAATATATATGATAATGCACATTCATATTGTTTGAAAGAACTATATTAAGAACTATAAAGACAGGAAAGGAAATGAACCCTTGGGTATTTTTAGACCTCACAGAATACAACTGGGTGAATTTTTTGCAAAAGACTACATTCAAAAAACAACAACATATTAGTGATCTTAAAACTGGTTTTCTAAGACTTCCGCTGGCAAATAATTTTGACTAAAGAAAGGAAGCTGTTTTTAGGAAGACTCAAGATGCTTCTAAGCATACCTTATTTCAGATTTACCAAGCAAAATGTCATTTCATAAAGGCATTGTAATGTGGAAATTGATCAATTCCTTACAAAAGAAAATGTTTAACTATCCTGAAACATTTAATTTGAGGGAAAACCAAAATGCTTTCTCTTCATCCCGTGCAAACAGTTTTGCAGCAGCTGTTCAACTCAGCCGTGAAAGGAACTCTTGTAGGGCATTCTAACATGAGCTGCACTGTACACGTGAAGAGGGAATTCAGGTATATAAATAAATAGAGGGATAAGAATCATGCGAACAGTATAATTAGATCAAAACTGCAACTTCAAAGGGAGCAACACAATTTTTGTATTTTTTACATCTCCAGCAAAGCCGTTTCTTGTGCTCTGTATAGCTAATGCCTACACAGTAGAATTTGGATGTGGGCAGCAGACTTGCCTCTCCTGTGATGACGATTTGTTGCACCACATGTGCGAAATCTAGTATATTGTAAGTATAGAGATCTGAGCAGTAAAAAATGTGAAATTCCAGTTTGCTGCATTCTTTCTAGTAGGGTGGGAGAGGATGAAGCTTTGAACAAAGGACACTGGTCTTGTCATGTCAGTGTGGCTGAAACATTCAAGTAGACACCCTCCAAAACTACTTTATACGTGAGGTGTGAACATTTTAAATAAGGTGATGGTATTTACATCTTTCCCATGTATAATATTGAAAACGATTAGTAGCCATCATTGCTTTTGATTTAAAGATAGTGTGGCAGTAAATAACTATTCTGTTGATCAAAAAAACCCATGAGAAGGGCATTTCTTGGGTCCTTCCAGACCACAAACCGAACACTGAGGGCCCACACGAAGTTTGGAACCTTCTGTTTCTACATGCGACAAATGCCCTTGCTGTATCATTACAGCATACGAGACTTAATTTTTTTACCACTCTAATTGGAATTTTGCTGTGCTGTGCCTTATGACAGGCCAAATTTCTTGGGGATGTTCAAAGGTTTCTTGGGAGAAGGAAAATGCTGTTTATAAGTGTACTACATGCCAATTATCCCATATATAGCACCCCTGCTTATCAGAAATAATTATTGCAATAATTAACTGTAGGATGACTTCCATGCCAGCATGAGTAGAATCATCTGCAGACATCAGGCAGTATTTCAGAAAAGCCTAATGACTCCAGACTCTGACATTTCTGATGATTGCCAAATGTAACCGGCTTCATTTAAAAAGACTGCTTTTTAAATTCAGGCATCCTTTAAGATGTCTCAGAGCCGCAGTCCTCTAATACAGAGGCTTTGAATCATGAACTGTTTTAAGAAAACATGACAGCTCTAACTTCAAAAGATGTCGTCTTTGCAGCATGCTTTTGAAAGCTAAATTTAAGTGATGTTGAGTGGTAAAATCAAAGTGTGAAGGACTTTTGGTTTGGTTCGGTTTGTTTGTAGGGTTGTTTACTTGCTGTTGTTGTTGAAGGGAAGCTTGCTAATTGTCTTGATTTTGAGAATCTTCAGTGTTACATTTCTAATCCTCCCCACCCACAAAAGCTAGACACATTTTACTCTAATTGAAAGCTGAGACTCCTACCTGATGAGGAAAATTCAGCTAGCAGAGGTTTTCAGGAAAACAACAGATATTAGGAAAGTCTTATTAAGCCTCAGGATTTTTTGCCTGAGTGACTCCAAAATGCCTGTCCACCTGCAAGCAACAACCCAAGGACCTGGCATCATCCTTATGCCCCCTGCCTTGACTTTTTCACTGAAACACAAGCCCCTAGCGCACAATCCATTTTGCTGTTTAGACTTTCTCACTCCTTGTAATTTGTGTCACAGTTTCCCCTGGCTGCAGTGTTGTTCTCTGCTTCCTGGCTAGGTTATTGTGCAGTATTGGTTTGACGTGTGCTCTTACTGTGCTACCATGTCAATGTGGCCACGGCAACTGGGGGAGTGAAGTGTCCTGAGTTTTGGTCTTTGAGAAGTCGAGGACTGGTTGCATGCTCCTGGGGATGTCTCAGACCTAAAAGCTCTGGCAGGTGGAAACGCTTTGGTGAGTAATCTGGTGTGTGTCTAGCTGAATACTGTGCCAAGGTCACAGCTTCCTCCTTTTTGAAACCTGTGCAATAAGTCAGATAAGATGCAATTAAGGGCAGAAAGTCAGATAAGATTCAGTTAACAGCAGAATTTGGCTTTGTGTTTGGAGAAGGAAGATTATTTTCTTGTAGAGTCAGGTAGTTTAGGCAGAAATTCCCACTGCTTCCATGTGAAAGTGTACTGTGAATATTAATATTACAAGGAATAAACCAAGGGATGGTTCATTGTCTTTTGCTCATTTCTATAAAAACTATTATCATCAGGTTGCTGACTTCTGCTGCTTTGGCAGAAATCTGGAAGGAGTTGTGCAGTATTAGTGAAGGCACTCCAGATTTGACTCTAGTGTAGTTTCAGACAAAACCCAAGTCCTAATTTAGAGCCTTATCTTCTTTTCTGATGATTTAAAAAGGAAACTGCAGCAATCAGTTTGAATCTGGAAAAATTGTTTCTAGGACTGGACCATGTGAATTTACATAAGCGTTTCACTTTAGTTACCCAGAAGTAAGTATTTTGAATCTGATAAAGCATTGATAAGCACCCTGTTGCTTTGGGCACAGAGAAACTCAATGATTTTGGACTGAAATTAGAAGTTTCATCCTTAGTACAAGTGGGTTGTTGCCAGTTCTGTGTATTATAGAACCTCAAGCAGAAGTGGCCAATACATGACTCTGCCCAGCAAAATCTTCAAAAGTTTCATTTATTTCCTGTGATAGCAGAGCGAAAGGGAAATCTCTGACAGAAAATCTTGATATTAACCATTAATGAATGAGAGATGTGGTTGCACTCAGTGAGTGCCCTTGGCATGCACGTGTGAGTGGGTGAGGCCTGGCAGTCTTCAAGACAAGCCAGTAGCAATGGCTTGCTCCCTTTAAAAACAAAGAGGAAAGCTTTTAGAGAGATTGGATCCTTTAACAGGTCTTCTGTGAAAGAACACAAGGATTCTTCCTGACAGAAAACTATGAGAAGGGTGCTGTGCACCGAAATTTGTGGTCCTCGATATGCTCCACTCCTGATCTGCTAAATATTTCTGTGCATCTTAGTGTGAATGGTTTCTGTTTTGTGATCATCAGTTTCTTGTTCTGCAACAGGAGGGTAAGCAATGAGCTACGTTTTATTTATGTTCCACAAAAACATTTGTAAATGGAATGCTGTGATCAGTCCTGCATTCTGGAAGTGCTTGTGCTGGAGCAGAAAAATCCTGCGAGAAAGCATGGGAGAGCTTGGCTTCTGTCCGTCTACTTAAAGCAAAATCATTTCTTAGGGCTGGAATCTGGATGACAGCACTGCTGGGTTAGCAAAACCCTGTGGGGCTCTATTGCCTATGTGTGTCTCTATGGCTTGGCAAGAAGCTGAGGCCTTAATTCTATTTTCTAAATAAGGAATAATTTGCAACTGCTGATGTAAGGACGGCACAAAAAGCAGGAGAATGGGGAGTGAAGCAGGTCCTGGAAATTTTACTGGCTGAACAAAATATTTTGGGTTTGGCATTTTGAAACAGATATGTGAAAAGATGAAGAAAGAATTTTGAGTATCAAATATAGGAAAAGGCTGCCTTCCTTGATGACTGGTGTTTGCTTGGGAAAGGATTTTGAAAACGGTGGGGAGGTTCTTGTTTTTATCAGGATTTGTTCTGCTTTTCCTCTTAATGTATTGTTACAAAGATTGTAACACTTGTATCTTTGCACCTTCTACAGAGCATGAGATTTTGTCATTTGTGAATGATTCCACTCTGGTTTTAAAATACGGATTTCGTGTGCCCTCAAGACCTACTAACCACAAAGGGTTGCACCTAGGAAATATTAGGGATGTGTTAAATTATTTCCTGGTGATTCTTGACTTCTAATTTCCAAGAAAAAGCCGCTGACTTGATACCATCAATGGCAGCCCTGCTTAAGCCAGCATTTCTGGCCTTGTCTCAGAAAAAGCTGTTAGCCTCCACTTAAATTCAAAGACATGCTTAGGTCTCATTGATTTCATAGCCTGCAATGACATTCTTGTGTTACAGAGAGGAAGGGACTTACCTTTGGGTCTAGACCGCCTCTCACTTCTTCCTCATGATGAGGTGTCACCGTAACATCTAGGGTAACCTTCAGATAATTATGAGCTTTATCTTTGTTAATCTTCACTTTAAAAAGAAAATGTGACAGCAGTTTTTGTCAGATTCAATATGAACCAGATGGAATTTTCCATCCCTCTGGGTAGGCAGAGAGAGGTGGAGAGCGGATGCAGGGCTACACGGACTGCCAGTGACATGCTGTGCATGAGCATCCATCTGCTTCTTCAACCGGAGCCAGACGTGTGAGTTCCTGGGCTAGCTCTCTTCTCCCATCAATTGTGTGAGTGAAGATCTAGCGACTGCAAAAGACTTACTGCTGAGCTGAACCAAGGTAAATGCAGCCACACCTTGCTGGTTCCTGTTACCACAACCCAAGAGCTGCCACTTAAAATATCCACGCACAAGAATTAGCAGGTTCATATCTGCCATTTACGCTGTTGCATGGCATAATGTTTTTGTGTTATTTACTGCTTTTCTATAAATGATGTGACACAGATTGATGTATCGATGTGATACAGTATGGTCTGGTCCCGCAAATCTGTGCACTATGATTGTGCTTAAGCATCCTCTCAGTAAGCCAGCTTCAGTAGTAAATGTAGTCTGGTCAGGGTAGCATTGCCAAATTGAGTTTGTTGGCATTAGTTAGCTTGGGGGAATTCCAGTCTGTCTCAGCACTGTTGTATCTGAATGGAATAGCTCAGGTATCTCTGTGCTACGCTGTGTCATGCAGTGAAGAAATGGCAAGGGGAAAAAGAACAATTACTCATGGTTTATATGCTCCTGGAGCAGAGTCCACCAAGTAGGTGCTGAAACTGAGGGAACAAGACATCTAAAAATGTTTGTAAGAAAGATACTCAGTAGTATCCAGACCATTTTTCAGACACAGTTGCCTTTCGAAAGAAAGTGGTTTGAAGTGGTTTAATGTTTGAAAAAAATGCCAGCAAGAATCATCTGAAAATACTAAAATCTTAATTCATAAGACTCGTAGAATCACAGACTGGTTTGGGTTGGAAGGGACCTTAAAGATCATCCAGTTCCAATCCCCCTGCCATGGGCAGGGACACCCTTCACCAGACCAGGTTGCTCCCAGCCTCATCCAGCCTGGCCTTGGACACTGCCAGGGATGGGGCACCCACAGCTGCTCTGGACAACCTGTCCCAGCGCCTCCCCACCCTCTCCAGGAAGAATTTCTTCCCGATATCCAATCTAAATCTCCCCGCTTTCAATTTAAACCTGTTACCCCTTGTCCTGTCACTACAGGCCCTTGTAAAAAGTCCCCCCCAGCTTTCTTGTAGCCCCCCCAGGCACTGGAAGATGCTATAAGGTCTCTGCATAGCCTTCTCTTCTCCAGACTGAACACCCTCAACTCTCTCAGCCTTGTTTTGCATTTTCAGCTGAAACAATTGAGTTTGCAATTCCAGTATTTCAGAATTCAACCAAACTATCCATGTCAAACAATCTCCTGAAAAGTCAATATTTTTGACCCAAACTATGAAATAAAGCAGAGGAAGGAAAAAGATTTCTTTGAAGTCCTTTCACAGAGGAGAAAAAAAGCATTGATGAAGTATCTTACATTGAGCCATGGTGTGACAGGGTCATCTTTCTTGGGCACAGAGGCAAGCGGAATGGAGTACACACTGTGCAGACCTCATTATTCATCAGCAGCATACACTGGGGCATATGCAGACCAAGAAATGCAAAACTTTGTCACTTGCAGAGTCATTAATAACTAAGGGGCTTTAAAGGTTTTGCAGTACATTTCCAGTCTTATGGTCTGTTACAGACCCACAGTGAAATTTAGAGGTCAGTTTGTTCCAAACAGAGTAATACCTGAGCTGGTTTTGAGGCTAGTTACCATGAGCAATGCAGCCTCAGCAGTGTGGGCTTTGACCACAAGGACTGAGGAATCAAGGAAGGCTTATACAATGTACAAACTGTATCACCCAGCAGTTTTACTGCAGGTGGTTTTGTAATTTGGGGTAGGTTCACATGGTTTAAAGACTCATACATCAAGACCAAAAGACGAAACAAATTCTACCAAGCCCCTAACAAACCTGTTGTGATTTAGCTGCAGAGACAGTGAGCGTAGAACTTTAGTACAACAGAAAATTCAATATATCCTTCAGATTTTGAATCTGTAGAGAAAAACTTTTTACCATCTGTGGTTGTGGCCAGGTTTCAAAAGTGATCCACTCCAGAGAACCCTTATGGGGTCTTGGAGTCCAATTTTCAAATAAGTGCCCAATTGAGTGCAAAGCTTCAGTGAAAACCAGGCTTTAGAAAACCTGGCCCGATGGTGAAAATGCTTGATTTTGAAAATCTGTCTGCAAAGGCACTGCAATACATTGACTGACAAGCTTGCAGCAACATTTGGTGCTCTGAGCCACCAATCATTTGTGTGTTTTCAAAATAGACACACGGCAAAATCGTTACTTGGGCATACTGTAGTTGTTTCTGAGTCAGTTTTTCTTTGAATTTGAGTTTAAAGCTTCACCAGCAAGAGCAATTCTTCCATCAGTAGCAGCCACGGAAGTAGTTGTCCCGGAGTTCAGGAATACACATAGTTAGGGTCTGCTCTGTTTTACCCTTTTCTGTCTGCTTTAACCAACAGACCATTGAGGTATAAAAAGTGAGTAATAGCTATTCCTCAATAACACCTATTAACCACTGCTTTAGCATAAGTGTGAAATACTCAGGAATATGAGTAATTAGAATGATGTCCTTTTATCTTAAAAAGGCCAGTAGGTTTAGAGAGTATTGTAAGAGACTACCAAACCACAGATTTTTTTTCTTACTGCTAAGTGAAGAAGCAGTAGTGAGGATCGAAACTTGTTTATTCAGGGACTTGCAACGCAGTGTTTGTACAGTGCAGTGTTCCTGGTAGAAGTTGTCAGAGGTTTCCATTGTAAATCATGCCATGCTCACTGGGGCCTGTTTATTATCTGATTTTATCAGTGTAAATTCTGAATAACTCATTTTGGTTAGATACTGATGTACTAGAGTGGCTTGAGATTAACAGCTAAATTCTGATTTAGTTTAGGATGATATAATTTAAGAGTGAAAAAGTTGGCAGCTATCAAGCTCCTTAGTATTAGTGTACAGCAAGAGTAGCTTGGCTCAAATTTTGTGCTGTTTTAAACTCCTTATCTTCTAAATTGTGTTCCTAGTTTAATTAAGGTAGGTAAACTCCAGCGATGTTTCCATGGATTGGCTCTTATGTATATGGGTGCTGAATCGAGTGTTATAAGGAAGTTGGGAATCAAAGTTGGATCCAAAAATTGCCTGTACGGTAGTTAATTTCATAATGGAATTATGTGTTTTATGAAAAATAATTGGAAGCTTTCTTCCCTTTGTTTGTTTAAAGTTACATTGAAGATAAAGTATACAGTATGTGCTGAAATTTGTGCATGTTATATAGCTTATTTTTAGGTAGTCCTGCAAGGAGACAGGATTTGGACTCCATCCTTACAGGTTCCTTCCAACTGGAGATATTCTGCAGTTCAGTGTCATGGGAATACCACAACAAATCCACCATTTTTCTTTCAGAGTAAAGAAAAGAAATCTCTAACACAGGGAAGATATGCCAAGCCATGCTATGCATTTCTATATTACATTGATCTTTCCTATTTAATTAAAATATATGTAGATTTATGCTTGGATTTTTGTTCTTGAGGAATTAGTTAAGAATAATCCTCTCAGCTGTGTTTTTAAATGAAACTTCACACTCAAAACCATTATGGTGGTTGTAGATATGAATTTGTGATATAAATAGGGGGAAGTAGACATGCAAAGATTTAAGAAAAAGTTTGCAACTTACAGAAAGGGAAGTCATAGTGAGAGGTAGTAAAATTTAGATTCATATCTTAAAAATTAGTAAATTGAGAAGAATAAAATTTAGATATTCACCATATGAAAATGATTGAATTTTTTATGGAATATACTTAATCATCACTTCTAATCCAAAGAAAAGGTAAGACCCCTGACTATGGTTCAGTTCTACAGCATTTATAATCCACTTTCTGGAAATGTGTTTAATACCCACATGCACACAGTATTTTAGGACGTAAGAATGGTCAGACTGAGTCAGCTTAAGGGTCCACCTGGTCCAATCTTTGACCTAATATTTTTTTGTGATTCCCTTCTTTGTTTTGATGACTACGTTATCCTGAAGCAGAAAACTTCAAATTTTAATTTTGTCTTATATGAAGGTAAGCTTCCTTTTGTTTCTTTGAAAACCACTGCCTGATAATTCTAGCGCGTGTTCTTTATTCTTGAGAAACAATGAGTTAGCATTTTTATTTACAGAAACTGTTGTGACTCTATGGCTGTTCTGGTTGCCCTTTGCAGGGTCTATTTGAATTTTACTACATCCTTGGGAAAAAGAATAATTTGATGGTTGAGGGCTTGATTTACGGTCACAGAAAAGTAAGATTCACCAGGTGTTTAATAAGGCAGTATGTTTTGATTAAAGAGACGTATATATTGTCTCACAGATCTGCAGTGAACCGGTTCCTGTTAGATATGTTTTTCCTGGAGGGCTTTGTACAACCTGCTGAAAAGTACATTTCATCAGAGTCTGCTCTGATCTGCCGCTCAGGGTGGAGATAAGAGAAAGAAGGGGAGATAGGTCTAAACCAAATCTCTGAAGCCTTAGCGCTAACATGGTCGTCTGTTAGTGGAAGGAAAGCAGTTTTACCAGAAGTTAAGATCTTTTAACCAGGTAGATAGAGTGCACGTACAAAAACCTCAGTACAACTTGTCCTCATTTTCACAGAAGTGTAAATGGTTTAGTGTCAGCATTAAACTAGGACATTATACACGTAGCCCTTCACAGCTCATCAGATGCATTGTAGAAGTGGGAAGGATAGATTTTATTTCACATATTCATGTATTTAACAGTCTTTACATAAAAATGTGGCTTCCTTTCTGCCTGTTCAGAAAGGTAAGAAACTGGAAATAGGCTCAGAGACTGCTCTCTCTAGGGAGGTAGGGCTTCAGAAAGTTGCTCTGTCTGAACAGAACTAGCAGATTTAGTGCAAATCAGAGGTGAAAAAGGAAGGAATGCCATAACTTTACAATGGTTTTGGTGCTTTTCTGTTCAGGATGCAGGTAATACAGAACATGGCTGATGTTCTGGCAAGACATTAGTAATTGTCTTCTACACTTACAGTCACAGAAACAATAGATACCAATGCACCTTAGGAAATATTAGTTGCGTAATCCACTTGACCAAAATGGTTCTACCATCATTACTAGTATTAATGTTTCCACTCGTTCTTGTGGGTAGAAGCTGTGTGTCACCTTATGTGCTTGACTGCTAGAGTATGCACTCATTAAGAGTCCCAAGACAAATGTCGTGTGGGTATATGTGCGATTCTGTGGGCTGCAGATATATATAACAGGTAGAGTTTAGACTCTGTGGCCTAAAACTTGATGCTTTCACATACTGGCCCAGCTAAATCTTCATTCCTTGCCCTTAAAAGGCCAGATCCTGTCCCCAATAAGAACTTCCCCTGCCTCCCACTTCACACCCAACCTCCTTGCAAACCTTCCCCACCTCCCAGTAAGTGTAACTGGGCCTTCCCTCTGGTTTGACTCCTGACTCTTCTGGACTCAACCCTCCCTTCTCACTATTTTGCTTCCATCTGCTTTAGTTCACGCAGTATTAAATTGGGGTCTGAAGGAAATTCACACCTTGGCACAATGGAGTAGAGTGTGAGGGTTTGAACAAATGTGGGAAAGGTTAAAGAAATATGCTGAAATGAGTTTTCTGGAAGGAAGAGTTCAGGTTCTTCATTACTTTTTTGTTCTGTCTCACAAATGCCTGTTTTGGGTCCCCTTTATTTCCCTTGCTTCCCAGCTGTATTGGACAGTGAATGTTGGTTACAGTAACCTTGAAACTTCTTATAGGATCTCCTTATGACAGACACCAGGAGAAAGAGAACGACAGTGAGAAAACAAACTACTTTGCCCAATGAGAGTGATGAGTTTACACAGTGAAAAAGCCACCTGTTGACCTTTGACTCATTCAACAAAGAAGTCACGTCAAATACTAACCTGAAAAATTCCTGGTAAGTGATTAAGCCCTGAAACAATAGCATATTTCTGCCCCTTGACGCTGTCAGAAACCACAGGTACACTCACTGAAATTCTCCCTTTGATGCTTTGAGATCAGAAGTCATTTTGATCAAAAGTCAGAGGAATTACCCCGAACATATTCACGCTAAGGGACATTCTTTGTTTTGGTATTTAGTTACTCTCAGAACCCTTGCACACTGTTTGAGATTAAAGAGACTTATGACTAAATTAAAATAAATTGGTTCCAAGTGTATTTAATTACAGAATCACACGGTTTGGACAGAATACTTTCATGGAACTTGTCCCGATTTAAACCAGAACAAAACTCTGGCCACGCTGAGTAAACTTGGATAGTGAATAGGTGCGGATTTGTCTATTTTGCAGGTTGGTGTTGTGCAGAGATCACAGGTGATGACAACCTGCCAATACTGAAGGTTTCTATATCTCTAAAAATAAATAGCTGATATTTAATCTGCAAGCAGCAGAATATTTAATCAAATAGCTTCCACAGAAGATTAAAATTTTTAAGCTCAGTGTTCACATTTCTGCCGTACGACATGTAGGTAACTCTTTGTGTATAGGATGGAGTGGTTTTACATACATTCTCATATTGTTTGATTTCAAAAGCCTCTAATGATCTTTTATGCCGCAATTGTTGGGTGCTAGCTTGCGAAACCTTGACAAGGGAACTGATTTCCAGAAAGAGCTATGCAAGCATACAGAGTACTTTGCTTCCAAAATTTTGTCCTCATTCTGATTTATGTGCTGGATTCTTAAGTAATCACTAGTCACTCTTGGAAAACTAGACTATTCAAATGTGGTCTTTTACATGAAACTTGTAGAGTGAAGAACATTAGAAATTTTCAAAACCTCCAGACACAAGTTACAGCTGGAAAACATTTAGGAATTGGATGTTTCTTTCCACAGATGTACTCATGAAGAGTGAGTGGAACACCCAAACATGGTCCATCATTTCTGTTTCTGTATGTCGTTCACTGAACTACTGCCCTTCTGTGTTTAGAGGGTCATACAGTCCCTGCCCAAAGTGATGTCCTGAATGATTTTGAATTATATCTTCCCCTTTTGCTTGTAGATGGTATTCAGTCATCAAGAAAAGAGTAATTCATGTTACTCATGCAATTAATTGTTTTAGCAAGAATATTGACTATTAGTCATGTTGATTATTAGGTCCATTGATTTTCAGAAAGGTCAGATGTCAGATTTTCACAAGCTCACAGCATCTGACCACATGAACATATACAGCCCAGGCTTTCTGAAGGCAATTTGACTTCTCACTTGACCTGTAGCTCTGAATATGTCCATTTAATTTGATTCCTAAACAGCTGTTTAAAAAATGCTCAAACTGAATGTTTCTGGCTAAAAACTGAGTAATGTTTAGCTTTTGGATGTTATGTTGATTTATTTCCTCTCAGTCTGAGCAATTTTCAGCCTGAAACATTTTTTTCCTGGGGGGAAAAAACATCTTTGGCTGAAAATGTCAACCAGCCCTCCTCCCCACAAACAATCTGACCAGCCCTGCCAGGAACCTTGGTGATGTTGTCTCCATGACTCAGAAAAGCATTTTGCAATTATATAAACAGGTACTACTATTATTCTAGCTACATAGCAAACCATGAGTGCATTGCAGTGCTAGTAAAGTGTTTTGCAACCCACCGAATGCTGTGGACAGCATCTTGACCATTATTTGTGCATTAGTCTTTGTAAGTCCTGACAGTCACAGTGTCATGGGGCTAAACTAAAAGGAAGGACCTTGTGTAAGGGCTGTGGGGATTGAAACATGGCAAATACCAAAGCTTCAGTGCATTAGTTACCAATGAAAGTGAGACAATTATGCCCTTCACTACTATTTTAGGGTAATCTGTAGAGGTGATGGTTTATCAGGCTCAGTGCTGGCTGGACCCTTTGGCCCAGCTTTCTGTTACATGGGACATACATCCTGAACAGTCTGGCAGTGAAGCATTTCTGAGTGGGATCCTTTCTCTGCTCCTTCCCTATCCATGCTATAAAGCTGTCACTACAAGCTGTCTCCTTTTGACTCTACAAAGTAGATTTCCAAAATTTAAATTAGGCTCACAAGATATGATTCCTCTCACCAGACCTGAGATGTCGGCAAGTTCTAAATCAGAATTAGTCCTCTGGGTTTTCTTACAGTCAATAGAAAACACTCCAGGGAGCTCAGTTGGTCAATCTACCTCATGGTAAGAGGTGTCATGCTAAGCTCCCTCACTAGGTCTCTTTGAAGTGTACAGGGTGTCTGAGGTGACCACACGCAGATGTCTGCTTCTAGACACTCCGACTAGATCAGCACAGTCCCTCCCAGGCTGCCCAGAGGCAGGAGGGCTGATGCGCTTTTCCTGGAAGATCACCATGTTACAGGAAGCTTCTAGTTTAGATGGGGATGTCTGCAGTGTGATCTCTAGCACCTGCCCTGCAAGTACTTCCAAGCTCCTAGACGGTACTTTCATAGTGTTCATCCACATTTGCTTACAGATCTATCAAAATCACAGACTTCATCAAATCCAGCTTTCCAGGGTGGGACCAGGGGTTTCGGGGAGAAATGGGGATGGGGTATATGCAGTAGATTTGTAATCCTGCTTCAGCTGCTATTTATGGTAAATCAGTTCTTCTCCCTGTGCCTTCCTTCTTGGTAAAACAAGGGCAAATGAGACTTACTTCCTTTGTAAAACAGTTTGAGATTACTAGGACATAAGCAGCATGTGAGAGCAATTTTTATTAGCTGATTAAACTAGCTAGGCAAAGTGTTTGTGATTGTTCACTGGCTCGGCAAAATATGTCCTTTTAAACTCTGCTCAGTCATTCACATTTTTTGGGTACCCCATGACGGACTTTGCAGACACTGGTGAGGTGAGTGCATTGATGTGTTGACACAAGTCTGAATATGTGGCTCCAAAACAAGAGAAATAGCTGAGAGAAACTGTCCTCGTTACATGTGTGTATGGTGCTGTACTCAGTGTTCCTGGGATGACTGCAACAGAGATAAACTAATCACATGGCTTTATTAATTTATTAGTTGGCACTAATTAATAGCACCTCTAGTAGTAATAGTTTTGTATTCTAATTCTGGCAGAACCCTGGCTGTGTTCACAACCATGGAAAACTTCATGGCACCGCTGAGCACCATCAGTGAGCTCGCGCTTCAGCAGAGCAAGGCTAAGCTCCTCCACGGCAAGGTGAGCGGTCCCTCCCGGCGCAAGCGGGAGTTCATGCCGGATGAGAAGAAGGACAACATGTACTGGGAGAAGAGGCGCAAGAACAATGAGGCAGCCAAACGCTCACGGGAGAAGAGGCGCCTCAATGACTTTGCCATGGAGAGCCAGCTGGCTGCTCTCAGCGAGGAGAATGCAGTCCTCAGGACAGAGCTGCTGTCCCTGAAGCTGCGCTTTGGGCTCATCAGCCCAGACACCAGCACCTACCAGGGCCACTCCCTCCAGGACTTCCTAGGAGTTTATTTCAGAGGGCACAGAGCAGCCTCCCCACTCCTCAAGGCAGAGCCCTTTGCTGGGGAGTCCTGCTTCTTCACAACGAAGAGCTTCGTGCCAAAGGTGCTGGAGCAAGATGACTTTTCCTGCAAAACCTTTGGCCCATCCAGAAACATCCTTGGTTGTGACTCAAAGTCAGCTCCCATGGACACTCCTGGTCTTCAGCAGCCACATAGGCTTGATGCATCTTTTGGATCCACAGTTTGCTCTCCATTCCTCAATTACCACTCCCCAGACAAATATGCTTTCTATCTGCCTTTGTCAGGCAGTGCCTGCTTCACGTGCCCTTCCCCCAGTCCAGCTGAGGCAGGCAAAGAAAGCAGCACAACTGTCTCAGATGAAGATGATGAGCAACAAGTGCCCAAAACTTCTCCTCTACCCCCATGCAGCCTGCCCTGCCCTTCAGAAGATCACCTGAAACGCCGAAGCTATGCTGCCCTACCTCACAAGCTCCGGATTAAGACCAAAGCCCTCAGCAGCTTGGAGGAGGGTGGCCTGGACTCCCATTGAGGTTGCAGAAGAACGGCCCACTGTGAGGCCAATGCGAGACCTTCCAAAGACATGAAGGGTTTGGAAGGAGGGGGTGGGGGGAAAACGTCTTATGCTTTAAAGAGGGAAGTCATTTGCCCTGCTTTGCATAAATGATAAGGGAGTTTATAGGGCTGGGCTGTGTCACTACAGCACAACTGCAGCTGGCCACGATGTTCATCTTGCTGGGTGAGAACTGCCAGACCCTGTGGTCACTATGTGAGTAAGTCTGAGTTTCTCCTGGCTGCCCTGCTTACAAAGCAAACTAAATCTTGAAGTGTGAAGGGACCAGAGGCAGGAAGAGGCTAAGACAGAGGAGGTGGTGCCCACACCTGTAACAGAACTACAGATGCTTGGAGTGGCAACCACCTTAATTTCCTTTGCTTCATTGTCACCTTCATCCTCACCAGTGTGCTTGAAGTCTTCATTGCTTGACATGGAAAGAGTTTCAGACCCCTCAGTGGTCTGGAGCAAGAAAAAGGGATAGTGATTAAAAGGTGGTGGATTTATACTGGCATGAAATGAGAGCAGAACCTAGTCCATTTTATTCTCAGTTTATCACAATTTATCTTCAGAGAGAATGAACTCTTTTACTCTTTGACCAGACATGGTTTGGTCCAGAAGATAGTTTCATTTATCTTTGCAACAATTATTTTGGAGGACTAAATGTTTGGGGTTTTTTACTGAAAAGCAAAATGTGTTTCACAGCCTTCTTATTACATAAGACATTTTCAAAAATTATATTTCTGTATTTGGAAATTGCCTTTATAAAATATTCTCTCACCTTTAGCTGAGTTGGCTGAGCCATTTCCCTTTTTTGAAATGAATTACTTATAAAAAATAAATGAAGAAACAATATATACCGAAATTAACTGGGTAGAAAGCATTTCAAAATTTTAGATTTTTAAAAATTATTTAAAATTATTTTACAGCTTTGCAAGTGAGCAACTCAGTTAACATCTGGCTGCTTATATTAATCAAGATAAATTGGCCTGATGCTGGACTCATGTTGGATGTAGTAATCTATTATTTCTGTTTACCATACGCTGCAAGCTGGAGTGACTGAACTGAAGACCTGGCAGTGAAGGTTTCCCTTGAGTTCTGGTGCCTGGTGTGTTTGCAGCACTCGGAAATAACAGAGAAATACATTAGTCATAACTGTAGCCTGTTGGGTCCCTGCTGTGACAGACTGTGCAGCTCTACTGGAATGAGCTGCAGGTATGGAACAGAATGGGCTGGACTGTGCAAAAACAGTAAAGGCCACGTTGCTGTTCAGAGAACTCCGGGACATGGACACACTGGTTTCCATTCCTCTGTGAAGAAGGGAGGACACGCAGAGGTGTACGATGCCCAGGGCAGGGAGCAGGATGTCCAACACATTTGCAGGTGTGTTGTCTTTATGAATAAAATGCTACCAGCTCGCTCCTCTCCCGAGGCTTCACCCACGTCAGCTGGGCTGTGGAACATGCTCCCTCACAGATGAATTTGTACAGGGAGATGTGTTGGGAGGCTTCAGCAAAGCATCATTGTTGGAAACCTGCTCTCAGGCTGGGCAGGCTGCTACTTGGCTCTGACGCGGTGCTTCTGCTCCATCCCCAAGCATTGAAAGAGTGTCTATGATAAGATATTTCTGGCATCATCTCCACATCAGTTTTAGCTATTCCTTGTGACAGGGCTTTCCACCCTGTGTCTTAGGAGGCTGCTCTTTTCCAGATCTCCAGACTTTGATTTATCTTACGTATTTGGGTTCAGCCTCTTTCCCCTTTTAAAGCATGTTTCTCCCTTTTACCTATGCACATGCCGCACACAGTGTATGTTTTCCTTGAGGTATGTGCTGGGACACTTTCCCTGTCAGTCCTGCCTTCTGGCTGCTTAGCCTTTGGGAAAGCCTACGCTGCAGTTGTGGCTGTGCGGAGTAGGTGCAAAACAGCTTGACGAACTTTCACCCAGGCAACCATGTAGTTCAGGGCTTCATGTAAGGCAGGAGGCATCTTGAGCTGCAGCCAGGTGAGCCTCAGTGAGCAGTAGTCTCATGGATGTCTCTAAAGGTTGACTCATGCTGTTCCTCAGTCACCTCAGTTTACAAACTAAAGAGACTTCTCAGAGATGTATTCCAGGTACACCTGTAACTTCCTGTCCTCATTTCTCCTTCCATATTTTGCCTTTTTTCCCAAGGAAAGGAGGCTGATGCAGTTTTGATGTTTCAGTGTCTATCTGTCAGCCCTAAACATTTTTTTTTTTTGCCATGTTGGACAAATGCAGCCCGATCAGATGGGAGAAGACAGTTCTCAAAGAGAATAAGCAACTTCAAATTGTTCTCTGCCCAAACTACACACTTTCATGCAACCTATCATGCCCCTACTGATAGAAAAACTGCACTGCCTGGCCAACTCAATGTCCTAGCTCAGATCCCTGGGAGTCTCTGCTTTGCTAGTCCTGCTGCTCACAGGACTACCTTATTCCCTTTACTGTTACACTGTTCTCACTGAAATTTCAGGCACAACTGTCAAGAATATTTTTCTATAAATAATTTTATAGCTAATAAAGGTACCAATAATAAGACCATGTAAAAAGATAAACCATGCTACCTGACATGGGATGTAATAATCCCTCAAATCAGTTTGGAAGAGAGACCCCTTAATGTGAGCTCTATGCAGGATCATCTGAACTGTGGAGGTGTATCATATTGTGCCTAATAAAACTGTTTCCAGAAGCTGTGAAAGGTGTATTGGCCTGTCTGTGGGGACTGTATCTGCCTTGAACTGTCCTGGGATCAGCCAGCGTGATAAATATATTCTGTGGAGACAAGTCCTGCTGAGCAGGAGCACAGGTAGCTGCAATGCAGGGAATAGATTAAGCAGGCTGTGAGGCACATACCTTCCCTGTTCCTCTGTCCATAAATGTGTTTTTTCCCATCTGTGTCTATGTGCTCGCAGCAGGACCCTCAGTTCTCCACCGCAGAGTCCCCCTGCAGCTACCGTACTGCCAGCGTGCTGGCAGAGGGGGCACACATGGTTCTCCATGGTTTAGTGACACCTCACAAGGCTTAACCCCACCGACTTTCCACCTCTTGCACTTTCGTGCTAAGTGCAGAGACCTTCACACTTGCAGCTGCCAAGGCCAGAGCCCCAGGCTGCAGCACAAGGAGGGCAGCTCTACTGTATTCACTGGCATGAAGGGAAACCAGAGTGCTGCAACTGCTCTTCAGGTGTGAAACTTGATGCAGTGATGCTTTCAGATTAAAAGAAACCACAAGTAGTTCAATTTCCTGTCCTATTCCCCATGTCCTCTCTTGCCCTCAGAACAGGTAGGGACAGCCCATAGCAAGAACGTGGCTTAGAAATAATTTCCCTAGAAGAAATTGCCTCCCCGCTACCCCTGCCCTTCCCCATCACTGCTGGACCAGCTTTTCCACAGCAGAGCTGGGGCTCCACAAATCTGCAGCCTTTTCAGGATGCAGCAAACGGCTCTGGGTGAGCAATGTGGGATGCAGGCAGTAGCTCTGGCTGCAGAGCTGGGGGTAGGTCAGTCACACTGCTATGGAGGATGGGTTTGGTGCTCACAGGGAGGGAGGTAGCCCCCCAGAACCTGCCTTGCCTCCCACTATGCTGCCTTCCAGCAGGGCCCTGGGTGAGACATCCCTGAGAGGCTTAAACCTGCAGGTGCCCAAGGGTGATTTTTTGTGGGAAGCAGGCACAGTTCCTCTGAAGATTATGAAGAAATGAGTAATGCTTCCTGTTTGTTGTGTCCCAGCTGTTGCACAGAGGGCCAAACCTGGAGCCGGGGTCCACAGTGGTATAAACTACTGGGCCCCCATAGAGGGAGCGGAAGGGTGCGACGCAGCAGAAAAAGCAGCAGGAGAGCATGAAAGAGTGTGAAGTAAGGCAGCCTTGGCCCCACACCTGGCTCATCTCACACCTTACATCCCCTTTGCCACTGTTCCTCTTGCTTTTGCTCCCCTGTGCTGCTCACCTGAAAGGGATGCAGGCAGGGAGGGGAGGGTGTTCTCCCTGTCTCCGCACTTTCTACTTTGCTGCCTTATCCTATAGAGTTTCCTACCGGTACCAAGGGGGGATACAGGTCTCTCTAGTGATTATCCCATCCCCAAGTTGCACATTTAATAACATCTCCAAGTAAGAGCCATTATTGTACTAATTGTTTCAGGTGATGATAGCTGTAAGGCTTTCCTGGCGGGGGCTGACCTATTTCTGCTCGTGCTTGGGCTTAGAAGTTAATTCATTAACAAGTCTTTGTTCCAAAGTAATCTCAAGTAGTTTTCAAGCTAGTTAATTACCAAAGTGAGTGTTATGTAATAAAGCAACTGTGTGTGTGTGTCCTAAGAGTGGCCAAGGAAGTTATTTCTTGCCTCTATCTCTTTGAAAACCTATTCTGGTATTTTTTTACCTGTCTACCAGGATGGAAAGACCAAAATCAACAGCCTAATTCAGTAGCAACTGGCATTTGAGATTATACTGTTGATTGTACCCATGGTAAAACATGTAAAACAATGCCACAGATTTAATACCATCATTATTTCCATAGTCAAATACAGCCACGTGTTAATTAGTGCCACTGGGTGATGTTTAGGGTTAGGGCAGAGGTGAAATTTAGAAATCACATGGGGCAGGAGATATGGAGGCAGAAGCTGTTATATCTGGCTCTGCATCGCCCACTCCACTGTTTGGTACCTCCCTCTAGCAAAGATGTTTTATTTATAAAATAAAAAATGTCACTTTTCTCGCTGTGACAGCTGACAGGAGACCAGCCACCTACCTGTGGCCACTCACTCCACACCTCCATGCCAAAGGGTTTTCACATCATTACTGAGTCCCAGGTGCAGTCTGCCAGGTTTCTGGGGCAGGAATAGGGCTGAGATGTGGGGCTTCTCCTTTGGCACCTGCAGCTGTGACTGAGCCTGAGAGCATCACACACAGGGACCCCGATATCCCCTTGGAGCCAAGTCCAGCCCCTGCCACAGCTCTCCCTTGCTCCTTTGCTGGGGTCCCAGCATGGACCTTCTCTGCTGAGCAAGTCCTAGTGCACGTGGTCAGCCCAGGCTCCCCGAAGCACAGCCACCATGAACACTTTTATTTGAAAGCACAACCAGCGGAGGAAGAAATGGTATGTAAATATCAGCCTTTTGCTTTGCATAGGAGCTGGTGGTTACAGCACTTCCCCAGAAAACCAGAGACTTTGCTTCAATTCCCTCCTCTGGCTGCAGGAATTCAAGACTCCTTCCCAAGAGAAGGCAAACTGCCCAGGCGGGCAGCTCAAAAGGAGTGGGGCAGCCTCCTCACACCCCTAGGACCTGCACTCCCCCACAGCCGGGAACTTGGGGTGCCGAGGGCTGGAAAGGGCAAAGTGAGGGAGCCAGGGACCATGGCATTCCTCTCCTTGAAGCGGAGGGGAAGAATTTTGCAGCATTTTGACATTTCACAACACTTTTGGGTTCAGAGCATAAGGCTGTAGTCACAGGTGAGTCTGGCTTTCTGACTTCTGATGTTATTCCAATGTGTATTTTCAAAGCAGACTTTCCCCCTCTGCACACCTCCAGCCTTCACAATCAATACATTTTTCTCAAATAAAAAAATATAGCCATTTTGCTATAAAATTTTCAGGTGACAATTTTGCTGATCATAATGGAAAGTGCTCAAACCCCCCAAACAGATTCCAGGAAATACAGCATAGGTGTTAATTTGAGAGGCACTGTGGTGGCATCTGTTTTCTAGTCAATACATTTAGTAAGTGGTTGAGAAAAAGCAGGAAAGGGTGAAACGAAAGAGGTTCTGCCAGAATAAAGTTTTTCAGGCTGGCAAAAAGCTGAAAATGACTGTGACACTCAAAGACTGCGGAAGGTAATGCAGGGGCAAGTCAGTGATGATGAATACAAACTACTTCACAAAGGAGAAAGCCATGACCTTAACAAATCATGTAACTGGTAGGTAGCAGCACTCTTCAAGGCAGCTCTGTCCTGCTGAGCTCACATCTTCAACGCCGTTGGCCATTCTGCTCCTCCAGCCTCCAAGAAGAGGCAGTGAAGGGAGGGCAATGACAGCGAGCAGAGATGCAGAATGGCTCTGGTATATTTGAGCCCGGATTTTGAGTTGGGAAGAGAGGGACATGCTACAGGTATCTAAATATACATCATGGGAGGCTTGTGGAATTTGAACAGGGATGAACATTCCATAATGCAAAACAAGCTGGCACTGAGTGAAAATGGGCAGGGGCTTTTAAAAAATGCTGAAGGAAATGTTTTTTCATGCAGCACATGGGTAATCCATACAACATGTTACCACAGGATATTGTGGATATAACTGAGATCAAAAAACAATGACACAGATTCAGGGAGGACTAGTCTGTCAGGAGCAATTGGACACCAAGTGGTGGTGAAACCCTGCCTCAGGGTGTCCCGAAGCAGAGCCAGGGCAGCCAGGAGGGCAGGAGATGCTGCCACTGCTCTTACAGGGTTTCACTAAGCATCCATTAGCTTTGGAGATGAGCTGCAAGGCTGGATGGACATGAAGTCTGATCCAAATGCTTATCCACCCTGTGCCTCTGAAAAGAGAATTTCTTTGCTGCCAGACACTGCACACTCAAATAAACCACAACAAATCTCACTCAATTCAGGCACTATTTTTCACACCTTGTTAGGTGGAGCAGTAGTAGTGGTGTTAGGCAAAGAGTCTTACCTTAAGAGCATGAGTTAATGATGACCTTTAGCTTAGGCTAAGGACCAAAACTGAATCATTACTGACATAGGTAATGTTAGCAATGACTTCAGAAATAGATGCTGTAGTCAGAGTATCTCACTACCTGACAGACTGTATAGCCCCTGGGTGTACCTGCATGGACAATGCCATTTCAAAAACCTATTTTAAATTTAATCTTGGCTACATTTCCACCATTGTAAAATAATTAGAAGGGAAAATTCCAAACCATACTTGACTAGCAGTATTAATCATTTACAAAATTAACTGCTCCCTGCATTGCATCATGTACTGCACTCACATGGGAGACCAGACACTGCCATGGGCACCTAAGACTCAGACTCAAACTGCATGTCCACATTCCTATCCTATAGGATTTTTTTAATTTATTCATGTGTCAATCCTAGAAGGTTATTTCTAGATAACATACAATTCCCTCCCTAGGCTGGGGATTTTTTGTGGAAAAGAAAAGAATCACCACATTTCTGTTTGGCATTTCCATCACCAGAAATCCCATGTAACTTTGGCAGTGTCACTGCCTGCAACTCCAGCTTGCCCAGTTGTAGCTGGTTTGCAATCCCCCACCCAAGGGTGGAGGGCTCAGTTTCTGTACAAATGCCAGTGAGTGGCTGAAGCTCAGGGTCTGGGGCTTGTTTGCAGTGGGAAGGTGTTGGCAACCAGGTTAACAGCACTCAGCTGGGCAAGAGTGGAGGAAAGAGGTTGTGACATCGCTTCTCTGCATTCATAGCAATGCTCGGACACTTGTGGTGAGTTGCAGGTCCCTGACATTGGAGTCAGGGCTAGTTTTTATTAATTTGTATGCAGAGAGATTGCATGGGGCTAGACTGAGTGACCACAAGTAGCAAGATCATTTCTGCCCCTTATCTCTTGCTGGTCTTATCGGCTGCACGAGAGCTGCTCCTCACATATCTGCCTGCTGTGCTCTGAGCTGCCTGCATTGCACCCTGATTTCTTTCCTGCGGAACACTGCTCTTGTATTTATATCCAGGTGTCTTCTGTACCTGTCCTCCTGCAGTGCTCTGTCTCTGCACCTATGGCAGACTGCCCTATGTGTAAACCCCCTGACCATGCTTTGGACCTGTTACTGGTTGTGCAAACTGGCCCCAGTTCCCTTCCTAGCAGCTTCCCTGCTGCTGTTTTGGCACCATCTGTGCAAACATGAAAAAGCATTTTGAAAATCTGGGTTTAACTGGAAGAGTATTAGAGTTTGTTTATGAAATACCATCAGGAAAACATGCTGGCTTTTTTCATGCATACCTGCAGCAATTGTAGTAGGAATAGGCAGAAACTGATGATCGGAGCCTCAGTAACAGTTTAGTGCACAGCAAGTTGGACAACACAGTCCCTTGGTGCCTGTGGGCTTGGGCTTTCATGGGACTAAGTCCAATGGTGGAGATGTGCATGACTGTGGGCTTCCTGAGCTAATTTGTCTTAGGGGATTTAGGGACAATAGACTTTAAAATGTCTGTCAGGCCTGTCCATCCTTGCAGAGCAAGGTGAGGCTGAGATACACCTGGAGAAATGGTCATGAGATACCTACTGGCCATCATCTGGGGCAATCTTCAGCCTCCTATGTCACCTTAACTGGAGTGTCATCCTCTGGCTTGAGAAAGGGTAAAGCAGGTTATGCAATCTAGTTCCCTTTAATGCAAAACACTGGGAGTGCTGTCTAAATACCTAATGCCACCAAATATCACTGTTTACATGCAATGATGCTCTGCAGTGTGTTAAGATGAAGTGATTATTCTAGGTATATTAGGTGTGTGGGAGTCAGTATTTATGTAGTTGCCTTCCAGCTTATATTTCTCTTATCTCAGTCTTTTAAATTCATGCTCAACTATGCAGAGGAAAAAAAAAAAGACAAGAAAAAGAAAGTATACACCCTGACATTAGCCTGTAAATATGATGTAGTAAAGGCAACTGAAGAAGTGTGAATACACTAAGCTATTCATCTTTAAGTTGGCTTTCTGATATCAGTTCTTCTGAAGACCACAATCTTTCATTTCTCGCACGTAACGTTACTCATACTTGATAAGTGTGCTAAACATCAGAGAGAACTGAGGAGGTTTGACAACTCTTTGACCTCAAACAAACTACTCAAATAGCAACACTCTAGGATGAATAAAGCTTGCTTGATTCTTATTTTTATTTTTTTTTCAGACATTGGAAGTCTTTGCAGTTGGGATGTGTTAGGGCTGGGTGTAGGTAAAATAGCAGTGAACCAAACCCTGTGTCCAAACTCGACCTCAGTCCCCAAATCTCTAGCAAGAAGTGGATGATGTGCCTCTGCCCTGACTCCTGGCACCTGATGCAGCCCTGGCTCACTGGTGCAGGCACAGTCCCAGTGCTGTGGTGAGGGAGGGAGGATTTTTTCCTGATTCCCCTCCCTGTGCAGGAAGGCTGTGGCAGAGTGGGGAGCTGAGCTCCACTTCCCAGACACCAAGCAGGTTTGTGTTGTCTCCAATTTTGATTCTTTCTTCCCAAACCCCTTTGCTTAGTGATGACTGCATCAATTGGCTTTGACTAGTGAACCATGCCTTCACAGAACCTCCTGAAATGCCATCTCTCTGGGTAAAATCCCCTAGATCTCCCCAGAACACAAGTCTTACTGTGTTGAGTTAAACCTGGAAATTGTCTGCTACTTCTGTGCTTCTGTTCTATCCCCCTCTTTTCACAGATCCGGAGCTCTGAGGCTGGCTCAGCATTGGTGCCCGCAGAGATCAATGCTCACCATCACATCTGCTGCACAGCTGGAATGGCTGTACAGGTGCGGAGGACAATACTGGATGTGCAGGTGCTGTTTTAGTCCAACTTTATTCATGTCCAGCTGCATTCTCTGGCTGCAGTGCTACTTTCTGTGCCCCAGGTGAGAGGGAAGTGCTGCTCAGGCAGAGAAGCCTGACAGAGGATTTCTTGCTTGCAATGAACAAATTGCATCATGGTAAGAGGTGTGAAGAGCTTTGTGATTGTGCATGCATGTCCATACCCCTCTGAACAGGAGGAAACACTTGTGTTAATGACATCACTGCACAAGAGCACCAATGTTGAGATGCCAAACTCACAAGAAAAGGTTCTGGTTGTTAGAAATTGGAGACACTGATACATCTTCACGTTTACTCCCTCCCATGCTGCTTTTCTGCCCAGCCTGTTGTGATGAAGCCATCAGGATGTGGGCTGGGGAGCGGCTCCTCCTGCTGTGAGGGCTGCCATGAGCCTCTCTCTAGGCTCACACCTGTGTTTGGTTTCCATCTCTATAACCCTGTATATTTAGTGGTGACAAGTGATGCGCAGAAGTGATTGTGTTGGCCACTGGAGGTTACACCTATGGAAGGAATCTGGAGAAAAAAATAGGGGTTTTATTGATCCCCCTTGATTTCCTACGGCATGCAGCCACATGATGCCAGTGCAGCAATCCAGATGTGGCCTCTTGGTCACCCCCAACTCCAGATATGCACAGAAAAAAGGATAGTGTCCAGGTGTGGTCAGGCTCTAGCCATCACGCTCAGCATCATAAGCTCTTTTCCTTCCAATTCTTTGGTTTTGGCTGCGCTGGTGGCAGCCATGCAGGGACCCATTGATGAGGAATGGACAGGGAAGGAAGGGTTACAGGGGCTGTAGTTGGTTGGCTGGGTGTGCGTAGGACTGGGATGCGCAATAGTGCTGCCATCATTGTCCTCGCCCATGCTCTCGCTCTATTGCACCCCTCACTCTCCAGCTAAAGGGCAGGGAAATCCCTCCTGGGCAGTTTTCCCGCACATCAGCAATTAGAGCTGATTAGAGAGTTAGGTTTTGCTCTCTTGCATGTGAAAGACATGTGATCTGAGAATGGTTTTCATTTTGCCAGCATTTCCCACCCTCCCTGTCAAATGTCAAAGGTTTAAATTTTATTTAAATTGCTCAGCATTTGTAGGTAGTGGGAATAAATAAAGCTTGAAAATAAGGAGAAAAAGGAACAGCAATAGACAAAATTCAGAAGGAAATAGAAGATGCTATTGTATAATTTATTTTATGACTTGAAGAAACAAGAAAAAACATCCTTTTTGGTGAACACCACTGTGAAATTTAAGCATGATGTGGTCTCATAGGTGTCTGCCCGCAGCTTGTGCCCCAGGTTGCTGTGAAAGTGAAGCAGGGGACTTGTGTTTTAACCCCGCCGTGGCTCTGAAATTCTGAATAACCACACAGTAATAGAAGAGCAACTACAGAGTCCCAGGTGGTCACGTATTTGTTACAAGATGATTAATTATGTGTGCAGCACAACCGCAGGAAAAGTCTACTGGGTTCAAAGCTCCTGACCCCTAACTGTGGTAGCAGGGACTCTCCCTACCAAACTGGGTAGAATTTCTGAGACTTCATTTAAAATCTGACATTTGCCTCGGTGGGTGAAGGATGTTGTCAATGCTCCAGGGATGCAGAGGATGAAGAGTGCAGCTGCACTGAAGGGGGCACAGAGATGGAAGACAGGGCATCTTGCTCTGACCATCTTCCCACAGCTTGGACATTACCTGGGAAATCGGGGAATTCACCTCCAGTAAACTCACAGTGGGCTGTTTCTTATTTATTAGTCTAAATCCAAGCCAAGGTCCCACCTGCAAGGTCTTGCTGTTTAGCTTTTGCTGAGAAAGCTAAAGAATCTGAGCAGGATTTGGGGTGCAAAAATACTCTGTCTTCTTTGGGGCTATGAAATGTGGATCCAGTAAGTTGTAAGGTTTAAGTTATTTAGGTTTCTAATAATCTTTTCAGCCCAGATCCTGAAGAGCTGGGGGTGGGCTTTATTGCCCACGGGTGGGACATGGGCATCTTTGGGAACTTTTGGTGATGAGTGCCAAGAGCTGAGTTGCTCCAGCTGCCTTGTAGTCAGCAGCACGAGCAGCTTCCTCTCCTGATTTTCTGACTGTAGTTGGCACTAGAGCAGCAGAGACTCTTAATGAGTCAGAGTCATTTTTATCAGAAAAAGCTATTTCTATTCTTATCACCTTTGAAACAGTGACTGCAACTTCAGAAGTTAAAAGGCAATTTGATAAGAAAAGCCTCTTGTTACTTTTTTAAAGCAAATAAACAGGAGCCAGGTGCCCAGGGCAGGGAAGTCAGAGGATGAGGGAGCTGCAGCTCTGCAGGCAGCCACAGTGATGACTCCCCACCTCGGGGGCTTGAGCAGCCCCCTCCTCACCTGCTGGTGCTCCCTCTGGAAGTGCTGGCAGGTTATGGGCAAGAAGTTGCACAACTTTTCTACATCTTGGGGATCTTCCTCACTTTCTACACCTCCCCAAGGCACCTGCCCTTGCTCCCATTGGGCTCAGCCCCTCATTGTAGCCTCCTGGCATGAGCCTGCCTGGCTGGAAGGAGCCTCCTGGGTGCAGGACAAGGCACAGCTGAAGGAGCTGTACTCACAGCTCAGCCTCATCCTGCTTTTCTTTAAATTGCTGCAAATTGGGTAAAGGGTGTGCAAAGACGCATTCACTTCCTCTAGACACATCGCTCTGGGGGGATGCAGGGATGGGGCAGTGGCAGCGGTGCTGCCGGCAGCCACCCGCAGCCAGAGCCCATCCTGGGCTGTGACGGCTGAGGGCCGCAGAGCGCTTGCTCTCCAAACAGGGACCTTCCTCTGCCCCATGACCCAGCCTTGTCACCCCAAAGTCCAAACACTGAGGAGTTCAGACTGAGGGTGGAGATATGAGGGATCCTAAAGCAAGTTGTAGCACTCGGTGCTCCTTCTCCCTGCAAAGCCATTTCCACTCACTGCCCATGAGCGTGAGATGCTCTGGGGAACAGAGCGAGGTGCATTTCCCCCCCCTCCCCCATCTCCTGCGCAAGGCTCCACGTCACTGCTTGACCTCTTGTTCTTGCCCTCGCAGCTGGTGGCAGGGACGGGAGTCACTTTCCCTTAAGAAACTTCCCACCAGGCTCAGCACCAGGACCGCCATGCCAGCATGGCTCTCCTGCAGCCAGGAAAAACCTTTCCAAGCAGGGAGGTTTGGAGGTCCATGCATGCAAGAGCCCGTAACACTGGGATAGCCGTCTGCAGCGTAATCCAGGTTGATGCTTGTGGCCAGCCCCACGTTCGCACAAGTCTTGGGGAGGTTCAGCTCTAGCCACCTCCCTGGCAGAACTGGCCCAGGAATGACAAGAGTCTTATGCCCAAGCCTGGGATGTGTGCAAATCACGGGGAGAAATAACACCAGCTGTTGGCTCAAAGCCCAGGGCTGCACAGGGATGGGGCAGTGGAGAGTGGGGACGGAGTAGCTCTTGGTTCATTGTGGCACAGTGACAGGCGACAGCCATGGGGTCTCGGTGGCGGAACACGAGTGATTTTGGCAAGTGGGGAGCAGGTGGAAGAGAAAACATGTGAGTGAAAGGGAAGGGAGTGGAAAGGCTGTTTAAAGGTTAACACTTGCCCGGGGAGAGAGGAGGCGAATGTCTGTGCTCTTAAATAGCATTTGCTGATGAAGTTGTCTCACAGCTATTTGGTTTGGTTTTGTCTTAAAAGACCAATTATGACCCTATTTTTCCACTGTACTTGCTCACACCCTTGTTGAGTAGGGAGTCTGATGAACATCATTGTGAGATCTCAGGTCGTCACCACCTTCCCAGTGTGGTAGCATTAGTTCACACCTCCCACACTTGTTGCGTTTCTTTAATACAGCAAGAAAAACCTGGCACAGCGTGAGAGTGAGATCGAGGCAGAAAAATACTTTCCACTAAAGTACTGGCAGTGTTTTGACTAACTTGAAAATCACACCATCCCTGTCTTCCTGGTCTCTTACTTCCCTGAGATGTGCGGATGAGAGGGTTCTGCACGTCACTAAAATACATGCGTGAGGTCCGGGCGTGTCACTGCGACAGAGGACCGCAGGGCTCCAGCACCAGCCCTGTTCCCTCCAGGACCTGAGTCCATGATGTTCTGAAGTGATTTGTTCATGGTGTATTTGCTTTGTATCAGCAAAAAGGACTCGGGAGGTAACCTGGGAGCTTCTGCCGTCTCTGAGCTGCACCGATCCCTTCGGCACAAAAAACTTGCATCCAGTGCTCCCTGAATGAGGCATCCCCCATTTCCAAATGGCCAGTACCTCAGAGAGGAACACCAGTCCTTGGCATCCCACTGGGCTGTGGCAGTCTCCCAGATTCACCAGTAACTTTGCACATCTGACAGTGGGGCCATTGATGAGCAGGGGCCCTGCCACCCTGGGCCTCACAGAGCATCAGCAGGCAGCAGTTTCTGGGGCTCAGTGAAAGGCAGATTTTAACATGGGAGCTTCCCCAGTGCGGGTGGAGAGCGGGCAGGATGGCTGTGGTCCAGGGGGGCTCTGACAGTGCTTTAATTCACACCATTGCCAAAAGCCCCTGTGCCATCACTGCCACTGTAGAGCCTGTTATGTAACACTCAAACCGGTGAAAGGAGCCATCCTCCTCCACAGGGAAAAGCTGATGAGTGGCAGAAAGTACCACTGGGAGAATAAAAGGGGTCCAAGGTTTCTGATTAGCTGCTGAGCAATTTCTTCCTGCATGGTGGCTGTGCTCTGTGCTGTGCCAGCAGGAGCAAGATTGGGCGAGTAGCAGCCCATGGTGGCAGTGTGTAGTCCACCGCACACAGGACCTGCCTCCAGAGCACTGGTGGGCACCTCAGGGTTTCACTGTGCAGGCAGAGGCAAGATAAGGGAACTGGCCTCTGCGTTTCTCCTCTCCACCACGCTCAGCTGTGCTGGGAGAGATGCTGTTGCTTTGGCTTTTTGCTAAGCAGAAAGAGGAAGAGGGGGGATTTACTCCGCTATAAATGCTGCAGATGTGCCAGCTGTTTTGTGGGCCACAACAGTATCCGCTCAGAGAGCTGCGATCACCGCAAAGTTAAACCAAATTCAGAATTAGAGTCCTGTCTCTCTGTCGAACCTTTAACAGAAAAAGTTCTAGGCGGAAAGCCAAGTGCTTGACTTTTCTGCTGATACAAGGGATGCAGATAATCCCCCAGGGTTGTGCCTGATCCCCCTGTGTTTCCCCTTTCAGCTCACAGGAAACACATTTGAAGCTCTTTGCTCTGCAGGACACAAGACAGTGGTTTGCAGCTGCTCTGGGCATACAGTGCCAGCAGCTCAGCCCCGTCCTCGAGCATATCCCTGGGGAACAGCAGGCAGCAATTGTCCAGGCTGGAAGTGCCACTGCTGGCTTACAAGAGCTGCTTGTTCCTCCCAGGCAGCCCAGCATCTGTGGCCTGGGTTTGTAGTGAGATAAGAACTTGTTTTCTCCGGAAAGTTTCAGGGGAAATGAAGTGGCTAGTTTGAGTCAATTTGAGAGCCAAACACTCTTTGCTTGTCAGAGAGCCGTGGGAAAGTGTCCTGCAAGATGCCTCCTGCATTCCTGCAGCATCGCCCCTACATCTCTGCAGCATCCTTGTGGCATCCCTTTTGCATCCTTCCCACATCCCTGCAGCATCCACTGTGCATCGTTGCAGTGTCCCTGTAAAATCCTTCCTGCATCCCTGCAGCATCCTACGTCCCATCCACCAAACCTGGTGTCAGCTTAAAAAGGTCAGGGGGAGTTTTTCAGAAGTTAGTTAAATTTGGCATGAATTCTTTTGGGGATTGTCTGAAGGAGGGTTTGGTACTGAGCTTGACACTCTGATATTTTCCATGGCTCCTGATCCTCTCTGCAGTGAGCAAATCCCTTGTGTGCAGGTGTTGGTGTTCACAGGCAACAGCTGCAGGGGTCTGAGACAACTCCAGTCCGTTTGTGTTCCCAGTGCTGGAGTGGGACGCAGACACCTCCACTGCATTACAAGGAAATGAAATCTGTTGCTGTTCAAGATCAGTGATTAATCCTGCTGCAGTACCCTTAACTCTGCTCAGTGGAGTGCATTAAATAAAGGCTCTTCATGGGACATAGAGATCTTGGGCTGAAGAAGAATGAGGACTGGGACAGGATGACAAATGGGGACACAGGTCCCCCATGCCCAGTAGGCGATAGGCAGCTCTTGTCCTTGACATGCAATGCAGCTATGAGGAGTTTAGCCTCTCCCACCCGTGAACTGACTCCCAGCCCCAGTGCTGGGCAATGCTCCCGATTCCCTGCTGGGGATCACTGCTGAGGACGATGGAGTCCTGAGGAGCTGTGAAGGTGGTGGAGGAACTGCAGCTGCAGTGTATAAACCCTCAACCCTATAAAACCCAGAGGGGTGGGAGGACGTCAGACAGCTTAGGGTTGGGCTTCAGCATTGCTTCTGAGCCTTTGCCCTGGGCTGGTGATGAGGCTTGTGTCGTGTCTCCTCGGGAAGGCAGGGCCTCAGGTGGCCGATGTATCCCTGAGGATAGCGTCTGTTGGCTTCATCTCTGCAGCTGGAGTCTGGCTTTTTACCCAAACAGCTCTCAGCTGGGGAGCAGATGTCACTTGATATCACAAAATCATTTATTACTGCTTACTGCTGTTTGGTCTGTAACTACTCCCTGGGTCTGGTGTGGGTATCCCCTCAGTGGCATTTCTGGTGGACAATGTGTGGCCCCTTTTCATCATATTTGCCCCTTCAGATCCACCACATCTAGAAGCTCTTGAGAGAGGTCCTTGCTGAGAACCTCTGCAGTGGTGTGGCAGCCACCCTGAGCTTGGTGCTAGGGGACAGGCTTTGAAGGGTTCCTCTCTAGCCTCTCCAAAACAGAGGACCTCCTGCACAGGAGTATGTTTTTGTAGACTGTTAACCTGATTTCTTCTGCAAGTTGGTCGAAGCTTCTCCAGGCCATCCTGTGGATGCTCACACAGGAAATACCCCACTTTGGCACAGAGTTAAAGAGCACTTCTGGGCATTGAAATATCTCCTTGCTGGGGCTGATGGTCTGCCCATCAGGCAGGGGAAAAGCCAGAGTGCAGCTGACTGGCAGGAGCTGGCACTCACTCTCGGAGTTGGAAGCAATGTGGCAGCAATTGTGCTTGATGTCTTCCACCATGTGGGCCATCTCATTGTTGAGCATGTACCTTGTGTCATTAGGTACCAGGAGAGGCATGACCCTGACAGGTCCATCCTCAGTGGCATGTGCCAAGCTGTAGCCCCCATGGACTGGCATGGCCAACTGTATAGCTGATGTCTGTCACCAGTCTGCTGGTTCTGCCATGGACAGAGGACAGGCTGGTGCAATCAAAGAGGCCAGTGGAGCCCGGTGACTCAAATACCCCCTCTGCCACCTTCTCTCAGTGGATGGTAGGGCTGAGTGGGGGCTCAGTGATGAGTGAGCAGTGCATACTCCTCAGAGGGGACCTGAAGCTCATGTTCAAACAGGTGCTTCCGTGGAGTTTTGTCTGCTTCCCAATTGACATTGATGATGCCATTCTGCATTGGCTCAGTAATTTTGATGTCAGGGTAAAGCAAACATTCCTATCCAATGAAAACCTCAGACCTGTCTTCTCCCAACCCTGGGGGCCGTGCCAAGGGCAGCCCACCAGTGTGTTGATTTCAGCTGTGGGTGTCTGCTGTCCAGAAAACCCTAATTTACAGCTCCTAGTGCCATTATCAATCACCACTACTTCTGTTTTCAACTCCAGTTCTTCACTCAAGGAGAAGCTGGAGGTGTTAGAGGAGGTGGTGTTTACAGACCCCAGGCCTGTGTGGTTCTAGTGACATTTGAGCAGTGCAGAGATCGGGAGGTGAGTCCTGCTCCTAGATGGTCCCGGTCCCTGGTTTGGGGAACCCTCATCCCATGGACTCTCAGAGCTGGGCAGCAGTATGCTCCCCCTGTGCTCATTTTATTCAGGACAGAGATAATTATTTTCTTCACAGTGCCTGGTATGAGGTTATGTTTTGGATTTGCCCTGAGAAGAGTGCTGAAGGGGTTTTTTAGTTGGTGCTGGGAAATGCTTGCACTGATTCGAGGCCTTTTCAGCTTCTTATACTGCCCCTGTGTTCCCACCTCTCTTGCTGTGGGGGTACACACAGTTCAGACAGCTGACCCAAACCGACTGAAGGAGTATTTCATTCCATAGTATGTCATGCTTGGGATGTAATTCAGGGGTGGGCCAGGGGGCCATAGTTGTTCATTTTGTTCATTCATTATTAGGTGGGTCGGTTGGCTCTCTGGGTCACTCTCTCACTCATGGGGCTCGCTGAGACTCTGCTGGCATCACTCTTGGGCTCCTGCTCTCTGGCTTGGACTCTCACTACTGGGGACCTGGCTGTGCATTGGTTGGCGAGTGGTGAGCAATTGTAGAATTTATTTTCTCTTTTTTAAACTTTTACTTAATAGTAGTAGTATTGATAATATTATTAGAATCACTATTTTATTCACTTATACTCAATTATTAAATGGTTCTTATCTCAGTTCACAAACTTCCTTGTCTTTTCCCTCGATTCTCCTCCTCCACTGGATGAGGGGGGGAGATAAGCGAGCGCTATTTAATTGTTACCAAGGTTAAACCATGACCCCCTGCCAGGGGAAACGCAGCCTGTGGGGCTCACCTCCCTGAGTGGGTTTAGGCAGAATAACTGACAAAAGGAACTCTAACATGAGTAGGGTCTGAGGTGGTGCTAATGAGTTCTGCCTGACTACTGTGTGTCCTGGGGTCTCAGGTCACCCTGCCTGGCCTCCGGTCTGCCCCAAAAAGGACAGAGACCTGCCTTGCTGTGAGAGGTCCTGAGCAAACATCCCACCTCCCTGCCCTGCGTTACCAACAGGATTGAACTGCTCTGTCTCTGTCCTGTGAAGCTACCTTGTCCCCACAGGCATTTTCTCCCAGTGAAATGGTGCCTTCCCCAAAAAGCTGGAGGAGTGAGGGGCGTTGTGCCCGCTGCTGCATAGCCCGGAACCACTGAATAACAGATTAGTGACAGACACAGGGGCATTGCTGCAGGTGTAGAAACATCCCTGGCATCAGGGGCCATGTTTGCAGCGTCACACGCTGGGCTCTTTGCTTAGTCTTGCATGAAAACATGGATTTAGTGATGCTCTCCCAGGGCTGGTGTCAAGGTCCTGGACTGTGGTGAGGTTCTTCAGAGCCAGTGAGATCAACAGGAAAGTGGTGGTTAAAGAGAGTGGGGAGGCACCTCTGGCCCCTGTGGCAGGGGATTTTCTGCCTGTCACCCGAGCAAGTTTAGCAATGCCACAGTTCGATGTTATCATTGGCTTTTTGGCAGGAGTGTGGTGGAAAAGTGAATGGTGCTGCCCAGCTCTGGCTCATGCCAGCTTATGTGCGCTGGGGGTTTTATGATCTGCTTTTTGGCTTCTTTTTTGTTGTCATTTCTTGTAATGCTGTTTGGCCAGAAGCCAGCACCCCAGGGGATCCCTTGCTGGGTACAGTGTGCTGAGAGCTGCTCCTTTGTGGCTGTGGTTACACACACCCAAGGAAAACAGTTCCTTGTTTCCTGCAGGGCTCATCACTTCATGTAAAATCCTGCTTAACCCTCTTCAGAGGCGACAGCCCTTGATGGGCCAGGTGGCACCATGCAGCCTCTGCCCGCGGGTGGTTACCTCTGCTGGAGATGGGCATTGCAGCGCTGCTGCGATTGAGGGTGGGGCAGTGTCCCTTGGGGCTGTTTGAATAACATGCAAGTGAGCAGGGCTGGATGGCTGCATGGTGGAGCTGCTGCCTGGTTGCTTTTGTACCAGGAGGCCTCAGCAGAGGAGGACACTGGGATGCACTGTGGGCACAAGAGCTGATGAAACACTTCATTGCATCGCCTCAATGCTCTTTCTTTCTTGATGCATTGGGCAAACTGCAAGCTGAAGCATAAAGATACATTTTCCTAATTTTCTTTCTCCTCCTGCCCCTAAATCTGGTGCATTTTACTGGAGAGGATCAGGCGTCCTTGTGCAGAAAAAGAGGCCCAACAGTATCTCAGAGGGAAATTTGTATTTGCTTAGTGCAGGTTGGTGGTAGGGAAACAAAATTCAGCAATTGTGGTGCTGATGAAATAAAGCTTTTGCTCCTGATAAAGCAAACATTTCACAAATTAAATTCCTGGTTGGGTGCAGTGTGGCACTCCTGGATGCCACAGGGTAATGTCTCCGGTGGAGCAGGGTGGGAGAAAGGCTGATGAGATGCAATGAGGGGGATGAGCAGAAAGGATGTGTCCTTGCCTATGGAGCTATAAATCCCAGCAGTGAAGCTGGGGCCAGGTGCTATCGCTGTCTGTGCGTGGGGTGGGTTGTCCGGATCCTGCTCTGGACAAGACAGCTCAGGTTGTTCAGGTTCTTCTCTCTGTCAAAGGTGGAACAGGATGGAGTTCTGCCATTGAGAGATGGTGCTGGGTCAACGCTGAGAAATGGAGATTAAAGAGGTGTCTGAATGTGTGCCCTTGTTGAATGGTGCCTTTGCTGCACAAAGGGCTTTTTGATGACTGTTTCCAAGGCAGATGGAGCATTTTCCTATCTATAAGAGCCAAATTGAATAGGAATTGCTGGGGAGAATGATGAGAAGCAGCTGAATCTTTTATCGCTGCAGTTCAGGCTTGTTTCCAGTGTTCAGCACAAAAATGTTTAAAGAGCTGAAAAGGAGACTGATAAACTCTCTCTCTCTCTTACTAAGCAGCAATTACCAAGGCAGTGCCAGACAGGTCCACCTAGCCCGGTGCTGGGAAAAGGGGTGACCGGGTGCTGCCAGATGCCAATTTGCACACTGGTAGCAGTGGGGATGTTAGGCTGAGCTGCATGAAGACAAATACAAGGACAGAAATGCTCACGAACAGCCCTGGTTCGTCTGCAGTGCAAGGGAAAGGTAGAGGCAGTAAGAGGTCAAATATTGTGCTGGGGGGAAAGAAACCATGGAGGGTGGTGGTGCAGATGAGTGTTGAGGGAACCAGGTTCAGGGCAGATCCCTGAGGTCAAGCTGAGCCTCTTCGCCTGCTTTCTCTGCCCTTCCCCAGCCCTAATCCCTGACTAGGGCCAGGTCACCACGTCAGAGGCTGAGCCACTTGCGTCACTGCTAAGCTGGCCTGGCCCCAGAAGCCTTGCCAGGGGCCCCTGTTTGGAAAAAGCAGCTCCATAGCAAACGTGGGCATATGTCCAACCATAATACGAAGCACATTGCGACATGGTGTAGGGGATGCTGAGAGGCACTGTGATATGTGAGGGCTCCTTCCTCTTGGAAAGCAGTCCTGCAAGGAGGCTCATGGGCACCAGGTACTCCCATAGCATACTCGAGTTGGCCCATTATCCCTACAAGATGCTGCTGCTTTCTCAGCTCCTCAGTCCCATTTTCCCTCTCAGTTGTCTTGGTGCCCCTTTCTCAAAGTGTTTCAACTTTAGTTTTGGGGGTTGGGTATGGGAGAGCAGCTGGGAGGGCTGGGGTTTGACTTCACTGCCCATGGTGTCAGGGCTGGGGTTGCCCATGGTGGCAAAGGTGTGTGGGGTTGGACATATGTGGCACATCCTGGTCTATCAGTGAGCACTGGTGGCTGTGCCAGGGAGAGGGGGTGCTCGGCATGTGTGTCTGCAGCTGGTTCTGCAGAAAGACATGCTTGCAACAGCACCTTAGGAAATGGGGTATTGCTGGGATGGTTGTGTTGGCTCTTTGCATCCCCCGCAAGGAGGTCAGGCAGAGCTGGGTGCTGCTGTGCTGACTCCAAGCTAAAGTTTTATAAGTTATATTAGCTATGTGTGCCTTTCTAATGAGCAAACACAAATCTGCCTCCCTGCTCTCAGGTTTGTCCTGTGGCTTGGGATGCTTGCCCAGAGGTCCCTTGGAAAACCACTGTATTTTCTGCCTTCCTGTTTTCCCCAGGCAGGACAGGGCAGCGGTGCCAGTGCAGGGACTGCTGGTCTGTGCTCTGCAATATGTGCTGGCCTTCTCTTCCTGTTCCCAGCAAACCTGTGGGGAGAACCTGGGGGAGGAGGTAGTGGTGGTGGTGTGGCTCATGCTGCTGAGAGGCAGCTCTTCTTCTGTGCCCATAGTGTAAAAGAAAATCCAAAACCCCCAAGAAACAGCTCCACAAAACAGCACCTTCCTCTCCCAGCACTTTCCAGCTGCCACATCTGCATGCCCTGCACTCTGCTGTCATTAGCATCACTCATGTTTTTGAGAGTAAGAAACGGGGCTCCATCGTAAAAGAGGACAGGGGTCTGGGGTACCAGGGTTAAGGTAACAAAGGTGCAGCAGGGACAGTTGGCTGAAAATTCAGGGAGTTGCCCAAGACTGCCAAGTCAGGAGCTGGTGCTCCAACGGCTGGACCCCACCAGCCCTGCTCTGTCATGTAGCTTTTCTTGAGTGCCTGCTGCCAAAGACCCAGCTGGGAAGTCCTTTCTGCTCACAGTGCTTCTGTCATGCAGCTGCAGTTGCAGTGAGGGCACCTAGGTGGCATGGAAACCTGCAGAGATCCTTTGCAAGCAGCTGTGAAAGCTTTTAATCTGATGTTGCTGACATAATATTGGGTGCTTGAAAACTTTTGTTTGATTGAGCAAACAGGTTTCTAATCCTCTGCACAGGAAACCACTGTGCACTGAAGAACATGACCTGGGAGATGAACTGGTCCAACCTGCCACTGAGGAGCTTTACTTTGAAAGTAAAGAGCCAATTGATTGCCTGAAAACATTGCCTGCAGTGGAAGGATTAATGACTAACCATGGTTTCATTAAGTCTAATACTTGTGCTTTCACTTTCAGCAGAGAGTTCATCTAATGATAAGTATCAAATAATTACCTAGAGATCAGCACCATCTCCAGTGCTCTGCAGAAAACCGAGGCATGCAAGAGGCGTTCTTGGGCAAGTCTGGCTGGCTCAGGTGGTCTGGAAGGGCAGGAAAAGGTCCTGATCTCTGTAACATCAGACCCCGCACTATGGGCATACCAAGACAAGTGAGGAGCAAAGGCTCAGGGATTTCAGCATGACAAAATTATTTTCTGATTTGGGATGAAAAGTGTCACTAGAGAGGAAAACAAAGGCAATAGTTTCACGGCAATGAACATGGCATTTATTTAACTGAAATCAGTATCAACCTCAAAAGACACAGGGTGACTGTAGCGCACTCACTTAACAATGTATCTTTACACAATCTCTTGACAATTTAAATATATGAAATGTTGCCATCAGTTTAAGATATTTACATTTGAAAAGATAAATTGGGAGAAAGCTAAAATCTAGGTGAAGTTTTAAAGTGTAAAATAATCAGCCCCCAAAAATCTACAAATCAGTATAATTTTAAGCCTTTTCCAGAAAACTGACATTAACACTGAAGAGCCCTGCAAACTGCAGTTCCTGGTAGTCTTTATTTTCTGTTTGTTGTGTAATACTTGCACAAAATACTGCAGTGCTTTAAAAAAAATTTTTCCTCAGTAACTGCATTGTTGGCAGTTTCCCATAGTAGGAAAATGGTTGTGGTAATAGTGCAAAGATTTGCCGCAAGACAAGAGAAAATGCTAAACATAATTTATTAAAGAAATGTTTTTCTAGTACTCGTAAACATTTTCCTTCTTCAATGGACAACCAAGTCTGAAGACAGACTTCATGTGTTACGTCAATGCACTTTTCTTGTGTTCAGATGTGGGAAGTACACCCCGTACATGCCCTGTTGAACCTGGTACAGATGTGACTTTCTTCTTAGGCAAAAGACAATCTGGTGGGAAAAAGAGCAATGTTAATGGAAAAAACCCAAGTCCTCACTTTGCCCTTCATTAGATGCCCCAAACCCTGTTGCGGGTTGGGGATGGATGGGCTCTGAGTGCATAGGTGGACCCTAGCACAGCCTCCAGTCCTGAATCTGAGGGTTTTCCTCTTCTAAACCTTGTTGAGTGTAATTTTTCCTCCTGAACCTCCAAGGACAGTAATCCATATTCTCTGTAGACTTACCTGTTCTCTTCTAGCTGGTGCAAAGCAAACACAGCTGCTTTTGAAACAGTGCTGTTAAGATGCTGCTCTTTCCAAGGGTACGCAGCTGGAGTATGGCCCTGCAAGGCTGCTACAGTCTATATGTCAAGAGCACTGAATACAAAATTCTGGATGTGATTCCTGCAGGTTATTAAAAGTGTCATCTTCTGCACTCCCCTATCTGTAACCTATTTGAACAGGGAAGGGGTTTAAGAAATGCTGCAGGGGATCCCCTAGTTCAGTCTACTTGTCATCTTGGTGTTTGCCTTGGCTTTGGTTTTGTGTTTTTCTCTCTGCAAAGGACTCTCTTGTTTATGATCCACTGCTTCCTTTCCTAGAAATCTACTTAGCTGGCTATAAATACCTCATGCTCCTGTGTGCAAGTGCTTGAAAGACTTGGTAGCAACTGAAAGAGGCTTTGGCATTCCCCTTGCTGTTACCATGTCAGGCACTGCTCCCACTGATGTTAACATGTCATTGTCCCTCCTGCACTTCCCCAAAAGTCTGGCACTGCCATGGTCAAGTTAGAGGTAGGAGAGCAAAGGGGCCACTTACCAGGAAGCATAACAAGACGAGGAGAATGAAGCCAAGCAGGGTGAAAATGCAGATGAGGATAATTGCCCAGAACTGAAGCTCTGCAAAGGCAAAATAAGGGCACATCAGTGTTTTTGGTCCTTAACCTGGATCAGAGAGGGAGATCTCACTCTGGCAAGGTTCAAAAGTACTGTACAGTGCATAGGTGAGCTAAACTTGCTGACAGGCAGTATCTGGCCTTCCCTGGCTGCAGGGCAAATGTGCTCCAGCAAAGTGAAGGTGGGCGGGATGTACAGAAACTTTGGTAAAATGAAGTGAGGGTCAAAGGGTCTACAGATTTAAGTGCCACCTCAGCATCAGAGCCCTCAGATGGTTTCAGGGATGTTCAGAGAGACAAAGTCCTCTTAGGTGCTGTTTGCACTCTTGGGGAAGGGGATGGGGCTAAGGGTGTCAGCAAAAGCTGTAGTTACTTTTGTCATCATGTTTGTGGTGCATGGAAAAACAAGAGTTCAGACTGTTTTCCCCTGTTCACTGTTAGCTCTGGGGTTGTGGCTGTGCTCACAACACTCTGGATTTTTTTTTTTTTTTTTGGTAAATACTAGAGTTATCAACATTTACTGGTGTTGGAGCTCCAAAACTGCTTGCCAAATTGCATTGCTTTGGCCTGTCCTTCACTTCCATTTTCTCCAGGCTAGCTGGCTCTGATGGAGCCTGCTGTTTGCTGCCAGTCTACCAAGCGTCCTAGATTTCTGGGCTCTTGCACAGCTCTAGTCTCCGTTTCACAGTATGTAATACTTATTTTTCTGTAGTTCAAGCACTGAGTGGCTGTAGGGTGAATCCCTCCTGAAAAGCACTTACTGGATCTTTCAGACTCCGGTTCATCTGTTTTGAGTGGAGAGTAACCTGGAAATAAAGGGTGGGGTGGGTGAGAAATGGAGCGCTCTAGGGGCGATTAAAGCAAAACTAATAAACATTCCCACAAAGTCATCTTATGAGCTCTCACCTTCAACAGTCAGACTCTGATCTTCTAGCTCATAGCTGGGGCCCAGCTTGGTGAACCTGTGCATCAGGCGTTTCAGCTCCTTGTACACATCTTGCTTTTGTAAAGTCTGTGAGAAGGGTTCCAGCGTGAATTTGCAGATGGAGGTAACGTTTGTGTAAGCTTTCCCATGGACAGGCCTGGAGAGTGAGAGTCAGAGCCATCATTACAGGACAAGAGCAAAAGAAGTAGAGGCAAGTAGAGGAAGGGAGAGAGATTCAGAATCAGGCTCAGGTTTGCAGTTGTCTAGGCAATGTGTTTTTAGCATGGGATCAGTTTTTGCAGTTTAAGGCTGCATGAGTTCCTGTCTCATCTAGCATGTGAAATCTACCCACTGATTTAATCCCAGGCAAGGCATTGCCAAGAGGTAAATCAGCTCAGCTTTTTTTGTTCCTCCAAAGAGGTGTTGAAGAAGACTCAGGGAAGTAGATTTTGTTCTCAGGCCGATCGGTTCTGATGATTGTTTTGCTAATGTATTTCTGTATAGTTTTAGTTTATTTGAATAAACTAAATGAGTGAATGAACATGTTTGTTTTACTCAGGAATTGTTTACGCATGAAAATAGCTTCGCTAGCATGGAAACAAAACCACCTCTCATTTGGACAGAAACCTTTTGTGGTAAAGGCAAAACTGACTGAGTGAATGAAGGTGCCTCCTGTGTGACATCCAGAAAGGTTGGCAGTGAGGCATAAACACCATGCTGAAGCTCTGAATGCCTTTTCTGCTAACTGGGGTTCCGAAAAAACACTTCTGAAGCAGGACATACCCAAAGCTCTCAACAGTACAGCCAGCAAAGTAGTTCTTCAGGCTGCTAGTTCTGAATACATCAAGCTGATGGGAAGAAACAAAACAATTGTGGAAAATTTGGTAAATTTAATACATCCTTAATTTGGACATGGAAATCAAGTTACTGCTGTTAGTTTTACCCCTTTCTCAATTTTCTCTTTGTTCACTTGGTACATTTGTGACCTGGAGTCCTGCAGTTCTGGGGAGTAGGGAAGATTGGAGATTCTGAAATTTAATCTGAAGTTTTCTTTCCCAGACTTGAGGGGTGTTTTGTAAGTCGCTGCTTCAATCGCTAGTTCCAAGTCTGGAAAATAAGAGGAAAAGTTGGTATAAATTCTAGCAGAGAGAAACAGAGGTGCTTCTGCCAAGCAGCATTGACCTGCAGACTTCTAGCTAGAAAAACTTGAAGTCTTAATAGATTAATAGAACTTGAGCTGCACTGGGGTCTGACAGCAAATTCTCAGTCTACCCTTTGAATGAGTTCTTCAGTAGTATACTGGGTCACTCATTGCCTTGGGAAGTTGTACATTTGAAAAAAACTTAGTCTGTTTATCTCTAAATGTTTTGTGAAGTTATGGTGAGTACTCACCACTTTGTTTTCTTATTATTTAATACTGAGTAGCACTTTAAGCCATTGAGAACTAAAGGGCCATGCTGAGCCAGACTGAATGTGGCAAAGAACTGCCCCAACTCTGTCCTGAATTCAGTGACTCAGCTTGGTAATAGACTTATTTCCACACACATTCCCTCTGAGTGACCAGAAGTTGGGGAATTCTGAGCATGCCAGGGCAAAGTAGGTTGATCTGGGTGGAAACTGGGCAGCTGAGATTTGAGTTCTACATACTGTCCACTGAGAATCCTTGCAACCGGTAACTGCTTCCAAGCCACAGTCCAGTTGCATTCGAAGTGCCATCCTGAAAAGCCCTTTCAACCACAGCCCTGTTGATGCTGGACTCTGACTGGAAGAAGCACTTGCAGTCAACCACTATGGATCCAGTCCTGTGGACAGAGGAACAGAGGTTCTGAGATAAATAGGCTGATCATAAAACTTCTTCACATCTTCATGTGGCAAAGGCTTTCCTGAAGGATTCTGGCTATTATGTTAAGTGTTTTAAGCTAATGTGGTCCTGATGAGAGATGTGGAACAGACTGCTTTGGACTTCTCCTTTGGTCAGAGACAGCAAATGCAATACTGTTACTTCTTCTGTCTGTAAACTCAGGTTATATACCACATACACACCATGAATGATTAGCATTTTTTAAAAAAATCTTTTACCATGTGTGACAGTCCTTTGTCCAAGCCTCCTCCCATCTAGAGTAGGACACTACAGCTTTACCTGAAGCCCACTTTTAAAATGTAGTGGAGTCCAAGTCAGGAGGAGGAGTGCAGAGGTTGCAGGGTTGCCATTCAGTTCTCATTAAGAGGTAAGATGGTAATTAATTCAGAGACTTAAGAGTGCCTTGCAGAAATCCTGACTATGACTTAGGAAAATGTCAGTTCATACCAAGTCAGGACAAATTGAAAGTGATGAATTCTGGGAAGCCTGGAAATGACTTCTTAGGGTGTTAAACAAACCATTTTTACATGAGAATGGAGGGGAGGAATTCTGCAGAGGACAATGGCACTTGGACACGGGGGAATGGTGCCAGGGTGTGGCAACTTTTCAAACAAAATCAGGTTGTATCACAGACCTCAGCCTTGTGATACTGCAGTTCAGGAACTGGTCTCGCAGGTTGCTCTGATGATATAGTTGATTCATCTGAAATAAAAATGCCATGTTAAATATTAAAGAGTTCTGGTGGATGCTTTAGGGCAACAGAAGGGACTCTAATTTTGGAGAAACACCAATTTTTTTTTTTTTTTTTTTTTGGCTAGTTGGATTTCAAGGGAGTTGGTTTTTACTCAAGAATATGCCTTCTGGTTATGGAGTCTGACTTCCAGCTTGGCAAGCCTTTCTGTCTTATATGAGCAAACTGCCAATGTTAAACAGCACAATCTACTGACTGTCAGCTGTCATCTTGATCCACATTTCACTGCACAGACTCAGAACTCAAAGTACGGAATGTTATGATTTTATCTAAAAAGCAAATCCTACCTAATTAGGGCTTTATTGGGTTGATATGTTGGCAGATTATTGCTGAGAGAATGTATTGGATTCTCAGCAATGAATTATGTACGTGCTGACCTGCTGGCAGAGATTTGTATACACTTCTAGAGATGGGACTGAAATGCTGAGTGTGCGTTTAACAGATGACCTAAACCTCTTGGATTTTGTAGTGCATGTCTTTGGCTGGAGATAATTTCTTAAGACCACATGTAACATAACAAATGAAAAGTGAATGAAAGGACAATCTCCTGTGTTTGACTTCAGAATTTTTTGATCCCAGATGTTAGGTATTTTAAAATTCAAAAATAATTCTACAGCAGTTGCTGCAAAATTGACCAGTGCAGGCATGACAATATTTGAGCTGCAGCTCCTTACCTTGTTACTGATGCTTTCCACTGCTGCTTTGTATTCTGGAGACTGAGGGTCTGCGTTAGTTAGATTTTCATTGACTATTCTGAACCTCAATCTGTAGCCCAATTTGGCTGGAGCTTCAGTCAAGGCAGGCTTTCTTGTGATAGCTGTGTCTGTGAGGTGGAAACCTAAATGAGAGAGTGTATTTATTTTTATATCAGATTTATCCACACCACAAAAGCAATATAGTTATGTCCCTGTTTAGATTATAGTATGTAATGAAATTATCCAGGAAATTGTATGATTTACGGGATGGAGATGCTACAATGGCAGAATCATGCTGGGTTGGTTTTGTCATAGTGTCAAAACTTACAGAATACCTACAAACCAAAGGTGAAGTTCACTAGTACTCAAGCCCCAGTGGAGTGGAAGAATGAGGAGTGATCTCCAACTGATCCCAAAACCATATCTTGATACCATTCATGGATGCTTACCATTGACGTACAGACTGTTCTTCTTCAGGCTATAGTGCCCTAGTTTTGTGACACCATTTGTCATGGTGCTCAGCTCATCATAAATCTTTTCTCTGTCAAAGCTGGAAAGGCTGTTATTGCTTTTGTAGCTGCAGATGGCGTCTACACCTGTGTCATCCCTGTCTCTCCCAGACCTAATTAAAAAACATCAGACACATTCTTTAGGACATTGCTGATGCTTATAGAACACTGTGTGTAATTTGTGTGACTAGAAACAACAGGCACTGAAACCTATCAGTGCAATTGGGCTCCTACATCTTTCAGCAGAATCTCAAGAACTGTGGCAATGACATTTAGATACCAAAATTATTTTACCAGCAAGAATCATGATCAGACAGGGACGTGTCACTGGCTTCTATTTCCTGGCATCAGAATAACTATGATAACTTGTGCAAAGTTAAAGTATATAAGAGCAGATAAAGAAATGGTTAATTGCACTTTTGGGGATCTTACCTAAATCTCATCACTTCACATCCTGTGTAGGCAGAGCTAATGCTGCTTCTTTTGAAAAGAGGGTCAATCTATATATATAAAAAAAAATAAATAAAAATGTACAACTGGGAACTTGAAAGCATGTCCTGAGTTTAGTGCAGGCACATTAAAATCACCACCTTAACACAAAATAGGAAAAACCAGAGCCCGACTTACATAATGGTTAATAACTTTCACTGTGGAAATGAATCTGTGGGAACTTGGTACATCCAGATCTGCAGTGTATGGGAGGTTGGTCAAGGTGAAATTAAGTGTGAAATGCCTGGATGTTGGGCTTGATGCAGTAGTTGCACTCAGAGCTATAACAAAAGGGGAGAAGGATTATGATCTTACTATATGAAAAGCTATCTTCACTTTCAAAGACATTCCCAACCTAGCACACTTCAAGAATCTCCTCCCCTCTTATTTTTCTGAGTGCACCGCTCCTTTGATAGCTTTCCCTGGAATGAGTTTGGCAAAACACTTACGTGATGTCTCAAGAGGTTTGTTGTAACCTGGAAAGGAAACACAAGAGAAACATCATATAAGGGAACTACGCACAAGAGAATGAAAGAGGAGAGGGGATGATTAAATGGATGTCTTGGGAATGAATCATGAGAACCAGTCCCTGAGGGTGTGAATCTATTAAACAAACAACCTATTGCTTATGCAGAACAAGGTGCTTTTATAATAGTGAAGGCTATAATACATCCGCTGGTGGGAAATCAGGTGAAGTGTTCACATGCAGGTGAATGACTGAGGTCAACACTAAAATTAAGTCACCTTTCAATGTAATTTAAAAATCAAAATCTTCAAAAATGTCCATGTGCAAATGTTCTTGGAAGCATACACTTCATCTTACAGGATTATGGAGTAAACTCCAGTGGGATCACCTTTTCCTTATGGTTACTATTTTTTTTTTTTCATATCGAGGTGCTCCCTAAGGCCCAAAGTAGCCCCAAGCTGCTCTGGTGCCTGGAATGAGAAAATCAAGCACTTACCATTGATATAGAGGCTCTTGTTGTCCAGGTTATAGATTCCTAATTTGGTGATGCCATTTGTCATGCTCCTTAGTTCTTGGTAAACCTTAGCTTGGTCAAACCTGGGCACTTGGGAGCCATTTCCATAGTTGCAGATGGTGTCTACTCCTGTGTTATCCCTATTGCTCACTGACCTAATGGATTGAATATCAGGAAGCTTCTGTTAGGTAATCCAAAATATGTTTTTTTCTGATGCGATTAAAGAAAACCCAAAACAATTAAAATCTGTCCACAGTTCTCAGAAATGAACTGCAAAAAATTACAAAGATATGGTATGACAAAGAAAAAGACTTTGTAAGATAAGGATCATACAGAAGTGTATAGAAACTTTATTATAATGATACCAACTTCTTGAAAAAGAAAGTCTTACTTAAGTATCAATCAAACATATGGAAATGCATTTGCTAAAGTTAATCTTTCAGCTCACCTGAATCTGACTACTTTGCAGCCAGTGAAATAGGGGCCAATGCTGCTTTTCTGAAGCAGAGGGTCAATCTGACAAGGAAAGGCCTTTGTGAGTACAAGAAACCCAAAATACTGTCTGATTTCAGTGAAAAACAATGTGACTTTAGCTTACGTAATGTTGCATTATTTTCTTAGTCGAATTGAATTTAGCAGAATTTGGTGTCTCTAGGTCTGTTGAGAACCTGAGGTTGATTATTGTGAAGTTCAGTGTGAATTTCGCTGTTATGGGTCCTAGGCTTTGTGTGGTGGTTGGCTTCACCGCTGCAAGAGCCAACAAAAATTACACATATAAAATAAGAACAGGATCTTCATAAGACACAGTATTGTTACTACTTTTCTTTAAGTTTAGAGCAGAAAAACATGACCATGATCACACACTTCAGACACTTGAAATCATATGAGCATTGCCAAATCGGGGGAAATAAAATCATACAATCATACAATGGTTTAGGTTGGAAGGGACCTTAAGGATCAAAAATCAGCTTGTGCCTTTCAGTAGCTTTAATATGTTTCTGTTTTTAAATACACTTACTTGACAGACTATGCAGTTCATTGTAATCTGAAAAAGAAATTGACAATTTTTAGCAAAGTGTTTCAAGAATGTCTGAGCAGGACTAAACACGATTTTTTTATTATAAAAGATTCATCATGATGGTTACTAAATTCATGACTGTGTCAACTTAGTGATTCTGCTATTTTTTTGTCCTCTACTTTTTGTTATCTGTTTTGAGAGGTGTATTTAATCCTATTCATTCTCATTCCAAAATAGTCTGTGTCAATGTAAGCATGAGGTGGTCTCATTACCATTAATGTAGAGACTCTGGCTGTTAAGGCTGTAGTGTCCCAGCTTGGTGATGCCATTTGTCATATTGCTCAGCTCATGGTAAACTGTCACTCTGCTGAACATGGGATCTGAAGGCTCATCTCTGTAGCTGCAGATGGCATCTACTCCTGTGTTATCCCTGTCCTTCTTTGACCTAGGAAATGAGGCATAGTTTTAAGATGTTAGCCATTATTGAGAAGTCCATTTTAATTTTTAGTAGATCAAAGATGCACATGAGAAAACCACTCAGTGACATTACATTAATGTGTTGAACAATGAGAAATGGCAAACAGTTTTTTAAGAAGCAGGTGATGCAGACTTTTCCCAGACATGACTCTTACCTGAATGCCATTACTTTGCAGCCAATATAAGCAGGACCAATGCTACTTTTTTGGAGTAAAGGGTCAACCTAGAAATTTAATAACAGCACTTCAGTAAAATGTCATGACAAAGGTTACATATTAGAGATATTAAAAGAACTGTGCCCAAGCAGAGCATCATTTTGCCAGACTTACGTAATGGTACATGACTTTTTCTGTTGACTTGAATTTTTTAGAATTTGGCATCGCCAGATCTGCAGTGAACTGGAGGTTGGTTATAGTGAAGTTCAGTGTGAAGTTCCTCACTGCTGGTGAAAGAGGTTGTGTTCTTTGATCAACAGCTGTAATGAGCAAGGCAAATTATTGTTTGAGAAAACAATTTATGATCATCATTGCTATAGGAAACACTAAGAAAAATTCTCTGATATTCTAGTTGGCTTCAGGGTCATAGCAGCTGTGGTTCCCTAACAAGCTCCTAAATTCTCTTAACACTGTTTTATAAGTCTAGTAGCGTTCTTAGTTAGTCCAACATTCTTTTTTTGGCTATTGCTAACAATGGCCTTCTTACCCTTTCAATTGCTATTTAAAGGTACTCACATTGTCCAGGCTGCAGTTCATTATATCCTGTAGGGGAGAAGAAAAAGAACAGTATTTGAGAAACTGGCTTACAATTTGGAAAGTCTGGCACACAGTGGAATACAGAACTTGAATTGGTTTTGTCTGAGAGATCCTGTGTAAACATTTACTAGGGAAGAGTGATTTGATGACTGTCTAGGCATAAATGCACATTCATACTACTGTATGTTGTTGGCAGGCTGCTGCTTTCCTTGGAGAGCAGTGCACAGAATACTAGCTTCCTTAAGGATGTCAGAAGAGAACAGACACATTCCCTAAATCCAATTTAACTTCTACATGGACAGTGTAAGTAGGACTTTTGTCAAGTGGTATCCCATTCTAGTGCTGTTTCTCTGCAGGGGAACACATTCCATAGTGCACCTTGAGAAGTCAATCCTTTATTTTCTTGAGCATGATCTATGGTGTGTTATCATATGATATACTGTATTTTGCTAAGTTACTTAGTTCAAAGCAACAACAAGATGCAACGGCTATGAGTGACAGTAGCTCCTCTACCTTGGTTAGGGTTTGCTTTTGCTCTCTCTCCAGATTTTATTGCTTCTTTAGGTATGTAGTAACTCAGTTCCTGCTAATATCAGGTCAGCAGTCAGGAGAAAATTCCCTCCTGACATCAGCTCAGCCACTTACCACTAACATAAAAACTTGCTGCATCCAGCCAGTAGGGTCCTAGCTCAGTGCAGCCAGCTGTCATCTTGCTGAACTCATGATAAACCTTGATTCGGTCTAATTCAGTAGAGGTAGCATTGACTCTGTATGTGCAGACTGCATCCATGGCAGTGCCCTCTCCATTCTTCACAGACCTGAAAAATCCCACACATATTTGCAGGCCTGAATTACACTTCTTTGCATTTGTTTGTTTGCTTGCACACTACTGTGGAATTGGTTTTCCCCTTAAAGTACTGTAAAACCTAATTAAATTAATTCAATTATTATTAAATGAAAGAATGCCCTCAAATTCTGGAAACTTAGTTTCATGTGATTTTATACAATTGCAACAGCACTCTTACAATCTAACTGAAATGCATTTTAAATTAGTCAGATTAGCCTCTTTATTTAGTGCAAAACTGGTGTGAAATCATAATAAGCGCCCCACTCACAAGGCATCATAAACAAGGTAATTCTACTCAACACTCTCTAGAATTTAACAGGCTCTACCAGGCTAAGAGGAGACAAAATCAAGAAGGAATTCTATGGAAAGGAAAGATTTCTGCATAATCCTATTGTCAGCCAAAATCTGAATTGCCCTTGTCTTCTATAACACTTCCAGGATGTGCCTACCTTAGTACCACCACTGTACATCCAGTGTAAGCAGGGCTAATGCTGCTGTTCTTGAGCACATGATCAAGCTGCCAAGAAAAAAAGACAGTTGATAAGTCCCGGTGAATAAATAATAAAGCCAACAAGAACATAGCCACAAGAGGAACCCGACTGACACTCACCAAGTATGTCAGAGCTTTTTTTGTAGCAATGAATTTTTTAGAATTTGAATTTCCTAATTCTGATGTGTAGAGGAGATTGGTCACAGTGAAGTTCACTGTGAAATGTCCCTCTTCTGCAAGAGGAGGAGCTGGAGATGTTGCTGCAAGAAAAGCACAAAAATTATTGCAACAAGAAAAGAAATACTAGTGAACCTACTAAAGCCAGGAAAAGAAGATATCAGCTAGAATGGATGGGCACTAGATTGTACAGCTCAGTATGGAATGATGATGCCAGCAACGGCGTAGGGCATAGAGCTGTGGAGCAGATGAGGGCTCTCCAGCTCATCCAGATTCCTACAGAAGGCCAGTTGTAGCTGAGTAGGCTGTAAATAGGTACCTGACCACAAGAGATGGGGAGCTAAGGTTAACTCCATCTGCCCTTTTATCCTGCTGGGTACAAAACCTGATAATTTTTAGCCACACTGGACTGATAGTCTAGCTTTTTAACCTCTGGTTCCTATTTTAGTGTTGCTGTTGGAAAAGAGTGAACAGTATGTCAACATCAATTACCCTCTTGCCTTTCAAGGGTTTAATTCTGTGTTTCCACAAACAGGTCTCCTCATGCAGTTTCCTCTGACCTCCTATGTAATCCTGATCTAATCCAAATGCTTCATGAGACATTGATACCAATGGTGCTTTGTAATTAATTCCTCTTACTGTTAAATATTTTCACCTTATTTTTACTTCTAGTTCCATTAAAAGGCTAAAAAAGGAGAAGATATCTGAAGAGGTATTCCTCTCTGTCATGTATATTGACACTTAGGGCATCGTGGGTTTTTAACTACTTACAAGGCATGAGATGGGCTTCATGGTAACCTGGAAAGAGAAAGGACAAAGAAGTAATGAATTATGCTACTAATGAGAGAATAATTGAATAAAATATTTGTATAGGTGAACAATGCCACAGAAGGACAATAGATTTGCTGTTTCTGAGCATTCACTTAAACTATTTATGATAGTGCAGTGAGGTGTTATTTTGAAGAAAGTTCCATTTTAAATGGAAAGTTCCATTTAAATTATCTAGCACATAGGTTGAGCCAAGTACACATATTGCAAATGCTATTCTATCTGCACACTAGTCATTATTGTGCTTTAACTACAAGACAGGTATGGACTATTAGTCAATAAATATGCCCACATCCACATGAAAATCACCAATTTACCATTGATATACAGGCTTTCCTGGTCCAAGCTGTAGATTACTAATTTGGTGATGCCATTTGTCTTGTTGCTCACTTCATGGTAAACAATCACTCGATCAAACTGGGAAGCAGCAGAATCTATTTTGTAGGTACACACAGCATCTACTCCAGTGTCTTCAATTTTTTGTGCAGGTCTAGGGACATGAGGATATAGCCTGTTCTGTTCCAGAATTCCATATTCATGATACATACAGATGGGTGTTTTATTTAATGCAACCATATTGCAAGGTAGAATATAGTATATAAAATTTTTTTCCCCAGGATGATTCTTTCAAGTGTGTTATCAAAATGGTGAGAACATACTTGAGCTTTCAGGTGCTGTAAGCATGAATTAAAATAATTTTATAAAGACATAGTCGATACAAAGTGTAATGATTTCTTGGGTTTCTTGAATCAGGCAATAAATTAGAAGACGTAAAAGTGAATTAACAGATTAGGATCCAATAGCGTATCATAATACATCATGAAAAAGAAAAATATGTAATTCCTAAATCTAAGAAATTAGGCTTACCTGAAAGCCACAATTTTGCAGCGTGTATATACAGAATGGACACTAATCTTTTTGAACAGCTGATCGAGCTGAAAAAGAATGCATTATAGAAGTTAATATTTAGAAGACCACTGTATGAAAAGGAAAAAATTAATAGGAATGCATCACACTAACCAAAGCAGTCAGGACTCTTGCTGTAGCATTAAACTTGGCAGAATATGGATTTCTGAGACTATTAGAGTACGGGAGATTAGTTATGGTGAAATTCACTGTGAACTTCCCAATACTTGGAGATATAGTTGTAGCTGGAAGCAAAACCCAAGAAAAAACTGAATGAAATGTTGGAATGAATTGATATTTATATTTCTTCTATACACAAGAAGTAAGATAACCATATAAAAAATAAACATAGCTGTATTTTATATCTATGAAGAAAAACAGTGTCACAATGAGAAAAAGCGGAATATATTATGATATATAAAAGTGATATTACTGGCTTATAACTAGAATAAAACTAAATTGTTAAATTCACCTGGCAAAAGATGTGCTTGACTGTAATCTGAAAAGAAAAAAATAAGTCCAGTAAATGTAAATATATACAGACAGACAGAAAAAAGAGTGGAGGAAAAAAAAAAAAAAAAAATAGAGAGGTCATAATTGCATATTAAAATGAGTCTAGGAAATAAACTATTAACAGACAAGAAAATATTCTAAATTTAATAATAAAATAAGGAGAAAATAATAGAACCATTTACCACACAAAAAAAAAATCCCGTAAACTATGCAGAAAAAAAATGTAGACTGAACATATTATAAAAAACAATGGAGAAAAGAAGAGAATTCCTTAACAAAACAATTACAAAGACAAAAAATCTATAAAGGAAAAACTGAAAAATAAAGAAAATTTAAACAAAAAACCCCCACCATTGACGTAGAGGCTGTCCTTGTCCAGGCTGTAGGGGCCCAGCCGCGTGATGCCTCTGGTCTTGTTGCTCACTTCATGGTAAAGGCCCACCCTGTTGAAGGGCAGGGCGGGGGGCTCCTTCCTGTAGGTGCAGACGGCGTCCACCCCGGTGTTGTCCCCTTGCCTCACTGGCCTGGAAAACACAGCACCGTGCCTGAGCACCCCAGCTCGGCGTCCTCGCGATGAGAGGAAGGGCCTTGGCGCTTCCGCGGCTCTGTGTGTGTGGGAACGCTGGCTCTGCCTTCCCAACGGGTGTGGGCGTGGTGGCCGGCCACTGCTCTCCCGCCTCCACTAATGCCCTGGGGCTGTTCAGGAAGCAGGTAACCAGGCAGGACCCCAGAGCCGACTTGGGCCTACGCCGTTACATCCCTGAGGGGAGAGGGCAGGCAGCATAGACGTGTCCTAGGGTAGGAGAAGGACCGCAGGCAGGAGAGCGGCAGGGAGAAAGTCCTGCCTCCTTAGTCTAGGTGGTAACACACTTTGGGGATGTGAGGGGCCCAAAGGGACGCTCAGGCCTGACCCATACCTGAAGGCTGTCGGTTCACACCCGAGGAAAGCGGGGCCAATGCTGCTTTCATTCAGAAGGCGGTCAAGCTGCCGAGGAGAGAGGTTTCACAGTGAAGGCCTGGCCATCTCCCTGCACTCCCCCCCAGTTTTCGGGGTTGCAGTGGCCACGGCCATTACCGTGCAGTGCGCGGCTTACCAAGGTGGCCGTGACGGCCCTCATACTGTTGAACTTAGCCGAGCCGGGAGTGGCCAGGTCGGAATTGTAGGGAAGATTGGTGATGGTGAAGTTGATGGTGAAAGGCTGGAGGGCTGCCCTTGTGGTTGGAGGATGGCTGGGAGCTGCTAGAAGCAGAGATGGGGTGTGACAAGTTACAAGAGGTAGGGTGTCAAGGCTCTGGTGGAGAAAGGCAGACCTGTCCTGCCAGCCACCCTTCCTCCGCGCCCCCGGTCTCGATGGGGAAGGCTAGCGGGCACCCCACTTTTCCCAGATATCACGCTCCGGGCCCCCAGCCACCACTAGCCGGGAGAACACCCCTGTGAGGCACTTGCTGCCTTCTGAGCCCAGCCCGCTCCTGCAAGGTACTCACTGGGCAGGACGGGCTGTTCATTGTAGCCTGGAAAAGAGAGAGAGAGAGAGAGAGAGAGAGAGGGTTACGAGCTGGAGCTGGGCACAGGGCAGGGAAGGGCTGGGGAAGGCTGCCACGGGACAGCAGAGGAGGCAGAGAGGAGCATAGGTCACCATTGACGTAGAGGCTGTCCTTGTCCAGGCTGTAGGGGCCCAGCCGCGTGATGCCTCTGGTCTTGTTGCTCACTTCATGGTAAAGGCCCACCCTGTTGAAGGGCAGGGCGGGGGGCTCCTTCCTGTAGGTGCAGACGGCGTCCACCCCGGTGTTGTCCCCTTGCCTCACTGGCCTGGAAAACACAGCACCGTGCCTGAGCACCCCAGCTCGGCGTCCTCGCGATGAGAGGAAGGGCCTTGGCGCTTCCGCGGCTCTGTGTGTGTGGGAACGCTGGCTCTGCCTTCCCAACGGGTGTGGGCGTGGTGGCCGGCCACTGCTCTCCCGCCTCCACTAATGCCCTGGGGCTGTTCAGGAAGCAGGTAACCAGGCAGGACCCCAGAGCCGACTTGGGCCTACACCGTTACATCCCTGAGGGGAGAGGGCAGGCAGCATAGACGTGTCCTAGGGTAGGAGAAGGACCGCAGGCAGGAGAGCGGCAGGGAGAAAGTCCTGCCTCCTTAGTCTAGGTGGTAACACACTTTGGGGATGTGAGGGGCCCAAAGGGACGCTCAGGCCTGACCCATACCTGAAGGCTGTCGGTTCACACCCGAGGAAAGCGGGGCCAATGCTGCTTTCATTCAGAAGGTGGTCAAGCTGCCGAGGAGAGAGGTTTCACAGTGAAGGCCTGGCCATCTCCCTGCACTCCCCCCCAGTTTTCGGGGTTGCAGTGGCCACGGCCATTACCGTGCAGTGCGCGGCTTACCAAGGTGGCCGTGACGGCCCTCATACTGTTGAACTTAGCCGAGCCGGGAGTGGCCAGGTCGGAATTGTAGGGAAGATTGGTGATGGTGAAGTTGATGGTGAAAGGCTGGAGGGCTGCCCTTGTGGTTGGAGGATGGCTGGGAGCTGCTAGAAGCAGAGATGGGGTGTGACAAGTTACAAGAGGTAGGGTGTCAAGGCTCTGGTGGAGAAAGGCAGACCTGTCCTGCCAGCCACCCTTCCTCCGCGCCCCCGGTCTCGATGGGGAAGGCTAGCGGGCACCCCACTTTTCCCAGATATCACGCTCCGGGCCCCCAGCCACCACTAGCCGGGAGAACACCCCTGTGAGGCACTTGCTGCCTTCTGAGCCCAGCCCGCTCCTGCAAGGTACTCACTGGGCAGGACGGGCTGTTCATTGTAGCCTGGAAAAGAGAGAGAGAGAGAGAGAGAGAGAGAGAGGGTTACGAGCTGGAGCTGGGCACAGGGCAGGGAAGGGCTGGGGAAGGCTGCCACGGGACAGCAGAGGAGGCAGAGAGGAGCATAGGTCACCATTGACGTAGAGGCTGTCCTTGTCCAGGCTGTAGGGGCCCAGCCGCGTGATGCCTCTGGTCTTGTTGCTCACTTCATGGTAAAGGCCCACCCTGTTGAAGGGCAGGGCGGGGGGCTCCTTCCTGTAGGTGCAGACGGCGTCCACCCCGGTGTTGTCCCCTTGCCTCACTGGCCTGGAAAACACAGCACCGTGCCTGAGCACCCCAGCTCGGCGTCCTCGCGATGAGAGGAAGGGCCTTGGCGCTTCCGCGGCTCTGTGTGTGTGGGAACGCTGGCTCTGCCTTCCCAACGGGTGTGGGCGTGGTGGCCGGCCACTGCTCTCCCGCCTCCACTAATGCCCTGGGGCTGTTCAGGAAGCAGGTAACCAGGCAGGACCCCAGAGCCGACTTGGGCCTACACCGTTACATCCCTGAGGGGAGAGGGCAGGCAGCATAGACGTGTCCTAGGGTAGGAGAAGGACCACAGGCAGGAGAGCGGCAGGGAGAAAGTCCTGCCTCCTTAGTCTAGGTGGTAACACACTTTGGGGATGTGAGGGGCCCAAAGGGACGCTCAGGCCTGACCCATACCTGAAGGCTGTCGGTTCACACCCGAGGAAAGCGGGGCCAATGCTGCTTTCATTCAGAAGGCGGTCAAGCTGCAGAGGAGAGAGGTTTCACAGTGAAGGCCTGGCCATCTCCCTGCACTCCCCCCCAGTTTTCGGGGTTGCAGTGGCCACGGCCATTACCGTGCAGTGCGCGGCTTACCAAGGTGGCCGTGACGGCCCTCATACTGTTGAACTCAGCCGAGCCGGGAGTGGCCAGGTCGGAATTGTAGGGAAGATTGGTGATGGTGAAGTTGATGGTGAAAGGCTGGAGGGCTGCCCTTGTGGTTGGAGGATGGCTGGGAGCTGCTAGAAGCAGAGATGGGGTGTGACAAGTTACAAGAGGTAGGGTGTCAAGGCTCTGGTGGAGAAAGGCAGACCTGTCCTGCCAGCCACCCTTCCTCCGCGCCCCCGGTCTCGATGGGGAAGGCTAGCGGGCACCCCACTTTTCCCAGATATCACGCTCCGGGCCCCCAGCCACCACTAGCCGGGAGAACACCCCTGTGAGGCACTTGCTGCCTTCTGAGCCCAGCCCGCTCCTGCAAGGTACTCACTGGGCAGGACGGGCTGTTCATTGTAGCCTGGAAAAGAGAGAGAGAGAGAGAGAGAGAGAGAGGGTTACGAGCTGGAGCTGGGCACAGGGCAGGGAAGGGCTGGGGAAGGCTGCCACGGGACAGCAGAGGAGGCAGAGAGGAGCATAGGTCACCATTGACGTAGAGGCTGTCCTTGTCCAGGCTGTAGGGGCCCAGCCGCGTGATGCCTCTGGTCTTGTTGCTCACTTCATGGTAAAGGCCCACCCTGTTGAAGGGCAGGGCGGGGGGCTCCTTCCTGTAGGTGCAGACGGCGTCCACCCCGGTGTTGTCCCCTTGCCTCACTGGCCTGGAAAACACAGCACCGTGCCTGAGCACCCCAGCTCGGCGTCCTCGCGATGAGAGGAAGGGCCTTGGCGCTTCCGCGGCTCTGTGTGTGTGGGAACGCTGGCTCTGCCTTCCCAACGGGTGTGGGCGTGGTGGCCGGCCACTGCTCTCCCGCCTCCACTAATGCCCTGGGGCTGTTCAGGAAGCAGGTAACCAGGCAGGACCCCAGAGCCGACTTGGGCCTACACCGTTACATCCCTGAGGGGAGAGGGCAGGCAGCATAGACGTGTCCTAGGGTAGGAGAAGGACCGCAGGCAGGAGAGTGGCAGGGAGAAAGTCCTGCCTCCTTAGTCTAGGTGGTAACACACTTTGGGGATGTGAGGGGCCCAAAGGGACGCTCAGGCCTGACCCATACCTGAAGGCTGTCGGTTCACACCCGAGGAAAGCGGGGCCAATGCTGCTTTCATTCAGAAGGCGGTCAAGCTGCAGAGGAGAGAGGTTTCACAGTGAAGGCCTGGCCATCTCCCTGCACTCCCCCCCAGTTTTCGGGGTTGCAGTGGCCACGGCCATTACCGTGCAGTGCGCGGCTTACCAAGGTGGCCGTGACGGCCCTCATACTGTTGAACTTAGCCGAGCCGGGAGTGGCCAGGTCGGAATTGTAGGGAAGATTGGTGATGGTGAAGTTGATGGTGAAAGGCTGGAGGGCTGCCCTTGTGGTTGGAGGATGGCTGGGAGCTGCTAGAAGCAGAGATGGGGTGTGACAAGTTACAAGAGGTAGGGTGTCAAGGCTCTGGTGGAGAAACGCAGACCTGTCCTGCCAGCCACCCTTCCTCCGCGCCCCCGGTCTCGATGGGGAAGGCTAGCGGGCACCCCACTTTTCCCAGATATCATGCTCCGGGCCCCCAGCCACCACTAGCCGGGAGAACACCCCTGTGAGGCACTTGCTGCCTTCTGAGCCCAGCCCGCTCCTGCAAGGTACTCACTGGGCAGGACGGGCTGTTCATTGTAGCCTGGAAAAGAGAGAGAGAGAGAGAGAGAGAGAGAGAGAGAGGGTTACGAGCTGGAGCTGGGCACAGGGCAGGGAAGGGCTGGGGAAGGCTGCCACGGGACAGCAGAGGAGGCAGAGAGGAGCATAGGTCACCATTGACGTAGAGGCTGTCCTTGTCCAGGCTGTAGGGGCCCAGCCGCGTGATGCCTCTGGTCTTGTTGCTCACTTCATGGTAAAGGCCCACCCTGTTGAAGGGCAGGGCGGGGGGCTCCTTCCTGTAGGTGCAGACGGCGTCCACCCCGGTGTTGTCCCCTTGCCTCACTGGCCTGGAAAACACAGCACCGTGCCTGAGCACCCCAGCTCGGCGTCCTCGCGATGAGAGGAAGGGCCTTGGCGCTTCCGCGGCTCTGTGTGTGTGGGAACGCTGGCTCTGCCTTCCCAACGGGTGTGGGCGTGGTGGCCGGCCACTGCTCTCCCGCCTCCACTAATGCCCTGGGGCTGTTCAGGAAGCAGGTAACCAGGCAGGACCCCAGAGCCGACTTGGGCCTACACCGTTACATCCCTGAGGGGAGAGGGCAGGCAGCATAGACGTGTCCTAGGGTAGGAGAAGGACCGCAGGCAGGAGAGCGGCAGGGAGAAAGTCCTGCCTCCTTAGTCTAGGTGGTAACACACTTTGGGGATGTGAGGGGCCCAAAGGGACGCTCAGGCCTGACCCATACCTGAAGGCTGTCGGTTCACACCCGAGGAAAGCGGGGCCAATGCTGCTTTCATTCAGAAGGCGGTCAAGCTGCCGAGGAGAGAGGTTTCACAGTGAAGGCCTGGCCATCTCCCTGCACTCCCCCCCAGTTTTCGGGGTTGCAGTGGCCACGGCCATTACCGTGCAGTGCGCGGCTTACCAAGGTGGCCGTGACGGCCCTCATACTGTTGAACTTAGCCGAGCCGGGAGTGGCCAGGTCGGAATTGTAGGGAAGATTGGTGATGGTGAAGTTGATGGTGAAAGGCTGGAGGGCTGCCCTTGTGGTTGGAGGATGGCTGGGAGCTGCTAGAAGCAGAGATGGGGTGTGACAAGTTACAAGAGGTAGGGTGTCAAGGCTCTGGTGGAGAAACGCAGACCTGTCCTGCCAGCCACCCTTCCTCCGCGCCCCCGGTCTCGATGGGGAAGGCTAGCGGGCACCCCACTTTTCCCAGATATCACGCTCCGGGCCCCCAGCCACCACTAGCCGGGAGAACACCCCTGTGAGGCACTTGCTGCCTTCTGAGCCCAGCCCGCTCCTGCAAGGTACTCACTGGGCAGGACGGGCTGTTCATTGTAGCCTGGAAAAGAGAGAGAGAGAGAGAGAGAGAGAGGGTTACGAGCTGGAGCTGGGCACAGGGCAGGGAAGGGCTGGGGAAGGCTGCCACGGGACAGCAGAGGAGGCAGAGAGGAGCATAGGTCACCATTGACGTAGAGGCTGTCCTTGTCCAGGCTGTAGGGGCCCAGCCGCGTGATGCCTCTGGTCTTGTTGCTCACTTCATGGTAAAGGCCCACCCTGTTGAAGGGCAGGGCGGGGGGCTCCTTCCTGTAGGTGCAGACGGCGTCCACCCCGGTGTTGTCCCCTTGCCTCACTGGCCTGGAAAACACAGCACCGCGCCTGAGCACCCCAGCTCGGCGTCCTCGCGATGAGAGGAAGGGCCTTGGCGCTTCCGCGGCTCTGTGTGTGTGGGAACGCTGGCTCTGCCTTCCCAACGGGTGTGGGCGTGGTGGCCGGCCACTGCTCTCCCGCCTCCACTAATGCCCTGGGGCTGTTCAGGAAGCAGGTAACCAGGCAGGACCCCAGAGCCGACTTGGGCCTACGCCGTTACATCCCTGAGGGGAGAGGGCAGGCAGCATAGACGTGTCCTAGGGTAGGAGAAGGACCGCAGGCAGGAGAGCGGCAGGGAGAAAGTCCTGCCTCCTTAGTCTAGGTGGTAACACACTTTGGGGATGTGAGGGGCCCAAAGGGACGCTCAGGCCTGACCCATACCTGAAGGCTGTCGGTTCACACCCGAGGAAAGCGGGGCCAATGCTGCTTTCATTCAGAAGGCGGTCAAGCTGCCGAGGAGAGAGGTTTCACAGTGAAGGCCTGGCCATCTCCCTGCACTCCCCCCCAGTTTTCGGGGTTGCAGTGGCCACGGCCATTACCGTGCAGTGCGCGGCTTACCAAGGTGGCCGTGACGGCCCTCATACTGTTGAACTTAGCTGAGCCGGGAGTGGCCAGGTCGGAATTGTAGGGAAGATTGGTGATGGTGAAGTTGATGGTGAAAGGCTGGAGGGCTGCCCTTGTGGTTGGAGGATGGCTGGGAGCTGCTAGAAGCAGAGATGGGGTGTGACAAGTTACAAGAGGTAGGGTGTCAAGGCTCTGGTGGAGAAAGGCAGACCTGTCCTGCCAGCCACCCTTCCTCCGCGCCCCCGGTCTCGATGGGGAAGGCTAGCGGGCACCCCACTTTTCCCAGATATCACGCTCCGGGCCCCCAGCCACCACTAGCCGGGAGAACACCCCTGTGAGGCACTTGCTGCCTTCTGAGCCCAGCCCGCTCCTGCAAGGTACTCACTGGGCAGGACGGGCTGTTCATTGTAGCCTGGAAAAGAGAGAGAGAGAGAGAGAGAGAGAGGGTTACGAGCTGGAGCTGGGCACAGGGCAGGGAAGGGCTGGGGAAGGCTGCCACGGGACAGCAGAGGAGGCAGAGAGGAGCATAGGTCACCATTGACGTAGAGGCTGTCCTTGTCCAGGCTGTAGGGGCCCAGCCGCGTGATGCCTCTGGTCTTGTTGCTCACTTCATGGTAAAGGCCCACCCTGTTGAAGGGCAGGGCGGGGGGCTCCTTCCTGTAGGTGCAGACGGCGTCCACCCCGGTGTTGTCCCCTTGCCTCACTGGCCTGGAAAACACAGCACCGTGCCTGAGCACCCCAGCTCGGCGTCCTCGCGATGAGAGGAAGGGCCTTGGCGCTTCCGCGGCTCTGTGTGTGTGGGAACGCTGGCTCTGCCTTCCCAACGGGTGTGGGCGTGGTGGCCGGCCACTGCTCTCCCGCCTCCACTAATGCCCTGGGGCTGTTCAGGAAGCAGGTAACCAGGCAGGACCCCAGAGCCGACTTGGGCCTACACCGTTACATCCCTGAGGGGAGAGGGCAGGCAGCATAGACGTGTCCTAGGGTAGGAGAAGGACCGCAGGCAGGAGAGCGGCAGGGAGAAAGTCCTGCCTCCTTAGTCTAGGTGGTAACACACTTTGGGGATGTGAGGGGCCCAAAGGGACGCTCAGGCCTGACCCATACCTGAAGGCTGTCGGTTCACACCCGAGGAAAGCGGGGCCAATGCTGCTTTCATTCAGAAGGTGGTCAAGCTGCCGAGGAGAGAGGTTTCACAGTGAAGGCCTGGCCATCTCCCTGCACTCCCCCCCAGTTTTCGGGGTTGCAGTGGCCACGGCCATTACCGTGCAGTGCGCGGCTTACCAAGGTGGCCGTGACGGCCCTCATACTGTTGAACTTAGCCGAGCCGGGAGTGGCCAGGTCGGAATTGTAGGGAAGATTGGTGATGGTGAAGTTGATGGTGAAAGGCTGGAGGGCTGCCCTTGTGGTTGGAGGATGGCTGGGAGCTGCTAGAAGCAGAGATGGGGTGTGACAAGTTACAAGAGGTAGGGTGTCAAGGCTCTGGTGGAGAAACGCAGACCTGTCCTGCCAGCCACCCTTCCTCCGCGCCCCCGGTCTCGATGGGGAAGGCTAGCGGGCACCCCACTTTTCCCAGATATCACGCTCCGGGCCCCCAGCCACCACTAGCCGGGAGAACACCCCTGTGAGGCACTTGCTGCCTTCTGAGCCCAGCCCGCTCCTGCAAGGTACTCACTGGGCAGGACGGGCTGTTCATTGTAGCCTGGAAAAGAGAGAGAGAGAGAGAGAGAGAGAGGGTTACGAGCTGGAGCTGGGCACAGGGCAGGGAAGGGCTGGGGAAGGCTGCCACGGGACAGCAGAGGAGGCAGAGAGGAGCATAGGTCACCATTGACGTAGAGGCTGTCCTTGTCCAGGCTGTAGGGGCCCAGCCGCGTGATGCCTCTGGTCTTGTTGCTCACTTCATGGTAAAGGCCCACCCTGTTGAAGGGCAGGGCGGGGGGCTCCTTCCTGTAGGTGCAGACGGCGTCCACCCCGGTGTTGTCCCCTTGCCTCACTGGCCTGGAAAACACAGCACCGTGCCTGAGCACCCCAGCTCGGCGTCCTCGCGATGAGAGGAAGGGCCTTGGCGCTTCCGCGGCTCTGTGTGTGTGGGAACGCTGGCTCTGCCTTCCCAACGGGTGTGGGCGTGGTGGCCGGCCACTGCTCTCCCGCCTCCACTAATGCCCTGGGGCTGTTCAGGAAGCAGGTAACCAGGCAGGACCCCAGAGCCGACTTGGGCCTACACCGTTACATCCCTGAGGGGAGAGGGCAGGCAGCATAGACGTGTCCTAGGGTAGGAGAAGGACCGCAGGCAGGAGAGCGGCAGGGAGAAAGTCCTGCCTCCTTAGTCTAGGTGGTAACACACTTTGGGGATGTGAGGGGCCCAAAGGGACGCTCAGGCCTGACCCATACCTGAAGGCTGTCGGTTCACACCCGAGGAAAGCGGGGCCAATGCTGCTTTCATTCAGAAGGTGGTCAAGCTGCCGAGGAGAGAGGTTTCACAGTGAAGGCCTGGCCATCTCCCTGCACTCCCCCCCAGTTTTCGGGGTTGCAGTGGCCACGGCCATTACCGTGCAGTGCGCGGCTTACCAAGGTGGCCGTGACGGCCCTCATACTGTTGAACTCAGCCGAGCCGGGAGTGGCCAGGTCGGAATTGTAGGGAAGATTGGTGATGGTGAAGTTGATGGTGAAAGGCTGGAGGGCTGCCCTTGTGGTTGGAGGATGGCTGGGAGCTGCTAGAAGCAGAGATGGGGTGTGACAAGTTACAAGAGGTAGGGTGTCAAGGCTCTGGTGGAGAAACGCAGACCTGTCCTGCCAGCCACCCTTCCTCCGCGCCCCCGGTCTCGATGGGGAAGGCTAGCGGGCACCCCACTTTTCCCAGATATCACGCTCCGGGCCCCCAGCCACCACTAGCCGGGAGAACACCCCTGTGAGGCACTTGCTGCCTTCTGAGCCCAGCCCGCTCCTGCAAGGTACTCACTGGGCAGGACGGGCTGTTCATTGTAGCCTGGAAAAGAGAGAGAGAGAGAGAGAGAGAGAGAGAGAGAGAGGGTTACGAGCTGGAGCTGGGCACAGGGCAGGGAAGGGCTGGGGAAGGCTGCCACGGGACAGCAGAGGAGGCAGAGAGGAGCATAGGTCACCATTGACGTAGAGGCTGTCCTTGTCCAGGCTGTAGGGGCCCAGCCGCGTGATGCCTCTGGTCTTGTTGCTCACTTCATGGTAAAGGCCCACCCTGTTGAAGGGCAGGGCGGGGGGCTCCTTCCTGTAGGTGCAGACGGCGTCCACCCCGGTGTTGTCCCCTTGCCTCACTGGCCTGGAAAACACAGCACCACGCCTGAGCACCCCAGCTCGGCGTCCTCGCGATGAGAGGAAGGGCCTTGGCGCTTCCGCGGCTCTGTGTGTGTGGGAACGCTGGCTCTGCCTTCCCAACGGGTGTGGGCGTGGTGGCCGGCCACTGCTCTCCCGCCTCCACTAATGCCCTGGGGCTGTTCAGGAAGCAGGTAACCAGGCAGGACCCCAGAGCCGACTTGGGCCTACGCCGTTACATCCCTGAGGGGAGAGGGCAGGCAGCATAGACGTGTCCTAGGGTAGGAGAAGGACCGCAGGCAGGAGAGCGGCAGGGAGAAAGTCCTGCCTCCTTAGTCTAGGTGGTAACACACTTTGGGGATGTGAGGGGCCCAAAGGGACGCTCAGGCCTGACCCATACCTGAAGGCTGTCGGTTCACACCCGAGGAAAGCGGGGCCAATGCTGCTTTCATTCAGAAGGCGGTCAAGCTGCCGAGGAGAGAGGTTTCACAGTGAAGGCCTGGCCATCTCCCTGCACTCCCCCCCAGTTTTCGGGGTTGCAGTGGCCACGGCCATTACCGTGCAGTGCGCGGCTTACCAAGGTGGCCGTGACGGCCCTCATACTGTTGAACTTAGCCGAGCCGGGAGTGGCCAGGTCGGAATTGTAGGGAAGATTGGTGATGGTGAAGTTGATGGTGAAAGGCTGGAGGGCTGCCCTTGTGGTTGGAGGATGGCTGGGAGCTGCTAGAAGCAGAGATGGGGTGTGACAAGTTACAAGAGGTAGGGTGTCAAGGCTCTGGTGGAGAAAGGCAGACCTGTCCTGCCAGCCACCCTTCCTCCGCGCCCCCGGTCTCGATGGGGAAGGCTAGCGGGCACCCCACTTTTCCCAGATATCACGCTCCGGGCCCCCAGCCACCACTAGCCGGGAGAACACCCCTGTGAGGCACTTGCTGCCTTCTGAGCCCAGCCCGCTCCTGCAAGGTACTCACTGGGCAGGACGGGCTGTTCATTGTAGCCTGGAAAAGAGAGAGAGAGAGAGAGAGAGAGAGAGAGAGAGAGAGAGGGTTACGAGCTGGAGCTGGGCACAGGGCAGGGAAGGGCTGGGGAAGGCTGCCACGGGACAGCAGAGGAGGCAGAGAGGAGCATAGGTCACCATTGACGTAGAGGCTGTCCTTGTCCAGGCTGTAGGGGCCCAGCCGCGTGATGCCTCTGGTCTTGTTGCTCACTTCATGGTAAAGGCCCACCCTGTTGAAGGGCAGGGCGGGGGGCTCCTTCCTGTAGGTGCAGACGGCGTCCACCCCGGTGTTGTCCCCTTGCCTCACTGGCCTGGAAAACACAGCAACGCGCCTGAGCACCCCAGCTCGGCGTCCTCGCGATGAGAGGAAGGGCCTTGGCGCTTCCGCGGCTCTGTGTGTGTGGGAACGCTGGCTCTGCCTTCCCAACGGGTGTGGGCGTGGTGGCCGGCCACTGCTCTCCCGCCTCCACTAATGCCCTGGGGCTGTTCAGGAAGCAGGTAACCAGGCAGGACCCCAGAGCCGACTTGGGCCTACACCGTTACATCCCTGAGGGGAGAGGGCAGGCAGCATAGACGTGTCCTAGGGTAGGAGAAGGACCGCAGGCAGGAGAGCGGCAGGGAGAAAGTCCTGCCTCCTTAGTCTAGGTGGTAACACACTTTGGGGATGTGAGGGGCCCAAAGGGACGCTCAGGCCTGACCCATACCTGAAGGCTGTCGGTTCACACCCGAGGAAAGCGGGGCCAATGCTGCTTTCATTCAGAAGGCGGTCAAGCTGCCGAGGAGAGAGGTTTCACAGTGAAGGCCTGGCCATCTCCCTGCACTCCCCCCCAGTTTTCGGGGTTGCAGTGGCCACGGCCATTACCGTGCAGTGCGCGGCTTACCAAGGTGGCCGTGACGGCCCTCATACTGTTGAACTTAGCCGAGCCGGGAGTGGCCAGGTCGGAATTGTAGGGAAGATTGGTGATGGTGAAGTTGATGGTGAAAGGCTGGAGGGCTGCCCTTGTGGTTGGAGGATGGCTGGGAGCTGCTAGAAGCAGAGATGGGGTGTGACAAGTTACAAGAGGTAGGGTGTCAAGGCTCTGGTGGAGAAACACAGACCTGTCCTGCCAGCCACCCTTCCTCCGCGCCCCCGGTCTCGATGGGGAAGGCTAGCGGGCACCCCACTTTTCCCAGATATCACGCTCCGGGCCCCCAGCCACCACTAGCCGGGAGAACACCCCTGTGAGGCACTTGCTGCCTTCTGAGCCCAGCCCGCTCCTGCAAGGTACTCACTGGGCAGGATGGGCTGTTCATTGTAGCCTGGAAAAGAGAGAGAGAGAGAGAGAGAGAGGGAGAGGGTTACGAGCTGGAGCTGGGCACAGGGCAGGGAAGGGCTGGGGAAGGCTGCCACGGGACAGCAGAGGAGGCAGAGAGGAGCATAGGTCACCATTGACGTAGAGGCTGTCCTTGTCCAGGCTGTAGGGGCCCAGCCGCGTGATGCCTCTGGTCTTGTTGCTCACTTCATGGTAAAGGCCCACCCTGTTGAAGGGCAGGGCGGGGGGCTCCTTCCTGTAGGTGCAGACGGCGTCCACCCCGGTGTTGTCCCCTTGCCTCACTGGCCTGGAAAACACAGCACCGTGCCTGAGCACCCCAGCTCGGCGTCCTCGCGATGAGAGGAAGGGCCTTGGCGCTTCCGCGGCTCTGTGTGTGTGGGAACGCTGGCTCTGCCTTCCCAACGGGTGTGGGCGTGGTGGCCGGCCACTGCTCTCCCGCCTCCACTAATGCCCTGGGGCTGTTCAGGAAGCAGGTAACCAGGCAGGACCCCAGAGCCGACTTGGGCCTACGCCGTTACATCCCTGAGGGGAGAGGGCAGGCAGCATAGACGTGTCCTAGGGTAGGAGAAGGACCGCAGGCAGGAGAGCGGCAGGGAGAAAGTCCTGCCTCCTTAGTCTAGGTGGTAACACACTTTGGGGATGTGAGGGGCCCAAAGGGACGCTCAGGCCTGACCCATACCTGAAGGCTGTCGGTTCACACCCGAGGAAAGCGGGGCCAATGCTGCTTTCATTCAGAAGGCGGTCAAGCTGCAGAGGAGAGAGGTTTCACAGTGAAGGCCTGGCCATCTCCCTGCACTCCCCCCCAGTTTTCGGGGTTGCAGTGGCCACGGCCATTACCGTGCAGTGCGCGGCTTACCAAGGTGGCCGTGACGGCCCTCATACTGTTGAACTTAGCCGAGCCGGGAGTGGCCAGGTCGGAATTGTAGGGAAGATTGGTGATGGTGAAGTTGATGGTGAAAGGCTGGAGGGCTGCCCTTGTGGTTGGAGGATGGCTGGGAGCTGCTAGAAGCAGAGATGGGGTGTGACAAGTTACAAGAGGTAGGGTGTCAAGGCTCTGGTGGAGAAACACAGACCTGTCCTGCCAGCCACCCTTCCTCCGCGCCCCCGGTCTCGATGGGGAAGGCTAGCGGGCACCCCACTTTTCCCAGATATCACGCTCCGGGCCCCCAGCCACCACTAGCCGGGAGAACACCCCTGTGAGGCACTTGCTGCCTTCTGAGCCCAGCCCGCTCCTGCAAGGTACTCACTGGGCAGGATGGGCTGTTCATTGTAGCCTGGAAAAGAGAGAGAGAGAGAGAGAGAGAGGGAGAGGGTTACGAGCTGGAGCTGGGCACAGGGCAGGGAAGGGCTGGGGAAGGCTGCCACGGGACAGCAGAGGAGGCAGAGAGGAGCATAGGTCACCATTGACGTAGAGGCTGTCCTTGTCCAGGCTGTAGGGGCCCAGCCGCGTGATGCCTCTGGTCTTGTTGCTCACTTCATGGTAAAGGCCCACCCTGTTGAAGGGCAGGGCGGGGGGCTCCTTCCTGTAGGTGCAGACGGCGTCCACCCCAGTGTTGTCCCCTTGCCTCACTGGCCTGGAAAACACAGCACCGTGCCTGAGCACCCCAGCTCGGCGTCCTCGCGATGAGAGGAAGGGCCTTGGCGCTTCCGCGGCTCTGTGTGTGTGGGAACGCTGGCTCTGCCTTCCCAACGGGTGTGGGCGTGGTGGCCGGCCACTGCTCTCCCGCCTCCACTAATGCCCTGGGGCTGTTCAGGAAGCAGGTAACCAGGCAGGACCCCAGAGCCGACTTGGGCCTACGCCGTTACATCCCTGAGGGGAGAGGGCAGGCAGCATAGACGTGTCCTAGGGTAGGAGAAGGACCGCAGGCAGGAGAGCGGCAGGGAGAAAGTCCTGCCTCCTTAGTCTAGGTGGTAACACACTTTGGGGATGTGAGGGGCCCAAAGGGACGCTCAGGCCTGACCCATACCTGAAGGCTGTCGGTTCACACCCGAGGAAAGCGGGGCCAATGCTGCTTTCATTCAGAAGGCGGTCAAGCTGCCGAGGAGAGAGGTTTCACAGTGAAGGCCTGGCCATCTCCCTGCACTCCCCCCCAGTTTTCGGGGTTGCAGTGGCCACGGCCATTACCGTGCAGTGCGCGGCTTACCAAGGTGGCCGTGACGGCCCTCATACTGTTGAACTTAGCCGAGCCGGGAGTGGCCAGGTCGGAATTGTAGGGAAGATTGGTGATGGTGAAGTTGATGGTGAAAGGCTGGAGGGCTGCCCTTGTGGTTGGAGGATGGCTGGGAGCTGCTAGAAGCAGAGATGGGGTGTGACAAGTTACAAGAGGTAGGGTGTCAAGGCTCTGGTGGAGAAACACAGACCTGTCCTGCCAGCCACCCTTCCTCCGCGCCCCCGGTCTCGATGGGGAAGGCTAGCGGGCACCCCACTTTTCCCAGATATCACGCTCCGGGCCCCCAGCCACCACTAGCCGGGAGAACACCCCTGTGAGGCACTTGCTGCCTTCTGAGCCCAGCCCGCTCCTGCAAGGTACTCACTGGGCAGGACGGGCTGTTCATTGTAGCCTGGAAAAGAGAGAGAGAGAGAGAGAGAGAGAGAGAGAGAGAGGGTTACGAGCTGGAGCTGGGCACAGGGCAGGGAAGGGCTGGGGAAGGCTGCCACGGGACAGCAGAGGAGGCAGAGAGGAGCATAGGTCACCATTGACGTAGAGGCTGTCCTTGTCCAGGCTGTAGGGGCCCAGCCGCGTGATGCCTCTGGTCTTGTTGCTCACTTCATGGTAAAGGCCCACCCTGTTGAAGGGCAGGGCGGGGGGCTCCTTCCTGTAGGTGCAGACGGCGTCCACCCCGGTGTTGTCCCCTTGCCTCACTGGCCTGGAAAACACAGCAACGCGCCTGAGCACCCCAGCTCGGCGTCCTCGCGATGAGAGGAAGGGCCTTGGCGCTTCCGCGGCTCTGTGTGTGTGGGAACGCTGGCTCTGCCTTCCCAACGGGTGTGGGCGTGGTGGCCGGCCACTGCTCTCCCGCCTCCACTAATGCCCTGGGGCTGTTCAGGAAGCAGGTAACCAGGCAGGACCCCAGAGCCGACTTGGGCCTACACCGTTACATCCCTGAGGGGAGAGGGCAGGCAGCATAGACGTGTCCTAGGGTAGGAGAAGGACCGCAGGCAGGAGAGCGGCAGGGAGAAAGTCCTGCCTCCTTAGTCTAGGTGGTAACACACTTTGGGGATGTGAGGGGCCCAAAGGGACGCTCAGGCCTGACCCATACCTGAAGGCTGTCGGTTCACACCCGAGGAAAGCGGGGCCAATGCTGCTTTCATTCAGAAGGCGGTCAAGCTGCCGAGGAGAGAGGTTTCACAGTGAAGGCCTGGCCATCTCCCTGCACTCCCCCCCAGTTTTCGGGGTTGCAGTGGCCACGGCCATTACCGTGCAGTGCGCGGCTTACCAAGGTGGCCGTGACGGCCCTCATACTGTTGAACTTAGCCGAGCCGGGAGTGGCCAGGTCGGAATTGTAGGGAAGATTGGTGATGGTGAAGTTGATGGTGAAAGGCTGGAGGGCTGCCCTTGTGGTTGGAGGATGGCTGGGAGCTGCTAGAAGCAGAGATGGGGTGTGACAAGTTACAAGAGGTAGGGTGTCAAGGCTCTGGTGGAGAAACGCAGACCTGTCCTGCCAGCCACCCTTCCTCCGCGCCCCCGGTCTCGATGGGGAAGGCTAGCGGGCACCCCACTTTTCCCAGATATCACGCTCCGGGCCCCCAGCCACCACTAGCCAGGAGAACACCCCTGTGAGGCACTTGCTGCCTTCTGAGCCCAGCCCGCTCCTGCAAGGTACTCACTGGGCAGGACGGGCTGTTCATTGTAGCCTGGAAAAGAGAGAGAGAGAGAGAGAGAGAGAGAGAGAGAGGGTTACGAGCTGGAGCTGGGCACAGGGCAGGGAAGGGCTGGGGAAGGCTGCCACGGGACAGCAGAGGAGGCAGAGAGCAGCATAGGTCACCATTGACGTAGAGGCTGTCCTTGTCCAGGCTGTAGGGGCCCAGCCGCGTGATGCCTCTGGTCTTGTTGCTCACTTCATGGTAAAGGCCCACCCTGTTGAAGGGCAGGGCGGGGGGCTCCTTCCTGTAGGTGCAGACGGCGTCCACCCCGGTGTTGTCCCCTTGCCTCACTGGCCTGGAAAACACAGCACCGTGCCTGAGCACCCCAGCTCGGCGTCCTCGCGATGAGAGGAAGGGCCTTGGCGCTTCCGCGGCTCTGTGTGTGTGGGAACGCTGGCTCTGCCTTCCCAACGGGTGTGGGCGTGGTGGCCGGCCACTGCTCTCCCGCCTCCACTAATGCCCTGGGGCTGTTCAGGAAGCAGGTAACCAGGCAGGACCCCAGAGCCGACTTGGGCCTACGCCGTTACATCCCTGAGGGGAGAGGGCAGGCAGCATAGACGTGTCCTAGGGTAGGAGAAGGACCGCAGGCAGGAGAGCGGCAGGGAGAAAGTCCTGCCTCCTTAGTCTAGGTGGTAACACACTTTGGGGATGTGAGGGGCCCAAAGGGACGCTCAGGCCTGACCCATACCTGAAGGCTGTCGGTTCACACCCGAGGAAAGCGGGGCCAATGCTGCTTTCATTCAGAAGGCGGTCAAGCTGCCGAGGAGAGAGGTTTCACAGTGAAGGCCTGGCCATCTCCCTGCACTCCCCCCCAGTTTTCGGGGTTGCAGTGGCCACGGCCATTACCGTGCAGTGCGCGGCTTACCAAGGTGGCCGTGACGGCCCTCATACTGTTGAACTCAGCCGAGCCGGGAGTGGCCAGGTCGGAATTGTAGGGAAGATTGGTGATGGTGAAGTTGATGGTGAAAGGCTGGAGGGCTGCCCTTGTGGTTGGAGGATGGCTGGGAGCTGCTAGAAGCAGAGATGGGGTGTGACAAGTTACAAGAGGTAGGGTGTCAAGGCTCTGGTGGAGAAACGCAGACCTGTCCTGCCAGCCACCCTTCCTCCGCGCCCCCGGTCTCGATGGGGAAGGCTAGCGGGCACCCCACTTTTCCCAGATATCACGCTCCGGGCCCCCAGCCACCACTAGCCGGGAGAACACCCCTGTGAGGCACTTGCTGCCTTCTGAGCCCAGCCCGCTCCTGCAAGGTACTCACTGGGCAGGACGGGCTGTTCATTGTAGCCTGGAAAAGAGAGAGAGAGAGAGAGAGAGAGAGAGGGTTACGAGCTGGAGCTGGGCACAGGGCAGGGAAGGGCTGGGGAAGGCTGCCACGGGACAGCAGAGGAGGCAGAGAGGAGCATAGGTCACCATTGACGTAGAGGCTGTCCTTGTCCAGGCTGTAGGGGCCCAGCCGCGTGATGCCTCTGGTCTTGTTGCTCACTTCATGGTAAAGGCCCACCCTGTTGAAGGGCAGGGCGGGGGGCTCCTTCCTGTAGGTGCAGACGGCGTCCACCCCGGTGTTGTCCCCTTGCCTCACTGGCCTGGAAAACACAGCACCGTGCCTGAGCACCCCAGCTCGGCGTCCTCGCGATGAGAGGAAGGGCCTTGGCGCTTCCGCGGCTCTGTGTGTGTGGGAACGCTGGCTCTGCCTTCCCAACGGGTGTGGGCGTGGTGGCCGGCCACTGCTCTCCCGCCTCCACTAATGCCCTGGGGCTGTTCAGGAAGCAGATAACCAGGCAGGACCCCAGAGCTGACTTGGGCCTACGCCGTTACATCCCTGAGGGGAGAGGGCAGGCAGCATAGACGTGTCCTAGGGTAGGAGAAGGACCGCAGGCAGGAGAGCGGCAGGGAGAAAGTCCTGCCTCCTTAGTCTAGGTGGTAACACACTTTGGGGATGTGAGGGGCCCAAAGGGACGCTCAGGCCTGACCCATACCTGAAGGCTGTCGGTTCACACCCGAGGAAAGCGGGGCCAATGCTGCTTTCATTCAGAAGGCGGTCAAGCTGCCGAGGAGAGAGGTTTCACAGTGAAGGCCTGGCCATCTCCCTGCATTCCCCCCCAGTTTTCGGGGTTGCAGTGGCCACGGCCATTACCGTGCAGTGCGCGGCTTACCAAGGTGGCCGTGACGGCCCTCATACTGTTGAACTCAGCCGAGCCGGGAGTGGCCAGGTCGGAATTGTAGGGAAGATTGGTGATGGTGAAGTTGATGGTGAAAGGCTGGAGGGCTGCCCTTGTGGTTGGAGGATGGCTGGGAGCTGCTAGAAGCAGAGATGGGGTGTGACAAGTTACAAGAGGTAGGGTGTCAAGGCTCTGGTGGAGAAACGCAGACCTGTCCTGCCAGCCACCCTTCCTCCGCGCCCCCAGTCTCGATGGGGAAGGCTAGCGGGCACCCCACTTTTCCCAGATATCACGCTCCGGGCCCCCAGCCACCACTAGCCAGGAGAACACCCCTGTGAGGCACTTGCTGCCTTCTGAGCCCAGCCCGCTCCTGCAAGGTACTCACTGGGCAGGACGGGCTGTTCATTGTAGCCTGGAAAAGAGAGAGAGAGAGAGAGAGAGAGAGAGAGAGAGGGTTACGAGCTGGAGCTGGGCACAGGGCAGGGAAGGGCTGGGGAAGGCTGCCACGGGACAGCAGAGGAGGCAGAGAGCAGCATAGGTCACCATTGACGTAGAGGCTGTCCTTGTCCAGGCTGTAGGGGCCCAGCCGCGTGATGCCTCTGGTCTTGTTGCTCACTTCATGGTAAAGGCCCACCCTGTTGAAGGGCAGGGCGGGGGGCTCCTTCCTGTAGGTGCAGACGGCGTCCACCCCGGTGTTGTCCCCTTGCCTCACTGGCCTGGAAAACACAGCACCGTGCCTGAGCACCCCAGCTCGGCGTCCTCGCGATGAGAGGAAGGGCCTTGGCGCTTCCGCGGCTCTGTGTGTGTGGGAACGCTGGCTCTGCCTTCCCAACGGGTGTGGGCGTGGTGGCCGGCCACTGCTCTCCCGCCTCCACTAATGCCCTGGGGCTGTTCAGGAAGCAGGTAACCAGGCAGGACCCCAGAGCCGACTTGGGCCTACGCCGTTACATCCCTGAGGGGAGAGGGCAGGCAGCATAGACGTGTCCTAGGGTAGGAGAAGGACCGCAGGCAGGAGAGCGGCAGGGAGAAAGTCCTGCCTCCTTAGTCTAGGTGGTAACACACTTTGGGGATGTGAGGGGCCCAAAGGGACGCTCAGGCCTGACCCATACCTGAAGGCTGTCGGTTCACACCCGAGGAAAGCGGGGCCAATGCTGCTTTCATTCAGAAGGCGGTCAAGCTGCCGAGGAGAGAGGTTTCACAGTGAAGGCCTGGCCATCTCCCTGCACTCCCCCCCAGTTTTCGGGGTTGCAGTGGCCACGGCCATTACCGTGCAGTGCGCGGCTTACCAAGGTGGCCGTGACGGCCCTCATACTGTTGAACTTAGCCGAGCCGGGAGTGGCCAGGTCGGAATTGTAGGGAAGATTGGTGATGGTGAAGTTGATGGTGAAAGGCTGGAGGGCTGCCCTTGTGGTTGGAGGATGGCTGGGAGCTGCTAGAAGCAGAGATGGGGTGTGACAAGTTACAAGAGGTAGGGTGTCAAGGCTCTGGTGGAGAAACGCAGACCTGTCCTGCCAGCCACCCTTCCTCCGCGCCCCCGGTCTCGATGGGGAAGGCTAGCGGGCACCCCACTTTTCCCAGATATCACGCTCCGGGCCCCCAGCCACCACTAGCCGGGAGAACACCCCTGTGAGGCACTTGCTGCCTTCTGAGCCCAGCCCGCTCCTGCAAGGTACTCACTGGGCAGGACGGGCTGTTCATTGTAGCCTGGAAAAGAGAGAGAGAGAGAGAGAGAGAGGGAGAGGGTTACGAGCTGGAGCTGGGCACAGGGCAGGGAAGGGCTGGGGAAGGCTGCCACGGGACAGCAGAGGAGGCAGAGAGGAGCATAGGTCACCATTGACGTAGAGGCTGTCCTTGTCCAGGCTGTAGGGGCCCAGCCGCGTGATGCCTCTGGTCTTGTTGCTCACTTCATGGTAAAGGCCCACCCTGTTGAAGGGCAGGGCGGGGGGCTCCTTCCTGTAGGTGCAGACGGCGTCCACCCCGGTGTTGTCCCCTTGCCTCACTGGCCTGGAAAACACAGCACCGTGCCTGAGCACCCCAGCTCGGCGTCCTCGCGATGAGAGGAAGGGCCTTGGCGCTTCCGCGGCTCTGTGTGTGTGGGAACGCTGGCTCTGCCTTCCCAACGGGTGTGGGCGTGGTGGCCGGCCACTGCTCTCCCGCCTCCACTAATGCCCTGGGGCTGTTCAGGAAGCAGGTAACCAGGCAGGACCCCAGAGCCGACTTGGGCCTACACCCTTACATCCCTGAGGGGAGAGGGCAGGCAGCATAGACGTGTCCTAGGGTAGGAGAAGGACCGCAGGCAGGAGAGCGGCAGGGAGAAAGTCCTGCCTCCTTAGTCTAGGTGGTAACACACTTTGGGGATGTGAGGGGCCCAAAGGGACACTCAGGCCTGACCCATACCTGAAGGCTGTCGGTTCACACCCGAGGAAAGCGGGGCCAATGCTGCTTTCATTCAGAAGGCGGTCAAGCTGCCGAGGAGAGAGGTTTCACAGTGAAGGCCTGGCCATCTCCCTGCACTCCCCCCCAGTTTTCGGGGTTGCAGTGGCCACGGCCATTACCGTGCAGTGCGCGGCTTACCAAGGTGGCCGTGACGGCCCTCATACTGTTGAACTCAGCCGAGCCGGGAGTGGCCAGGTTGGAATTGTAGGGAAGATTGGTGATGGTGAAGTTGATGGTGAAAGGCTGGAGGGCTGCCCTTGTGGTTGGAGGATGGCTGGGAGCTGCTAGAAGCAGAGATGGGGTGTGACAAGTTACAAGAGGTAGGGTGTCAAGGCTCTGGTGGAGAAAGGCAGACCTGTCCTGCCAGCCACCCTTCCTCCGCGCCCCCGGTCTCGATGGGGAAGGCTAGCGGGCACCCCACTTTTCCCAGATATCACGCTCCGGGCCCCCAGCCACCACTAGCCGGGAGAACACCCCTGTGAGGCACTTGCTGCCTTCTGAGCCCAGCCCGCTCCTGCAAGGTACTCACTGGGCAGGACGGGCTGTTCATTGTAGCCTGGAAAAGAGAGAGAGAGAGAGAGAGAGGGTTACGAGCTGGAGCTGGGCACAGGGCAGGGAAGGGCTGGGGAAGGCTGCCACGGGACAGCAGAGGAGGCAGAGAGGAGCATAGGTCACCATTGACGTAGAGGCTGTCCTTGTCCAGGCTGTAGGGGCCCAGCCGCGTGATGCCTCTGGTCTTGTTGCTCACTTCATGGTAAAGGCCCACCCTGTTGAAGGGCAGGGCGGGGGGCTCCTTCCTGTAGGTGCAGACGGCGTCCACCCCGGTGTTGTCCCCTTGCCTCACTGGCCTGGAAAACACAGCACCGTGCCTGAGCACCCCAGCTCGGCGTCCTCGCGATGAGAGGAAGGGCCTTGGCGCTTCCGCGGCTCTGTGTGTGTGGGAACGCTGGCTCTGCCTTCCCAACGGGTGTGGGCGTGGTGGCCGGCCACTGCTCTCCCGCCTCCACTAATGCCCTGGGGCTGTTCAGGAAGCAGGTAACCAGGCAGGACCCCAGAGCCGACTTGGGCCTACACCGTTACATCCCTGAGGGGAGAGGGCAGGCAGCATAGACGTGTCCTAGGGTAGGAGAAGGACCGCAGGCAGGAGAGCGGCAGGGAGAAAGTCCTGCCTCCTTAGTCTAGGTGGTAACACACTTTGGGGATGTGAGGGGCCCAAAGGGACGCTCAGGCCTGACCCATACCTGAAGGCTGTCGGTTCACACCCGAGGAAAGCGGGGCCAATGCTGCTTTCATTCAGAAGGTGGTCAAGCTGCCGAGGAGAGAGGTTTCACAGTGAAGGCCTGGCCATCTCCCTGCACTCCCCCCCAGTTTTCGGGGTTGCAGTGGCCACGGCCATTACCGTGCAGTGCGCGGCTTACCAAGGTGGCCGTGACGGCCCTCATACTGTTGAACTCAGCCGAGCCGGGAGTGGCCAGGTCGGAATTGTAGGGAAGATTGGTGATGGTGAAGTTGATGGTGAAAGGCTGGAGGGCTGCCCTTGTGGTTGGAGGATGGCTGGGAGCTGCTAGAAGCAGAGATGGGGTGTGACAAGTTACAAGAGGTAGGGTGTCAAGGCTCTGGTGGAGAAACGCAGACCTGTCCTGCCAGCCACCCTTCCTCCGCGCCCCCGGTCTCGATGGGGAAGGCTAGCGGGCACCCCACTTTTCCCAGATATCACGCTCCGGGCCCCCAGCCACCACTAGCCGGGAGAACACCCCTGTGAGGCACTTGCTGCCTTCTGAGCCCAGCCCGCTCCTGCAAGGTACTCACTGGGCAGGACGGGCTGTTCATTGTAGCCTGGAAAAGAGAGAGAGAGAGAGAGAGAGAGAGAGGGTTACGAGCTGGAGCTGGGCACAGGGCAGGGAAGGGCTGGGGAAGGCTGCCACGGGACAGCAGAGGAGGCAGAGAGGAGCATAGGTCACCATTGACGTAGAGGCTGTCCTTGTCCAGGCCGTAGGGGCCCAGCCGCGTGATGCCTCTGGTCTTGTTGCTCACTTCATGGTAAAGGCCCACCCTGTTGAAGGGCAGGGCGGGGGGCTCCTTCCTGTAGGTGCAGACGGCGTCCACCCCGGTGTTGTCCCCTTGCCTCACTGGCCTGGAAAACACAGCACCGTGCCTGAGCACCCCAGCTCGGCGTCCTCGCGATGAGAGGAAGGGCCTTGGCGCTTCCGCGGCTCTGTGTGTGTGGGAACGCTGGCTCTGCCTTCCCAACGGGTGTGGGCGTGGTGGCCGGCCACTGCTCTCCCGCCTCCACTAATGCCCTGGGGCTGTTCAGGAAGCAGGTAACCAGGCAGGACCCCAGAGCTGACTTGGGCCTACACCGTTACATCCCTGAGGGGAGAGGGCAGGCAGCATAGACGTGTCCTAGGGTAGGAGAAGGACCGCAGGCAGGAGAGCGGCAGGGAGAAAGTCCTGCCTCCTTAGTCTAGGTGGTAACACACTTTGGGGATGTGAGGGGCCCAAAGGGACGCTCAGGCCTGACCCATACCTGAAGGCTGTCGGTTCACACCCGAGGAAAGCGGGGCCAATGCTGCTTTCATTCAGAAGGCGGTCAAGCTGCCGAGGAGAGAGGTTTCACAGTGAAGGCCTGGCCATCTCCCTGCACTCCCCCCCAGTTTTCGGGGTTGCAGTGGCCACGGCCATTACCGTGCAGTGCGCGGCTTACCAAGGTGGCCGTGACGGCCCTCATACTGTTGAACTTAGCCGAGCCGGGAGTGGCCAGGTCGGAATTGTAGGGAAGATTGGTGATGGTGAAGTTGATGGTGAAAGGCTGGAGGGCTGCCCTTGTGGTTGGAGGATGGCTGGGAGCTGTAAATGAAGCGTTTGTGAGTTATAATGCACAGGAGGCATGGTGTGAATGCTATGCGTGGACAAACACAGAGTTTTCCTGCCATTTTTGTTTGTCTTCTGGACATTTTCTAATATCTTTATTGCACTGATTATTTGCTCTTTTATGATGTTTGCACAGTTTTAATAGTGATATAATGTTTTATATTTTAGTTATGTTTATGTTTTTCAAGCTTCGTTTTCACTTCAACACCCTTCTAGATAGAATAACATGTGTTTCAGATTGTACTAACATACCATTTGTATATTATGTAATTAATTTACCTGTTTAACCCGGCTGAATATATTTGTTTTTACAAATACAGAGTTATCTCTTTGATTTTCCCTAGCTTTCAAATTTGGTATTTATTAGTAAGTCCAATAATCAGCAACTGTAAATTTTTGTAAAAAATTATAAGCACCATATATTCCGTGAAATGCAGCCCAGGAGATACTGTCTGCATATTTGTTTAAATGTATGCCTTTTTTTAAGTTACAAAATAACTTTTCTCTGTATGAAATTATGTATGTATTTAAAAAAAGAATGCAAGAATATTGAGATAGATATATTTCATGAAGAATTCACAGTAGGAAAAAGAACAAGATTACATTTCAGCGAACTTTGATTAAATTCAGAATACTTACTTGCATTTATCAGGCTGGTAACATTAAGTATAGCTGATGTTTCAGAATATCCTGTATTTCCAAGAGATGGAAACGTAATGACAGATGTCTCTGTTGTATCCTCCGCAGTGTATGTGTCAAGTGCAGCATTGGAAGTTACACATGGGCTTGAAGTAATTTCAATACTAATTCCAAAAGATGGACTAGATGTCTCTGAGGTGGAGAGTGATATGGAGGTTGTCTCAAGAGGAGACGTTTGTGAGGGAGACAAAGAGATTGTAGCAGTCGTCTCAGGAGGAGACGTGTTCTGGGCAGCCATGCTGGAGGTTCCCACCATGGTGGAGGTGCCAAGAGTGGTTGCCTCCTGGGTTGACGTGCCTGTTCTGGGAGCAGTGGAGGTTGTCAAGGGAGAAGATTCCACCATAGTCGTGCTTGGATTTGGGGAAGTTTTGCGCAGAGCCATGCTCCGAGGAACAGCCGAGGTGGTTGCAGATTCTGGGCTTGTCCCAGGAGCAGAGGATGATGTTCCTGTAAGGACCGTGGTGGCAGAGGCTGTAGGCTCTGCAGTTGCAAGAGTAGACGTGGATGTTCCAGCTGGGCTGGAAAGCTCTGTAGTGGTCACGGCAACAGATGGACTAGATGTTTCTGCTGTGGTTGAGAGGGATGTGGAGGTTACCTCAAATGTAGAGGGTTGTGCAGGAGTAGAAATGGTTTCAACAGATGTTTGAGAAGGAGACATGTTCTGGGAGGCCATGCTGGAGGTTTCCACCATCGTGGAGGTGCCAAGAGTGGTTGCCTCCTGGGTTGACATGCCTGTTCTGGGAGCAGTGGAGGTTGTCAAGGGAGAAGATTCCACCATAGTCGTGCTTGGATTTGGGGAAGTTTTGTGCAGAGCCGTGCTCTGAGGAACAGCCGAGGTGGTTGCAGATTCTGGGCTTGTCCCAGGAGCAGAGGATGGTGTTCCTGTAAAGACAGTGGTGGCAGTGGCTGTAGGCTCTATAGTTACGAGAGTAGACGTGGATGTTCCAGGTATGCTGGAAAGCTCTGTAGTGGCCACGGCAACAGATGGACTAGATGTTTCTGCTGTGGGGGAGAGGGATGTGGAGGTTACCTCAGATGTAGAGGTTTGTGAGGGAATGGAAGAGGTTGCAGCGGTCATCTGAGAGGGAGATGTGTTCTGGGCAGCCATGCTGGAGGTTCCCACCATGGTGGAGGTGCCAAGAGTGGTTGCCTCCTGGGTTGTCGTGCCTGTTCTGGGAGCAGTGGAGGTTGTCAAGGGAGAAGATTCAGGGATAGTCGTGCTTGGATTTGGGGACGCTTTGTGCAGAGCCGTGCTCCGAGGAACAGCCGAGGTGGTTGCAGATTCTGGGCTTGTCCCAGGAGCAGAGGATGTTCCTGTAAGGACCGTGGTGAGAGAGGCTCTGGACTCTGCAGTTGCAAGAGTAGATGTGGGTGTTCCAGGTGTGCTGGAAAGCTCTGTAGTGGCCACAGCAACAGATGGACTAGATGTTTCTGCTGTGGGGGAGAGGGATGTGGAGGTTACGTCAGATGTAGAGGTTTGTGAGGGAGTAGAAGAGATTGTAGCAGTCGTCTCAGGAGGAGACGTGTTCTGGGCAGCCATGATGGAGGTTCGCGCCATGGTGGAGGTGCCAAGAGTGGTTGCCTCCTGGGTTGTCGTGCCTGTTCTGGGAGCAGTGGAGGTTGTCAAGGGAGAAGATTCCACCATAGTCGTGCTTGGATTTGGGGACGTTTTGTGCAGAGCCGTGCTCCGAGGAACAGCCGAGGTGGTTGCAGATTCTGGGCTTGTCCCAGGAGCAGAGGATGATGTTCCTGTAAGGACCGTGGTGAGAGAGGCTCTGGACTCTGCCGTTGCAAGAGTAGACGTGGATGTTCCAGGTGTGCTGGAAAGCTCTGTACTGGTCATGCCGAAAGATGGACTAGATGTTTCTGCTGTGGGGGAGAGGGATGTGGAGGTTACGTCAGATGTAGAGGTTTGTGAGGGAGTGGAAGAGATTGTAGCAGTCATCTCAGGAGGAGACGTGTTCTGGGCAGTCATGCTGGAGGATCCCACCATGGTGGAGGTGCCAAGAGTGGTTGCCTCCTGGGTTGACGTGCCTGTTCTGGGAGCAGTGGAGGTTGTCAAGGGAGAAGATTCAGGGATAGTCGTGCTTGGATTTGGGGAAGTTTTGTGCAGAGCCGTGCTCTGAGGAACAGCCGAGGTGGTTGCAGATTCTGGGCTTGTCCCAGGAGCAGAGGATGATGTTCCTGTAAGGACCGTGGTGAGAGAGGCTGTGGACTCTGCAGTTGCAAGAGTAGACGTGGATGTTCCAGGTGTGCTGGAAAGCTCTGTACTGGTCATGCCGAAAGATGGACTAGATGTTTCTGCTGTGGGGGAGAGGGATGTGGAGGTTGTCTCAAGATCAGAGGTTTGTGAGGGAGTGGAAGAGATTGTAGCAGTCGTCTCAGGAGGAGACGTGTTCTGGGCAGCCATGCTGGAGGTTCCCACCATGGTGGAGGTGCCAAGAGTGGTTGCCTCCTGGGTTGTCGTGCCTGTTCTGGGAGCAGTGGAGGTTGTCAAGGGAGAAGATTCCACCATAGTCGTGCTTGGATGTGGGGACGTTTTGTGCAGAGCCGTGCTCCGAGGAACAGCCGAGGTGGTTGCAGATTCTGGGCTTGTCCCAGGAGCAGAGGATGATGTTCCTGTAAGGACCATGGTGGCAGAGGCTGTGGACTCTGCCTTTGCAAGAGTAGATGTGGATGTTCCAGGTGTGCTGGAAAGCTCTGTAGTGGCCACGGCAACAGATGGACTAGATGTTTCTGCTGTGGTTGAGAGGGATGTGGAGGTTGTCTCAAGATCAGAGGTTTGTGAGGGAGTAGAAGAGATTGTAGCAGTCGTCTCAGGAGGAGACGTGTTCTGGGCAGCCATGCTGGAGGTTCGCGGCATCGTGGAGGTGCCAAGAGTGGTTGCCTCCTGGGTTGACGTGCCTGTTCTGGGAGCAGTGGAGGTTGTCAAGGGAGAAGATTCCACCATAGTCGTGCTTGGATTTGGGGACGTTTTGTGCAGAGCCGTGCTCCGAGGAACAGCCAAGGTGGTTGCAGATTCTGGGCTTGTCCCAGGAGCAGAGGATGATGTTCCTGTAAGGACCGTGGTGAGAGAGGCTCTGGACTCTGCAGTTGCAAGAGTAGACGTGGATGTTCCAGGTGTGCTGGAAAGCTCTGTACTGGTCATGCCGAAAGATGGACTAGATGTTTCTGCTGTGGGGGAGAGGGATGTGGAGGTTACCTCAGATGTAGAGGTTTGTGAGGGAATGGAAGAGGTTGCAGCGGTCATCTGAGAGGGAGATGTGTTCTGGGCAGTCATGCTGGAGGATCCCACCATGGTGGAGGTGCCAAGAGTGGTTGCCTCCTGGGTTGACGTGCCTGTTCTGGGAGCAGTGGAGGTTGTCAAGGGAGAAGATTCCACCATAGTCGTGCTTGGATATGGGGAAGTTTTGTGCAGAGCCGTGCTCTGAGGAACAGCCGAGGTGGTTGCAGATTCTGGGCTTGTCCCAGGAGCAGAGGATGATGTTCCTGTAAGGACCGTGGTGAGAGAGGCTGTGGACTCTGCAGTTGCAAGAGTAGACGTGGATGTTCCAGCTGGGCTGGAAAGCTCTGTACTGGTCATGCCGAAAGATGGACCAGATGTTTCTGCTGTGGGGGAGAGGGATGTGGAGGTTACCTCAGATGTAGAGGTTTGTGAGGGAATGGAAGAGGTTGCAGCGGTCATCTGAGAGGGAGATGTGTTCTGGGCAGTCATGCTGGAGGATCCCACCATGGTGGAGGTGCCAAGAGTGGTTGCCTCCTGGGTTGTCGTGCCTGTTCTGGGAGCAGTGGAGGTTGTCAAGGGAGAAGATTCAGGGATAGTCGTGCTTGGATTTGGGGACGTTTTGTGCAGAGCCGTGCTCCGAGGAACAGCCGAGGTGGTTGCAGATTCTGGGCTTGTCCCAGGAGCAGAGGATGTTCCTGTAAGGACCGTGGTGAGAGAGGCTGTGGACTCTGCAGTTGCAAGAGTAGACGTGGATGTTCCAGGTGTGCTGGAAAGCTCTGTAGTGGCCACGGCAACAGATGGACTAGATGTTTCTGCTGTGGGGGAGAGGGATGTGGAGGTTACCTCAGATGTAGAGGTTTGTGAGGGAGTGGAAGAGATTGTAGCAGTCGTCTCAGGAGGAGACGTGTTCTGGGCAGCCATGCTGGAGGTTCGCGGCATCGTGGAGGTGCCAAGAGTGGTTGCCTCCTGGGTTGACGTGCCTGTTCTGGGAGCACTGGAGGTTGTCAAGGGAGAAGATTCCACCATGGTCGTGCTTGGATTTCGGGAAGTTTTGTGCAGAGCCGTGCTCTGAGGAACAGCCGAGGTGGTTGCAGATTCTGGGCTTGTCCCAGGAGCAGAGGATGATGTTCCTGTAAGGACCGTGGTGAGAGAGGCTGTGGACTCTGCAGTTGCAAGAGTAGACGTGGATGTTCCAGGTGTGCTGGAAAGCTCTGTACTGGTCATGCCGAAAGATGGACTAGATGTTTCTGCTGTGGGGGAGAGGGATGTGGAGGTTTCCACAGATGTAGAGGGTTGTGCTGGAGTGGAAGAGCTTGCAGCGGTCATCTCAGGAGGAGACGTGTTCTGGGCAGCCATGCTGGAGGTTCCCACCATGGCGGAGGTGCCAAGAGTGGTTGCCTCCTGGGTTGACGTGCCTGTTCTGGGAGCAGTGGAGGTTGTCAAGGGAGAAGATTCCACCATAGTCGTGCTTGGATTTGGGGAAGTTTTGCGCAGAGCCGTGCTCCGAGGAACAGCCGAGGTGGTTGCAGATTCTGGGCTTGTCCCAGGAGCAGAGGATGATGTTCCTGTAAGGACCGTGGTGAGAGAGGCTGTGGACTCTGCAGTTGCAAGAGTAGACGTGGATGTTCCAGGTGTGCTGGAAAGCTCTGTACTGGTCATGCCGAAAGATGGACTAGATGTTTCTGCTGTGGGGGAGAGGGATGTGGAGGTTACCTCAGATGTAGAGGTTTGTGAGGGAATGGAAGAGGTTGCAGCGGTCATCTGAGAGGGAGATGTGTTCTGGGCAGTCATGCTGGAGGATCCCACCATGGTGGAGGTGCCAAGAGTGGTTGCCTCCTGGGTTGTCGTGCCTGTTCTGGGAGCAGTGGAGGTTGTCAAGGGAGAAGATTCCACCATAGTCGTGCTTGGATTTGGGGACGTTTTGTGCAGAGCCGTGCTCCGAGGAACAGCCAAGGTGGTTGCAGATTCTGGGCTTGTCCCAGGAGCAGAGGATGATGTTCCTGTAAGGACCGTGGTGAGAGAGGCTGTAGGCTCTGCCTTTGCAAGAGTAGACGTGGATATTCCAGGTGTGCTGGAAAGCTCTGTACTGGTCATGCCGAAAGATGGAATAGATGTTTCTGCTGTGGGGGAGAGGGATGTGGAGGTTGTCTCAAGATCAGAGGTTTGTGAGGGAGTGGAAGAGATTGTAGCAGTCGTCTCAGGAGGAGACGTGTTCTGGGCAGCCATGCTGGAGGTTCCCACCATGGTGGAGGTGCCAAGAGTGGTTGCCTCCTGGGTTGTCGTGCCTGTTCTGGGAGCAGTGGAGGTTGTCAAGGGAGAAGATTCCACCATAGTCGTGCTTGGATGTGGGGAAGTTTTGCGCAGAGCCGCGCTCCGAGGAACAGCCAAGGTGGTTGCAGATTCTGGGCTTGTCCCAGGAGCAGAGGATGTTCCTGTAAGGACCGTGGTGAGAGAGGCTGTAGGCTCTGCCTTTGCAAGAGTAGACGTGGATGTTCCAGGTGTGCTGGAAAGCTCTGTACTGGTCATGCCGAAAGATGGACTAGATGTTTCTGCTGTGGGGGAGAGGGATGTGGAGGTTACCACAGATGTAGAGGGTTGTGAGGGAGTGGAAGAGGTTGCAGCGGTCATCTCAGGAGGAGACGTGTTCTGGGCAGTCATGCTGGAGGATCCCACCATGGTGGAGGTGCCAAGAGTGGTTGCCTCCTGGGTTGTCGTGCCTGTTCTGGGAGCAGTGGAGGTTGTCAAGGGAGAAGATTCAGGGATAGTCGTGCTTGGATTTGGGGAAGTTTTGTGCAGAGCCGTGCTCCGAGGAACAGCCGAGGCGGTTGCAGATTCTGGGCTTGTCCCAGGAGCAGAGGATGATGTTCCTGTAAGGACCGTGGTGAGAGAGGCTGTGGACTCTGCAGTTGCAAGAGTAGACGTGGATGTTCCAGGTGTGCTGGAAAGCTCTGTACTGGTCATGCCGAAAGATGGACTAGATGTTTCTGCTGTGGGGGAGAGGGATGTGGAGGTTACCACAGATGTAGAGGATTGTGCTGGAGTGGAAGAGCTTGCAGCGGTCATCTCAGGAGGAGATGTGTTCTGGGCAGCCATGCTGGAGGTTCCCACCATGGTGGAGGTGCCAAGAGTGGTTGCCTCCTGGGTTGTCGTGCCTGTTCTGGGAGCAGTGGAGGTTGTCAAGGGAGATGATTCCACCATAGTCGTGCTTGGATGTGGGGACGTTTTGTGCAGAGCCATGCTCCGAGGAACAGCCGAGGTGGTTGCAGATTTTGGGCTTGTCCCAGGAGCAGAGGATGATGTTCCTGTAAGGACCGTGGTGAGAGAGGCTGTGGACTCTGCAGTTGCAAGAGTAGACGTGGATGTTCCAAGTGTGCTGGAAAGCTCTGTACTGGTCATGCCGAATGATGGACTAGATGTTTCTGCTGTGGGGGAGAGGGATGTGGAGGTTACCTCAGATGTAGATGGTTGTGCTGGAGTGGAAGAGCTTGCAGCGGTCATCTCAGGAGGAGATGTGTTCTGGGCAGCCATGCTGGAAGTTCCCACCATCGTGGAGGTGCCAAGAGTGGTTGCCTCCTGGGTTGACGTGCCTGTTCTGGGAGCAGTGGAGGTTGTCAAGGGAGAAGATTCCACCATAGTCGTGCTTGGATTTGGGGAAGTTTTGTGCAGAGCCGTGCTCCGAGGAACAGCTGAGGTGGTTGCAGATTCTGGGCTTGTCCCAGGAGCAGAGGATGATGTTCCTGTAAGGACCGTGGTGAGAGAGGCTGTGGACTCTGCAGTTGCAAGAGTAGACGTGGATGTTCCAGGTGTGCTGGAAAGCTCTGTAGTGGCCACGGCAACAGATGGACTAGATGTTTCTGCTGTGGGGGAGAGGGATGTGGAGGTTACCTCAGATGTAGAGGTTTGTGAGGGAATGGAAGAGGTTGCAGCGGTCATCTGAGAGGGAGATGTGTTCTGGGCAGTCATGCTGGAGGATCCCACCATGGTGGAGGTGCCAAGAGTGGTTGCCTCCTGGGTTGTCGTGCCTGTTCTGGGAGCAGTGGAGGTTGTCAAGGGAGAAGATTCAGGGATAGTCGTGCTTGGATTTGGGGACGTTTTGTGCAGAGCCGTGCTCCGAGGAACAGCCAAGGTGGTTGCAGATTCTGGGCTTGTCCCAGGAGCAGAGGATGTTCCTGTAAGGACCGTGGTGAGAGAGGCTGTAGGCTCTGCCTTTGCAAGAGTAGACGTGGATATTCCAGGTGTGCTGGAAAGCTCTGTACTGGTCATGCCGAAAGATGGACTAGATGTTTCTGCTGTGGGGGAGAGGGATGTGGAGGTTGTCTCAAGATCAGAGGTTTGTGAGGGAGTGGAAGAGATTGTAGCAGTCGTCTCAGGAGGAGACGTGTTCTGGGCAGCCATGCTGGAGGTTCCCACCATGGTGGAGGTGCCAAGAGTGGTTGCCTCCTGGGTTGTCGTGCCTGTTCTGGGAGCAGTGGAGGTTGTCAAGGGAGAAGATTCCACCATAGTCGTGCTTGGATGTGGGGAAGTTTTGCGCAGAGCCGCGCTCCGAGGAACAGCCAAGGTGGTTGCAGATTCTGGGCTTGTCCCAGGAGCAGAGGATGTTCCTGTAAGGACCGTGGTGAGAGAGGCTGTAGGCTCTGCCTTTGCAAGAGTAGACGTGGATGTTCCAGGTGTGCTGGAAAGCTCTGTACTGGTCATGCCGAAAGATGGACTAGATGTTTCTGCTGTGGGGGAGAGGGATGTGGAGGTTACCACAGATGTAGAGGGTTGTGAGGGAGTGGAAGAGGTTGCAGCGGTCATCTCAGGAGGAGATGTGTTCTGGGCAGTCATGCTGGAGGATCCCACCATGGTGGAGGTGCCAAGAGTGGTTGCCTCCTGGGTTGTCGTGCCTGTTCTGGGAGCAGTGGAGGTTGTCAAGGGAGAAGATTCAGGGATAGTCGTGCTTGGATTTGGGGAAGTTTTGTGCAGAGCCGTGCTCCGAGGAACAGCCGAGGCGGTTGCAGATTCTGGGCTTGTCCCAGGAGCAGAGGATGATGTTCCTGTAAGGACCGTGGTGAGAGAGGCTGTGGACTCTGCAGTTGCAAGAGTAGACGTGGATGTTCCAGGTGTGCTGGAAAGCTCTGTACTGGTCATGCCGAAAGATGGACTAGATGTTTCTGCTGTGGGGGAGAGGGATGTGGAGGTTACCACAGATGTAGAGGATTGTGCTGGAGTGGAAGAGCTTGCAGCGGTCATCTCAGGAGGAGATGTGTTCTGGGCAGCCATGCTGGAGGTTCCCACCATGGTGGAGGTGCCAAGAGTGGTTGCCTCCTGGGTTGTCGTGCCTGTTCTGGGAGCAGTGGAGGTTGTCAAGGGAGATGATTCCACCATAGTCGTGCTTGGATGTGGGGACGTTTTGTGCAGAGCCATGCTCCGAGGAACAGCCGAGGTGGTTGCAGATTTTGGGCTTGTCCCAGGAGCAGAGGATGATGTTCCTGTAAGGACCGTGGTGAGAGAGGCTGTGGACTCTGCAGTTGCAAGAGTAGACGTGGATGTTCCAAGTGTGCTGGAAAGCTCTGTACTGGTCATGCCGAATGATGGACTAGATGTTTCTGCTGTGGGGGAGAGGGATGTGGAGGTTACCACAGATGTAGATGGTTGTGCTGGAGTGGAAGAGCTTGCAGCGGTCATCTCAGGAGGAGATGTGTTCTGGGCAGCCATGCTGGAAGTTCCCACCATCGTGGAGGTGCCAAGAGTGGTTGCCTCCTGGGTTGACGTGCCTGTTCTGGGAGCAGTGGAGGTTGTCAAGGGAGAAGATTCCACCATAGTCGTGCTTGGATTTGGGGAAGTTTTGTGCAGAGCCGTGCTCCGAGGAACAGCTGAGGTGGTTGCAGATTCTGGGCTTGTCCCAGGAGCAGAGGATGATGTTCCTGTAAGGACCGTGGTGAGAGAGGCTGTGGACTCTGCAGTTGCAAGAGTAGACGTGGATGTTCCAGGTGTGCTGGAAAGCTCTGTAGTGGCCACGGCAACAGATGGACTAGATGTTTCTGCTGTGGGGGAGAGGGATGTGGAGGTTACCTCAGATGTAGAGGTTTGTGAGGGAATGGAAGAGGTTGCAGCGGTCATCTGAGAGGGAGATGTGTTCTGGGCAGTCATGCTGGAGGATCCCACCATGGTGGAGGTGCCAAGAGTGGTTGCCTCCTGGGTTGTCGTGCCTGTTCTGGGAGCAGTGGAGGTTGTCAAGGGAGAAGATTCAGGGATAGTCGTGCTTGGATTTGGGGACGTTTTGTGCAGAGCCGTGCTCCGAGGAACAGCCAAGGTGGTTGCAGATTCTGGGCTTGTCCCAGGAGCAGAGGATGTTCCTGTAAGGACCGTGGTGAGAGAGGCTGTGGACTCTGCAGTTGCAAGAGTAGACGTGGATGTTCCAGCTGGGCTGGAAAGCTCTGTACTGGTCATGCCGAAAGATGGGCTAGATGTTTCTACTGTGGGGGAGAGGGATGTGGAGGTTACCACAGATGTAGAGGGTTGTGAGGGAGTGGAAGAGGTTGCAGCAGTCATCTCAGGAGGAGATGTGTTCTGGGCAGTCATGCTGGAGGATCCCACCATGGTGGAGGTGCCAAGAGTGGTTGCCTCCTGGGTTGTCGTGCCTGTTCTGGGAGCAGTGGAGGTTGTCAAGGGAGAAGATTCCACCATAGTCGTGCTTGGATTTGGGGAAGTTTTGTGCAGAGCCGTGCTCCGAGGAACAGCCGAGGTGGTTGCAGATTCTGGGCTTGTCCCAGGAGCAGAGGATGATGTTCCTGTAAGGACAGTGGTGAGAGAGGCTGTAGGCTCTGCAGTTGCAAGAGTAGATGTGGATGTTCCAGGTGTGCTGGAAAGCTCTGTAGTGGCCACGGCAACAGATGGACTAGATGTTTCTGCTGTGGGGGAGAGGGATGTGGAGGTTGTCTCAGATGTAGAGGGTTGTGCTGGAGTGGAAGAGATTGTAGCAGTCGTCTCAGGAGGAGACGTGTTCTGGGCAGCCATGCTGGAGGTTCGCGCCATGGTGGAGGTGCCAAGAGTGGTTGCCTCCTGGGTTGACGTGCCTGTTCTGGGAGCAGTGGAGGTTGTCAAGGGAGAAGATTCCACCATAGTCGTGCTTGGATGTGGGGACGTTTTGTGCAGAGCCGTGCTCCGAGGAACAGCCGAGGTGGTTGCAGATTCTGGGCTTGTCCCAGGAGCAGAGGATGATGTTCCTGTAAGGACCGTGGTGAGAGAGGCTGTGGACTCTGCAGTTGCAAGAGTAGACGTGGATGTTCCAGGTGTGCTGGAAAGCTCTGTACTGGTCATGCCGAAAGATGGACTAGATGTTTCTGCTGTGGGGGAGAGGGATGTGGAGGTTACCACAGATGTAGATGGTTGTGCTGGAGTGGAAGAGCTTGCAGCGGTCATCTCAGGAGGAGACGTGTTCTGGGCAGCCATGCTGGAGGTTCCCACCATCGTGGAGGTGCCAAGAGTGGTTGCCTCCTGGGTTGACGTGCCTGTTCTGGGAGCAGTGGAGGTTGTCAAGGGAGAAGATTCCACCATAGTCGTGCTTGGATTTGGGGAAGTTTTGTGCAGAGCCGTGCTCCGAGGAACAGCCGAGGTGGTTGCAGATTCTGGGCTTGTCCCAGGAGCAGAGGATGATGTTCCTGTAAGGACCGTGGTGAGAGAGGCTGTGGACTCTGCAGTTGCAAGAGTAGACGTGGATGTTCCAGGTGTGCTGGAAAGCTCTGTAGTGGCCACGGCAACAGATGGACTAGATGTTTCTGCTGTGGTTGAGAGGGATGTGGAGGTTGTCTCAAGATCAGAGGTTTGTGAGGGAGTGGAAGAGATTGTAGCAGTCGTCTCAGGAGGAGACGTGTTCTGGGCAGCCATGCTGGAGGTTCCAACCATGGTGGAGGTGCCAAGAGTGGTTGCCTCCTGGGTTGTCGTGCCTGTTCTGGGAGCAGTGGAGGTTGTCAAGGGAGAAGATTCCACCATAGTCGTGCTTGGATTTGGGGAAGTTTTGTGCAGAGCCGTGCTCCAAGGAACAGCCAAGGTGGTTGCAGATTCTGGGCTTGTCCCAGGAGCAGAGGATGATGTTCCTGTAAGGACCGTGGTGAGAGAGGCTCTGGACTCTGCAGTTGCAAGAGTAGACGTGGATGTTCCAGGTGTGCTGGAAAGCTCTGTACTGGTCATGCCGAAAGATGGACTAGGTGTTTCTGCTGTGGTTGAGAGGGATGTGGAGGTTACGTCAGATGTAGAGGTTTGTGAGGGAGTGGAAGAGATTGTAGCAGTCGTCTCAGGAGGAGACGTGTTCTGGGCAGCCATGCTGGAGGTTCCCACCATGGTGGAGGTGCCAAGAGTGGTTGCCTCCTGGGTTGACGTGCCTGTTCTGGGAGCAGTGGAGGTTGTCAAGGGAGAAGATTCCACCATAGTCGTGCTTGGATTTGGGGAAGTTTTGCGCAGAGCCGTGCTCCGAGGAACAGCCGAGGTGGTTGCAGATTCTGGGCTTGTCCCAGGAGCAGAGGATGATGTTCCTGTAAGGATCGTGGTGAGAGAGGCTGTGGACTCTGCAGTTGCAAGAGTAGACGTGGATGTTCCAAGTGTGCTGGAAAGCTCTGTACTGGTCATGCCGAATGATGGACTAGATGTTTCTGCTGTGGGGGAGAGGGATGTGGAGGTTACCACAGATGTAGATGGTTGTGCTGGAGTGGAAGAGCTTGCAGCGGTCATCTCAGGAGGAGATGTGTTCTGGGCAGCCATGCTGGAAGTTCCCACCATCGTGGAGGTGCCAAGAGTGGTTGCCTCCTGGGTTGACGTGCCTGTTCTGGGAGCAGTGGAGGTTGTCAAGGGAGAAGATTCCACCATAGTCGTGCTTGGATTTGGGGAAGTTTTGTGCAGAGCCGTGCTCCGAGGAACAGCTGAGGTGGTTGCAGATTCTGGGCTTGTCCCAGGAGCAGAGGATGATGTTCCTGTAAGGACCGTGGTGAGAGAGGCTGTGGACTCTGCAGTTGCAAGAGTAGACGTGGATGTTCCAGGTGTGCTGGAAAGCTCTGTAGTGGCCACGGCAACAGATGGACTAGATGTTTCTGCTGTGGGGGAGAGGGATGTGGAGGTTACCTCAGATGTAGAGGTTTGTGAGGGAATGGAAGAGGTTGCAGCGGTCATCTGAGAGGGAGATGTGTTCTGGGCAGTCATGCTGGAGGATCCCACCATGGTGGAGGTGCCAAGAGTGGTTGCCTCCTGGGTTGTCGTGCCTGTTCTGGGAGCAGTGGAGGTTGTCAAGGGAGAAGATTCAGGGATAGTCGTGCTTGGATTTGGGGACGTTTTGTGCAGAGCCGTGCTCCGAGGAACAGCCAAGGTGGTTGCAGATTCTGGGCTTGTCCCAGGAGCAGAGGATGTTCCTGTAAGGACCGTGGTGAGAGAGGCTGTGGACTCTGCAGTTGCAAGAGTAGACGTGGATGTTCCAGCTGGGCTGGAAAGCTCTGTACTGGTCATGCCGAAAGATGGGCTAGATGTTTCTACTGTGGGGGAGAGGGATGTGGAGGTTACCACAGATGTAGAGGGTTGTGAGGGAGTGGAAGAGGTTGCAGCAGTCATCTCAGGAGGAGATGTGTTCTGGGCAGTCATGCTGGAGGATCCCACCATGGTGGAGGTGCCAAGAGTGGTTGCCTCCTGGGTTGTCGTGCCTGTTCTGGGAGCAGTGGAGGTTGTCAAGGGAGAAGATTCCACCATAGTCGTGCTTGGATTTGGGGAAGTTTTGTGCAGAGCCGTGCTCCGAGGAACAGCCGAGGTGGTTGCAGATTCTGGGCTTGTCCCAGGAGCAGAGGATGATGTTCCTGTAAGGACAGTGGTGAGAGAGGCTGTAGGCTCTGCAGTTGCAAGAGTAGATGTGGATGTTCCAGGTGTGCTGGAAAGCTCTGTAGTGGCCACGGCAACAGATGGACTAGATGTTTCTGCTGTGGGGGAGAGGGATGTGGAGGTTGTCTCAGATGTAGAGGGTTGTGCTGGAGTGGAAGAGATTGTAGCAGTCGTCTCAGGAGGAGACGTGTTCTGGGCAGCCATGCTGGAGGTTCGCGCCATGGTGGAGGTGCCAAGAGTGGTTGCCTCCTGGGTTGACGTGCCTGTTCTGGGAGCAGTGGAGGTTGTCAAGGGAGAAGATTCCACCATAGTCGTGCTTGGATGTGGGGACGTTTTGTGCAGAGCCGTGCTCCGAGGAACAGCCGAGGTGGTTGCAGATTCTGGGCTTGTCCCAGGAGCAGAGGATGATGTTCCTGTAAGGACCGTGGTGAGAGAGGCTGTGGACTCTGCAGTTGCAAGAGTAGACGTGGATGTTCCAGGTGTGCTGGAAAGCTCTGTACTGGTCATGCCGAAAGATGGACTAGATGTTTCTGCTGTGGGGGAGAGGGATGTGGAGGTTACCACAGATGTAGATGGTTGTGCTGGAGTGGAAGAGCTTGCAGCGGTCATCTCAGGAGGAGACGTGTTCTGGGCAGCCATGCTGGAGGTTCCCACCATCGTGGAGGTGCCAAGAGTGGTTGCCTCCTGGGTTGACGTGCCTGTTCTGGGAGCAGTGGAGGTTGTCAAGGGAGAAGATTCCACCATAGTCGTGCTTGGATTTGGGGAAGTTTTGTGCAGAGCCGTGCTCCGAGGAACAGCCGAGGTGGTTGCAGATTCTGGGCTTGTCCCAGGAGCAGAGGATGATGTTCCTGTAAGGACCGTGGTGAGAGAGGCTGTGGACTCTGCAGTTGCAAGAGTAGACGTGGATGTTCCAGGTGTGCTGGAAAGCTCTGTAGTGGCCACGGCAACAGATGGACTAGATGTTTCTGCTGTGGTTGAGAGGGATGTGGAGGTTGTCTCAAGATCAGAGGTTTGTGAGGGAGTGGAAGAGATTGTAGCAGTCGTCTCAGGAGGAGACGTGTTCTGGGCAGCCATGCTGGAGGTTCCAACCATGGTGGAGGTGCCAAGAGTGGTTGCCTCCTGGGTTGTCGTGCCTGTTCTGGGAGCAGTGGAGGTTGTCAAGGGAGAAGATTCCACCATAGTCGTGCTTGGATTTGGGGAAGTTTTGTGCAGAGCCGTGCTCCAAGGAACAGCCAAGGTGGTTGCAGATTCTGGGCTTGTCCCAGGAGCAGAGGATGATGTTCCTGTAAGGACCGTGGTGAGAGAGGCTCTGGACTCTGCAGTTGCAAGAGTAGACGTGGATGTTCCAGGTGTGCTGGAAAGCTCTGTACTGGTCATGCCGAAAGATGGACTAGGTGTTTCTGCTGTGGTTGAGAGGGATGTGGAGGTTACGTCAGATGTAGAGGTTTGTGAGGGAGTGGAAGAGATTGTAGCAGTCGTCTCAGGAGGAGACGTGTTCTGGGCAGCCATGCTGGAGGTTCCCACCATGGTGGAGGTGCCAAGAGTGGTTGCCTCCTGGGTTGACGTGCCTGTTCTGGGAGCAGTGGAGGTTGTCAAGGGAGAAGATTCCACCATAGTCGTGCTTGGATTTGGGGAAGTTTTGCGCAGAGCCGTGCTCCGAGGAACAGCCGAGGTGGTTGCAGATTCTGGGCTTGTCCCAGGAGCAGAGGATGATGTTCCTGTAAGGATCGTGGTGAGAGAGGCTGTGGACTCTGCAGTTGCAAGAGTAGACGTGGATGTTCCAGGTGTGCTGGAAAGCTCTGTAGTGGTCATGCCGAAAGATGGACTAGGTGTTTCTGCTGTGGGGGAGAGGGATGTGGAGGTTACGTCAGATGTAGAGGTTTGTGAGGGAATGGAAGAGATTGTAGCATTCGTCTCAGGAGGAGACGTGTTCTGGGCAGCCATGCTGGAGGTTCCCACCATGGTGGAGGTGCCAAGAGTGGTTGCCTCCTGGGTTGTCGTGCCTGTTCTGGGAGCAGTGGAGGTTGTCAAGGGAGAAGATTCCACCATAGTCGTGCTTGGATTTGGGGAAGTTTTGCGCAGAGCCGTGCTCCGAGGAACAGCCAAGGTGGTTGCAGATTCTGGGCTTGTCCCAGGAGCAGAGGATGATGTTCCTGTAAGGACCGTGGTGAGAGAGGCTGTGGACTCTGCAGTTGCAAGAGTAGACGTGGATGTTCCAGGTGTGCTGGAAAGCTCTGTACTGGTCATGCCGAAAGATGGACTAGATGTTTCTGCTGTGGGGGAGAGGGATGTGGAGGTTGTCTCAAGATCAGAGGTTTGTGAGGGAGTGGAAGAGATTGTAGCAGTCATCTGAGAGGGAGATGTGTTCTGGGCAGTCATGCTGGAGGATCCCACCATGGTGGAGGTGCCAAGAGTGGTTGCCTCCTGGGTTGTCGTGCCTGTTCTGGGAGCAGTGGAGGTTGTCAAGGGAGAAGATTCAGGGATAGTCGTGCTTGGATTTGGGGACGTTTTGTGCAGAGCCGTGCTCCGAGGAACAGCCAAGGTGGTTGCAGATTCTGGGCTTGTCCCAGGAGCAGAGGATGTTCCTGTAAGGACCGTGGTGAGAGAGGCTGTGGACTCTGCAGTTGCAAGAGTAGACGTGGATGTTCCAGCTGGGCTGGAAAGCTCTGTACTGGTCATGCCGAAAGATGGGCTAGATGTTTCTACTGTGGGGGAGAGGGATGTGGAGGTTACCACAGATGTAGAGGGTTGTGAGGGAGTGGAAGAGGTTGCAGCAGTCATCTCAGGAGGAGATGTGTTCTGGGCAGTCATGCTGGAGGATCCCACCATGGTGGAGGTGCCAAGAGTGGTTGCCTCCTGGGTTGTCGTGCCTGTTCTGGGAGCAGTGGAGGTTGTCAAGGGAGAAGATTCCACCATAGTCGTGCTTGGATTTGGGGAAGTTTTGTGCAGAGCCGTGCTCCGAGGAACAGCCGAGGTGGTTGCAGATTCTGGGCTTGTCCCAGGAGCAGAGGATGATGTTCCTGTAAGGACAGTGGTGAGAGAGGCTGTAGGCTCTGCAGTTGCAAGAGTAGATGTGGATGTTCCAGGTGTGCTGGAAAGCTCTGTAGTGGCCACGGCAACAGATGGACTAGATGTTTCTGCTGTGGGGGAGAGGGATGTGGAGGTTGTCTCAGATGTAGAGGGTTGTGCTGGAGTGGAAGAGATTGTAGCAGTCGTCTCAGGAGGAGACGTGTTCTGGGCAGCCATGCTGGAGGTTCGCGCCATGGTGGAGGTGCCAAGAGTGGTTGCCTCCTGGGTTGACGTGCCTGTTCTGGGAGCAGTGGAGGTTGTCAAGGGAGAAGATTCCACCATAGTCGTGCTTGGATGTGGGGACGTTTTGTGCAGAGCCGTGCTCCGAGGAACAGCCGAGGTGGTTGCAGATTCTGGGCTTGTCCCAGGAGCAGAGGATGATGTTCCTGTAAGGACCGTGGTGAGAGAGGCTGTGGACTCTGCAGTTGCAAGAGTAGACGTGGATGTTCCAGGTGTGCTGGAAAGCTCTGTACTGGTCATGCCGAAAGATGGACTAGATGTTTCTGCTGTGGGGGAGAGGGATGTGGAGGTTACCACAGATGTAGATGGTTGTGCTGGAGTGGAAGAGCTTGCAGCGGTCATCTCAGGAGGAGACGTGTTCTGGGCAGCCATGCTGGAGGTTCCCACCATCGTGGAGGTGCCAAGAGTGGTTGCCTCCTGGGTTGACGTGCCTGTTCTGGGAGCAGTGGAGGTTGTCAAGGGAGAAGATTCCACCATAGTCGTGCTTGGATTTGGGGAAGTTTTGTGCAGAGCCGTGCTCCGAGGAACAGCCGAGGTGGTTGCAGATTCTGGGCTTGTCCCAGGAGCAGAGGATGATGTTCCTGTAAGGACCGTGGTGAGAGAGGCTGTGGACTCTGCAGTTGCAAGAGTAGACGTGGATGTTCCAGGTGTGCTGGAAAGCTCTGTAGTGGCCACGGCAACAGATGGACTAGATGTTTCTGCTGTGGTTGAGAGGGATGTGGAGGTTGTCTCAAGATCAGAGGTTTGTGAGGGAGTGGAAGAGATTGTAGCAGTCGTCTCAGGAGGAGACGTGTTCTGGGCAGCCATGCTGGAGGTTCCAACCATGGTGGAGGTGCCAAGAGTGGTTGCCTCCTGGGTTGTCGTGCCTGTTCTGGGAGCAGTGGAGGTTGTCAAGGGAGAAGATTCCACCATAGTCGTGCTTGGATTTGGGGAAGTTTTGTGCAGAGCCGTGCTCCAAGGAACAGACAAGGTGGTTGCAGATTCTGGGCTTGTCCCAGGAGCAGAGGATGATGTTCCTGTAAGGACCGTGGTGAGAGAGGCTCTGGACTCTGCAGTTGCAAGAGTAGACGTGGATGTTCCAGGTGTGCTGGAAAGCTCTGTACTGGTCATGCCGAAAGATGGACTAGGTGTTTCTGCTGTGGTTGAGAGGGATGTGGAGGTTACGTCAGATGTAGAGGTTTGTGAGGGAGTGGAAGAGATTGTAGCAGTCGTCTCAGGAGGAGACGTGTTCTGGGCAGCCATGCTGGAGGTTCCCACCATGGTGGAGGTGCCAAGAGTGGTTGCCTCCTGGGTTGACGTGCCTGTTCTGGGAGCAGTGGAGGTTGTCAAGGGAGAAGATTCCACCATAGTCGTGCTTGGATTTGGGGAAGTTTTGCGCAGAGCCGTGCTCCGAGGAACAGCCGAGGTGGTTGCAGATTCTGGGCTTGTCCCAGGAGCAGAGGATGATGTTCCTGTAAGGATCGTGGTGAGAGAGGCTGTGGACTCTGCAGTTGCAAGAGTAGACGTGGATGTTCCAGGTGTGCTGGAAAGCTCTGTAGTGGTCATGCCGAAAGATGGACTAGGTGTTTCTGCTGTGGGGGAGAGGGATGTGGAGGTTACGTCAGATGTAGAGGTTTGTGAGGGAATGGAAGAGATTGTAGCATTCGTCTCAGGAGGAGACGTGTTCTGGGCAGCCATGCTGGAGGTTCCCACCATGGTGGAGGTGCCAAGAGTGGTTGCCTCCTGGGTTGTCGTGCCTGTTCTGGGAGCAGTGGAGGTTGTCAAGGGAGAAGATTCCACCATAGTCGTGCTTGGATTTGGGGAAGTTTTGCGCAGAGCCGTGCTCCGAGGAACAGCCAAGGTGGTTGCAGATTCTGGGCTTGTCCCAGGAGCAGAGGATGATGTTCCTGTAAGGACCGTGGTGAGAGAGGCTCTGGACTCTGCAGTTGCAAGAGTAGACGTGGATGTTCCAGGTGTGCTGGAAAGCTCTGTACTGGTCATGCCGAAAGATGGACTAGATGTTTCTGCTGTGGGGGAGAGGGATGTGGAGGTTGTCTCAAGATCAGAGGTTTGTGAGGGAGTGGAAGAGATTGTAGCAGTCGTCTCAGGAGGAGACGTGTTCTGGGCAGCCATGCTGGAGGTTCCCGCCATGGTGGAGGTGCCAAGAGTGGTTGCCTCCTGGGTTGTCGTGCCTGTTCTGGGAGCAGTGGAGGTTGTCAAGGGAGAAGATTCCACCATAGTCGTGCTTGGATTTGGGGAAGTTTTGTGCAGAGCCGTGCTCCGAGGAACAGCCGAGGTGGTTGCAGATTCTGGGCTTGTCCCAGGAGCAGAGGATGATGTTCCTGTAAGGACAGTGGTGAGAGAGGCTCTGGACTCTGCCGTTGCAAGAGTAGATGTGGATGTTCCAGGTGTGCTGGAAAGCTCTGTACTGGTCATGCCGAAAGATGGACTAGGTGTTTCTGCTGTGGTTGAGAGGGATGTGGAGGTTACGTCAGATGTAGAGGTTTGTGAGGGAGTGGAAGAGATTGTAGCAGTCGTCTCAGGAGGAGACGTGTTCTGGGCAGCCATGCTGGAGGTTCCCACCATCGTGGAGATGCCAAGAGTGGTTGCCTCCTGGGTTGTCGTGCCTGTTCTGGGAGCAGTGGAGGTTGTCAAGGGAGAAGATTCCACCATAGTCGTGCTTGGATGTGGGGACGTTTTGTGCAGAGCCGTGCTCTGAGGAACAGCCGAGGTGGTTGCAGATTCTGGGCTTGTCCCAGGAGCAGAGGATGTTCCTGTAAGGACCGTGGTGAGAGAGGCTCTGGACTCTGCAGTTGCAAGAGTAGACGTGGATTTTCCAGCTGGGCTGGAAAGCTCTGTACTGGTCATGCCGAAAGATGGACTAGATGTTTCTGCTGTGGGGGAGAGGGATGTGGAGGTTTCCACAGATGTAGAGGGTTGTGCTGGAGTGGAAGAGCTTGCAGCGGTCATCTCAGGAGGAGACGTGTTCTGGGCAGCCATGCTGGAGGTTCCCACCATGGCGGAGGTGCCAAGAGTGGTTGCCTCCTGGGTTGACGTGCCTGTTCTGGGAGCAGTGGAGGTTGTCAAGGGAGAAGATTCCACCATAGTCGTGCTTGGATTTGGGGAAGTTTTGCGCAGAGCCGTGCTCTGAGGAACAGCCGAGGTGGTTGCAGATTCTGGGCTTGTCCCAGGAGCAGAGGATGATGTTCCTGTAAGGACAGTGGTGAGAGAGGCTCTGGACTCTGCCGTTGCAAGAGTAGATGTGGATGTTCCAGGTGTGCTGGAAAGCTCTGTAGTGGCCACGGCAACAGATGGACTAGATGTTTCTGCTGTGGTTGAGAGGGATGTGGAGGTTGTCTCAAGATCAGAGGTTTGTGAGGGAGTGGAAGAGATTGTAGCAGTCGTCTCAGGAGGAGACGTGTTCTGGGCAGCCATGCTGGAGGTTCCCACCATCGTGGAGGTGCCAAGAGTGGTTGCCTCCTGGGTTGACGTGCCTGTTCTGGGAGCAGTGGAGGTTGTCAAGGGAGAAGATTCCACCATAGTCGTGCTTGGATTTGGGGAAGTTTTGCGCAGAGCCGTGCTCCGAGGAACAGCCGAGGTGGTTGCAGATTCTGGGCTTGTCCCAGGAGCAGAGGATGATGTTCCTGTAAGGATCGTGGTGAGAGAGGCTGTGGACTCTGCAGTTGCAAGAGTAGACGTGGATGTTCCAGGTGTGCTGGAAAGCTCTGTACTGGTCATGCCGAAAGATGGACTAGGTGTTTCTGCTGTGGGGGAGAGGGATGTGGAGGTTACGTCAGATGTAGAGGTTTGTGAGGGAATGGAAGAGATTGTAGCATTCGTCTCAGGAGGAGACGTGTTCTGGGCAGCCATGCTGGAGGTTCCCACCATGGTGGAGGTGCCAAGAGTGGTTGCCTCCTGGGTTGTCGTGCCTGTTCTGGGAGCAGTGGAGGTTGTCAAGGGAGAAGATTCCACCATAGTCGTGCTTGGATTTGGGGAAGTTTTGCGCAGAGCCGTGCTCCGAGGAACAGCCAAGGTGGTTGCAGATTCTGGGCTTGTCCCAGGAGCAGAGGATGATGTTCCTGTAAGGACCGTGGTGAGAGAGGCTGTGGACTCTGCAGTTGCAAGAGTAGACGTGGATGTTCCAGCTGGGCTGGAAAGCTCTGTACTGGTCATGCCGAAAGATGGACTAGATGTTTCTGCTGTGGTTGAGAGGGATGTGGAGGTTGTCTCAAGATCAGAGGTTTGTGAGGGAGTGGAAGAGATTGTAGCAGTCGTCTCAGGAGGAGACGTGTTCTGGGCAGCCATGCTGGAGGTTCCCACCATCGTGGAGATGCCAAGAGTGGTTGCCTCCTGGGTTGTCGTGCCTGTTCTGGGAGCAGTGGAGGTTGTCAAGGGAGAAGATTCCACCATAGTCGTGCTTGGATTTGGGGACGTTTTGTGCAGAGCCGTGCTCTGAGGAACAGCCGAGGTGGTTGCAGATTCTGGGCTTGTCCCAGGAGCAGAGGATGTTCCTGTAAGGACCGTGGTGAGAGAGGCTGTGGACTCTGCAGTTGCAAGAGTAGACGTGGATTTTCCAGCTGGGCTGGAAAGCTCTGTACTGGTCATGCCGAAAGATGGACTAGATGTTTCTGCTGTGGGGGAGAGGGATGTGGAGGTTTCCACAGATGTAGAGGGTTGTGCTGGAGTGGAAGAGCTTGCAGCGGTCATCTCAGGAGGAGACGTGTTCTGGGCAGCCATGCTGGAGGTTCCCACCATGGCGGAGGTGCCAAGAGTGGTTGCCTCCTGGGTTGACGTGCCTGTTCTGGGAGCAGTGGAGGTTGTCAAGGGAGAAGATTCCACCATAGTCGTGCTTGGATTTGGGGAAGTTTTGTGCAGAGCCGTGCTCCGAGGAACAGCCGAGGTGGTTGCAGATTCTGGGCTTGTCCCAGGAGCAGAGGATGATGTTCCTGTAAGGACAGTGGTGAGAGAGGCTCTGGACTCTGCCGTTGCAAGAGTAGATGTGGATGTTCCAGGTGTGCTGGAAAGCTCTGTAGTGGCCACGGCAACAGATGGACTAGATGTTTCTGCTGTGGGGGAGAGGGATGTGGAGGTTACGTCAGATGTAGAGGTTTGTGAGGGAGTGGAAGAGATTGTAGCAGTCGTCTCAGGAGGAGACGTGTTCTGGGCAGCCATGCTGGAGGTTCGCGCCATGGTGGAGGTGCCAAGAGTGGTTGCCTCCTGGGTTGACGTGCCTGTTCTGGGAGCAGTGGAGGTTGTCAAGGGAGAAGATTCCACCATAGTCGTGCTTGGATTTGGGGAAGTTTTGCGCAGAGCCGTGCTCTGAGGAACAGCCGAGGTGGTTGCAGATTCTGGGCTTGTCCCAGGAGCAGAGGATGATGTTCCTGTAAGGACCGTGGTGAGAGAGGCTGTGGACTCTGCAGTTGCAAGAGTAGACGTGGATGTTCCAGGTGTGCTGGAAAGCTCTGTACTGGTCATGCCGAAAGATGGACTAGATGTTTCTGCTGTGGGGGAGAGGGATGTGGAGGTTGTCTCAAGATCAGAGGTTTGTGAGGGAGTGGAAGAGATTGTAGCAGTCATCTGAGAGGGAGATGTGTTCTGGGCAGTCATGCTGGAGGATCCCACCATGGTGGAGGTGCCAAGAGTGGTTGCCTCCTGGGTTGTCGTGCCTGTTCTGGGAGCAGTGGAGGTTGTCAAGGGAGAAGATTCAGGGATAGTCGTGCTTGGATTTGGGGACGTTTTGTGCAGAGCCGTGCTCCGAGGAACAGCCAAGGTGGTTGCAGATTCTGGGCTTGTCCCAGGAGCAGAGGATGTTCCTGTAAGGACCGTGGTGAGAGAGGCTGTGGACTCTGCAGTTGCAAGAGTAGACGTGGATGTTCCAGCTGGGCTGGAAAGCTCTGTACTGGTCATGCCGAAAGATGGACTAGATGTTTCTGCTGTGGTTGAGAGGGATGTGGAGGTTGTCTCAAGATCAGAGGTTTGTGAGGGAGT